>JAVIWC010008114.1:0-600000 GCA_031894815.1 Creontiades dilutus | reverse complement strand
TTCATCACTCATCAACCTGGAAGCGCTGAATGATACGTGAAACCCCCTGTGTGCCGCGAAAGATAGTACGACCCGTTGATTCTGTTTCTATCGATTTCCCTTCAATCTTGGGACCGTCGTGAAGGTGAATGGTGCAAACGGAGAAAAGAAGCTGGAGAAACTGTTATCCCCTCTCCTCCTTCCACCGTTCTTCGTTTCCCATACATTCACGCGCACTCCTACAAACACACATTTCTTCCCTTTTTCCTCTCTACTTCTCCTCTCTTCTCCGCTCTATTGAATAAGATAGATTTACACGGGCCTTTGAGGATCTCGCGGGATTCGTGAGAAGAGAAACGGGCGAGAAGGAGGTAACCGAGGGTTTATATACAACTTTGTAATTATTGTTGGAGCTTCCCCGGACGTAGATCAACTGCACCTTTAGGAATTCCCTTCGGCTTTCCCTTTTTCTCTCCCAGCTTTTTCCAGAAAAGTCGGGCAATTCCAGCACTGGTGTGGTTTCGTGGATTTTATATCGGCTTAATGCTAACTTCGCTGGAATTTCCGGATTACAGTCCAAAACCTCTGAGCCAAAAAGGATGGTAATTTTATTATTTATACACGTTTCACGTTTTATGGTAATAACAGTACTTGTCTGTTAAAGTATAAACAGTAACACAGCAACAATAAAAAGCCAACAGGCTCCCAATAAAATGTCAATATCAAAAGTGAACCTCAAAGAAACCTGGGACTCATGCAGCCTATTAGGGAGATCCATGCCCATGATTACAAAAAATTCTGCGGGACGATTGATTCCATAATTAATCCACAATTAATTAAAAATTTAAGCTACTATTTTTTACTAGACTGACCTTGGTTAGTTGGTTCGAACAGTGAAATTTTCGTTACTAATTTACGCTCTTCATAACTTATTATTATCTTTATTTTATTTTAATGGCACTACAGTCCTTGAAGAACCAGAGCCCCTTCGACAACATTTGACCATTCCTTTCGATCCTTGGCCTTCTCTCTCCATCTCCTAACATCAAGTTTGGAGAGATCTTCCTCCACATTCGCGCCAACGTTACCTAGGTCTTTTTCCTTTAGGTGTCTCATACATCAACCTACGTGGACATCTCTCTGCAGGCATTCTTTCTACGTGACCCAGCCACCGTAATCTTCCTCGTCTTACAAAGGCAACTAAATCTGGTTGCGCGTATAGATGCCGAAGTTCTTCTTTTGTTCTAATTCTCCATTGTCCATCCTCCTGCA
Organism: Creontiades dilutus; assembly: GCA_031894815.1. Lineage (NCBI taxonomy): Eukaryota > Metazoa > Arthropoda > Insecta > Hemiptera > Miridae > Creontiades > Creontiades dilutus. The sequence goes on along the minus strand of JAVIWC010008114.1, from coordinate 598,749 downwards.
CTGGTCCAAAAGCGTTTCTCAGGATTTTTTGCTCCCAGCAGTTAAGTAATCGCTCATTCGCTGCAGTTAAGACCCAAGACTCACTGCTGTATGCCACTACCGGTCGTATTATTGTCTTACATATGACAAGCTTGGCTCTTCGGGATAGTCCCCTGAAACTTAGAGCTTTTTGGACAGCCCAAAAACATCGGTTTCCTGCTTAATTTCTGCACTGACATCTTTGTCGTTTGTCAGTTCAGCTCTCAAGTACCCAAACTGCTTGCAGACTGGGAATATATGATGGAGAATGCTGAAAAATGGCTGGTCAGGCGATGATCTTCTCAAGGTTTTCATATATACTGTTTTCGTACCATTAATCTTCAGTCCTCTAATCGTTCATGTTTTCTCGAATTCCTCGAAGGTTCCTGCCAGTGCCAGGATTGTCTTTGCCATCAAGTCCACATCATCTGCGTACGCAAGATGGTGTGTCAGGCGAGAGTAGATCGTTCCACCCGGGTTAGTGCAAATATTCCTGACAATACTTTCCATTGTCTTTATAACTTCTGAAGCAAAAGTCCGATCCGAATAATTTAAAGTGGAATTTACACGTACAAAATGATTCTTGATTTTGAAATTATTGAAATGAATTTGGAAGGTGGAAGATTTTTAAAAATTGGTCGAGTAGTTTTTGAGTTAAATCGTAACAATCGTCGTAAAAATCACATATTTTGTCTTCATAATACTAGTACAGATACGGATTTATAAAACTAAACTGAGTCAAGAGGGTTGTGAAAGGAAGTATGCAGGATTCTTCTCACCATTCACTTGACTAAGCATGTTTGGCAAACACACATATAACTAAAACTGACCTACTGCATTGTACTGCTCTTCAGGTAACATTGAAGGGAAGGTACTGCTATACACTGTATCGATAAGGACATCAATTGGTTGTTCTGCTTTTTGGGTGATTTCAATATTGACCTAGAGTATAATTTTAGTATATCTGCTGTTGCTCAAACCTGAAATCATTTAAAGACGTTTCTCGTACATTTTTCGATGTCATTTTTTGGGATTGGGCACGATGTGCCTGCTTATTGTCTTACTTAAACAATATACTGCACAGTAATCAAGAAAAAATAGGAGGATGATCACAACGAATTCTAGCAGGTAAAACGGTGTTGATTAATTCTGTGATTTGGTTCTGTGTCACTAAGTTTCGTGACCAGAATCACAATCTCCCATTGGCCAGCCGAGACATGATTGTGTTTGCGAAAGTGATTGAATAGGATTTGTTTGCCATTGGTCAGCTATCTATTTTGACCTTCAAAGGTTTATGTTTGACTTTGCCCATGATGACAGATGAAATTCAGTGAAATTGAATGGAATCGATACTCACTTTGTGAAGGGGAGTGTTTGGTTTCCAAGGGTGTTCCTCTAATCTCTAATAACATTTATCGTACTTCTACCAGTAGGTAGTTGATTTTATTTATGATACATTGTGTGATTGATGGCACGTCATTGTCATCCGCTAATAGCATCTGTGAGAGGGGGGTTAGGTGGAATTCCAATGAAAAGCGGCTGATATGAGTTTATCATATTCATATATAAATATGGGTTTGTCTGTCAGTAAGCTTATTCAATTTGTTTTATTAACCATCACAGGAACTTCAATTTTTTTTTCACTTCACGTAAAAACTCTGAAATGTGGACGTAGATACACAATTTTCTTGAAACTCCATCCATGATTCATTGTTTCCCGTGAAGTAGATAAAACGGTTTTTCCATTTTAGCAAATTTAGTAAAAATTAAAAGGTATGTAGATTAGAAGAAAACTGATTTCAAAAAATGAGTTTAAGCAATCACTAAAACTGCGAAATTGTTTTGAAAGTAAGGGAAAAACGCTGCAAATTATTTCACCAAAGTTTTTAGCCCCCCCCCCCCCCCCACATACTTTTCTCGACTATCAGTCTTCAAAACGAGTGAATTAAAATATTTAAAACTGGTTTTACACCCGTTTCCAACATTTTTACCCTTAAAAAAGAAATTTTGTACCTTAAATGAGTCTGGGAAGCAACTCAATTACTTTATTTATTATCACTTTATTTAATATTGAATATTTGAATTGTCGGATTATTCTAGTACCATATTTTTTTTGTATTTTTTATTAAACAAATTCTCTCTCTCTCTCTCTCTCTCTCTCTCTCTCTCTCTCTCTCTCTCTCTCTCTCTCTCTCTCTCTCTCTCTCTCTCTCTCTCTCTCTCTCTCTCTCTCTCTCTCTCTCTCTCTCTCTCTCTCTCTCTCTCTCTCTCAGATTTGTAAATAAAACGTTATCAAATCAAATCAAATCTCTCACACTCCGTGTATATACTCGTAAATATCAGCTTCTATCGAGTCTCTGGAATCTGATGAGGTGCTCTTGATCAGCGCAGAGGGTTATTCTAATACAGAAATAATAAACCCCCATGTAATGATTTCCAGCAATTGATAGAAAGGGTTTCAATTTTTTATAAAGCACAGAAAGTTTGTTTTTAGACTACCTTTGTAGGAATCAAAATAAAAGTCAACGGAAAATAACAACAGAAACTTTGCTTGAATAGTTTTTTGTTTGTCTCTTCACGTTAAATATAAATTGGACTAGGACCGGGGAAACGGCAATATTATTTTTTCCTTCTTTTTGTCAGGGTAGGCAAATGAACGCGGTTGAATTGCGAGAGATAAGGTGGGCAGTTAGGGTAACAGGGGCGGCAGCGGTAGCGGAAGTGGGGCGATAGGAGCTGCGGCGCTAGTGACCGGAAGGGAGAGGATATGGCAGTGGCGTGACTTGCGTAAAGATAACGGCTCGAATAGAATCGTTTTATTGTTACGGGCCTAACTTCTGGTTTATAAACGATGCCCGTTGGTGAGATTACAGCTAAAACCGACACTCCGCCGCTCTTGTAGGGTTGAAAAAGGAGCAGGAGCTACTACCTCCATGCGCGCCAGAGGGATTTAGCTGTTCCGAATTTTGTCAAGGGTTAGGAAATGCCGGCAGATCCGATTTAGCCAAATGTCACTTTTTATGGTCCACAAGCTCTTTGTTACTGTCGTTAACATCCGTCAAAAAGCTTCAAATTATTACGCAAAGGTCGATAATTATTCATCCCCAACATAAAGAAACTGGGCGATAGACGGTTTTCATTATAAATGTTTGTATTAAACGGGCTCTAAAGAACATAATTATAAAAGTAGGTATACCATTGCAACTGATAACCAGAAGAAAATGCTGAAAATTACTACCCAAGAGTTTAATATTTCTGTATTAGTTAGCCCTTCTACGTAAACCACTCATCTGTGTTTATAAGACGTAGTCTGTTGCACACGACAGAGTTGACCTGAGAGAGTCTTTCACGCCACTCATCGTTTCATGAAAAGTGTTTACTCCCAGGTGATGATGTGGGCACGAGTGAAAACTTTCATCGAAAGTTTCCATGAGGCTAAGGGGCCCAAGGAAACACGTTTGGACTGGAGGACCAGCAATTTGGCTACCAGAAGAATGAAATCACCCACACACACACATTTAGGAAAAAAAGATTAGTTTGGCAAAATCAATTTGAATTTTTGGCATATTATCGATTTGAAAATTTTGGCAAAGTAATTGAACCTTTGGCACAAATAAATTTAAATATTTTTGACATCTCAATTTAAACTTTTGGCTACTCAATTTCAACTTTCGGCATACCAATTCGAACTTTTGGAATATCATTTTATACTTTTCACAACCCCAACTATTCCAACATTCCACCCCATATAATGATCAAAAATGTTAAAAAAAAAAAAAAAAAATAATAATGACGTAAGGGGAAAGCACCAGTAGTGGACATGTTAAGAAAATCTTGTGTGATTGTTTGTGTTACCTCATAAATTTTTAGCTCTCAAATTTTTTTTTTGGTGTCTACACGTTCTTCAGACATTTTTAGTTGAGTTTAATCAAAGGAAACACCAATTTTATAAATGTTTCAAGAAATAGAGTCAAATTTTGTGGAATAACAGAAAACACCAGTAGTGGACAGCTAAAATTTTCTAGTGTTGATGTAGTGGACACTTCATGACCCAGTAGTGGACAAGACGACGTAAAATCTCGTTTAAAATCATGTATATATCTAATTGGTAGTAAAACAAAAATAATTCCATTCAACTGGAAGAATGAAGTGAGCACCAGTAGAGAACAATTCATGTATAAGTAGAAGATAGCTCATGGACTAGTAGTGGACATCTCTTGCACTAGTAGAGGACACCCCCTGTCCGCCTCTGGTCTGCAACAATATATTCATTTGAAAATCGTACCGAGAGCTTGTTCCAATACAAATGAACAAGTAGAAAATTAAGAAAATATCCTTTCGTGAAAAGGGAAGTTGCACCAGTCGTGAACAGGGATGTCCACTAATGGAGCATCCGTCATTTTTGTTGTACTAGAAGTGGACATGCTTTAAAAGCCCACTTTATCAATATTAACGGAGTTAGGCGACTGGAAAGTCGACAATTTAGTTACTGAAGTATCTATTCAAACCAATTGGCACAAATATTTGAATATTATATGTGAACATTGCTTAAAACATACTTTCTATTCCTTAGCATTTTGCACAGCGTCCTGCTCAAAATCACTCCACCCACAGACTGGTTGTTTTTAATGTCAAGTTATTATTTTTCATTTTGGCCCTAACGTTTTCTTTTGGTTCATCACGTTTGTTAGGCTATTACTTTAGTTAATCCAAAAAGATTCAAGTGCCCTGCTCAGCCCGAATCCTTATTGAATAATACTGTATAATTTTCTCCATTCCTGGTGTGGATAGAGCAAACGCGTTTAAGAGAGAAAAACTAGTAACATTACTACAGTCCTTTCCCATTTTGTTAATAATTGTTGGTTTCTCACTGAATTACCTCAAAACATCAGCCCATTTACTTTATATTAGACCGTCCCCATATCTACTAACCTCATCTGACTTCACGTTAGGTCCCGTTCACCAACCTTCGCCTCGAAGTCAATCCCGGCAAGTCAGAAGTATTAGCCCAGAGCCAGGGCGCGACATAAACGATTTACTGCTTCATAAATTAGTCTGTCGGTGTTCCCTATTCCCTCCAGGTTCCAATTAATTGCTCCCCGACCGTTACGACCCCCGAAAACCTTTTGTGGTCCCTATAAAAAACATTCCCCTTCCACCGTTCGCAACTTTCGGACAGTTTTTTAACTTTATACTTGTCTAAAATATAGGTACTCTTATTTTGAATACACGATTCAGAACCCAAGTCAGTAAAAACTAATGTAAACATTGAAGCTCTCTTCAGTTTCTTAACTTCTCCAACGAAAAAAGGTGTACATTTACACTGAACAAGGAAATTGTAATTTTCATTTTGAAATTCTACAATTGTGTTGCAATCGTTAAACATTGCGAATTATTACACAAAGTTATATTATTTTTGTAATAAACAAGCTTTCTGCGTCATTGTTGTTCTACAGAATGAAAAAAAGTCGAATTAACGGACCTCGCCATACTTCTTCATCCAAATTCTCTATGAGATTCGCAGCCGTGTTAACAATTTTTTCCTCTTAAAACGAAAAAGACTTCGGAGCGCAAATGGTTGATAACAAAACACTCTTTTTTTATCCTTCGCCAGCAGGAGGCTTCAATGACATCTCCTCTCTAGCAGCCAGTATATCCAGCTCTTCTTCTTCCGAATGGTGTCATCATTGTCGTCTTAGGGTTGGGGGATTCCTGGGCACCGTTTCAAATGCAACATAGGTGGAAATACAGTAGGCTGGTTGGGAATGCTGCTGCAACGATGCAACACAAGCGATTCTGCAGGAAATTGGCCGGTGGACCATCTGAAATGGCACACAAAATCACACTTGGCAGTCTGCCTGTTCTTTCATTGGTTGTCTCATTTTCTTAGACGCGTCAACAACTGTCCGGTGTAGACTGATCACATGTTGCCATGTAGTGGCATGTTGCTCCCTTGTTTTGCAAGTTTCTCAGCTCTGTCATTTCCCATCACTCCACAGTGTGCGGCCACCCACTGGAGAACAATTCGCGATCCCTTCCTGACCAACATTTCTTTTTGAAAGTACGCCGTGCCAACTCCCTGGTACACCAGGACCTCAAGCTGCAAGGATGAATGACTTCATGTCAACAAATAAATCTGCCCTTCTAGCCTCATGGCCCACGTCTTGTCCGATACCATGAAAATTTCTGTATATATCAAATCAAAACATCTTTCTATATAGTCATTTTTTGAGATCACGATTCAACATGAATTCGCGAATACAACCGCTTAGTGTTGATAGGAAGTGAAGCCGGAATTCTAAAACCAACTACATGTTTATGTAGTTTGTACTATTTAAACCAAATGGTTTGTATTATTTAAACCAAATGTCAAAAACTCCGATCTAGCACTTAGGGAGAAAAGCCCTGAACGGAGTACGGACGGTTTGGTTTTCGAGTGTGCCTTGCATTGTTTTCACTTCCAGCAGATGAAAAATTTGTTGTCTCCAAAACTAGGATTTTCTATGGCGTTTCTAGTTTTTCGATCTTTTTGATCAACTTTCTTTTCGTGTCTCCCGTGAGTGTGGTGCCTGTTAGTCCAAGTGTCGGATAATCTTTGTACATTTTACTCAGTCTTAATTGATCTTGATGCAAGTTCCAGTGAATGTGCGTTTAAAACTGAGGAGAGTTTCCTGGGTTTCATTGTTCACAAGTGAATACTCCCATTCTGCCCATGCGCAAACGTCTACTAGCATAATTTCTTATCGTACTGTCTCGATCCGATTGGGAGGATAGTGATTGTAATGGCGGTATCAGCATCTTACATCAATTTAAAAACGATCAAACGATAAGTAGCTTCTCTTCTTACACGGATTTGATATCTTTGTAACTCTTCGTGAATTGCTTCCACAGCTGTCTACCTGTAGATGGTCTCCAAAGAATGAATAGGAATATTTAAGACATTTAATTATACTCTCATGTTAAGAAATTAAAAAGTGGCTAACCCAACTTTCCAATTTTTTAAAAAAATGAATGTTTGATATTTTAAACAATCAATACCAAGGCGAGTGCGTGAATCCCTTTGCTCTTAATAAGGTTGAGAAGATGAACAATACTACAAATTTCATCAAGTATGCGTTACATTAATACGCGCGAATTTATTAGAAACGCCCCCAAAACTGCGACGACCGACTTAGATGTTGTAATTATAAGAAAAAATAATAACGAATAATATAATAACGAGATAAGATAATATAATAACGAGATAAGCCGAACTTTCATCCAAATAATACCTCCTCAATTAATCTTTTGAGAGCAAGAAAAATCTATGCTTGTTGAGAAAGTAGTGTGAAGCCTCGCATCATATATTTGTAAACATATTCTTCGAAGATGACCTTTCAAAATCCTCGCCAATGAAACGTGATGTGGATTGAAACATTGAAAGCTTCCTTTTTTTTCAAGCCCGTTGTTGTTTTCAAGTCGAGAGAAAATCTCTTTATCCGGGTGGGATTGATTGACGTTCCATCAGGTTCTTCTTCTCCATTTGGTGAAAAAACAAGACCGCCTTCGTGCCTGCGTTGTCCGTTGGTATTTCGTTTAGTGAGAGCGTTGAGACCAACGCAGTGAAACTAAACGGGAGGAATATTAAAGAGATGAATAGTTGACGGTCAGTTTACTGGTATAGAGTTTCTGCTATTAGATGTTTGATAGTTGCCCCGGTTCCCTTAATTTGAGACTAACGACGTTCGGTGCATTATTTTGTTAGTCTGGGCGGTCAAAAACAGAGATATAATTCTGAAATATTGTAGTTTCAAGTTATGAGGGGTGTATAATTCAAATTCAACATTCCGAAGTACGTGGGCATAACCGAAATCCGTTTTTTTGGCCCACTTGTTTATGCCATTTAGTTGGTAACAGCATTTTTCAAAATTTAAATTTTAACGTTTCATACCATATTGCAACAACCATAATGCAGAACCCAAAAAAGATTGTTTGCGTGCAATGGATCCTGGGACATGCCGCAGTGAGAGGAAATGATCTGGCAAACAGTGCAGCTAGGAGAGCCTCTCTGGGGAATGTTGATTCGGGCATAAACCGATTTCCGTTTTGTTTTTGAGACAGTTCTCATTTCTCAAAAAACCTGCCACGTTTCCTTGCCTGAACCTCTTCGTCAGGAAATTAAGAAGACAACCAGGAATTCTCCAACTCCTTGCTTTCCTTTTTGGATTGATGTCCCTACCTTATTTGGTGGGCATCACGTAGTGAGTCGCCTCCCTCTAATCATTTATACTCACTTTCAATTGAACTATTTAATCAATTTTGGCGAATGGCATTCTTTCTTATGCGTCACACTCATGAGGCTAATTGATTGTTCCATTTATTAAATTTAACACTTTGAACTGAAGACAGCTTTGTTTCCTCTATCATTTACCTGTTTGGGGCTCCTAATAGGCAAGTTACTGCTCCCCTCCCTGCAGATTTTATGCTCATCTCATAGATTGTTTTATGATAATTTCTTTTTCTTGGCGCCCAACATTAAATATTTGCATTTCAAATAGGGAAAAAAGCCATATTTGGTTTAAAAAACAACCTATGAAGAATGGCAACGTCAATATGAACAAATATCATTTGACAAAGGCTACCACCACTTCAAAATCCAACCAAATGTCCGTTACAAACCTTGGTTCACTACCTACCCGATGAATAGGCAGGACGTAGTTAAGCCAGTCAGAATGAGGATAGGACATGGTAAAATAAATAGAAACCTGTATCTTGTGAGAGCTGCCGACAGCCCAAATTGCGACCATTGTGCGGACATAGATGTCGTCAATCATAGGATTTTAGAATGCCCGTTCTATCATGAGGGGAGGCAGGAAAATCCAACAGCATTTGGTAACCAGGAGGACCTCTGGCAATGCCAACTATCCCGTCTCAAAAAATATTTTGAATTTTGTCAAGAGTGCCGACATTAAATTGTGAAACAATGAGGACAATGATACATTCAGTTAAGAAATTAGGACAATTATTTCAATTCTAAGTACCGAAGAAAGTTCAATTTTGTAAAATTTTATTTTGCATAATTTTAGGAGAATTTTATTTTGTATAATTGTGCTGGCAATATGTGTAAACAACACAAGGTCAATAAAGGAAAAAAATCACCGATTCAGATTCCCCATGTAGTTTTATGTAACATAAATGTATTACTCGACTTTTTCTGTAGCTTTTATGTGCTGCAACTATGCAACGTTAGGTGTGGATGGATATATTTCTGGTTTTCTTCAATGAAAATAGTTGCAGGTCGGTAATACCAATGGACACGAGTTCTATAACAACAGATTTTAGTTAATAAATTGTATAAACGTCTTTATACGAAATCACGATAACATTTAAAACACCCATTTTGACTCTATAGACACAAATTGTACGAATCATAATTGCAATGTTATCATGACCTCCGGATCAATAGTAGCCTCTGCGGATGCGCAAACGTGAAATCCTTGTTACGCGCATAACTTTGGGAGTTCTTGACCAATTTTGATGAAATTTTCAGGGATTGTTCGGTTTGATGTGTAGATGGTCCCCTGTGAGTTTCATGACCCCCGGATCAATAGTAGCCTCTGTGCGGAGGAATGACGGCAGTTGGGTACTTTGCAACGACGCTGCAGTCAACCCAACATTATTTGATCCGTCATTGAACGATGCTTATATTTTATTTTTAGAAATGTCATAATAATTGTTTATCACTTCAGTCATCTATCCATTCAGCGTCAATGTCAATTTTTATTATTAGGTAATAAATAGTTTGTTCAATAGTTGAACTACCTTTATTTTCTCAAGTTATGCTCCTGCATAACAATAAATTTGACCCTAATTCAATTTTTTCGCCTAATTGACCGAAGTTCTTTAGTCAATAATAATTTTCAATGATCTATACAGTCATGTTATGGATACGAGGAAGCTATGTGCCACACCCACTAGGAGGGTTTATAATAAATGTGATATGAATATAGCAAATATGAATTATAAATGTATTGTTCGCCAATAAAATGCAGACCATTCATTCAGGAACTATGAAGATGCATTTTATCTATAATTGACAAATTTAAAAATGTTTTTGAAAAAGTAGTTGGTAAATGCTATAATGAAAAATCAATCTTCATTATTCACAACATTTCAATCGATTAAAAGGTATTTCAGATACATATATTCATTCGTCTTGATACACGCCAGAGCCTGTACTACTATCTGATCTAGAAAGGAGATACAGGTGTACAAGTGGGACTTTTGACATTTACGATCTGAAATTCGGCGAAACTCGAGGAATTAACTTCCTCGAATCGCTGGTAGTTTTGTTGTGCGATCTCGTGTGCCGGATATGACAGTTGGATTCGGCTGTCGTGGAACTCGGAGTGAGTCTTTGTCGTCCGTGAGAACGTAGAAACGGTATAATAATATGTTGGTATCATATATCAAGGTTGTCTCCCAAACGTGACTCGAACGCCCCACCTACCCTCCTCCACGCGCCTACGTAATGTAAAGCAGCTCTGGTAAAAGGTTGATCGTTTTCCCCCCAACTGACACGAAAACTCGGATTTATCAAAATCCCTGGAAATATACACCGGGCGACCCGTTTTGTTGTAAAAGGAAGAAACCTAATTCAACTTGTTCAGACAGCACTGAACATCTGCCACTCCGCAATACCGACCGAAATGCTGACTGTCACAGTTTGACTCAACCGCTTTCGCTTTCCGACGCGACAATAAAATTAATTACATAAATATGTTAGTTTGGTGTCGTGGTTTTCCTTCCTCCGAAATTTCCCATTCTCGGTTCATTAGTCACTCCCAACATTTTGGAAGGTTTTCCAAAGACTTCCGACCGTTCTTCTGATTGATGGAAACTCTAGGAAGCTTGCATATTATAATGTGGCTTCATAATCAAAACAATAAATACGTTATAAATTCTAAAACAGAGATAAACAGCTGAAAGTAAACTGCTTCCGTACCAGATAGCTCTTCTAGCTCTTCTATACACAAGTGTTGTTACCACGCCCCCTTCAAAATTTCATCAAAATCTGGTGGATATTAACAATAATTTACATTAGTTAAAAAACGCTGCAAATTCTTCTACTGGGGTTTTTATTCAATTGGCTTGCGTTCATGATTTGAATTTCTAGTAAGCTTTGGAGTGTGCGTGTTTCACAGGTGATAGGGTGATTATTGAATTTCAGGAGGCACACAAATATGATCAACTTAACAATCCAAATAGGTATTTTGGTTGAGAACAGATTTACGTGCCCTATGCATATCTACTGAAATTCAATAATCGCTCTATCATCTGTGAAACACGCACACTCATTCAAATCATGAACGCAAGGTGGATGAAAAAATTTGCAGCGTTTTTTCAACGTATTTATATTAAATTTGAATTTAATTTATAGCGTAGAAATAAGAGAATTTCAGAACAATCATGAGGTGATCGGTCTAGCTAGAAGTTAGGACAGTCTAAACCCATGGTGGAGCCCACGTGTGAAGGAACGGATTTTTTCATCAATTCTGAAGGCTTTTTATTGTCATTGCATTTGGAATCTACGCATCCTAAGGCGCAAAAGCAAAAATATCTGAGAGGTGATAAACAATTTTTGCTGATAAACAAATGCTTAATATTGAAAATAATAAACCAGAAATTTCATCAGCTATGAACTAAAACAACCAAACTTTTTGCATAAATCTGTACTGATAATCCCCCTGAATTTCATGTAAAGGTGTTAAAAATAAACGTACCTGTAGATAGTATATATCATACATGCTATTCTATATGAAAGAAGATAGTTGTCGTGACAGTTGAAGATGTTTGTACACAGAATGCGCACAAATTGAAAAATAAAAACGAAAATCAATTAAAAAAATATATAAATATACAGGGTGTCCCAGTAACTACGCTCCCCCACCTTATTTTCTCTAATTGTGGACGAAACAAAATCGGATCAACTCTATTCTTCATAATTTTTTGCGTAGAATTCGAAAATGACAAAATTGCGCAGCACTCAATCGCGCAACCATGCGCAACCAAGATTAACTTTGTTTTTTTCAGATTCGTTCCAAATCGATTTTGCTTCCGAGTTCTGTGAAAATTTTTTTGTCTCCCACCAAAATGTCTGTCTGTCATCTGGAATTATAAAATCAAATTTTTGTTGATTTCATGACCCCCGGATAATAATAGTCTTGTGTCAAACTGCGCACTCCTGAAAAAATTTTCAATGTAATCCTTATGAGTCCCCCGAAAATATTAATTACATAAATATGTAGCCTCTGCGCATGCGCGAAATTTTTATATTAAATCGTGAAATCAACGCGCAAACTCCAAGTTCGTGACCAATTTTGATGAAATTTTCAGATTGTTCGGGTTGTGGTGTAGATGGATCCCCTATAGGAAATGACATATTAATAGTAGCAATGCGCAAACGTAAATACTTGTTACGGGTATAAACTGGTTGACCAATTTCGATGAAATTTTCAAATTGCAGATGAGTTTCATGACAGCTGATCAATGTTATCAAATCTTTGTTACGCATAAATCTGGGAGTTCTCGACCAATTTCGATGAATTTCGATTGTTCGGTTTGATGTGCAGATGGTCCCCTATGACATATTATCAATAGCAGCCTTGCGCATGCGCAAACGAAATCCTTGTTATTCCGGGAGTTCTTGACTAATTTCGATGAAATTTTCAGGGATTGTTCGGTTTGTTGTGTAGATGGTCAGCTATGAGTTTCATACATCAATAGTATTGCGCAAAATATATGCCAATCAAAATTTCGAAAATTTTCTACAATTAATAAAGTTTGTTCAATAGTTGAACAAAATAACTCCTGCATAAAATAAATTTACAGTAATTCAATATTTACTTCGTTTGAACGAAGCACCAGTATGTTATGAATACGAGGAAGCTATTGCCACACCCACTTTTTTTTGACAGCGCGCAACCCGCTCAGCGAGCAAAGATGCGATGCGCAACATTGAATGAAGGTAGTCCTCAAGTTGGCACACGATTTTGAATGTTTTTCAACGCTGATTCACGTGGCGATATCCATTCTGTTCGATTAGGAAATCGCTGATTTTCTCATGAAGGATAATGAATCAATCCCGATAAAGTGTTTAAAAAATAGTAAAGTAACAGGTAACTTTTACACATCACAAAATTTCGCAAAGAATTTTCAGTCTTCTAAAAACATCTTTAAAATAATAAATAATAAATTGATAAGTTGTTCCGAACATTGATAACTCACAAAATATCAGCTAAAGGAAGCAATATTACCTATGCTTCATCTGTTGTACATCGCAAGGTGAAAAAATGATTGAAACAATTAAGCGATAATTGTTCGAATTGAGCTCTGAGTAGAAATTCTGTCATATTCGTCGTTCTTATCGCAAATTATCAACACATTGATTATGCACCGTGAACGAGATCACGCTCCAACTGGATACGGCAGTTTCGCATTATGTAAACAGCAATGTCTAGCTGCGCAAAGGAGAAATAATTCGTGAAGGGAACAATACTCGGAAAAGATTCCACGGAATGAAGGAAGCGTTTTATCGAACGGACTTCAAATTAGTGTTCAGCACCTCGAAAAACCCCTAAGAGACTAGATTTGAAAGTGGTTAAACAGAGTTTATTATAAGGACATTTTGATGAAAAATCGCGAAAATAACCATGAAGGAAGCGTTTTATCGAAGAACGGACTTCAGATTCGTGTTCAGCACCCCGAAAATATAATTTATAAATAAATATATATCAAAGTGCTAAAAAAACGTTGTTCTTGGTGCATTATAAGACCATTTTTGGAGAAGAGTTCAGAAAAGCCATTCGATCTCATCCAATGATTTAACAAAACGTAATTTCCATTTCCTAATTCAATAACGACTTAATCCAGTTTATATTGTAATATCCCTCCGGATTAACCTTTTGAATGGAAAAGACTGCAACCGCCCTTGAGAAAGCCTGCGGAGGAGTCGAGGAAGGAAATATAAAAGTATTTAGGAGGTTATGAGATCAGGGAGCAGTGCGGCCGGGTCGAAGGGGGAAACTCTAATGAAAAATACATTGTTCCCGGTAATTGAAAACGGGGAGGGAGGTGGAAGGGTTGAAGGGCGTTTTGAGGTATTAAGACACCTGGAATGGCTCCTTGGGAAAGTATGGGCGTCACGTGTTTGGGGGGGCCCCGCAGATATCTCGAAACGCCAGGCCGCGCCAACGCGCAAACAAAACAAAATATTCCGGAGAGTCTCTCCTCCCACGTTCTAACCCTTGAAATAGCGGAGAGGAAAATGATTCCCTAAAGAAAATAAGAGCGGTCTCGGGGGGGAGTAGGTCGGGCCAATTCAGAAATGCGGGTTAGGCGGTTCACCCACGCTGTCGGGGTAGATGGATTTAAGCATTTGAAAAATGTTGGAGAGAATAACTCGTTTCAAGGCCGCCAATCACGTTTGGAATGCTCATTTTATACAACGTCTCAGGATTATGAAACATATTGGAAAATAATGCATACATTATTGGGACAACAGTCGGTATATTTCTATTGTAGTAGTGAGTATGAATTATCCTTGATTCAACGACTCCAACATACAATAATTAGCTGATTTGATTAATCTGAATTACGAGAAGAAATGCAATGTCTCGAATTAAAATCAGATGAAAATAGTGATGATACAATGATCTATCACTTTACCCTCTTATCTCCCTTATAACTAAACTTGAAAGTTCTGAAATATGATTCAAAACAAGACCAAAATTCTTAAAGTAGGCTAGGAAATCGGCAGTATAAGCCGATATTAACAGCGCTTGCATGGATCCTGTTAGAAAATTCAAAATTTCCAGGGTTTGTTGCTCAACCAGACTAAAATTTCGGTAAAAGGAATAAAATCAGATGAAACCGTTCGCCTAACAGTGACAGAATGTCATGTTACACTGAACCATATATGATTTTATGAAAATACTTCAACAAATACCAAATTAATGTTAAGTTCGTCATTGAGATATCACAGAAAAAAGTTTCAACTTTCTCCACTTCGTTGAAAAACGCTGAATCCTAAATATGTTTTTGAACACTCGATTTTCATAATGTGTATATCATACACATTTCAATGGTTTTACGATAAGTGGAGGATATTCGTTTTAGTTTTCACGTCGGAATACACTTTGTGGAAATGCACCTCCAAAGTTAGGACGTGGGTTTGATAACCAACTGCTTAAAGGGGGGGCTGTTGTTTCGTTTTTATTTTGATGAGGCATTGAGTAACCCTATCGAATTCAAACTTCCTTGAGTGAATATGAGGAAATTTAGTTAACTCAGGTGATCAGAATATCGTTTCAATAGTTCGCTAATGACAGACAGAGTCTCCCTACCAAACTTCAACTTCCTAGAATAAACTGGAACGAATTTAGCTCACTCATCTGATGAAGAAAGAGCTCATCATTTCAGTCGTCCGTTATAATTCCAGAGATTGTCTATATCAATTTCTAACTTCATAGATGAATAGGAGAGCAGATCAATATGGCTATGTATGGCGGTGCTTGAGCAGACAAGAATGAGCGTTTAACACGTTCGCTGCGGGCTCACGCTCTGAGCGCGTGAGTTAAGGTAAATGACAATTTCAATCGTAGTGCGGCGCACGCTACCTGCGCGTGAAGTATTCGTGTACTTTAGATGGGCCTCCTCTCTTAACAGCAATAGGAAAGGACTCGATTTCTTTCTTCCGCACTTGGTTTGAACCTTCTAAAGACGCGGGAAAAATCGTTGCAAGGTGGAGGTCATTTGTATAAATACATACGTTGTGCAGTGGGTGTAAGTTTCATGACTTTGTTTAGGACACCTTGGCAAATGTGTCCCAATTTTCTCAATTTTTCGCCAGACTTAGTCATTGGATATAACTATTAGTTATTGAAAGTCCCTTTTTTAGGCAACATTCACGCAGATATGCTCAGCTGAACAGTGGGAATCTCTCACGCGCCGAGCGCATGAGCCGAACTCAAAAAGGGAACTGGGCCATAATTTCACTCCAGGGGCGGCGCACGCGCTGAGCGAGTGGCCACGTATTGGCCTCTTCGCACAGCCGTACAACTCGACCGAAAAACACGTAGCGAACGTGTTAAGCTAAACAGACGATAAACCTTTACCATATTTTCCAAGTTGCTGTTCAGGAACTGTACAACTGGGCAAATAAGGGATCTGCTCAAACAGATTTTTAACGGACGAATCCCTCTTAGACGAGTAGTGTACAGCTGACTCTTAGTTTATACAATTTTACTCAAAAACCATACATGGAAAGGATAACTCCAGGGTGTAAAATTTGATGATATAATCAAATTAATACCCACCTCAATAACTTCCTGAATAAAATGTTTTTGGATAGTTGTTATTAGTACAATGAGTTGAATGGGACCACCAGAGTGCTTTGCGTTCTTCCATTCGATTCCCTGTGACAGGGGGTGATGGAATGAAGTAGTTACCACTTTTGAGGGTAGAGGGAAATAGGCTGCACACCCAGAGAATACTTTGGGAGCTAAAAAGTTCCCGTAGCCGCCGGTTATTCAATTTAATTCAAGAAACGGGAGGTGAGAACGATCCATATCCATCATACTCCCGAGGCTTTCAGGAAGCTAGAAGGTGGGGGTTTTAGCGGCGACAAACGCTCGTGGGTTAGGATAAACGGTTAATTTATAAGTTGTAGTAGAAAGGTGTTGCCCATTTTGCTTGTGGTAAAAGTAAGAAGGAAAAGGGAATCAGGACAAAATATAAGAAGGTGAGGTTCGTTACCAGGCTCTGCCAATGTAAGGGAGGGAGGTTGATGAAATGGAGGTAGTAACAACATACAAGAGTTGAGGAGATTAGCCAAAAAATTCTAAAGGAAGACAAAAAGCCTCTCGTTTACATCTCTAAGGCAGCGGTTTCCAGAAACTGAAAGGGAATATTGTGATGTTACATAATATAATATATTAAGTAATTAACACTAATGATGAATACGAATGAATCGTATTATGTGTCAAGCAAGTCACTGTTTCGGTTTATTGTTCAATAAAAACCATTATAATCGCTCTTGAAAAATAAATTTTTAACCCCCCCTGAAAATTTCGTGGTTTACGTTTCAAAGGGTGTAGAATCCACATCTGCAATAAAAAATTTTCCGTCCGTCCGCCGTACGCACGATTTCTCCCAAACGGCTGGAGCAAAAAATCTGAAATTTTCAGGAAAAATCAATATTGGTCCGACAACGCCCCAATTCTTTAGCCATCACTCTCTTTCAATTTAAAGTGCCCTTTAAGGGTTGTAAACGTTTTGTAAAATCCCTAAAAACCTCAAAAAAAGTCAAGGCGGCCTAAATTTGGACTCTTTTTTTGAAGAACTTTCCATGAGGAATCGAATGAGCTCCTCCCCAGGTCCAAAGCTCGAACCATTCCCGATGTATGGGCCGATTTATGGTGCCAACATTTGCATCCACACTCACTACATCACTAGGTTACTGCGATCAAAACAAAAACCTACGTCTATATAAAGTAGTGGTCCTCTGAACGTACATTTTCCGTCCCTGAAGAATGTCCGTACTGCGGACCTAATAATCCCATAATAAATAATCGTAATAGCATTCAATTCGTTCTCTCGTTCCCATACCCACCCATTTCAATGTTTGTATGTTCAATACTATTGCTAAATAATGGCAACTAAAGCGTAAATACATTATTATTAGAAGAAATATAAACAAATAAAGAAAAAATAAGGCAATAAACAAATATTTAAATGCATAAACCATGACTGAAGAAGCTGCAGCACCAGTAATGGTTGAGGTGACAGCTGACAATATTCGAGGAGGTCAATTCGTCACAACTCCTCAACCGTTTTGTACCGATAGGGCAATGGAACAGTAATTTACATTTGAAAAAATAATAAATTTGAAAAATAATGAATAAAGGAAGAAAGAATAATACAGAACAGTACAAAAATAAATAGCATTAACACTTACCGACAAAGAATGGACTTGTAGAGATACGGGGGCTGAGGAGGAGGAGAAGATGGAGGAGGGATCAGTTTGCAAACGAAGTGTTTGCTGGCGTGGGTTTGCGGCAGTGTTGGTACGCAGGCGCCGAAATATGCCCAAGAACCATTTTCTTCCTAGAACCAAATTCGAAATTCGGAAAAATATGTTCGCCCTAACTTTGTACGTTCTTCGAAAAACAATTTTTATTATTTATTTATTTATTTATACGGGACGAGCCCTAATACAGAAAAAAGAACATAAATATACAGATTGACTAACAATAATTCCATACCAACACTTAACAATATGAAAACAGTAAGACAGTAAACGAGAACAATGAGACGAGGAAAAAAATTATAAATTGTGACAAAAATTTGAAAGTTTAACGTATACCTAGGATCTCAACAGATTTTTTATTTTTGCTAGGGAATCGTTGAAAAAGTCATAGTTATGAGCCGAACAGACCACATTTGCCTCCCTTGGCATTCTCAGAAGAGGGCGGTTAAATAGATAGTTTCTGTCTGCGAATGGCGTGTGGATTATGCGGAAAAAGTTTCAAAAATAAGACTGCTCGTTAACCGAAATGTACGTAGTCCGAATGTACGTTAAGCTGGGTATTACTGAAGTTATATTTACCGTAGACTGAGCCAATTGTTATTAACTACAGTCAAGTGTTCCTTCGGTGTCTATTACTAAAATAATAGATCTTTGTATGATGATTCATTGTGTTTTGGGTTTATTTTGTTTCTGAGTCAGTTAGTATGCAGCAAAATCTGTGTTTTAGGGGGTATATATTTTGTTTATTTTTTCGGTAGGTGCCTACATCCCCATAATATTCACATAATTCACCCTTCGTTTGATATTTATCTATAAACTAGTGGTCTTCGTAGAAGGACATTCGGACAGAAATTTGATCAATAATTTGAATGATTTTCATAAAATATTTTTACTTTCCCAGACACTCCTTGTATGTTAATGTTCCTATATTTTCTTGAACTTTTAACTGGAACTTAACTGTATTTTGAAATACCATCCACGTGGGAACGACAGCTACGGTGAACCTTATCAAGTTTTCATTTCATGGTTAAAGCGTTAGTAGGTATCTGACTATCGTTAACAGAACGGTAGATCTATTATAAATAAGAGACGAACATCAATAATTTCACGCCTTCTGCTCAGCCAAGTGTTTGTGTACATTATTCAACACTCTTTCATAACGATTACTCTCGCGTTGGGTCCCTTTTTAACACTTCGGAGCGCATAATTTAGCGGACGACGATAAAAAAAAAGAAGTGACTAAAAGCTCTCCGAGTGGGAGGTGGAACCATTTTGAATTGAATAATGAAGTTTCTTTGGAAGATGCAGCCACAAAAGGACCTCCTTGAAGCCCGCTTCGCGCGTGAATAGTTTATTTTCTGGAAGACCGACTCAAAAAGGAAGGGCGGAGCCTTTTATACATATTCTTTTTAAGAACGAGCCCGACGTTGAGTCCTCCCTTCGCCGCCCCGCCGCACTACCAACGGTCCTCGGGCTCAACAGGTTAAATGAAGCTCGAGGTATAATGGGGCTCTCCATTACCCCCGGGAGCCCCTCGCGTACGTGCTTACAACGGGCCTTTTGTGATGTGATACTATGGACTCGCTAAAAGTTATTCACACTTTGTAGATACCAAATAGAATAGCGGAGGGAGGTGGGTTGGAAGACGGATGGAAATGAAATTTGTTATGTTCTCATCAATTTGTATATAGTAACCTAGCTTAGGAGATTCAGTACCAACCGTTATCAGTAGGGACTACCGAAAAAGTTAATCATGGACCAGATATAATTTTCGGACAAACACACTATACTGAAATGAGAGTTCTGTCTTTATCAAGGAACGCTTGGCAAATTCGCTTAACAAAGATGAATTGAGGAGCTTACTTTCAAAAAGGCACATATCCAAATCTGGGAGAAAACGCTTTTTTCTCAATTTTATATCTCTGAATAATAGTTGAATCAGATCCCCCTATCATTTCCGAACAAAACAGAACACATCCACGTCAATTCCGGGGCTAAAGTTACGTGTTTGCATCAAAAGGTTACAAATCCGTCCCCTACATTTTTTTCAGTGGCTTGCAATCGAAATGGCACATATCCTCCGAATTTCGTCAGGCGATAAGTCGTGGGTTTTCAAAAAGGCACATATCCAAAAAGAAGCATTGCGCCTTCGTCATGACGTTGAATATTTACACGAGACTCGATAGATGGCAGGCATGACAAATGGAAATATGGAGTCAGGTAAAGTTTTCAATAAAACTACATAATGGAGAATGAATTCTTTTGTTTTCAAAAACGCACAAATCCATGAGTTTTGATCAAAAGGGCACATTTCCAAAGTGAAAATGGATATACAGCCTCGTTTTTTGGAGAAAATTGATTCATATTCTCAGGCATCTTTATCTGTGCCTTCTCACACATTACTCCGATGAGAAACTGCAGAAAAACATCTCCACTAATCTGCAAATCGTTTTTTTCACTTCCTGAACATTTTGTCGGAATGGATATGTGCCTGTTGGAAAGTAAGCTCCTCAATTATTCTTTTGATATGATTTCGTATAACTGCACGTTCTGAAACGCAATAAGTAGGTAAGTGTAAGGTTTGGTTATGGAGTAGATTTCTTCGAATTCTTGAACGATTACTACCTTCCCTCTAGGCAGCGAGGAATCAAAACTAGGTCCTCCCCCATCACCTCAAAATGAAGTATTCTTAAAGGGAGAAGGAAGGGTGAAAGAAAATGCGTTGAATTTGCAGAATATGTCTATCGTAATCGAAACTTCAGGACTTCAGTGTTCTGGAAGCGAGAGAGCTTGCTTACCAACGGTCTTATCCGTTTCCATTGATGGCAACAAAACCGCCAGTCATGTGAAATGCAGCTTTGCTGTGTAACGCGAAGTCTAAAAGCTTACCCACGCAAGGTTAAGGTTTAATGGCAGGGGATACAAATACCAGGAAGAGCCACTAACTAGCGATTTTCGGGACCCTTCTGTGTCTCAAGAGAATCTGTCACCACCATGATCGAACTAGTGCCTGCGTTCAAGTTGCGTCTTAAGCCACTGAGAAATCTATCAGACTACGATGTTCTGCTGAGCGAAAGGGGATGAAAGTTGATATGGGAGCAACCTACCGAGGAGATTCATTAATTCATTCGGTAGAGGCGAGCCCAATTACAATAATAATTGTCAAGTTCCAAGGAGGTTACGATGTTAATCAAACAGAAGGAGAATGAATTTTTGTAAAATCCCTTAAAACCTCAAAAAAAGTCAAGGCGGCCTAAATTTGGAATTTTTTAAAGAACTTTCCATGAGGAATCGAATGAGCCCTTTCGCAGGTCCGTAGCTCAAACCATTCCCGATGTATGGCCCGATTTATGGTCCCAACATTTCCGTTATTTTGGTTTATTATTGTCTTTGTTTTGATTGCAGTAACCTAGTGATGTAGTGAACGTGGATACTGGAGTGAACTCCTAATAGGTTTATAGCCGATACACGGGTTGAAGTATTCTGATAACCATAAAAAAAACGCTGCAAATTCTTTCACTGGGGATTATTATCTAATTGGCTTGCGTTCATGATTTGAATTTCAACTAAGCTTTGAAGTGTGCGTGTTTCACAGGTGATAGAGCGATTATTGAGATTCAGGAGATATGCATAGAGCACGTAAATCTGTTCTCAACCAAAATACCTATTTGGATTGATCAGTTGATCATATTTGTGTGCCTCCTGAAATTCAATAATCCCTCTATCACCTGTGAAACAGGGACACTCCAAAGCTTAGTAGAAATTCAAATCATGAACGCAAGCCAATTGAATAATAAACCCCAGTGAAAGAATTTGCAGCGTTTTTGGTTGTAAAACGCGGAGCAACATCGAGCGCTGCTAATCAGGGATGTTGCCACGTACGGCTGCTATTGGATCTCAACCTGTTGGATGACAATGATGAAATTTATCGTTTTTCCCGGCTGTTTATGGTTTTTTCAAACAATTCTGACATATTAGACAAACTCCTATCTTTTCTCCACTATTCTATGGGATATTATATTACATTTATTCTGTTCTTCCAATCCATTGATGAGATATTTAATGCATTTAGTTTGTTAAATTATCCTACAATTCTCAACGCAATAATTTTAGTTTTGAGGGTTAACCGAAAATCACAGAATGTGTGGGACAATACTGTAGAGCATATGGGTTAAAACCAAAATATAGTAAGGTTTGTTAGGATTCAGCTGACGTCATGTTTTCAAGTGCTCGAGAAGAAGAAATTGTCTGCTGGTCAAACAACCCTCATAAAATCGAAAACATTTTAGATTTAACTCTGTGGTCGAGAAAATTCAGCCTGATTAACGTGGACCTAGGAGGGTCAGTTTAGCACTCATTACAGTACTCAGGTAGCCAGTCGCGGAGGAAGTTCACAATAATAATTGATCATTGTTGCCTTGACGATGCAAATACATCAAGTATTATTATAATGTTGCCCACAAATGAATGCTTGTAGTACAATGAGTGCGCAGTTGATGTCTCAGAAGAAGTGGTAAAAAAGAGGGTTTTCAGAGGATGGGAATTTTCGACGATACCCTGAAACTTTGCACGGCATTATGAGTATATGATGGAAAAGCGCTTCCACGTTGAAAAAGCATTGTTTGCGGGATGGACGGAACCCACTCAAAAAAGTTTCAAATCCCCGAGCCTCGGGAGAGCAAACGGTTCCATTTAATTAGTCCGACCATTGTGTAAAACTTTTCTCGCCGAGCCGGATCTCAGCCATTGACAATGGAACAATGAAGAGGGCTTGAGATCTCCAAGGTGATTACCTTTTGAATCGGGCCGCTCAACAATCCCCCTCTCCCTAGTTCTTCTCTTACAGTGACAAAATAGTTTTAAGCAGAATAGTCTCGCTCCTCGAGTACTTTTACTTGAGTTAGCGATCTGGGACCCACAGTTATTGTGAAGCGTGTTTGACTCGGAAGTCTCTTCAAAATATACCAAGAGTCTTTCCTGTAACATTGAGTGTCTGAAAATTTTCACGTTCCAATGGTGCAACTTGATTTTTAAAACTCTGAAAATTATTACATAGGTTTATTATTTCTGTTTCAGAATAACCCTTTTATGTAAATCAATGAACGCCATCTATGAAATCGTGGACAAAAAGTTGAAGAAAAAAAAAAAAAAAACCAGGAAGTTTTTAGAAAAAAGTTGTCTATTTCCACAATATCAAAGACTTATAAATTTTGAATCGATTAAGTCAATATTGGATATGTTAATTCACCATCAGTAACACGTAGCAACAAGACTTATTTTTGAATTGTTCGGATCCTGATGTAGGTTTTGTCGTCGAAATCAATTTAACAAACTATTTAACTTTGTGGAAATAGATTAAATTATTTCTAAAACTCTGTTTTTTCGAATTATTGATTTAAGCACATTAGACACAGTCTGTGGTACACTGTCTAAACCAGTGGTTCTCAATCTTTTCAGAGCTGCCGCCCCTTGAGAAGCAGAAAAATTGTTAACGCCCCCCTAACGTAAGAGCCTGGAAAGTTAGGGTACGATATAGAGAAGAGATGGAAAGGGGTGTCTCTAGAGAGCAAAATGAAGAAAGATTTGAATCAATGACAATTTTTGATTGAAAAACAATCTGATTGATTGGGAGATAATAATTTGATTGTAATACATACACGTTTCAGTGGGATGGTTCGGCTTGGTGCTTCATTGCCAGTTTCTTGACGTCAGGTTCGATGTTAGTGAGATAAAGGCGCCGCAAGTCTCCTCTTTTCTCGATGTTGAGTCGATTTCTCTTTTTTGTTATTAGATCAGTGACACTACTGAATCCCCGCTCAACGAGGTAAGAAGAGAGGAAGGCTATAAACAATTTCTTGACTGCAGTCCATACTCCAGGATAGAGGTGAATAATGTTCGTTTGAAGCCAAAATTCGGTGAGCCTATCACTATCTCCTATCTATCCTGGAAGCTGGCTTTCAACGTTTCATTCGTTGAAAGTTCGACCAATTCTTCCTGAATCATAGCGTCTGCTGTGTGAATATTTACAAAAGGATTTATAATCCATTGGGGAACTTCCAGCTACAAAATGTCCTCAAAACGTTGGGAAAAGTCCTCATGCAAACAGGACAGGTGTTCACAGTAAACTTCGACGGCATCAAACGGTATTTTAATGTCCTTATCCAAATCCGACAGGATTGCAAACTGACTGAACTCGTTGCGGCCGGAATTCTGCTTCCACAAAATGAGTTTTTTTGGAAGGCAGAAATAACAGATTTTCTTTTTATTAAATTCAGGTCATCACCTTGAAGCTGTAAAAAAAAGCTCACTGTCTCCACCCCCCAACCTTAATAACCGACAATCCTACTCAACGCCTCCCTATCGCCCAAAACGTACCCTTCGCCCCTCCTACTGCCCAAAATCAGTGCACTGCCCCGCAGCAAACCTCCACGTTATCGCCCCCGTTGAGAACCACTGGTCTAAACCAACCTACTTATCTTGTAATTGAATTTTAGATGTCCCAATGACAACTGGATGACTTCGCCTTAAATACAACTCCGTTCAATCCTTCAAGATTATGTCTCGCGATCAAACCCAAGAGTAATGTCTCCTATTTTGAATGTTTCCAAGATTCTGATTTTTATATTCCTGCTTCTTCATTCAACTCCTTAGAGCAAGCAGCACTGACGTGGAAGATTCAAATTCCCCTCATTTGGGTGATCCCCAAACTAAGAGCAATAATCGAGTCCGGACAAGATTTTTGGATTGTCAGCGTTTTGGTCTTAAAACAGAGAAGCGATTTTCATTTTCAAGAGACATGTGTTGTCCGATTTAGGTGTGCCACTTGGCAAAATGAAACAACCGTGGCTGTCCCGGAAATATTTTGGATTTCAAAGTTGTCCTTTGCCACTTTAATACCAGAGTTCGGTATGAAGAAACGTGCTTGTTCATGGATAAATGGAATGATGAGAAACCATGAAAAAGTCTAAAAGTGTTGACAATATTTGTCTCGAAAAACGTAGTTACGCGAGCAAAATAATCGAAAAAAGGTACTTTGGTATCAAAAAACGGGATATCTCAAATCGTGACCTGTGTAAAATTGAGGCCCCGACCCGATTCAACCACAAAACCTGCTTCAGGCTGGATCCTTTCAGTCATGAAGTTGCAGCCCACCGTGAAAGTTCTCAGCTATTAAGACAGGAAATAGTAAGAATCCCTCTTCATCAAAAATACTGTTAACAGCTTAATTTCCTGACGTAGCATCTTTGGCTCATTTGAGTCAAAACACACAACCGTGACAATGAACTCGCTGAACGTCTTCCAACGAGCAACTGCCAGCAGTTTAACTTCTCCATTTTGTACTACCCCAAACCACCTGACGGCTGGAATTTTACTCCAGGCAAATCATATGTTCAAGACTATAGCGCAAAGTCGAAGAGGTTTGATTAAGTTAGGCCCATAGCTCTACCCGTAAAAGTGTTGCAACTGAAGGGTAATTTCACCTTAGTAGTAGGGACAAGAGTTCGAAGTCAATCAGCTGCATCAGTATTTGGGGGTTTTGGGGTAAAACGTCTAACTATTTCCGAAAGATTTGTTTCTCTCTTCTGTCATGTTGAAGAGCTAGAAGAGCTACAACCTTCCTCAAACATGTGTTATTACCGTGGCTATGACAAAAACTGTGGCAATTACCATTTAGAGCTTTGAAATCCTCTCATATTTTTGTTGCAGAGGCGAATGTCGAAAAATGGCTCCAACTGGTTGATCAAAACCTCCCTTGTCAAAATACTCAAAACTGGTTAAAGAACAGCAAAAATAGGAATAATCAAAAGAAAAAATAAACTATTTGACAAGAAAGGAAAAAATGGATGATACTAATAAATTAAAAATAATGAAAGGCTTGACACCAAGAGAAAGGAGAATAAGTCACACAAAGAAAGGATGAGAAGCATTAAGACGATCTAGATATAGGGAGAGACTCGAAAGTTGTGGTTGCGAACACCCCAGCAGGTTCGCCAATGACATGGGATCATGGTTGTAGGAGCTGGTTTCAGAAGAAATCAAGGAAAGCGTACTTTGAATTGAAAAAGCTTCAACCGAAGCTAAAAATCACCACAATGAGTACCAACCTAGCACGATAAATTTTATTATATCAAGAACCACAATAATTATAACGATAAAATGATGATGAGGAATTAATCAAGAATGCCTACACATGAACATCTGCCAATCTGTATAACTTTGGTCCAGCTGTTCTTGGTCCATGATTCAATTAATCGATTAGATGGATCTCAACAAAAACTAGATGCTAGGTTGTTCAATTTGAAAGATCCCACTAAAAAGCTTGTGGGTCATAAAGCACATCCAAAGCTAACATTTTTTTTTTAACCAAACAATTTAGGTTTCTTTAAATAAAATTGACTAAATAAAGGCGTTACGAAATGGTAACTTACACGTTGATGAACTCAATCAACGTTTGACTCCATTCGCGAGCCACCAAATGGACCACTATCGAAGGTGGTCTAGTCCCACGCTCGATCTCCGTTGAGTGTTGACGGACATAGTGGGTCGAGGCCTACACAAACAACAACACCCGTCTAATTGCACTACTCCGCCAGGGCGATTGAGTCCACTCAATGATGAGATTTGGGGAGTGCTGGTGCGTCTGGCTTGCGGCGGCAGTTCACAGAACTTGGGCGGTTGCTGTATATTCAGAGCAGCAGAATTCGATTCTATCCTGTTCGTTGTCCAGCTACGTTGTTACGTAGTCAAGGGGGATGTTGAGTATTCCATACACTAGGCAGTTCAAGGTGTTTTCCAGTTTCTCGAAAACGATTGTGCCAGAATGCGTTTAGAGAACAAAGGAGTATTCACTTACAGTAATACAATATTTTTTCACCTTTAATGTACACTGTCTGATGGGTCTTGCACAGCACTGCAGTAGCGGTATAGATTATTGGCGTCACCTGACTTTGCTCGGTTACAATCAATTGTCATTTTGACTCTATCTCCATTAAGTTATGATGAATTGTTTTTCCCACCGGTTCGGTTACGCAGCTGTTAACAGATTTGTTCCTTAAAAGAAAACCACTTTTCTTTTAAGGAACAAAATCTGTATTTGATACTGAACCAGGGCCGGATTTAGCAAACTGGCGCCCCTGGGCCCGAGAGTATTTTCCGCCCCCCTTCACCATTTCTTCCTCATATCCTAAGAGTATAATCAACTTGAAAGTTGATCGCCTGATCAACGAGTTTTCCCATTTTCCTTTCAATCAACTTCACTTCATACAACACTACTCCTCACCGTTTCATAACTTTGGCCAGGGTCCATTCTTTGGCAGATGGCAAGTTAGCCCAAACTTTTAATCCCTCTCTAAATTTTTGTTTTCATTCCTGTTTGTTTTACTGGTGAATTTCTGTTTCATCAATTGAACGACTCAATTAGATCAATAAAAGTTTGAACCATTTGCTCTTGATAATCTGAGTTTCAACCATGGGCGAACTCCAAGCACTAGTAACTAATTGGTATGAGACGGCGAAGTGGGTATACAGTACCCGCACGACCGCCAGGTCTTGAAGGTGGGGTTGGTCTGGCCCCTTGATGTCCCCAATCGCCAAACCTAGTCCGTGGGTGGTATGAAGTGAGGAGGAAGGAGGAGTTTAGGGGTAGGAATGTTTTTAGATTCAGGAGACAAACTTTCTTGCACGGAATGAAAATTTTCACTCGAAAGGAGATTCAAACCATTCTGAACACCTTTCAATATGAGCAAGTGTTGATGTGTCTACTGATCCTTGTCATATAAGTACTGTATTTTTACAACTTCCATATGATTTTGATTAAATTTTCAAGCGTGTTGGAATGTAGATGGTACTAGGGATGTCAATTTCGGCAGATAATAACGATATATCGAATATCGATTTATACTCCAAGAATATTTCATTGTTCTTTCTTGTAGTAGCAAGGGATTGTTCGTCTCGTGCGTTATGTAATTCATTTCTTACATTTGTTTACTGTTTTGTAAACAAGGCTCGAGTGTTTGTGCCGATCTCCATCTTGAGTCAACCTGGTCGATCAAGTTTATAAGGACGGTGGAGATATGATGGAAATCAGGCAGCGCTGGAAGACGAATGTCGACCTCAGGCCATTGTGCTGCTTCCCTGCTGTAGATCATGATTTCAAGACTCTGTAACTAAGGTGAACGTTTGACATTGATGTATTTCCGTCGTTGTCTTGCAGAATCTAGTGCGGCTAATATAGTTGTAATTTACCGCCACTTGAATAATGCTGAAACATACCTGATCAGTGCAGAATTTACAGATTTTCTGGGGTTCAACTACTAGGAGATGTTATAGTACTGACTTCGTTCAATAACAACATAATATGTTGTGTAAGGAATATTATTCCTTTCATTCCATACACATCTCCATTTTTACTCTATCAGTCCTTCAATACAAATGGATACCATGCGTGGTGTCCGATTGCTCCTTCACGTGTTACAAACTAATTTACGAACAAAAGTATTCAAGTATTTATTGGTTCCAAGTCTACCTATAGGTTGCGGAAGGTTTGATTCCAGATTTCCTTCTCCGAGGTGTGGCTCAGAATTTCGTGTCTGTCTGCCAGATCATTTAAGATCTTAATTTCTTTCTTACGATCTTCTTTTTTTAAATTTATTTATTGTCACAACTGATTTAATATACAAATCATCTAGCGACTTGATTTATGATGAAGTAATATCACTTTTTTTTTGGTTCAGTAGTTCATTATCTAAGACCACTACAAGTCACAAACACTAATCAGCGTCTGGTCACAACTAGGTCTAGCGGCTTGGTCCTCTTGAGTCGCCGTACCTCTTCTCTGTTGTCCAGGGTATACAGGATTTCGAGATTTTGGTGTCTGTGCAGCCGAATTTCGTGATCCGCTGCAATTCTTCTTATCGCGTCTCTCACCATTTCCACTTTGAGGTCGCGGTGGAGATCAGTTGTCCTGATATACCAGGGTGCGTTGACAATACTCCTTAAGATTTTATTTTGGAGTGTCTGGATAGTGTTGACATTACTGTTGCTCGTGCAGCCCCATAGTTGGCAGCCATAGGCCCAGACGGGTGTAATCATTTTCTGATACAACAGCTATTTGTTATGGGTGGATAGTTGAGATTTCCTACCAAGCAACCAGTTCAGCTTCCTGAGCTTACCGTTGACCTCTTCTTTTTTCTTTTTGACGTGTTCTTTCCAGCGAAGCTTGGCATCCAGCGTCATGCACAGATATTTAGCAGTATTTGAATACGGAATTTCTTGTGAATTTATGGTGATTGGGATGTTTTGAATTTTGCGATAAGTGAAGTTTATATGCGTACTGTTTGTTTCATTGAGTTTAATTCGCCATTTGGAGGTCGATTGATAAACTCGGTTCACCGAATCCTGCAGTTTGTTAGACGATTCCTCGACGATCTTTGATCCCGAAATCTACTGCTCACTCAAATCGGCAGACGTTTTGTACTCCGCCTAAAATGCCACATTCTCACACTTTTTTTTTCCCCGTATGACAAATACAGTTGCTAGAACTCACGTAATTTGAGGAGCCCGTAGGAAAGAGTGTTGAAGTCTCTACGATTTCAAGCAAACATTTTTGGGAGAGGAAATGGCATCCAAAATTTAAATTTTGTGTAGCAGGATTGGGCATGTCTGGTCGGTTTGAATGTGGTAAAATTTGGATTTTTACTGTGCAATCTATGGTTCTAATACAGGATCAAGCTCCTCCAACAAAATGATTTCTTTTCTAGCAGAATCGAATGGTGTTTGTCTCAACAAATAAAAATTCTTTAGGGTCGAATTAACAGTTCATTTTTTTGAATTCGTGAGATGCTGTTTGCTTGGAACTCGTGTGGCCTGTGATTCAGCCCTTTTAGCCAAGGAAAACGCCTCAATTCCCGTTAGGAATTAACGAGACAGCGAATTTAACGTTATTTCTAACGGTGTAATCAAATTTGAATTTTCAGTTCAATGTAACGTAGTTCTGCCAATTTTAGTGAAGAATAACACGAAGAAAGTTTTTGATGTGGAGAAAGAGCCCTGCTAACAAGCAATATTGATGCTACGACTAACACTGCCTTTAATCGGCTAGCATTTTGAGCTCGGAGTCATTCTTCCATCTAGCTTGGAGATGAACTCTGGTAAAGCTCGCAAATACATTTAATCAGTTGTAAGCTCTTGCAATATCTCATTAATGACTTTCCGTGTTTTTAATACCGTTAACGAACAAAGCAGTCTTTATTGGCAGAGCGAGCTGGGCTTTCATATTTGAATACAGTCCGATCTTTCCAACGAGCTAAAAGTAATTTCCCGTTGTAGGCAAACATCTGCTAATTAATCAACATGATTAATTATTTTACATGTATGTTTAGCATGGTAACTCCCTTCGTGACGGACATTTTTAGTAATTTGTGAGATAAGTTCAGGGTGGCCAGTGGAAACAATTCCATACGGTGTGTCAAATTTGTGTCTACAATTATGCTAATTATGTGCTCCAGGCAGTATCAGATAGTTTCATGGATTCTTAGCGGTTTCCGCTGAGTGCTGTTGTACATGTGACAAAACTAATTTTAAAACACGAGGTGAATGTGCCTTCTATATCAGTAGCGATTTTTGTGTTCTCTAGCTGCTTTTCTCTCAAAAGTGTATTTTTAAAACGTAATTGATTGCTGATGGATATATATTCCTACTCTATTTAGATTGGGAAACCGAAAAGAGCGAGTAAATGTACTTGAATGGCAAGAAACATAGTTCTTTCAGTTGGTAAAAACATTCTTAAGCAACAACATTCAATTTTCAATTGTTGTGAGGCGTTTGGTCATCATTTTCTGGAATAAGTTTTGTCGTCGCCTTAAAATTTGTAGGTTTACTTTCTGAGATGCCATCTGAGGTCCGCTGTTCCGAGCTTTTCTCCGAATCTACTCGATCAAGATCAATAAAACTTGGATCCACAATCACGAATCGAGTCTAGAAAGGACTGCATTCTAGGCATCTCTTTCAGACAATCTTAAAGATTGAAACCAAAGCGTTGAAATTTGAAAAATCAGAATCTTGAAAACTTTTGAAATAACAAAAATGTTTTCTATATACATTGATAGACATCTCTTCAGTGAATCGAAGGACCCCACAAGGACCGCTTAACGGGTCCCTCTCCCAATTCAACACGAAAAAGAACGTTAAACTTCCGGCGGGCGCGCGACGAAATTTTGGTTCTAGGTTGCAGTTTTTTTACCTGCTCGGGAACCTATTGGCTCGATACGCCACCTTTGGCGTATACACTTTAAACTCCGTGTAATCCTCTGTCAATGAAAAATTCAAATTGATTTCCACCTGCAAAGTAGATCCGCTTCGAGTCGGCATTCAATATAATCATGTCGTCAAGCTGTAGTGTGTGTGTGTGTGTGTGTTGTGTGTGTGTGTGTGTGTGTGTGTGTGTGTGTGTGTGTGTGTGTGTGTTTTTTATGAGGAAGAAGCAAATAGGCCAGGAGAACAGAACGCATGTAAAAAGCGTTCAATACGTATGTAAAAAGATCATCAGATGTGAGAAATGTACCATTCAAGATGACAGAAATATACCAGCAGAAGAAGGATAAAAATATCTGCTGCCTACAATGGCTTTCTCTATTTGCTTTCACATTTTTCTTCCCTCTTTGTTCAATATATATGTGTAACTCAATATATGTAACTCCCAATGTAAAATAATGTAACTTCTAATTTTTATTTATTTTTATTATTACATTTATTCCACTAAATCATGTGAAAGAAGTGTTCAACAGTTAGATCCTTAATTCCTATTGAGTCGATCATTACTTTTTCAAGTATACACCTAAAAACGTGGTCGAAACAAAAACTCGTGCGCGAGCGCTCGTGTATCTCACGAAGGTTAACACAAATGTGAATTTGCACGTGTTTGAATATACTAAAAACCCACCTGTGGAGTTGTGACTATCGAATCAGTTGAGATAATGGCGATTTCATCATGGTTTCAAGAGGACAAGTGAAGCGTAGGTAGGTCTTTACTTTTATCTCGTTAAATTTTATTTTATATTCTTGATTTCTACGTATCATTTTCCAGACAGGGCGAATTCGTTTTCGGAAAACCTAAACTTGAAATTGAGTTCTGCTTAGAATCAGGGGTCATATTTACACTACGTAGATTGTATTTCAAAGCCCGCGCTATAAGGCACCTAAATAATTATTCAAATATTAACAATGAAAATTGATTGGCAGACGAAAGACACCTATGGCAACCGCTTGGCGAGTTTCTTCTCCTCAACACTTTTTTTCCGTGTAGCCATCATCTGACTATGCCAAACTTGAAATTGACAAAAATTACCTCTAAAAAAAAAAAAAAACTACAAATTATTTTAAAATGGTTTATTATTCTATGGGGGGAACGGACTGCCGAAATGTTGGGATTCGGGCGAACTAAAAAAAAATTTCAGATTTTGTTTATCAATTTAAAAAGGCCCGAAACGGCCTGGACGGCAGAAAGCGTGCAGACATCGCGGATATTCTATCTACTAACCTAGAATCGTTTTTATAAACTTTGAGACAACAAATGTAATCTATTGATAGAAACAATTGTTCGGACCCGCACGATCGCAAATGTGCATTATTTAAAAGAATAATAAACCAAAAGGAAACAATGAAAAGTATTCGGCAAAATTACTACCTGAAATTTGATAGACGCAGCTGACGTCATGACGATACCCTTGGTTGATGATGCTTTATTACCTCTCAAATAGGTAGGATGTTCTGATTTGATTATGCATTATTGTCAATAATTTTATATTACATTTTACTATATTACACCTACGAAAAAGACAATTATTAGTAGATGACCATGTGGAGGGCAGGTCAAAGACACAAGACAGTACTTGGAAACTTGGTTTTTTCAACTTTTCTCGGGTTCTAGTGATGTTTTTCAGCAAAACCACTATACCAACAGAACAAGCTAGGTAAACTCTACGTTTTGTAAGGGCGATACGGAAGAAACAACACAAGTTTCTTTAAAAGTCAGAAAATGAAAAAATTGCTTGTATTCAAAGAAATTATACACTGTGGGGACTAACCCACGACTTGGTATCTATATCTCCTCCTACTTATCGGCCGTAGAAAATTATTGCTACGTACAATACCTTGGCTTTGGATAATAGGTAAGTAGGGATACAATATACAAAGAAAAGGATGTCGGAATGGTTCGGGAAATAAATTTCCGACGAGATCGAGATTCGGTAGCGAAGTTCCACACAGAATGAAGGCAGAATAAGACAAAAACCTCTGGACACTCGAATTTAAACTCCTGCTCGTTTTGCGAGCTTCGTAGAAAATCCGCAAACCATTTTTTTTTTTTTTTTTTCATCTTTAGATATGTATTGAAGAATCCACAGAATCCCGGGACAATAAGTGTAATCAGTGGTTCACAATGTTCGTGCAAAGTTGGAAAATTTGGTTTAGGACAGGCAGACTACAGGAAAATTCGCTGTTAAAATTTAAATTTAAGTAATAAATGTTATGTAAATACATTATGTGTTGATTGCATATCGTAGAGCAAGATTGATAGTGTATCGAGAAAATTTTTTTGATCCCCAAATCATTAATGGGAAGTCAGAATCCTCTCCGGACAAAGATTGGCCCTTTCTGGGAAAATGACCCATTTGGTGATATAAAGTACATTGCATAACTTTTGGTATATAGATATCAGCTTTTTTGAGTAGAGAGGAACTAATCAAGTGTTCAGGTCTTGGAGTGATATTTACGAAGATGCCATCTTATCATCTTTGTTACCCCCATCTAGAAGTCTAATAACGACACAAATATGGTTAAAAATAGGTTCCCAATAATGTTCCGAAAATGGTAATGGTCAAGTAGAAAACTATGATGGAGGAATTGGAAATGGAGCTCCCCTAGAATTTCTAATAAACAATATAATAAATCAATATATCATGATATCTAGTACACCTAGACGTAGAGCGAATATCTGCTACAGAAATAATAAACCATTGTGCGGTAATTTGCAGTATTTTTAAATGTTAATTTGCAAAAAGTGCCTTGCAATAACTTGAAGATTGCCGTGGTGGGGCACACTTAATTTTTCTCAAAATTCCATCTCAAACACGTAACTTGGTTGTCGTTTGTCTGTTACTAAGTTAGTAAGGTCAAAAACTCGTGCCAATTTTGTTCAAAGAAATTTAAACTCTTTATCACTTGCATACTTCAGTTACGTTGTAAGAACATAATTGCCGGAAGGGCTAAAAGTTAGCGGACGACTTTCAGTGAGATGTTAGCACCGATGAAAGTTTCATAAACTATGTTGCTTTCTTTCCCAGAGTAACAGCTTTTTCCATTAGTTAACTAAGTCGTTAGGTAGTTCAGACTGCACTGTGAACTATGCTAATAACATTTCTCAAGTGCCCTACAAGTTTCCCGTACCTTGAGTGTGTGAGATGAAGTATGTTGCTGGGTTTCACCGTTACGTATGTAGGAATTGATAACCATGATGCGATTGGGTGGCAAGTAAAAATGGTTGAAAGCAATGTAGAACTGTAATTTATGAATATAGTTGCCGTTATGCAAAAAGCTCCTAAAACTCATGTTTTTCCATGCTCACGATAACTGTAATCAAACGGCCTTCAGTATTCAAGGTGAAAATGGCAAACAGTTAACTGGCACAGTTGTCGCTCAATAAAAATTTGGATATTAATTTTTGAGGTTTGTCTCTAACGACAAATTTTTAATTTATTCCGCTAATTGAAATGGAATCTGAGTAGTAAGGTATTATAAAAAAACGCTGCAAATTCTTTCACTGGGATTTATTACTCAATTGGCTCGCGTTCATGATTTGAATTTCTACTAAGCTTTGGAGTGTGCGTGTTCCACAGGTGATAGAGCGATTATTGAATTTCAGGAGGCACACAAATATGATCAACTGATCAATCCAAATAGGTATTTTGGTTGAGAACCGATTTACGTGCTCTATGCATTTCTCCGGAAACTCGATAATCGCTCTATCACCTGTGAAACACGCGCACTCCAAAGCTTAGTAGAAATTCAAATCAAGAATGCAAGCCAAATGAATAAAATTGAATAATAAATCCCAGTGAAAGAATTTGCAGCATTTCATGCATATCAGAATGCTTCAACCAGTGTATCGGCTACTAATCCTTTTAGAAGTTCAGTCCAGTATCCACATTCACATTCACATTCACATCATTTGGTTACTGCGATCGAAACAAAAACAATAATAAACCAAAAAAACGCAAATGTTGGCAGCATAAATCGGGCCATACATCGAGAATGGTTTGAGCAACAGACCTGGGGAGAGGCTCATTCAATTCCTTATGGACAGTTCTCCAAAAAGAGTCCAAATTTAGGCCGCCTTGACTTATTTTGAGGTTTTTAGGGATTATAGAAAACTTTGACAACCCTTAAAGGGCACTTTAAATTAAGTGAGAGAGCTGGCTAAAGAATTGGGGCGTCGCCGGAAAACCATGGATTTTTCCTGAAAATTTCTGCTTTTCTGCTCCAGCCGTTTGGGAGAAATCGTGCGTACGGCAGACGGACGGAAAAAATGTTATTGCAGATCTGGATTCTACACCCTTTGAAACGTAAACCATGGAATGTTCAGGGGGGTTAGCTTTTTTTTCAAGAGCGATTACAGTGGTTTATTATTGAATAATAAACCAAAATCGATGTTCTGGGAAATTAACGTTTACTCATGTACCTACACACGCTGTTGTTCAATCGAAAGGGATGAAACTGATATCTTTGTTAGGTTGCGGGTTGATCCGCATAGACCTTGTGAATTTCATCTGTCCCATGACCAAGGGTACCACCGTCCCCTTTCTGTGTCGACCAATCAATCAATCAATACTCAATGAATTGTTATGAAATTAATAGATTACTATCCTCTGAAATCCATAACTAATCAGCAAATAGGTATTTCGGTCTTGGAGGACAAATGAAAGAGACAAACATTTATCAAATTTCGAAAAAATACAAAATAGAATTAAAAAAAAGGTCGATCAATGTTACGTCGTTTTGAACGATTCCCTATTAATCGGAGAAAGTGATCAAGTTGGGGCATTTTACACCAAAGGTCGATCAAGATTACGACGTTTTTCCTTTCCGTTAATCGGAAATTAATGCCCCCTTACCATCCCGTCGAATTCATACCCAACAATGAAATCCAGGAGTTCGGGAATTCTCTATGGTTGGGTTTAACGGGAGCAAGTAGACTGAGGTGAAAAAGTCCCATTCAGGGTTGCAGGGCTGCTCCGCCATCAGTAATCCTTTGGTTGCAGTAAATAGCACTTCTTGTGAACTGGTGATAGATACAGGCCCAACCAAGACTATATTGATTCTTAGAAAAGGGCGAGCTAAAGTGAAATAACAAATTTTAACATAAAAATCGTAATCTGCCCTTTCACAGTACAGTTGATTGCAAATCTATTGTTGGTATTTTAAATTTGTTAAGTAACGCTTATATTGTTTTGTGGGGGCTTTGCCGATTTTCATTCGAAAAAAGAGGGTATTACGGTAAGCCCTCGAAAGGATTTATGATTAGGGGCTCGCCGATTTTCTTTCCCTTTTATTTTTATTTTTTGTCTACCCTAAAACCTGTCACTCTCCAGAATAATGGTCCTTGAAGTTCAATCACGAAAAATAAACGGACGGGAGAACGAAGGAAGGATATTGGGGGTGAGTGGTCGGGGGCGGGGGGCCTGGGGCGGTCTGGGGGCGGCAAAGAGCGCTTGCCGCCCCCAGCAGTTCATCTCCGGCGCCTGTGAGAGGCGGAACCTCGCCGATTTCCACCCCTAAAACTTCGGGACGAATTCGCGGGACCGCGAGCTTCGGACGTCCGCGTTAAAAATCCGATTTTCGACTCCGTCGGCGGTTTTCTTGAACTGTTACATACTCATATTGATTCCGTGAAAAACATCAGATCCTCTTTTTCCGAGTGGAAATAATTTTTTTTGGTCCTCCCAGTTGTCAAATTTGATTCTTCAAGCAACAAAAATTCTTGCTCGAGTTCCCAAAATGAATAGAATCAGCGAATCTTAAATGACAATGTTGAGCCACGCAGCGCACAGGCTTCTCCAACTGATCCTGCTAATCTGCCTCGCTGCAACAACTCCAGGTTAGAAAATTTACTCCTGTTTTATAAATATTTGAATCCATTAAATCAGTACAATTAGTTCTTTATGTCGATTGCCGAGGAGTCGGATACAGTGAAAAATTTAATCAAAAATTTGACGCATACATAATCACACTGAAATTTTTCTTACAAAATTCAACAAATTTAAATTTCGCGGAATTTTCACGTCATAAATAATCTCCTTTTTTTATAATTGTCGAGCGTCGGATATCCATTTAAAAGTGGAAACTAAGAACAATCTTTTTGTGACTCTTTTAAATCTGTAGTGTATCTACCGTTCAACCATCGTTAGAAACTCAATAGTTGAGGTAGACCATCCGTTTCTTAAGCCGATCCTATCAATTTATTTTGCTGCAACCACAACTGGTTACATAATTTTTTATCATTGTTACCCCATCCGTTCAATGGTTTTTCAGGCTGATCCTTGCTGAATTAATTCGTTCTATTATCACACCGAATCTGATGGTTCTCAAATATAATTTTGATCAATTTCCCATCAAACAATCCATAATTCGGTTGTTTACAATTTAAATTAAAAAAAAAAAACAGTCATTTCCGTGACAGTCCCTACCTTGGATTTGAATTACTGAAGAAGAAAAACAGATTTGATCATAAAGAAGAAAATTCGAAAAAAAAAGAAAAACTTACTGATAGAAAATGAGGGAATCCCGGAGCCAAAAAAAAAAAAAATATATATATTAGTCATCCGCTTTGGAAATTGTAATATTTGAAGGGTTAGAGGGTTGCAACTATGAATTTTCTCAACAACACATCAATTTCATTCGTCTTCTAAATGCATTTATTTCTTACATTCTCGAACTTATCGAATTTTAATAATTACGCAGCGAAATGAACATTGGCGCGCGATTCATTGGAAAATATCACCGCCTTGTGTCGTAATGATGTGTTATACGAACATAAAGTTATAGCAGGGAACAGTATTTCTCGTTATTCTTCTTCGTTCGTTAGGAAATTCCCCTTCCACGGTTATGTTTCATTTTCACCCAAAGTAGAGAGGTGCAGCAAAAAATGCAACCACCAAAGTTTAAACGAGAAAATGGTGTAGAGTTGAATTGGGTAGAGTTAACTTATTAAAATCTTTCAATTTAGGGTGACGGATTATACATTTTCCGTTATTTATACAAAGATTATAAAAATAATGTTTATTAGCTATAATTAATTGTGATAGGATTAACTAAACTCGAAGAAGCCTTTTTTAAACGAGAAAATTGGTGTAGATCTAAATTGGCTAGGGTTAACTTTAAAAAATCCTATTTCCATTTAAGGGGATGGACTATAAATTTTCCGTTGTTTATACAAAGATTATACAAATAATTATTATTAGCTATAGGTAATTAGTAGTGACAGAAAATAGTTAAGCTTGAAGAAACCTTTTTTGAACGAGAATATGTGTGTAGATCTAAATTGGGAAGAGTTAACTTAAAAAATCTTATTTCCATTTAATGGGACGGATTATAAATGTTCTGTTATTTAAACAAATATTATAAAAATAATAATTATAACCTACAATTAGTGGTGATTGGAATTAATTGAACTTGAAGAAGCATTTTTAAAATGATTATTAGTTTATTTGGTTTGTATATGCATCAGCATTTGGGACGTAGTGTCAAAAAGATAATTTGGATGCCTTGATAGATTCATCTTCAAATTGGGTCGGAGGTTTTTTTGGACTTGTTTCTTGTGTTTCGGATGTTGCAATCTGTTTTATAAAGTTGTTTGTAATTGGTGAACCTGGTATAAAAGTCTGTCTTATTGATTCGGTTTATCATCTTTCAAAGTTTTGTAATTGGCCCTAACAATGTTCCACCCAAACAGCACTTCCAATTGGTTTAAACAAGTCAAAAACGCATTGCTAGGTATCAACAAAGTCTAAGCGTTTCCGAGCCTGGAGTTGTGATTCATAATAGTCAATATTCCGAATTTTCTCAGCTTTACTCTGGTACGTTAAAAACTACAATCTTCACAAAGACACCGATATCCCCACCATCCAAGAAGTTTTACAAGCATCGTTTCATCGTTTTCAAACGGCACGTTGATTTCCTCAATGTGAAAGAATTAAAAGAATGATTTATTTACTACTCAGTTGTTATGAAATTCATTAACCATGTACGATGAACGAATCAAAATGATATAGAGTAATTTGAATTGGCTCCCAATCATGTTTCATGTTAAATTACTTATATTTATATTTTTGGATGCACAGGTTTAATGCTATTTAAGGAATCAAAATATGTCTAAACTGGACAAAAAAACAAAGCGTTCGTAGTGGTTTACAAATCATTGGGAAGTCCACGTACTACACCTGAACACAACAAATATTTCAGTCGAACACATCAATAGAGAGTGACTGACAGGAGGAGTAGGAAAGCCGCTCTCTTCCACCTACTTAAAGCGTAACAAGCTAACATGTTGTCATCTCATCCACACCCCCAACATTCAAGACGCAAATATGAGCGAAACTGCTCATTAAATTTCGGCGGCAGTTTTTGGCCCATTTATCTTTAGCCCATTAGTTCCTGTATTTAAAAGTCTATTCAAACCTGTATGTTAGTAGAAATCGTCTTGTTACCTTCAAAATTCACAGACCTTCACTGTCGAATCCCTCGTATAACATAACCCTGTCAAAAACCGAAAAAATGAGGTCGATGATCGCAGCATCCTTGCCCAATTACTGAAACGATTAACGCTTCATTTTGTACTATTTTGCATTCAAATCCATCAAAGTTGTTTGATGAGGCTTTCAAGCTTTTATAGGAATTTCATTCGCACTCGTTATCGCCCATAAAAGAAATTTAATATAATTTTTTAATCTACTGCTAAAAGCTTTTCGAAATTTACGAACTTTTCAAACAATCCAACACTTATATTACCCTCCGAAGTTTATTTATCGGATCAATACGCTCCGGTTTCTCCTAAACCTTGTGGTATCTTTCTCAGCTTTCTCTCCACACATTCTTATTTAAACAAATAAGTAAATTTTGACTATCGATCGTAAAGGATGACAACAGTTTGTAAAATGTAATAGTATAAGGATGATATAAAAACAGGACAGTAGACCTCTATGGTTCCACAGCTAGGTAGATCATTTAAATAAATAATTTTACACATTCATGTACCGAAGATGATAAATTGCCTATGCAACCTACAAATATGGGATTCTAGCTCAGAGGAGGGGAGCTAGTAAACAGAGATGAAAGCTACGGCTGGGGGGGGGGGGGGGGGCTAACAAGGATTTACGTGAGCGCATTCTGTGTTCATAAACGGTACTTACTAAGCCTAACCAACTCCCTGGAAAAATCCGTAGGTTCAACGAGAGCACCAGAGAGGCTAGTGGTTACCAAGGTGGCAGGTACACGAATGATCCCCTCGGGCGGACGGAAAAGTGGTGATGCCGGGATAACAAACGGCGGAAGGAGCCCACCAGAAGGTTAGTTGAAGGAGTGTTGAGCGGGGGCATTTACGAGTAATATATGATTGATATGCCAACTTGCAGAACCACTGGCAATGTCGACCACTATTTCTCTTTGATAAAACGCACCTTATAACGAAGGGCGGAAGGAGCCCACCCGAAGGTTTGTTGAAGGAGTGTTGAGTGGGGGGGGGGGGGGGTTGGCAGAACTGTCGGGTCGGTCGCTAAGAACTGGATTGTACTCCTGTTAATAATTTAAATGATAAAAATTGGGTCTAGCACAGAAAAATAATTAATTCATGTCCTGATTGAGTATCCGAGCAACAAACACCTTGGAGTAAAAGATAATATTGAAGTAATAACACCACGTCATATAAGATATTTAGGCGTATGGCTGCACAGTTTAGGATTGGACCAAGAAGAGCAACTTGAAGATCATTCAAACAGCGCAGAAGAAAATACTCATTTACGTAGACAAGTCCCCCTAGTATTTCCCTACGAATGACCTCCATCGTGATCTCACCATCAAGATGGCAGGCGAAGTAGTTAAACGTCGAGCATCCGATCACAAAATCGACCCCACAAGCCCATAAATGTCCAAGTACTGAGGCACCTGGACAACAATTACGGGTAGTAATGACCCATTGAAGTGACGTGGTGAGTGGTAGTAGAACCACAAAATGTAGTGTAGTGGACGGAATGATTTGCTGTAGGCATGTGCTCCAATAGAGACCCCAATAAAGATATATGCTAAATGCGTACATTTTCTGGCTGCGTCCATTAAAGGTTGATATCTAACTCTCAATCTTCTGATAAAGCCTGATAGCATTGTTTGATGGAGCTAATAGCTCTGGACTAGGTGGAGATCTAACTTGCAATCTTTCGATAAAACCTCGCAGCTTTATGTTCGATGGAGCTCAATATATGTGTGAGTGTGTTTGAGAGAATGAATATCGATTTATTCATTCATCTCTAAAATGTTGGTTGCAAGCGACCATTCTTACCATGAACGGAAAACAAAGAAAAATTAAACCTCTACAATGAGTAATATTCAGCTTTACGTTATTTCAACTGGCAATTCGTTATAAAACTTCACCGACTTGAGTATGAGTTGTGGAAAACGGTGGTTCTGCATTTAGGGAATCCAACATTTGAATTTGCAAATCTAGTTCCTATTGAGCGAGAATCAGACAAAAATGAATACATGTTCAATAAATATGCAGGTTTACCGAGCTGAATTGTTTTGTTCATAGTGGTCAAAATAGAATATTCTTGTAATTTACTAAATTGAAGGATTTTCTATTTTTTGTACTTATCGTCCACTTTGTCGTCGTATGACAAATTTAATATGAAGCGAATACACGAATTCAACGTTTGATGCAATTCGAGGGACAAGTCATAGTTCGAGTCACACATGACCAATCCAACTTGATGCAAATGTGGTAATGCAACCAATTTCTGTTTTATAGAAATAGTTTTGTACTATTTCTACAACGCAGCCATGTGATCTATTCAGTCAGGTGATCGATTACAGTCAACTAATCTGTTGCTAGAGAGTTAAACTGTTTAGTTCCAAAAATTCCTAGTAGAGTGCATTGGCATCGATCACTCATTGCTCATTCCCGTACAAAACAAAACTATTTATATAAAACAGAAGAAGTTTCTGGAAACTATAAATATATGAATGAATTTTCTTAACAATAGTAGTAGTTTTTGTTGACCATGAGAGATTTTCCTCTATTACAACTCCAAGACATTTCGTTCGGTTAACAAAAGGGAGAGGTGCATAATTTACTTGCACTTGAGGCACATTATCCAAATTAAATGTAGACAGCAATGTAGAAATATGAAACGGCCGAGAACCTGTCGGGTTGCCTCATCTATGCGATGGTTGTGGCGCTCGAATGGATCTCAATCACGGATTGAACTGTAAAAAGGGTGGTCTGGTCAAACGAGGTCATGATCAAATTCGGGATCAGTGCGCAAGGATGGCGAGTCTCGCGTGGAACTCAGTAGGTCTTGAGCCAGTGCTGGTAGAAGGAGAAGACGGCAATCCTCGGCTGGTTGGGGATATTAAAATCCATGGAGTCTGGGACCATGAGAGAACGGCCTACTTTGATACCAGGTTCATAAACCCAGACGCTTCCTCTTATGGTTCACATGATTGGCCAACCATCTCACAAAATGCAGCCAATGAAAAGCATCGGAAGTATGACGCTGCGGCAGAAGACTTGCGAGGTTCTTTCACACCTCTAGTGGTGGGGTGTGATGGGTCCTTGCACAAGGAATATTCCCGTTTCCTGAAACGGATGGCCGAGGTCTTGGCTGAAAAGTGGTCAAAGCCTTTGTCCCAAATAACCTGCTGGGTCCGTGTGAAAACCCAGATAGCCGTAGTGAGGGCGGTATCCATGCGGTTGCCGACGGAAAGTGAAGTGCCTTGGCCTGGAGGACGGGGCCCTGATGCCTCTATGGAAATGACGAAATTTGACCCACAAGCTCACATCAGCTATATCCCAACAGACAGGTCCTCCTTCAAATTGTCAAATAAAGTATTATTTATAATTACAAAAAAAAAGTAGAACGGCGTAGGATCATGGCGTTACATTTAGTTGGATTTAACACCAGACCGTGTTTGAGACACAAACATGTAAACATATTTATATAGATATTTACTTTTGAAATGGTTTCACTCAACTCCCAGACTGGCGAAGAAATGAATAAATTCAAGTCATCAGCGTAAATACTACATTTACAGTTTTTAATCGCGTCAGAAATTTGATTAATGGATAAGGCAAAAGCCATACTAGACGGAGTAGATCCCTGATGGGTTCTTCTATTAACGCTTTGCCATCGGATAAAGAACCTTGGCCAGTTTTGATGAGCTACCTTCTGACACTCAGATATGAATGAAACCATGAAACAAAATCGTTGCCACAACCTATGGATTTCAGAACATCAATAAAAAGCCTATGGTCGATACTGTTGAACACGTGGCTCATATCTAAACTCACTAGAATCGTAACTTAACTATTGTCCATATTTTTCCTTATGTCGTCGCATATTCTTACTAACGCCGTCTGACAGCTATAGCCTCCTTACACTGGAGACCTTTCCGGCGCACTTCAAGATTTGTGTTGTTCTGTCTGGTAGAGAACTAAAGTTGGAAGAAATTAGAACATTAACATGAAATTTATATTCTGTGAAAAGAAAACAATCACGGTACCTCAACTGAACTGTTGTTTCGGTCCTGTAATGCTCTTTGAATTGTATAGAAGCCTAAAGGACGAAAGATGAATTTTCAACAGTCTGCCTTCGGTGTGGTCAACACAAGCCGTTTTTGTCATTGTACCTTTTTAAAACATTTTTCTCGATCTTTTTCCAATTTTGAATTAAGTTTTTCAAAGTTTACCTGCTTTTAAATGGTTTTAGACGCGTGTGTGGTCGCAAGACTTGTTGCATTGATAGAGGACGGCCGAAATCAACGTTATGCGGCTAGGGACCTTGGGCTGCCTCAAACAACAGTTCGAATGGCAGTTCAGGTACCGTGATTGTTATCATTTCACAGAATATAAATTTTATATTAATGTTAAAATTTCTCTACCACACAGACCAACACAAATCTTGAAGAGAGAGAGTTTTTTGAGAGAGAGAGAGAGAGAGAGAGAGAGAGAGAGAGAGAGAGAGAGAGAGAGAGAGAGAGAGAGAGAGAGAGAGAGAGAGAGAGAGAGAGAGCAGTGGCATATTTTCACAATGCTTCAAATTTTTCTCAATATGAAGACAATTTTAGGAACTTGTTATTTTAACGTAGTTGGAGTAACCAAAATATCTTCATTTTCAACGAAAACTCTCTGAAAATGACGGAAATAAAATGTGAAGAATGCAGGACAAAAGCTCCATTCTAAAACGGAGAAAAAGAGGAAAAGCTGTGAGTAGGCTCAACGAGGGGGTCAGAGAAAAGCTCAGTCGATTTGGGACTCCCGCCAAACGGATCTGAGTTGATGATGTTATTGCTCTAATCGTGTTATCCTCAACTTTAAAATAAATTCCGGGGGGGTGTTGGGGAACCGCCCGTAAAATTAGCGATAGCTCCGGAAAGAGGGGGAGGGTTGGGGGTTTGCTCCCGGGGTTTGATAAAACACTCGAAGCCTCGCTTCGTACATCACAACGCTAATGGACATGGGGACACACGACCCCCTTCTTTCCTATATACCAACAAGCTCCTCTCCCCGCCGCACATGACTCGAATTTAACAACACAG
This sequence comes from Creontiades dilutus, assembly GCA_031894815.1. Classification (NCBI taxonomy): domain Eukaryota; kingdom Metazoa; phylum Arthropoda; class Insecta; order Hemiptera; family Miridae; genus Creontiades; species Creontiades dilutus. The sequence continues at coordinate 553,808 of JAVIWC010008114.1, read as the reverse complement.
TTCGGCTCAGAGGTTTCACGAGTGACTCGCAAATGGTTTCAGCCCGTTTTCAACACATTGTACTTCTACTAATTACGAAATTACGAAAAATATTTTTGGTTTCACTTTAGGATCATTTCGTTATTGACAAAGATATTTCAAAATGTCTCCATCCTCAAAACTTCCCATTCTGAAAGTTTTTTCAAGAAACTTAGAACCGTCTAAAGGTTTTTTTACGTTATTGACATCGCGTATAAATCTATTATGAAGATTCAAAAAAAATTTTTTTGTTTATGTAGTGTCAAAATCTCCTGTTATTCGACTGACATTTTGACGGATTTGTCGCGTAACTATTGTCAAAATATTTTTGGTTTCCTATCTCTAATGACGGATCATTTATATATATGACAAAGATATGACAATGTCTCCATCCCCCCCCCCCCCTTTTTCATATAAAGCGTTACTTCATGTTTCAAGAAACATCGATTTAAAAAAATTGGGAAAAATCAGTTCCTCTTGCGCCTAGAACCGTCTAAAGGTACCAGGTATTATACCAAATGAAGCTATTACATTTATTTATTAGCTGAAGTTTATCATTTCTATACTAGGTTCCACGTAAATCTATGGATATTAGATACGTAAGTCTGTGGTAGGCGTACTTTTTTAATATCAAAGCCTCCAAACCTATTAATTTTACGTGAAATTGTTTTCTAGATGTCTTAACAAGCATTCCATTTATATAGACTTCCGTAGATCCCGTCTAGGTATGTTTTCCATTTCAAATTTATACTCGTTGTGTCCCTTTTTTCATGTACATCACGATTCTGGTGATGGCATGATCGAATTAACTATTAGATCACATTTGAATTGCATAAGACGTGAGTACCGCACCGTAATTAGGGTCCGATGCGAGCCGTCAGGCCACTACCTGGAGGCTCAGATTTGGGCGGCGTTGCCAGACGCAAAGGTCTTCAGAAAACCGCAGGGTCGCTCCTACGTGGGCAAGAGTATAAACGTCAATTTTATGTGTTTCGCATTCTATTATGTTGAATATATGAAGCTACAAACTCGAGAATTATTTTTCACGAATACGAGTAATTTTCATGGACGTTCGAAGTATTCCATTCCGTACCAGTTAATAATTATCTGATTAAGTGTATCAAATAGTGTTATTATTCCATATGACGCATTAATAATCGTATTGTAATGCGAGTGTTTGCCGGTTGAATCAAATGTGGGTAATCATGTATTCAACTGAATAATTAGGTTGGCAGCCACGTTCGAGTTTCATACTGAAAAGCAGCAAATCGCTTGGAAAGCTGAAACCAATAGGCAAACTCAATCCGTTCCATAGGTATAATAAATTATTATTACGAAGGGATTCATTTCTCATTGCCGACGGAGTTCTATTCCGTTCGCTGATTTCGGCGAAAACAGGTTGGCCATTTTATTTATCGTTTCGACCATGAGCGGTTTCGTGTAGTTCGGGGATGGACGAATAGAAGTCACGCTCACACACGCTTGCTTACACTTGGTCACACTCACCAACGCTCCCGTCCCTTCGTTCTGGTTGAGTGACGCCCTTTTCGTCGGACGCCCGTTTTTCGAAAGGGTCCGTCGACCTCGGAATGTCGGAAATCCGAAGCGCCGGGCACGACGCGTCTGCTCTCGCGTCGCTCAGAAATTCTCCGCGCCCCGCACAAAAGACGAGGACCCCGGGAAACTCGTTGAAAGCGCGACTGTTTGAAACGGGATTCGGCGGTTTCTGTTTGTTAGCTTCGGTCGTGAACGTTCGTCATCCTCCGAGGAAAATCCTTCAAATTCATGATACCATGTCGACAGTATGTTCGAACCATCAACAATCAACTTGCCATGTAATATGTTATTTGATAAACGTGATTTAGTTCGTTATACATCATGTTCAACAATTTGTTGTACCTGTGACACGATTTATAATGGTTACTCTTCCATTCAAAAGGAAGAAGAAGATTGCTGGATCTACAAGTAATTTACCACGCATTTTTGGTCGATTGTTTTCAGTAATGAACCTTTCTAATCGACCAAGGAAAATGCCCCATTTAAAATTGTTGGTATACCAACATGTACATACATTTCAAGATTTGCAAGATCCGCAAATTAAAAAAAAAAAAAATCTGTATACGGTATTCCTTCCGCCGTCAACAGCCTTTCTACGAAAATACTGAAGGAAAGTTATTTTTTCGTTTGAAAATTAGGTCAAAAATCACATTAGGCTGAATTCTCTAAAGCAACGGTCTCCAAACTATTTGCCCCAAGGGACGTATCATAATGTGGAGATGGTGTGACGGGCCAACAGAGGTTTCGAGGGAGATAGTCCCCCAGCTAAAGGGTGGTCCAGGAAAATGTTGAAAATTTGACACTTGAAAACAGTGTTTTTAAGCAGTCCTAGACGAGTTTGACAAGTTTGTTTTCAAAATTAGGCCTAATATAGGAACAAAAAATTAGTTTTTGGTGATGTTATTTTTCAAAATTCCATAATTACTTTTTTGTTGTTCAATAAAAAACGCTGCAAATTCTTTCACTGGGGTTTATTATTCAATGATTCATGATTTGAATTTCTACTAAGCTTTGGAGTGTGCGTGTTGCACAGGTGATAGAGCGATTATTGAATTTCAGGAGATATGCATAGAGCACTTAAATCGGTTCTCAACAAAATACCTATTTGGATTGATCACTTGATCCTATTTGTGTGCCTCCTGAAATTCAATAATCGCTCTATCACTTGTGAAACACGCACACTCCAAAGCTCAGTATAAATTCAAATCATGAACGCAAGCCAATTGAATAATAAACCCCAGTGAAAGAATTTGCAGCGTTTCATGCATATCAGAATGCTTCAACCCGTGTATCGGCTACAAAGCTTTTTAGGAGTTCACTCCAGTATCCACATTACTACATCATTACATCACTACATTACTAGGTTACTGATATCAAAACAAAAACAATAATAAACCAAAATAACGCAAATGTTGGCACCATAAATCGGGCCATACATCGAGAATGGTTTGATCTACGGACCTGGGGAAGGGCTCATTCGATTCCTCGTGGAGTGTTCTTCAAAAAGAGTCCAAATTTAGGCCGCCTTGACTTTTTTTTGAGGTTTTTAGAGATTTTACCAAACTTTGACAGCCCTTAAAGGGCACTTTAAATTAAGTGAGAGCGCTGGCTAAAGAATTGGGGCGTTTCGGACCAATATTGATTTTTCCTGAAAATTTCAGATATTTTGCTCCAGCCGTTTGGGAGAAATCGTTCGTACGGCGGACGGACGGAAACATTTTTATTGCAGATTCGGATTCTACACCCTTTGAAACGTAAACCATGAAATTTTCAGGGGGGGTAAGAATTTTTTTTTCAAGAGCGACTACAATGGTTTATTATTGAATAATAAACCAAAAGGGAAAAATACGATGTATTAACTGGAGAAAAAAAAAATTATTTGAAATATGAAAGATGTTCACTTGAGAGGTCATGCTGCGTGACAGGTACCAATGGCTCCTTGGGTTTCTTAATGGAATGAGTGACTTATATTCATGACACTAGCGTGAGGGCTCCTTGCAAACATTTACTCGCGTCCCACCATTGTGTGGGACACAGTAGAGATCGCTAGGGATAAGAGAACCAAAGGGAAAATCGAGTGGATGAGTGTTGAATGGCAAACAGCCGGCGGCAACTGCGGTTGGGCTGGATATGGCCATTCCAACGCCCAACATAAACATTGTCGCGCAAACATCATGAATCCGACTCGGTGTGCAGACTTCAGAATCAATTCGCACGCCACGCAGTAGTAGCATGTTTGGAGTTGTTTTTCACTTTAGCACACCATCGGAAAGTAGGAGCCTAAATAACATTGAATCAGGAAAAAAGAAAGAGATGACGAAAAACTGATGCTTGCAAAGGCACTCGCCTCCTTTTTTTCATTCTCCTTGTTTTTGGAGACTTGATTTTTTTCAAACTAACGACCCCAGGTCACTAAAGGGTGATTCATATTTTACGGGACAATCGCTTCATTGATAAATAATTTTCTGTTCAACTTTTTCCAAAAAAATATTTTTGTAGATTTTATGTGGTGACAACTTTTAGCTGTCATAAAGTTCGGCTACTCTTCATTGTACATGCCGGTAATTGACCGAAATATACCTCCAATCTCATTGTCATGGTCTGTCGGTGAGTCAAAATTTGAACTTGATCCGAAATTTTATCCGCTCAAAGTACGTTTTACCGGAAATATTTTAACTAGTATTTTTTTAGAATTAGTTACTGTGTGTTAGTGCGCTTACAAGTGGGACTAACTTTTAGATAGTCTCTACGAATCAAGTGCTCAGTTTGTCCCAAACCTTCTGTCTCATTGTCATGGGTTTGAAGGAAATCATCGTAGCTCTCTCAAGTGAGGGCATTTTTTGGCAATTCAAAGTTTTTTCAGCGTTGGTAACCCTGCCCTTTGAGAAACACCATGCTTCCGCCATTTCTATACAGTTGGGGCTCAAAAATGAAGTTAGCCGTTTGTAAAACAGGTGTGTACGTTTCATACTTCTCATTGTTATGGGTTTGAAAATCACTCTTAATCAATCTTATTGATTCGTTTAGCATTCATTTTGGGATAGGGATGTAAAAACTCTATTTAATGCAAGTTTCAATTTCTATAAGTGTTCATTAGACTCCTAATTGCAGAAGGTTAATGTTGATTTCTCATTGTCGTGGCGATTTTAAACTTCACTAAATAGCTTCCCTCTTCCTCACGCTATGTTGTCAGAGTGAAACCATGCCTCATGTGGATAAAAAATGGGAGTACTTTGGGTGTGGTAAGATACAGCTAAGGTAACCTTGGATTGGTTGATTCAATAATCATAATCAAAGTGGTTTCGATGAGTGAAAATGAAAGGGATGATCGTATCAAAACTAAAGTTGCCGGGTTTGTTAAAACTGAAATTCGTAGTAGGAGATTCTTGTTATTTCTTCTAGAACGACAAACTTCCTTATATTTCAGGTTAATGGAATGTTTGATTCAAATCAATCGGATTGAACACAACGCAGTATGTGTAACTTCCAAGATAATTTTGATATTAGGGAGGTATTCCAGAACGTATTTAGTAGAGTAATGTTACAGTTACGTTAAGTGGTTGACATTTAAGTGCTTATGTATTGATGCTTGATGCAAGGAAACTGATAATAGAGTAAACTGAAAGTAATCGTTTATGTGCCTAGTTATGCCATTCCAATTTCATTTGATTCAGTTGCTTGCATGTTAGGCGTGAAATCTCACAATGGATTACACTCATACAATATAATATGCTTGAATAACACGAATCTTCAGTGAACTGAACTCGAACGACAGAACGTACTGGCGCGTGATGTGGAGTTGATCCAAGTGACTTCTCGGACCACATAGATGCTACAGCAAACCCCTGTGTATCAAGAGCGTTCCGGAAGGTTTACCAGGTCCTTTGGCTGAAGGTGTTTCAGTAGCTTACATGAACACGCTCTCTGAGATGCATCGCTATGTCGAACTTGATGCCATTTGTGGACACTTATTTGTAATAACAATATACGCGCATACGTCTGAGTGTCAACATCACACTGAGTGGCGAGCTAGGTGTTCGACAGGAGATGCATGCTGCTAAAGTGTTCGAAACGTAGAACATACAATACCTACCATTTCTACCAAAATTGACCTCTTCTTTTCCCTGAAAATTCCTATAGATTTTGTATGAATATGCGTGAACATGAATAGATATTTCTAAATGAATTCAATCCCTTTGTCAGGGTCATTTAGGGAAGTTAAATTGAATAAGAGGAATATAACTGACTGAATTTAATTACAATTATTTCCTTATATTTAGACACTATTATTTTTCCTACTCCTCTACAATATCTCCTCCAAACTTCACTAACTTTGCAACAACGATGCTGAAACTCACATTTGCGCGCCTGCAAATTTTTGCAGCTTCAAACTGAAATTTTTGAATTCTTTGCAAAAAAATAAGGAGAGGTTACTTCGACAGGTTTTTTGATTTCACCACAATCAACGGAAATAGAAAGGGTGGTTTGTTCATTAGGAGCCACCCTGTATACTATGGAATGGGTTAGTGATAATTTGTCACTGTTTTGGTACAAATGATGACCTAACGGTTAAAAATCGATAAAATTTTGTGCCTCTTTATTTTAGTGGAAATGGATAACGTCTTTATCAATATCCGTTTTCTTAATCTATTTCATTTTCTGTTTCCACTGTTGATGTCTTGTGATTCCCGTAATATTAATTAATTGATAACCATAGTGTGATTCTATTAGACGTGCATTACTGGGACCGGTTTCAACAGTCCGCATCGTATGGTGAATACAACAGACCCTTAGGCATACATCAGTGGCCAAAGGTGATTGTGAATATTGAGACTATAAAGCCCCCCCCCCCCATCCCCTCCCGGGAGGGACTTACAAAATTCAGCACTGAGGCTGATTGGGAAAATTTATTAGCCTCACAGTTCACTCAGGTGGTCAAGGTGCTTTCGCACATTGCAATTCAATACCGATTGCTTGTGAGAGGCACAGTTACAATCCCAGCACTGAGGGTCATTGGTGTGAAATGGTTATTACTCTACCCAGCTACTATTTACCCCCTGAGTGACGTAGTTTCGCAATGCAACCGCACTATCTACTCCTATGCGCACAGTTCCAAATTTTAGCGTCACATGTCAATTAGAAAAATAATTAGCCTCACGGTCCATTCAGCAAATCAGTACGGTCTCTCGCGTTGTTAGTCTATTCTACTTGCCCCTGAAAGGCTAAGATAGAACAATCAGCACAGTTTTTGTTATTGGTTTATTATTTTCAATAATAAACAGTAGTACTCGTGAGTATTTTTAACCTTGAAAAGGTTTTAGAGATGGGACCCCACGCCGAAAAGCGACAAGAAAAAGTGAGACAAAAGTAGCGCATATTTTTATAATGCTGATGATTAAGGTTGGTTATTATACGTGTAAGTTCCTCTTCAAGTCCGGGTATTTTGTTCGAAAGTAATGACGGGCATTCAAATTCTCCTGGTAGGTAAATGTTTTGGTTGGAATAAACAGTCCAACGTTAAGACTTTTGATGAATACAAATTTACGTTTATAAATCATTTATATAATATTTCAATTATATATTTATATTTCAATTATTGGAATGCCGTAGAAAGATTTTAGAGGGCTTCAGCTGGACTTTTTTTTGACGAGTGTGAACCTTTCATCTATTTTATTACCATATCGCGTGAATCCCCAGGTAATGTCATATATGGGAAACTTAGTTGATTCCGCTGTGATGGCTTTGTGAATGCTTTGAATATTACCAGCTTTATCAGCCATGATCGTGGTGGTTGAGCACAAGGTGTTGGGTATGTTACGAGCTGGAGCTAACAGTGCGATATACTAGCAACTACGGTGTACAGAGCGTTTGAAGTGCATTCAACGATCGATTGCTGATTAGATCGATCCCATCGCATCGTAACTAAATAGATATGCATAGCTGGGCGCAAAGAGAATAAACAGTGGGATGTGTGTATGGTTTGTCATCCTAGCGTGCGATCTATTTGTCATCGTTCCAGTAAGCTGTTAAATGAGTAAAATACTGAATTATTCGAGCGCTTTCAAATTTTTCTTTTTTTAAAACATTTTTTCAACAACCAAAAGTTTAGGAAAACTTCGTTTTTTCAAATCGTTATCGCTTCAAGTGTACCTAATGTCAATCCTCTGACGATGATTGTTGATGATGAAAACTGGCTTCTGTTGATAGGAAATTTGATGCTGATTTCAAAAGTGTGGTCAAAATCTAAAAAATATTGAAGATAATTGGAGAAGAGCGGTTTTTTCTAAAAGAATTCGTCAATTTTTGTTGTTCACAAAAAGTGGAATAACTTTGAAACGAAGTCTCTAAACAAATTTTTTAACGATGCATTTTCTCTTCCAAATTCAACGTAGAATCGAAAACTAAAATAAAAAAGGTAAAATAAAAATAACCTCAAGTTTCAATCGAAGATTTGAGGCACTGAAACATCGAAGAATGAAAAACGGGTTCCACCACCTTCAAGCAGAGTGGAAATAATTTTAAAAAGGTCCAGTTCAATTTTTTGATAGCTCGCACCGTATGGCTGTAATTCCTTAATGGGCCCATATAGATGGGACACTCTCGTACTACTATGGTATAATAGTCCATTCCATTAATATTAGATAAATACTACAAACAGTCTTGTTGTTGTCTCCTGTCTATTTGACTATGAAGGATGACTTCAGTGTAGAGCGCCGTGTTAGGTCACTGGGTCATGTTAGGTTACTTCCGTCGAGCATTGCCGGATTATGTCAAAAGTATCGTCGTAGTAACAACACTCAAGCGCTCACTACAGTTGTCTACAGTAATAATACAGGAACCGTTGACTAATTGAGGATTCGCAGTAAGCCATCGCTCCAACCCTATTTTACGCAGTTATACGCGAATCATTCCGTTCTGGAGGCCCGTGCCGTGGAAATGGGGCTATCAACACCTGTAGTGTAGCGCCGGCGAACATGTTATTGAATTCGGATGCGGGGGTGAGATACAGGTTCCAGGCACTGGGCTACACCGCACGCTACCTCCTCGGCAGAGTCAGCTTCTAGACGCTGGGAGGAGAGGACAGCGAGAAATACAGTGAAGCTCCAAGGTTGTTTTGCTTAGCTTGAAACTATATGAATGTTTATTCGTAGCCAGTAATATTAATGTTCACAGCAATAAAGGTTTGAGGTTTGCCAAAAATGGGTTTTAGGTTAAGATGATTGGTGATTAAACCATTGTGGTCAATATTTGTGTTGGTAATTACGCTAAGAAAAACGAGTTTTACAATTGAACAAGGATCTTCTAGCGTTAACCTTTCAAAATGCTACAAGTTATTACGCAAAGGGTGCTTTTTTTACTAGATAAGTACATTATCCAAGACGACACTTCGTAAATCACTGATCTATGTTTATCGGACGTAGCCTGCGGTACATTATCTACACTGGGCGCTCACATACATTATAGTGTATTCAAGGGGTCCTAAAAGGGTTCCATTTATATTTCACCCCAGTGATCAGGACTTCAGCTAATCACCTTCAGCTAGTTTTGGTGTCTCCAAACTCAGCGATTGACGTCTCGGTGTCCCAAAGATGATAGGATAACTTCGTCATAAAACCAACATAACTTTGTCAAAAAATACTCGAACATTACTAGTATTGACTTTACTCACCTCAAGACTTAAAAAATATGTATAAATACCTACAATGATGCGGTTTGTACACATATACATGCAGTGAATACAAGCTTTAAAGACGTTGAACCCCTCTAGAGGAACTTTTCCGAAAATATAAAAAATAAGCTATGATCTCGATTCCAAAAGGAACTCTTGAAAACAAAATTCCGTTGAAATTACATCAGCTGATTCGATCGTAATATTTCACTATTATACCTAAAATCTATTAAAACTACAGAAATTGCTAAAAACAAATTTTTTCATCGAGGTTTTTGGCATCAGATAATTCATACAGAAATCGCTTGTGTACCAGAACGTTGTACGTACAATTTTTTTGGTTTATTATTCAATAATAAACCATTGTAATCGCTCTGGAAAAAAAATTCTAACCCCCCTGAAAATTTCATGGTTTACGTTTCAAAGGGTGTAGAATCCGAATCTGCAATAAAAACGCTGCAAATTCTTTCACTGGGGTTTATTATTCAATTGGCTTGCGTTCATACGCCTTACGCACGATATCTCAAAACGGGTGGAGCAAAAGATCTGAAATTTTCAGGAAAAATCCATCTTGGTCCGACGACGGCCCAATTCTTGAGCCAGCTCTCTCACTCAATTTAAAGTGCCCTTTAAGGGCTGTCAAAGTTTTGTAAAATCCTAAAAAACCTCAAAACAAATCGAAGCGGCCTAAATGTATACCTATTTGAAGAACATACCATGAGGAATCGGATGAGCGCCTCCAAACCCATTCCCGATGTATGGTCCGATTTATGGTGCCAAGATTTGCGTTTTTTGGTTTATTATTGTTTGTTTGTAACCTAGTGATGCCGATAGCGTCGAGTTGTAGTGAATGTGGATACTTGTAGTTTATAGCCGATACACGGGTTGAAGCATTCTGATATTCATGAAACGCTGCTAATATATAGGTAAATATTATTCAATATTATTACTGGGGTAAATAAGTATTCTTCCACTGGGGTTTATTATTCAATCGGCTTGCGTTCATGATTTGAATCTGTACTAAGCTTTGGAGTGTGCGTGTTTCACAGGATAGAGCGATTATTGAATTTCAGGAGATATGCACGGAGCACGTATATCTGTTCTCAATCAAAATAGCTATTTGGATTGATCAGTTGATCATATTTGTGTGCCTCTTGAAATTCAGTAATCGCTGTATCACCGGTGAAACACTCACACTCCAAAGCTTAGTAGAGCGTCAAATCATAAATCTTTGAATAATAAACCCCAGTGAAAGAATTTGCAGCGTTTTTTCTAGCTACTCCCACTAAAATCGCGCGATTGTTTACATCTGTTGTCAAGGTTATTGGAGTTGTCCAAGTCTGAAGGAGTCAAAATCATTTCTCTAGTGTTTGCGAGGTTAGTCTGAACAATGTTGTTGTCACTTATCAACGAATAAGAAAACAAGAATAGGCTGAAGAGTTAGAAATTCCCCGAATTAGTTCTTTAATTGATCATTAGTTCCATCAATGACCGAATTGGTTTAATTAATTGATTCATGAGACGGTTATTTCAAACAATGTAATTGAACAGAGCTGGACTACTTCAGGCCAACGCAAATCGTCTCTCTTTGTAAGAAATTCAGAAAAAACTCTTATCATATCGATTGACAAGGTACTAACCTAACTAAAACGCGCTCTCCTTCATTCGCGGCATGGCTCGCACATAGGACACTAGTGGCGTTTCCCGCTGTTAACGCTCGCACTTGCGTAAATCGCCAGTATCTCCAGTAACGCTGTAATCGCCCTACTCCCGCTCACGCAGGACGAGGCCTTAGTCATAGACTCTTTGTTGCATAATTTATGACGTGTGTTCAAGATTCAGGTATGTTTTCTTCGTAATTTCAATGAGATCTTATTTTTCATTAGTTAACCATCACCCGTAGAAAACGGTAAATGAGTTCCAGAAAAGAGCAGACCGAATGGAAACTGAGAAGATGGGACGAGGGAACCGCGGGTTTCAATCCCTTACGAATTTATCGTTAAGGTTCGGCGGATGAAGTTAGGATGGTTAGTCTCAGGGTGGTCTTGTTTCAGGGATAAAGCATAAATCAGATGTTACCCCTTCGGGCTTCCTACTGGGCTCTCTTGCTTTCCTATAACCCCCCTCCACTCCGCCCAACCTGACGTCTTTCCCCCTCCAAGTCTGAAGGAATTACGCGAATGTGAAGGGATTTATTAACCCCATGAGGGGGGGATAGGTGGGGGCTGCCCCCGAGATCGGCAGACGTAGCGAAGAGACTGCGAGGGCCGGGAAGTGCTTTTCCCCCAACTTTACTTCGGCTTTCGGAGAACCTTCCTCTCTAGTCGTATAGCGAGAAGGGAGAACATTACCTGCATCCACAATGGGTTTCTGACCCAGATTGACTGCTCCCGGCTCCATTAGGACGGTGAGTTTGAGGAGGATCTTGAAAATGTTGCCGATATCCTCAAAATGGCCTACATTATTCAAGTATATACAATAGTGTAGGGTTCTTTGAGGAGCGCCCTACTTCAAATCCAACGTAAACATTCCTTTTTATAGGGCTACAAAAAAGAGGGTTTTAGAGCTGGTTCTATTACTATCCTCATCTTTATATCGGTGATTGAATGTATGAAATATATCCACAGGTCAGGTGTTCGTAATGTTGTTCCGAAATGAACGGTACCCATATATTTTCCTGAAACGGTGTATCATGCTTACAGTGGTAGATAATATATTATACTCAAAACCAATTAAGAACTAGATAACTGTATCTGAAAATGTCTTCACTAAAAGCTATTAAAAACCTGTACTTATCACCTGACGGGTGTGTTATAGTTTGAAAATTGACCTGATAAATTGGAAATTCATATTTTATAATGTTTAAAAATGATGGTGCATGATTCAATTTAATACTAATATTGAAAATAAAGTTTCACTTCACTCCTTGTCAGCTGATCCTGAAAAAAATTCAAGATCTCAGAAGAAAGAATCGTGTTAATTGAATGATGAGATTTTCACCAATTGTGGAGAACACATGGAGCAACGAGAGAAAAAACATTTATTGATCATTATATGGGGTGGAATGTTGGGTTAGTTGGGATTTGTGAAAAGTATAAATTGATATGCCAAAAGCTCGAAGTGGTATGCCAGAAGTAGAAATTGAGTTGCCGAAAGTTTAAATTGAGATGCCAAAAATATTAGAATTGATTCGTGCCAAAGGTTCAAATTAATTTGCCAAAATCTTCTATTTGATAGTATGCCAAAAATTCAAATTGATTGTGGAGAACACATTCATTCAAATTTTGCATCATAAGCGGGAAGATTTTCACTCAGGTTGGTAGACTAATGAATGAGCTCCAGATTAATCTTCCGCCAATCAGCACTGTTGAAGCAGCCCATCAAAGCAAGACTGAGTATTCACAGAAACTGCTGACAATTTTACCCAGATTCCATACCAAGCAACATCTGCTGGAATCACAGTTGTACAGGACATTTCATGTCTACTACGAGAAGGTACTGATTCCAACATAATGGGGCCCATGTACGCCTCCTTCTCTTATTGGAACTTTTGTTTGAGTGTCCTCATTTTTGATAGCGAAATCACTCTCACATCAATCACCACGAAAGACCCTGAAGATGACCAGATCGGGACGATATCCTCAGCCTCCATGATTGAAACGAGGTTTTGCTTGGACAGGCTATCCACGTTTCTTGAGGAGCCCACAAACACCTTTAGTGTAAATATTGATAGGGACCACAACGATAAATACGTAACAGACAGATATCTGACTCCAACTTGATAACAGAATGGGATAAATATACTTTGGAATTAAAGAACACAAAACGCAGTACTGTAAAATAAAAATCGTGAATTGAAGCAATTGCCTGAACTTTTTGGCAGCTAGAATTTAAGGTTTCCATAAAATCCTTGGAATAAAATTGCACGAATGATGGATTAAACTGGAATTTATTGAGAGATTGATCTTTTATATTCATTCGATATTCATGCGATTCAGCTAAAACGTTAAACTTGTCAATTAGGTGTGTCATGCTGATAATGATTATTATAATATGTTGGAATGTCATGGTATGCATGCATCCTAATCAACAAAAATACAAAGGAATCGAGTTTTTGGTAGACATGAGTTGGAGCTTACACAAATCATGAGTGCGGTCCCTACGAAAGTACCAATCGTAATAATTTCCTTTGTGTGCATGATAATGCAAATTGTGTCATTACAGCGTTAAAAAACAAACTTCAAAAACTATTGTTGATGTTAATGAATGAATGAGATAGGAAATCAAAATCGAATTGACAAATGGCAAAAAACAACTTTTTCTTAGAGAACTTGATTTTTCGTACTCCGATCCTGAGTAGTTGATAGTAGGGGTTGATCAAAAGTAATTCTACAATTTAAGACCATCATCGGTTCATAAGAGAAATTCGGACACAAGTTGGTGTATACAGTATGAGAGGTGTTCTGTACTTATAATGCGATTTGCGTAGATCCGATTATAATTAGAATCGTCTGTTGTTAAGGAGGATTGTTAACGAATGGATCATAACCTTCCTTTCTACTTTCAGGAGAGTAAAAAGTGTTTTTCAAGGATGAATATAGATGATCGGGTTATACGTATTCCCGCTTCTCGTAAAATCAAATGCTCTGCAGATAGCCCCAATAGAAAACAGCACTCCAAATCGCATTCGTCTTGAAATTGGACCTAATGATTTTGAAGCCAATGAAAATGTAAGTGCTTGTTTTGCATTTGAAGCGTTCCACTAAAACTTTGGGGCCCGCCGTCTTGGATCGGAGTTGTGAAACGAGGGAAAACGGCATGAAAACATTTGGAAACGGAATCCTTTCAAAACAACTGGAATAATAATTGCGAACCGGTAAAATATGAAGTTTCACCTTTGAAGGGAAAATGTTAATGGGCTTAATGGAAGTGCTGCTGAACGCACACGAAAGGGCTTCGCATACGCCGCTTGCCTTCATTTGAATAAACCGCCTAGTGCGAGCTGTTCCCCTTATAAATTAATATTGCTCTTGTCGGCGTTGCGACTCAACGTTCACCCGCTTGAATAGCGTCAAGAACTAAAGGCCGTCTCGTTTTTAAGGACCAGAACTTCTAAAGGTAATGGGGATTCAAAAACGAAATGTTTGGTGGTGAAAGGAGTTTTCGATATGTAGATACCTACATGGCTGGGCCGTACTTGGAATCAAGTTTCTACCTACTTCGTCAAATGAATTCCCTGAAATGAAATTTCCCTCAACACCCATTTATGTAACTTCTTTTGTCAATACCGTAGTATACATGGGTGATTCTCATTTAACGGGACAATCGAGGTTTTGATTCTGACTAAAAAATTTTGTTCTCCTAAATTTATGATTTTTTTATTATACAATCTAGATGTTACTCTAATGGTATAGTGATGTACAAGCACGCATGATTTTCGTTTGTTTCCTCAAAATTCAGGTTTTAAATTTTATAGGTTACAAGAATGGTATGTATCCATGACAATGAGCTTTGTCAACCAAATAACGATAGAATTACGTAAACGACGTGTAGGTAAGGTTGAATGAGACAGATATCTGATTTAAGTTTTTCCTGAATTCGTGCCAAAGCAAGTAAGGTAACGGCACCGGTAGTGGCCACTTTTTTTAAAGTTTATATTTGAGAAATAAGGATTCCCGGTCTCCTAGTGGTTTCAAACTAAGGTACGCTCATATCTTGAGTCATTAACGTAGAGCATCATTGAAATAAACTTCTCAATATGACCGTCCCTAGTTTCCTCGTTCGAAATCCTAGAGCTTCTACTGGATAGAATCATTTTGTTCATCTATTGAATTTAATGATATTAAACACGTAAGGAGGGCAAAATGTCAAGTGGCCACTACTGAGACATGCACGTGGCCAGTACTGGAAATTTCGTAATTTGATGTGGCCACTACTAGATCAAAATGAAAGTGTGAGAAAAATAAATAAAAAATAGAAAAAATTGTTCTTTTGATAGTAGGCAATGGATATGTTAGGGAAGAGTCGGGCTACAAATGAGTCAAGAAAGTTTACTACTGTTGGCCCACAATTGTCAAAACTAAAGATTTATTTACCTATCAAATAAAAACTTTAGTAAAAAAAAAAAAAAAAAAATTGTTTCAAACAGCCATGACGGCTTTTGTGTAGCCACAACAATGAAGTTTAAAATCGCCACGACAATGAGAAATCAACATTAACCTTCTGCAATTAGGAGTCTAATGAACACTTATAGAAATTGAAACTTGCATTAAATAGAGTTTTTACATCCCTATCCCAAAACGAATGGTAATGCAATAAGATTGATTAAGAGTGATTTTCAAACCCATGGCAATGAGAAGTATGAAACGTACACACCTGTTTTACAAACGGCAAACTTCATTTTTGAGCCTCAACTGTATAGAAATGGCGGATGCATGGTGTTTCCTCAAAGGGCACTGTTACCAAGGATGAAAAACCTTTGAATTGGCAAAAAATGCCTTCATTTGAGAGAGCTACGATGTTTTCCTTCAAACCCATGACAATGAGACAGAAGGTTTGGGACAAACTTTGAGCACTTCATTCGTACAGACTATCTAAAAGTTAGTCCCACTTGTAAGCGCACTAACATACAGTAACTAATTCTAAAAAAAAAACTAGTTAAAATATTTCCGGTGAAACGTACTTTGAGCGGATAAAATTTCGGATTAAGTTCAAATTGTGACTCATCAACAGACCATAACAATGAGATTGGAGGTATATTTCGGTCAATTACCGGCATGTACAATGAAGAGTAGCCGAAGTTTATGGCAGCCATGAGTAGGCCTAGTTACCACATAAAATCTACAAAAATAATTTTTGGAAAAAGTGGAACAGAAAATTATTTATCAATGAAGGACAGCGATTGTCCCGTAAAATAGGAATCACCCACTTATAAGGTGGATTCCATCGAGTGTGACAAAAAAAGGGTATGGCACATAGCTTCCTCGTTCAGACAACATCAATCATCGAAATGTTTTAAATAATAAATGTTAAATAATGTTTTAAATGTAGAATATAACCTTCTTAGAATATTAAGGGGGCACAAATGCTGCGGGCCATATTCGCAGGACATCAACATCTTAAGAAGGTTAGTCTAGTTAGGTCTGTACGTCGATGTAGTAAACACATTGGATTGCCCAGCTTCGTCCGACCAGGCGGTCCCGTAGCTCGACTCCGCTCCCCCCAGTTCGGGCCCTCAAGCTGAGGTCACTTACCGAGCCGAAGTGCAGTCCCTTTAAATGTTTCATGAGTCTTTCTCGTAGATAACCTAAACAACTACCAGTTAATGGTCTGGCTACTCCCTCTGGTCGGTAATTGTGTAGTGAAAATGGAAAACGTCGTAAGTGCCAAAAACAAAAATGTTCATTATTCAATAAAAACAGGTTTGTTCCTTTATTTTTTAAATTAAATTTTTGAAAAAAATTCAGTCTATAGATCATTTAACTATAACAACTTACAGCAAGTTATATATTTATATAATAAACAGAAATACAAATGTGATAGAGAAAGCTCTACGTGCCATAGTTTACTTATTTATTTGGAGAAGGATGTAAGTACCGTACTAAGTAATGTGAAAGGCCTTAAGTACAGGGTTAGATTGAACAAAATGATTAAAGTCCATTATAGTTTTGTGATATTTTATTGGATATTCGAGTTTTATAAAGGTGCAACTAAAAACTAAGTCAAAAGTCAAAAATTAGATTTTTCATATTGGGGGTTGTCCATTGATGATTATCCTGCTTTCGGACAGGATAGAGCTACCTACCTGTAAACCAAATTTGGAGGTTTACTAGTATTTTTGGCTATTTGAATATTCTGTTACCAACACATAGAAATCTTTAAGAGTGCTAGGGTATTTTCGTTGGTTTGCTCGACTATGTACATTAGCAAAGACCTATTTGTTTATTTTAAACTCCATTTTATACAGTTTAATATATAAAATATTTGACATAAAATATAGACGCTGACTGACTGATCACGGCAAACGCTACACAAGGCACTTACATCATGGCGGTGGCACATACATCCGTTGTCATCGCAGGCCGGCCGTAGCTTACATTTTGCTGTTATCTTTCGACGGTTCTAGGAACTAGCAGGAATTTTTCCGGCACATACAGCCTTTTCTATCGTATTACGCTTGGCACTAAGATTACATTTCAACCAAAAAGTCATTTTTGAGTTTTGTGGCGCTTACGACCTTTTCCATTTTCAGTACACAATTATTGTTAACCCTCTGGTACAGGTAATAAAAGATAGCACGAAAATCCATGTGGTGTAAGATTGTAAAAATAAAGATGAAAGTATCGGAGTAGATTTATACCCAGAATGATCGTTAGAGTCAATTTTCAAAAATTATGACATACCTACAAGTTAAATCGAGTTAAAATTCTGGCACTTTATTGCTTAAAGGAAATGTTCACTATCCAAAAAACTTGTTTGCAATGATGGTATACTGTCAACTCTTACGAAAAGAATGGATGAAAAGAAGATGGTGTCTGTCTGACTTCAAAGAACGTGCGACGGGAATTGAAGGGAATGACGGAGGCACCTTAGCCTTTTCGCGGCTCCGGATAGCAGGAGTTCGCAAGAGCTACCCGCATTCCAACATCCTCAGACCGAGACGGGATGTCTTCAACAACGAATGAGCAGAGCGGTGGTGCAAAACAAATTCTTTCGAACTTGTTGAATACCTGCTCGTGGTTTCACAATAGCTTATTTACCCACATCATTTGGTACCTACTGATTGATTATAATCAATCAAACCTAATTTAATCGTACATTACACCGCTAAATCTCTTGAAAGATGTGATGTTTTTTCTTTTAAAGACACAGAGTAAAAACGCTTCAAATTCTTTCACTGGGGTTTATTATTCAATTGGCTTGCGTTCATGATTTGAATTTCCACTAAGCTTTGGGGTGTGCGTGTTTCACAGGATAGAGAGATTATTGAATTTCAGGAGGCACACAAATATGATCAACTGATCAATCCAAATAGGTATTTTGGTTGAGAACAGATTTACGTGCTCCGTGCATATCTCCTGAAATTCAATAATCGCTCTATCCTGTGAAACACGCACACTCCAAAGCTTAGTAGAAATTCAAATCATGAACGCAAGCCAATTGAATATAAACCCCAGTGAAAGAATACTTATTTACCCCAGTAATAATATTGAATAATATTTACCTATATATTATCAGCGTTTCATGAATATCAGAATGCTTCAACCCGTGTATCGGCTATAAACTACAAGTATCCACATCGGCTATCACTCTAGTATCCACATTCACTACAACTCGACGCTATCGGCATCACTAGGTTACAAACAAACAATAATAAACCAAAAAACGCAAATGTTGGCACCATAAATCGGGCCATACATCGGAAACGGTTTGACCTACGGACCTGGGGAGGGGCTCATTCGATTCCTCGTGGTATGTTCTTCAAAAAGAGTACACATTTAGGCCGATTCGACTTGTTTTGAAGTTTTTAGGGATTTTACAAAACTTTGACAGCCCTTAAAGGGCACTTTAAATTGGAATCGCCGGACCAAGATGGATTTTTCCCGAAAATTTTAGATTTTTTGCTCCAGCTGTTTGGGAGAAATCGTGCGTACGGCGTACGGCAGACGGACGGAAGATTTTTTATCACAGATTCGGATTCTACACCCTTTGAAACTTAAACCATGAAATTTTCAGGGGGGTTAGAATTTTTTTTTCCAGAGCGATTACAATGGTTTATTATTGAATAATAAACCAAAATAAAAACAAGAGTACAGTATGTTCACTGGCCTACACGTTCACTCATTGGCATACTTTTTTGATGAATGTATGACTATAAGGAGAGCTGGTTCTCCTTTCATTTTGTCATGAAACTTTAATATACAAGGAACCAAATAAACATACGTTCAAGTCGTGCAAGTGTGTGCAATTTCCTTGTTGCTTTTATATTTATGCTGTGAAGGAGTCAGTCAAGAACATTTTATTTCAGTATATATTATCACATAATATTTAAGGCGGGACGTTTATTTATTTATCCGGCCAAAGCGAGACATAACAGCGTCCCCCGAGTAAATCGGGGGACAGCGGGACACTAACCTAAAAAGCGGGACTGTCCCGCCGAAATAGAAATATATATTGGATATATTGCTATTTCACTGCTTAATTATTTACATTTTGACTCACCTCATTAAGGGAAATGATGAATTTGTCCTGCGGTACCAGCTTTCGTAATCCTACGCACATCCTCACACAATTCATAAATACGGTTTTACCGTCTTGATAAGGTTTCTCTTATCACTCCGATGATAGCAAAACGTTGGGTTGAAGACAGAACATTACTTCTCCGCGGTCCAATGCCGCGACTATATCCGTCTACCACAAGTTCTCCATGCATGTTGCGGCTGTTGCGTATTATTTTATACTTTCTATTATTTCTCCCTTACTTATAAGTAACATTTTATTAAAATTTTTGTTTTCATATTTCGATTTGTTTATTCAAAAACCAAGTAAAATGAATTTTGAATATTTTTCGGAAATTACGTTGGAATTTCGGAAATTGCGTTGGAGATTTAGAAGGCTTGTGCAGCCTGCCTTTCCGCTTCCGCAGTTGCTTGCAGCTCAATTTGTTTCCTCGCTTTTCGTGTTTCGGTTTTGGTTTGCATTTAATTATTGATACGTCTATCTCAAAAAATGTGCGGTAATACCTTCTAACGTTCATACGCGTCGTTTTTCGATTAGGATTGATTGCGTTTACCTCTATAATCAGCAACAAATTAGAAAGCTTTTGTCCCACCTGTAAACCCTGGAATGAATCAGAATATTTGATACAGCATCTACAATGTAAGTCACTCCATTTATTTACCATCTATTCTTACTCCTGCGATTACTAGTGGAATCAGTGTTATACCATAATACATATCTACTTTAAGTACTTCTAACTATGTACTTCTCTATAAGAGCATAATCGGCGCATTTCGACATCATAATATATACACAATCTATGATCTACTTATTCATACTTTTACTACTACATACTGTACATTTATACTACATTCAACACTACTACATTCAAACAACTTTGAAGTAGCTAGGCGGGCCTACGTTTATAGTTGGACTTCCACTATACATCAGTTGTGAGCGAGCCTACAATACAAGTGAATACATTGATTTACGTAAAAATTTAGTCGTATATTTTAATTATTTAAAGCAATACATGTTCATTCAACATCTGGTTTAAAGTGACATCTAACTATTTACCACACTGCGATGAATTTGAGAAGTTGGTGATAAACGTAGGGTTTAGAACACCAAACTAAAGCCCCCCTTGGTTTAAAAACAGGAAAACACACGTTCACTCATTGGCATACTTTTTTGATGAATGTATGTCATTAGAAGAGCTGGTTCTCCTTTTATTTTGTCATGAAACTTTAATTTACTAGGAACCAAATAAACAATACTTTTAAGTTGAGTATTTGCTATATGCAATTTCTTTGTTGCTTTTATATTACATTGTGAAGGAGTCAGTCAAGAACATTTTATTTCAGCATACAATATTAAATAATATTTAAAGCGGGACGTTTATTTGTTTGTCCTGCCAAAGCGGGACATAATAGCGTCCCCCGAGTAAATCTGGGGACAGTGGGCCACTAACCTAAAAACCTAGGATGGTCACCTTAATGTAACCCCAACTAGGCATATGTTCCTCTCTTACATTTCTGTTCATCCATTACTTCACTACCCTCCATCGTCCCTATTTCTCAATTTGCCTCTTCGATTTTCCAAATCGAATCTAAGTTGTTATCTGACTAAGTTATTGTTCAACTGATTTCATGACTCCTAGATACAATCATTTCTGTGTGCGATTTTTCCAGTCATCTTAATCACAATTTTGTTTTGTTGCAGGTAAGTGTTACGTTATAGCAGAAAGCAGATGCTGCTGATGCCTTCTATACTGGTGAATAGACGTTGTTAAAACAATTTATCAAAACGCAGTCGATAATAATATCATACTATACAATAATGATATTACACTATTATTCGATATTATAGAAGTTACATACTGTGATTCAACCTGGATATTACTGAAAGGAAACAGATTGAATCGCACCACGAAAAAATTAAATTACAATAAACTGCACCTATCAAATAATTATTTCTTCATTAACAAAAATCTACTCGACGCCGGGAATAGATTCCAAATGTTTCTCTCATCACTCATTAGATTATCAATAATTATTAAGTACATCACCAAAATAATTCAGTTTACAATACACAAGTGTTAAAAATAATCAGTTATTTCTAAATATCATCAAATAAGTACATACAAAAATCGCTGCAAATTCTTTCACTGGGGTATTCAATTGGCTTGCGTTCATGATTTGAATTTCTACTAAGCTTTGGAGTGTGTGTGATTCACAGGTGATAGAGTGATTATTGAATTTCAGGAGGCACACAAATATGATCAACTGAACTATCCAAATAGGTATTTTGGTAGAGAACAGATTTACGTGCCCTATGCATTTCTCCTGAAATTCAATAATCGCTCTATTACCTGTGAAACACGCACACTCCAAAGCTTAGTAGAAATTCAAATCATGAACGCAAGCCAATTGAATAATAAACCCCAGTGAAAGAATTTGCAGCGTTTTCTTGAAAATTTCAGATTTTCTGATTTTTCCTGAAAATGATCAGAATGCTTCAACCCGTGTATCGGCTACAAGCCTCTAAGAAGTTCACTCCAGTATCCACATTACTACATCACTACGTCACTAGGTTACTGATATCAACACAAAAACAATAATAAACCAAAATAACGCAAATGTTGGCACCATAAATCGGACCATACATCGGGAATGGTTTGAGCTACGGACCTGGGGAGGGGCTCATTCGATTCCTCTTGGAAAGTTCTTCAATAAAAGTCCAAATTTAGGCCGCCCTGGCATTTTTTGAGGTTTTTAATGATTTTACAAAACTTTGACACTCCTCAAAGGGCACTTTAAATTAAGTGAGAGAGCTGGCTCAAGAATTGGGGTGTCGCCGGACCAACATGGACTTTTCCTGAGAGCGATTACAATGGTTTACTATTGAATAATAAACCAATATCATGAAACTCCAATGGTTGACCAGCTGATATTATCTAATGGGGTGGATAGTCACTCGAGAAGAAGTTGTTGAAAATTTTCGTGGAAATATATACAACGTTCTGTCTTATTCCGTTTTTATCTGAAGGAGGTTCCCTTCGACTAATCAATTTTACTGTTATTTATATTAATCAATACTAATGGATTTCTGAAGCTCAGGTTGGCGTTGCTGAGTCTATTATAAGTAGCCAATGAAACACATTCAATTAGTATCATTCGACAAGTATCTTTGCAGAAAGAAAGGATTCGTAGGTTGATTATCTATCCACAATAGTAACATATTGAAATTTTTGTTATTGATCAAATGATTGAGAACATTGGAAAACATAATCGTTAAAATTAAGCTCTTACTGCAATAAATATAACTATTAATTTTTGTTTAAATTAATTTTCTGAAAGGAAGTTGGTAGGGTAGGTATGTATACTCTCCGCTACGCCGAACTCCAACACAACCCAATCCTGATGTCTTTTCAGGAGTTTCATACTCATTGAATCTACGAAAATGCCAATTCACCTTCCACCGTTAAAACATTAGTGTTTTACTAAATTATTATAAAACGTGAATTCATGACAAATGAATTTCATCATCAAGTTCGTCGGCTATCGCAACCAAGATTTCAAAGGAATGTTTAATGGAGCACAATTTTCATTAAATTCAGTTTCGTAATTTACGCTTAGACTGACGTTTAATGAATTTCATTTCAAATGAAGTCATTAGAGAGCAAACTCTTATTAGTCGTGCAGTTCCCTCTCGAGGTATTTTTCGGTATTTTGAGCGGAACTTTATTGAAATTAAGGAGAACTCTTCCATTGAAAGTTTCGCAGGTACAGATCTAATAAAATAAAGTTGGAAGGAAAGCAGAACAATGTGCTCAAGTTAAAGGCACACAATCGTAAATGTACTAAGTACAATAAACCACATTCGGCGCCACTAATTGGTGGATGTTGATGAGACGGTCAAGTGTTGTGCCAGTTAGATCTTACTTGGTGATATTGGTTAATTATTCAATAATAAACCACTGTAATCGAAAAAAAAATGTCCAACCCCCCCTGAAAATTTCATGTTTTACGTTTCAAAGGGTATAGAATCCAAGTCTGCAATAAAAATTGTTCCATCCGTCCGCCGTACGCACGTTTTCTCCCAAACGGCAGCAGCAAAAAATCTGAAAATTTCAGGAATTTCTTTAGCCAGCTCTCTCACTTAATTTAAAGTGCCCTTCAAGGGTTGTCAAAGTTTTGTAAAATCCTTAAAAACCTCAAAAAAGGAGGCACACAAATATGATCAAGTGATCAATCCAAATAGTATTTTGGTTGAGAACCGATTTAAGTGCTCTATGCATATCTCCTGAAATTCAGTAATCGCTCTATCACCTGTGAAACACGCACACTCCAAAGCTTTGTAGAAATTCAAATCATGAATGCAAGCCAAATGAATAAAATTGAATAATAAACCCCAGTGAAGGAATTTGCAGCGTTTTTCTAATTTTGAATAGACGATAGGAAGGATAAGCATGAGCAACTAACAATTGAAGCTGCATATAGCTAGAACAGAACAATTTGCTCAGCCTTCCAATAGCCGTTCGCATCGGTTCATTTTTTACCCTCATGTAAATTTAATTCATTATTTATTCATCAAAATATGTTTTTTCAAGTTAATGCATTGTTCGGTTCGGGGTCTACAGTTCGCACCTGGATTACACCATTTTCTTTTTGTCCAACAGCCTAAACACTTTGTTTTTCTTCTACGAGTAATTTCGTAATTTGATGTTATTTGTGAACTTGATGTTACTTTGAGAGGAATAGTCACACATTGGACTGTCCTCTTTCATGTGTGAATTGTAATCTGCGAGAGCTGGAGACTCTGGTTTACTTCATGCTCATTTGCCCAATGTATTTCCGTGTCGGATGTTTGCGCAAGAGGTGAATTTAATTAGAGAATTTTGTAAACATTTGCACCTGCCACCGAAATTGGACAAATGTGCCAGTGAAACGAAAGAAATAACACTGTACGTTACGCCAAGAATCAGGATGGTGAAGGGGAAATCTCAACTCAAGACCAGTTACAAAAAAGTGGGGAGGATTATCGAAGTATTTGCCATGTCAAATTCTTCGGTACTACCCCCCCCCCCCCACCGGGAAAACAGTATTTTCGACTACCAATATCGGTACCAATATACCTTTCTGGTGAGAAGTTCTCTCTAAGAAGGAATTCACAGGAAAGGGGTTTGGGGACGTAGAGGTACGAGGTTTAGAGCGATGAAATCCTTTGACCGAAAGTTAAGAGGTTGAGACGCGATATTGGTAGTCAAAATACTGTTTTCACCGTGGGGGGGAGTACCGAAGAATTTGACACGGCAAATCCCCCCCCCCCCACTTTTTTCGATTGAATAATTCACCATTACTATCTAATTCTGGTAAACTCACTAGACATGAAACTAGACAAACTGAAGTTTCCTCAGCATCAAATGCCTTTGACTTTCTAACGTCAGAACACCGAGGCACTGTGAGCAACGATATTCCTATGCGCAAACGTCCAATATTCACGACGGATGACGTCTAGCGCAAACTTCCATGTAAAATCCGAGATTGGCACATATTTCCTCACAATATTTAATTGGTTCGTCAATAATATTTTGCAAACGTCCGTTAGCCATGTATTTACCATACAGAAAGCACTACCTGGGAGAATTTATATAAAGAGAACTGCCATTAACCATTCAAGGTGCATCAAACACGATGGAGATATTTTACCACCTGACGTTATCAATTTACCATTACATTGACAGCTCTTTGAAACTACGGGCCTTCTCATTAAAAGAGCTGGAGAGTTTAATTAAAGACTATATTAAAAATGAAAGAATACAAATTATCCTCAGAAACAAGTGAACACTTGTGACTTAATCAGGCGAATTTGTTATTGAATTTATAAAATTAAAGTAAATAAATAAAATAAAACTTGAATTTAGCGTATTCCTACTGTATAAAACAACTTATACTGCGCATATTTTGTCAAGTAAATTTCTGACTAGAGCAACTTCATTTAATAAACAAAAATGTGAATAGCATTGATTTAAATTATTTTTATATCATGAATCGCGAAGATATTGTATGAAGAAGTAAGTCGGCTCTTCAAGGAATAGCGAAGACAACCTTTGACAGAAAAATACACCTTTAACAATATTGTGTGACGGATATGGATAGTTTCTCTTTTCTATTTCTTGTAACTCCTACGTCTGAGCGTAAACCTGAAGCTTTTTAGCTTCAGGGGTATCCACTGAGTGTTGCAGGCTTTTCGCCTCAGCCATCGATAGGGGCAACTGGTTGGTAGGCAGGTATTATGTTCTATCTCACCCGCTTTCAGAAGGAGAGTGCCAATATCGGTGTTGATATCTGAAATCCTGCTTGAATATCAGTTGATGTTAAGAATATAAGAATTAGTCAAAGCCTTTATTCTAGGTTTCTGCAACTGTAAAGGCCTACAGTTATTCTGTTCATGTACTTCTGAATAGGAATGTTCTACTCGAGTGTTGATGGTTAATTAGTAATTTAGAATAACTCGGTTCTGTTCTGTACTATGTTGATAACAGCTAGTCTTTGGTGTTGTATAGGTACCTACTACGAAAAACCCTCTTATAGAAACTATAATTGCCTACGCTTAACTCATGGACACCTACCACGTATCACAACTGTCTATTCATGTATATTATTACTTGTCGGCCCTTATCAATTTCCCTCTGGCGATTACGTTCGGAACAATAAGTGTTCATATGAATCACATTTTCCCCTCCAGTTTCTCTGAATAATTAATTGTCATCCACCGTTGCTCTACCATAAATTCACATATGAGGCGATTCGTTGGAATTTCATTGCACTACGTATAAATTATGGATTAAACGCTCACGTTGAAAATTTATTTTAGTTACTTTCAGTTTAAACATTATTTATGAAAACTGCTCGTGAAGGTGACACTTTGCGTTCACAGTTTGTTATTTTGCTTTTGCTTTTCAACATCAGTTTGAAACTACTCTAACAATACATTTTGTTTGAAGTTTCTCTGCATGTTAAATGATCTCAATGAATTATTCAAATTGAACTCCAACTGTTTTCATAGGGAAGCAAATGAGGGCTATCGATCTGAATAAAAAAACTGGCTTCAAGGGCTTTAAAATCATCCTACTAAACACGACCTTGTTTACTATATTTTGAAATCGAATGATATCAAAAGAAGTACGAGGTTTCTCATTATGATTAAGTTCAATTACACGTAACAAAAGGGAAAATAACTAAGGAGTTCAAAGCGTGAAATGGCCCGTAACTACTGTATAAGGAGGTGGATATTTGTGGTTACCTCGTTTTAATCTAAACAGCGTTATGATAAATAACTTCATGCCATTGGAGAAAAAAGGAAATCGCTGCAAACTCTTTCACTGGGGTTTATTATTCAATTGGCTTGCGTTCATGATTGAATTTCTACTAAGCTTTGGAGTGTGAGTGTTTCACAGGTGATAGAGCGATTATTGCATTTCAGGAGATATGCATAGAGCACTTAAATCGGTTCTCAACGAAAATACCTATTTGGTGTTTCATTGATCAGTTGATCATAGTTGTGTGCCTCCTGAAATTCAATAATCGCTCTATCACCTGTGAAACACGCACACTCCAAAGCTTAGTAGAAATTCAAATCATGAATCATTGAATAATAAACCCAGGAAAGAATTTGAACGTTTTTTTTCAAAAGCGATTACAATGGAAAAATATTCTATTTGAAAATTTCGAATTTCGTGAGACGGAGAATGCTTCAACCCGTTATCGGCTATTAACCCTTTTAGAAGTTCACTCCAGTATCCACATTCACTACATCACTAGGTTATTGCAACTTAAAAAAAAAAAAAAAAAAACCGCTCATGTTTTTGTTTTGATTGCAGTAACCTAGTGATGTAGTGAATTTGGATGCAAATGTTGGCACCATAAATCGGGACACACATCGGGAATGGTTCGAGCTACGGACGGAGGGGGTCATTCAATTCCTCATGGAAAGTTCTTCAAAAATTTTATTTTTTTTAGGGATTTTACAAAACTTTGACAACCCTTAAATAGACTATAAATTAAGTGAGAAATGGCTAAAGAGTGGGGGCGTTGTCGGACCAACATGGGTTTTTCCTGAAAATTTCAGATCTTTTGCTTCAGCTGTTTGGGAGAAATAGGAAAAATTTTTATTGCAGATTCGGATTCTACACCCTTTGAAACGTAAACCATGAAATTTTCAGGGGGGGTTCAGAAAAATGGTTTATTATTGAATAATAAACCAAAATTTAAATGTCGCCTTATTGAAATGAAAAATGTCCAAAAGTCCTCTGCTGGCAACACGGTTGTACTCAGTCTGCATGCGGGTGATCGGGTTGTTTTGCAGGTAATTTGCAGGAGAAATCCTTGTGTTGAATGTCTGCTGGTGGCTGGCTTGGTACAAACTTAGTTGCGCTAGTAGGAAAGGACAGTCAACATCGCCAGAAATGAGTCCGTGGGGAAACATCAAATCTGAAATCAAACGCCAGTCCTCAAAGGTGCGTAGCCCATTTTCTCTCAAGCCATCGCCGTAGCTACGTTCCCTCTAACTGCGTCCTTCTTATAGTTCATATATCGGAGAAAACGACTCTGAATTCTCTCCAGTGAGTCCTTAGAGTTTTCGTACAGGGGCGACCAAACTGGAGTCGCAAACTCAACACAGGGCCGAACAAGAGAGGTAAACAGAGATTTTAAGGCCGAAGTGTCCTTAAAATCAGAAGCGGTCCTCTTCAGGAAACCCAGCATCCTCATTCCCCTTGAGCTGATCTCATCGATGTGGGTAGAGAAGCTGTCTTTCACTGCTAAAAGTAACTCCAAGGTCCCTCACCAGGGATTTCCTCTGCAAGGCAGCACCGCCAATAGTGTATTCATAATGAAGTTTTTCTGTGTGAGTTGGCAAGGAGTATCTAGCAAGTTTCCTTAGTGTAAACCGATGATTCCAGGCGGCGGTGCGTCTGCAGCATCAGGCTCAAACTGACAGAGAGGATGGAAGTTAAGTTACGGGTGACGGTGTTTCCGTGACATATAGTCCGCGTACACCAGTCACTCTAACTTGGAATAGGATGGACATTGAGCAGAGGAAGTCGATGATTCCAGACCAATGTCTGCAGCATCAGACTTCGTATCTCAGAGGTGAAGAGATTATTGAGCAGGGGACTCCATGTTTCCAGAATACAACTTCTGCGGACATCAAAGTTCTTACTCGAGGGTGTGGCTAAAAGGTGTACCTACTACTACCTGCTCGCAAGAGGGGGTTATTTAGGGTTTTTTCGCAATAATAAGTCAAGGGGAATAGCTTTAGAGAGAGCTCCTTCCCGAGGAAGAAAGGCCCGGCCCTAGGGCCCTGGTCCCTTCGCTACTCCCGTTTATTGGAATAATTTTGTGTCTTCCGGGTAAGTTCCCATACAACAACCTATTCTTATAGTTATTTAATTAGTTGCTACTACAAGTGTTACTTCCCAAAAATTAACTTAAAAAGCCGTATGGTTTTCCAATTTATTTCAATCGTTGCTGTAAGTACATTTCGAGAATCTCATATCAAACTAAAAGATATATGGAATTCACATGGAGGCTCCAATAGATAAGAGATCATTATTGCTAGGCACACAAATGTTGATTTATGGAACGAAATTTTTCAGCTTTCTTGTTCAAGATTAGCACTTTGACAAGCATACATTATCAATTAACTAATTATTATTCAAACTATGAATCAAAATCTCGTTAAAACAGGGATTATAATTGATTTCGGCAAAGTGTGACAAAAAAGGCACACGCCATACTAATTAAAATTATGTTTAGTGATGGAAGTATTCATCATGATTAGTGTTGAAAGTGAAGTTAATAGTCAAATACTGAGGTAATCAAAAGGGTTCTCAACGTCCAATCCAGTCTCAGTAAGAACAGTCAACGTACCGGCCGTAACTGTATAGATTTACACGGAAACAACTGAGCGGTGATGAAATGCAAATAGGAGTCTGTGCCTTACGCAAACACGCAGCTTTTAATCAGCCTCGGGAGGCAAGCGCTCTGTAAACGAACGCGGAACTCCAGACCCCTCGCACATCCAATAAAAACTAAATTACCAAGTCAGTTTTCCTCAGGTATTTTGTGATCGAGCAATTACCCATCTTCGTGAAATGGGGAAAAAAAGAAGGGACGACGGGAGGTTTGCGGTCACGCAGCTGTTGTTGAGTTGGATAAGCAGCGGGTCGACTGTTTTTGTTGCAGCCCTCTACCGCCATCATTCCGGCCGCAACTCTCCACATTCTCATTGTAAAACGAGTGGTCGGTAGGTTTAGAGGGTGGTGTAATTTGAATTGGACCTCTCCTCTACTTCTGCACGTTCCATCACCTCTCTGAAGCCTCTCTCACTTGTTGTGTATTTCCATTGAACGATTTCGGGAAATCGGGCGAAGTACGTCCCGTCTATAATACCTCTGTGTCCTCCTGTTTTGCCCGTATATCCTTCTCCGCTCCGCTTCCGAAACGGTCAATGGAATATCAATTCGCTCGTTTTCCAAAGAGCGGGGAGATAACCCGGCCTGATTTGATTGCCCTATTTGGATTTGATTCCGCGTCGGCTCCAAACTCAATCAAACAGCGCTTTTCAAACCGAGTTCGCTCCGCTACTGGTAGCTCAAATGGCGGCACGGTGGAAAGCAAAGAAGGCACTGCTAGTTAGGTTGATGACGACAATCAAACGCCACAGAATTCAACAAACCGAAATTCCGTCCACACCGCAGATCCCGATAACTAAGAGCACATATGTAGCGCCCACATTCTGAAGTTGTCGAATTAACTTTTTTGTATATACAATGCAACCCTTGCTCCCGCATACCAATAACGTTACTGACACAATATACCAAGACTTCACGTTGAGCTACACCTGCCTACCCCAAAAACACTGCACTCCATTTGCCCACCGGATTGTGTTTTCATTCGTTCTCATTTGTTTTAACAAACATTGATTCAAGAAAATACGAATCATAATGATTCACTCTTACAATTTTGTAAATCGAACTGAGAAACTATTAAATACAATTATTTTGCTAATGGTAGTAATAGTGGTTTTCTGATGGTTGTAATAATTTAATAATTGCTAGTAAATATCTTAAGTCCTGACGGTTACCATTTAGAAACTCACCATCATTATAACTTTTCCCACCCAATTTAACCAGGACTGATGAAGCAGCCATGATGAATTCAAGTTTGAAGCATAAAACATCCAGCTTTTCATTAGTTCCCCTGTAAATTTTAAATTCCTGTATATTTTACTAAAAATCACAGACATTTTCGTCTTAAAAAGTAAGAAAAATGAACCCATTAAAATATTGGTATGTTATACATTATTTAATAGTTCGATATTTATCAATCAATCGAAATAACCTTTATTTCCGTCATTATCTGGCATGAAAGGTGGAGCAAACAGGAGGATTTTTTTTTAAACTCTTTTATTGCACCGAGTAAACTCATTCACAATATTAATTTGACTTTGACTTATTTTACTAATACAGCTGTCCCTCGATAATCCGACAAATAAGGGACCGAGAGAGTGTCAGATTACCGAAAATGTCGGATTACCAAAAATGTCATATTATCAAAGATGTTTTATTCTTAATGCGTTTGAACACAATGAAGTTTTAAAAAAAAAAAGGAAGAAACAGTAAAGGTACATGTAATTTATCAATACTAGGATACAAAATGACAGTACATCGGAGTACGTCGGATTAAAAAGTGTCGGATTATCGAGGGACAGCTGTAAATACAGGGTGTCTTCTATCCAATGGATCACCCCCTCTAAAATCGCCTAAATGAGGGTTAACGAAAATTTTTTTTGAATCTTCATATTTTTTTGCGAGAATTTAAAAAATGAAAAAATTTTGCTGCCCGCAATTGCGCAACTATGCGCAACTGACACCAACTTTCTTATTTCAAATAGGAACCCCCATTTTTTTTATTGCAAATTCGGATTCTACGCAAAATTTCATGAACTTTTGACCCCTCAATAGATTTTTTTGACCGCGCGCAACCCATTCAACGAGTATGCAAATTCGTTGAAATACAAAATTGCGCAAAATATGGTGTCATGTAAACCCCAAGTGTGGTATATGAATTTCCATTGTTTTTCAACGCTGATTCACGTGGTTAAATGAGATTTAACTCACTTTTTATCGATATTATCCCCATAATCTATGTTTTTCGGTGAAATATTACAGTTTTTCCGAAGTAAAAACTTTGGTAGTAGATTTATTTTTCCTCACCCTTTCGAAAGGCCGTGTTCCGAATTCAATTCAATTAGCTAGGTAATCAGCAGTTTGAATTTCACCTTGTTGAAAAGACTCCATTTTTCATTGAGATACTTGAGGATCGTCGATTAGCTATTGTACTGTTCCGTTTTCCCTTCAATGTAGCTCCTGAACCCTCATCGTCATTCGTGGACGATAGTTCATTCGAATAGTATTGGCGCGCGGATGTCCGCTTACACGGTCATAATAGGACTTTTTTTGCATATGCAGAATCACCTATTTGACATAGAAGGTGCGGCGCTTCGCCGGGTACACATTGAGGTCATACGTTTCTGAGGGGAACCTCGCTTCTACCGTTCGTGGAACTATTCTATCAATGCAAATGGAGGAGCAGTTTGCGGAATTATTCATGGAAGCTATGGTAATAAGGCATCTAGACCAGATCCGATCGCGAATTTGTATAATATCACTTGAACATAAACAGGACATCCTACTGAGCTTCAGCTGTTTAATTTACGGCTCGTTGACTAGGAATTCGCTGGTGGAACTGCCTGTGTTCTATCAATATTAATTACTAGAAAGGTATATAAGACCGTTGTGATCAATACAATGGTGTCTAGTGCACTTAATCAAATATTACAAAAAATAAAGCTATTGCAAGTTCAAAATTGTTGGTAGCCACTGTGAAAAAAGAGAGAACGAAAGAAAAAAGGGATAGAGTTCTCTTCAAATGTCCGTCAATTCAATAAATAAAATACCCAACAATATGGATTTCGAAATACGAGAAGGAAATTTGTGTAAAACAATAAATCAAAATTGTGAATTAAAAGGTAGACTCAAAAGGAAATAATTCTATAAAAGAAATTACACGTGGGAAGGAGCTCCTTGGGGAAAAATCATAAAAATAAAATGTATACTCGAATGAATGTCTCTCGCGAATGAAACTAAATTTATAACAAAATAAAATTTGGATGGATCCAACCTGTTGACGACGAAACGACGATCTCCTCTTCGATGTTGCTCCATTCGAAAATACAAGGAAACTGCTCTTATCGCCTACTAACCTTATTTTTTATGATATGCCTAAACACACTGTTTTAAAAAGTTGGTTTACGGAAGTTCGTTTTAGGACTCTGAATAAATATTAGTAACATTTTCTTTCCTTTTCAATTATTATAATGACGCAGGCAAATTTCCAGGCGCAAGCACTTCATTCTGCCATAGGATTATCTTGGTAACTTGTTGTGAAAATCGGTCAGCGTATACGAGTATACCTGCATTGTTTCTTCTATTGGGTTATGGTAGGCATTTTGCCTGTGAAAGCGAACCCTTGCGACAAGATCGAACCGGTTGTTAGAATTAGTGTAAGAATTTGGGTAATCGTATCAACCTGTGGTGCAATTTAAATCCGGGGTCTGAATGCTTTGAAAGAAAAGTGAGATATTATCACATAATACACAATTTTGTGGCCGGATTCCTTAGTACACCTGATCCGAAAATTTAATAGAAGTTACAAGACCTGATTAATTCATTGAATGATAGTGTAAAACTGCCAAATTTGATAAATACAAAAATGTGATCCAATATTTCCAAACATTACTAAAGTTTTGGGAAATTAATACACCGTTTAGTAGACACCTTTGTTTTCTTCCTCGGCTCATCTTGAGGGATTTCCTAAAATTAAATCTTTGATGCCACAAATAATGACAATAGCAGGTGGTTGAAGGTATATTACCCACGCTTGATCACCTATTGGTTTATTATTTTCAGTAATAAGTCTTCGTGGCCGAATAAGCATAATTTTTTTTTATAAGGCCCCTCCAATTTTATTAATTTACGTTTCAAGTTGAGTAGATTCCAAATCTTCAATGTCAGACCGCTATATAGGCCAATAAATGCCTTAAATTAACTTCAACACTCCGTTCTTTCGTTTATGGACTCCACTTGAGGTATAGTGGATCCCATCTAATAGCCAGCCCGATTGCTTCACAAGCACAGATGCTACGGCCAAAAGCTGTTCGAAACGTTCCAAAAACAGTTTTTCGGGATTTTTAATGACAAAGGCAACTGTGGTGTAATTTTTTGGCAATTTTGGACCATTGCAGATCCGTAAAACTCCACCTAAAGCAATTTTCGAACCTTAAATTTACCCTATGAACCTCTCAATGAAACGAAAAATCACGCATTATTCGAAACATAATACACATAATATGTGTTACAATTAGCAGCGTTGTTATTATTAACTTTGAATGTTAATGGATAAATAGTTGTGTTCATCATCTGATATGGAGTCTTTAATGTACTACTACTTCTGTGTTTATTTATTTTATACACCTTTCTGTCACAGTGAAATTAAGGATTGTTATCGAAAGTCAACGCTTAGAAGCGTCAAACTTCATGTAACGTTTGACGGATTCCAAATCGAAGATTTGGGGTAACTCCCGACCCCCGTACCCAAAAACAACCTACACCTCGCTTCGAAACCGATAAGATTAAAGGGGAAGTTATCGGCGAGAGGAACGGAAGGGAGGTTGGTAGAAATATGTTGGACATTGATTGATTTAGGCGGGAAGTGAAATAGTTATATCTGGCCTACCCAAGTCACGTAACCGAGTTAGATCCTTTGGGGTGTTAAAACTTTAAGGTCCGGGGGCCTTTTCCTTCCACAGCCTAGCTCCTCTTCCCTTTCCAAAACTTATCTCACATTTGGATTTACCCGTCAAGTATGTTCTAAAGGTATTTTCTCTTTTTCTCCCTCCCAGTGGATCCCTTCCGGCCTCCATACAAAACGGACCACCCTCTCCCCATTTTCCGTCTTGACCGAGGCCTCCATTTTCACTTGTAGAACACTTTCTCCGAGATTTGGAGGTTTGATTTATTTCCAGCGATTCCTTCAGTTGAATATTTTTTCTCTATTCTGAAAGCTACTTGACTATGCGACTCCCTCATCATTCCATCATCATCCACAAAAAAAACGCTGCGAATTTTTTCAGTGGGGTTTATTATTCAATTGGCTTGCGTTCAAGATTTGAATTTCTACTAAGCTTTGGAGTGTGCGTGTTTCACAGGTGATAGAGCGATTATTGAATTTCAGGAGGCACACAAATTATGATCAACTGATCAATCCAAACAGGTATTTTGGTTGAGAACAGATTTACGTGCTCTATGCATATCTCCTGAAATTCAATAATCGCTCACTCAACGTGCTCAAACACGCACACTCCAAAGCTTAGTAGAAATTCAAATCATGAACGCAAGCCAATTGAATGATAAACCCCAGTGAAAAAATTTGCAGCGTTTTTTTTTTAATGGTTATCAGAATGCTTCAACCCGTGTATCGGCTACAAAGCCTTTTAGGAGTTTACTCCAGTATCCACATTACTACATTACTACATCACTAGGTTACTGCTATCAAAACAAAAACAATAATAAACCAAAATAACGTAAATGTTGGCACCATAAATCGGGCCATACATCGGGAATGGTTTGACCTACGGATCTGGGGAGGGGCTCATTCGATTCCTCATGGCATGTTCTTAAAAATAAGTTTACATTTTGTCCGTCTTGACTTGTTTTGAGGTTTTTCGGGATTTTACAAAACTTTGACAGCCCTTAAAGGGCACTTTAAATTAGGTGAGAGAGTTGGCTCAAGAATTGGGGCGTCGCCGGACCAACATGGATTTATCCTGAAAATTTCAGCTTTTTCGCTCCAGCCGTTTGGGGGAAATCGTGCGTACGGTGTACGGCGGACGGACGGAAAATTTTTTATTGCAGATTCGGATTGTACACCCTTTGAAACGTGAACCATGAAATTTTCAGGGGGTTAGAATTTTTGTTTTTCAAGAGCGATTACAATGGTTTATTATTGAATAATAAAGCAAAAATGCTATGAATGTTGAGTTGACTAACTATTTATTTTTCAATGTTCTCTGAGAAGAAGTTATAAACTTTTCATAAAGTCCACTTTTTCGAAACCGTTATGGCAGGTCCGCAGAGAGCTGCTCCAAGTTCTGTATCCTTGACGGTTACACTCCAGCGGTTCTTTGGAGCAACGAGTTCCGACTAGCGATAGTAGAATTCCCAATCTGCACTTTTTGTTCTACCCCCAGCAGAGGTTGGTTGAGGCTTCCTGCTGTTGTCGTTCAGTGATTGAACCTTCGAACAACTCTCCAATGACGTGCCGAATCTCATTGTTTTATTGCCCAATTCAATTTTCGCAAATCTCTGGATCTCCCAGGATATATCGGGAATCACATCTCCAGGGAGAGGCCTCCGCTTACTTCTTTACTTCCAATCGAGAGCTCGCCATTAAAGTCAATTACTGTGCGGCGTCTGTTAATCGTCACTGTTATTCAGTAACCTTTGTAATTTCGTCCTGAACGGGTTGAAATTAGAAATCCCAATTTTAACACCAACTGCCAAGGAGTACAATTACGAGAACTGAGGCTCAGTGAGAACATACTAATCACCAAAAACTCTACTACAACATTAAAACGCTGCAAATTCTTTCAATGGGGTTTATTATTCGATTGGCTTGCGTTCATGATTTGAATTTCTACTAAGCTTTGGAGTGTGCGTGTTTCACAGGTGATAGAGCGATTATTGAATTTCAGGGGATATGCGTAGACCACGTATATCTGTTCTCAACCAAAATACATATTTGGATTGTTCAGTTGATCATATTTGTGTGCCTCCTGAAATTCAATAATCACTCTATCACCTGTGAAACACGCACACTCCAAAGCTTAGTAGAAATTCAAATCACGAACGAAAGCCAATCGAATGATAAACCCCAGTGAAAGAATTTGCAGCGTTTTTTATGGTTATCAGAAAGCTTCAACCCGTGTATTAGCTACAAAGCCTTTTAGGAGTTCACTCCAGTATCTACATCACTATATCACTAGGTTACTGCGATTAAATCATAAACAGTAATAAACCAAAATAACGCAAATGTTGGCACCATAAATCGGGCCGTATATCGGGAATGGTTTGAGCTACGAACCTGGGGAAGGGCTCATTTGATTTCTCATGGAAATTTCTTCAAAAAGATTCCAAATTTAGGCCGCCTCGACTTTTTTTGGGGGGTTTTAGGGATTTTACAAAACTTCGACAACCCTTAAAGGGCACTTTAAATTGAAAGGGAGAGTGCTGGCTGAAGAATTGGGGTGTTGTTGGACCAATATTGATTTTTCCTGAAAATTTCAGATATTTGCTCCAGTCGTTTGGGAAAAATTTTCATTGCAGATTCGGATTCTGCACCCTTTGAAACGTAAACCATGACATTTTCAGGGGGGGGGGGGGGGGGGGTTAGAATTTTTTTTTCAAGAGCGATTAAAATGGTTTGTTATTGAATAATAAACCAAAACCAACTTACTAACCTGGCAAGAATTAAAACAACAGTGTGCAAAATTTTGGTTTTGTGTGTTGCCGAGATATTTCACAGCAGTCCTGACGGTTGGAATTAATTCTTGCCCCCAGGTTTCTCACACAAACCACATATTGACATGTATATTGTTATAACATTACATGTGGTTTCCTGTGTGTCTTCATTTACAGAACAGGTTTACAGAAAGGGGTCAGAGGAGAAAATTAGATTTCTGCATTGACACCTACAGACCCACCGATTTTAGTTACAAGAAAATTAGGTGTATTTAGATGATGACACGAAACAAGCATTGTCTCCCTTGACTCTGGCGAAAGCAGATCCATCATCGATATCGACGGCCGCAATCAGCTCCTAACGACTCCGTGTTTCAACGGATGACCCGCAGGGAGTTCGACTCAAGAGAAGGTGAGTGAGGTGGAACAGGTCGGGGAATGAAGTGGATACTGTATAGCGGGAGGGAATGAGGTGGATACTGATCCGCTGGGAAGTGAGTTGGACAGCTGGGGGACTAAGGTAGATTATGAGGGGCGAGCGGAGTGAGGAGAGAAGGAAGGGTTATCATGTCCACATCCGATTGCATCCGTCCACCTACCCATCCAACTTGATGATAGGCTTCCCTTGCGTTTCAGCTAAATTGTACATTTCCGTCGTAGCGAGCCCTCTCCGCCATTATCATTATCATTCATGACTGACGCAGATGCTCTCTGATTCACATACTACGCTGATACTCCAGTAATTGTACATCTACCTTCGACATCGACAATTACAGAGCACCTCTGATAGATCGGTTCCCTTTCATTTTGGATCATATTAATTTTCTGCTGGCTTGAGGGAGGTGTATAGTAATGATATCATTCGATTCGTCGTAGGAATTTTCGTTTCATCTCAATTGTACAGCAAGTTCAACATTAAAATTGCCAATCAGGGTGTCATACTTCAAACCCCTCTCCTCCCCCCCCCCCCCCCCTACATACTTTGTGCTAGTCTTGAAGATAACAAAAGAGCTCATAAGATAACTTCCATTCGTTTTATTTTTTAATTATCTACTACTCAAAAAAAAAATTGAGCAGCAGATTATTATTGTGTGGTTATGTTTTTCGACTCCCATTTTTCAGGTTTGAACCCAAACTTTGTATTGCTGATTTGAATAGAAATGAAATTCTAAGGAGAAATCAACCATCACTTTTATTTTTTGATTCCTCAAAGCTGGACGCCATTCAGCCCGAAAAGTGCTAAGAATGTGAAAAGTCGAGTTTTTGGAGATGTGAAGTGGCCAATGATAGAACTTATTTTAGATACATGTTTCAAGGTACTTTTTCACGCTTATCATGGAGTGTTGTTCGTTTAATGGTATTAGCGGTTACGATTTCGAAAATACAAAAAAGTAGTCCAAATTACACAATATGCGAACAATCACAAGGTCCTATCCTAGAATGATTATCTAGGTTGTTCGGTCTGATACCATTCGTTTCACCAACATCATATTTCCGCTCAATTCTTCACAGCGTTCATCCTAATTAGTATTTTTTTCAAGCAAATTTCTGAAATTCGACTGAGTTGTTGTGCTGATTTTTCTCCTTTTTTCAGTCCAATCGGATGTTTTTTGTTTGTTTCTGTTTTTTCGAAGAAAAGTTTTCTTACTCAAGCAAGGAAAATGTTCTTTTGACAACAAAATTATACCCACTACCGTATACAGTATATACCCACTCCTTTCAGATAATACTGCTAAAGAGGTTTTCCTAGAAGAGCCGTTGATGTTTTAAAAAAAGTCAGGAACATTACCAGAATGTCTCGGAACAGGTTTTCAAAGAGAAATAATATGATGCCATTGAAATAGCTTCATTTTACTACAAAAGTTTGCTAGAAAGCTTTATATGATTCTTCAGCTGGAGTTTGAGAACGGAATGGCATGTGACAAAACGAATAAAATAGGACAATGACAATATGGTTTCACCATCGTGATCAGCGCGAAAACTAAATCTTTAAAAGAAGGACTAATTCTTCGCGGAACATTGACAGCCCGAATCTATCTTAATGAGAGCACTGCTAAGTATTTTTTTACTATTTTAGATACAGAAAGCAGTGAGTTCTGTCGAGTAGTAGATACCGGGGGGTGAAATACCTATCAAATGAGATAAATAATACAATGTCAATGAAAACCATTTGTAACTAAATGAGAACAAGAAAATGTAAGCTTCTGGACTCATCCTTCCCATTCCTGATTTCTTGCTGTGTTGCTACTCTCTGCATTTTTGATCTATTGACATTTACCACTGATTTGAGCGTTTAACTCGTTCGATGCGCTTTTTATTGGTACATCTGTTTAAAAGATAGGCAGCCTAAAGAAAAACACTGAGAAGAACCCTTCCCTCTCAATAACTTGTGTTGGTAGTCTACAAATTTGTCAATTTTTTTTTTTTCAAATTTGTTTTTCCTGAAAGATAGTATGCAAATACCTGGGAACCAAATCGAAGTTTCAAAAGATATTTCAAAAATCTAGGAAGTGAATGGGGTTCTTTTACTTACAGCTCGAATGAGTAGGATTACATCCATGTTTGTTGTTAATGAAGTTAGTTACGTACTGATTCAAGTATATCTATTTGTGAAGAATGTTGATTTTCTTCAAACGATTTCGTCAAATTCACAGCTTCAATATAACTACTTTTTATCCAATAGGAGGCCTGTACTTGGCATCTACATTTTCGGTTGGTGCGTTTTTTGAGGTTTGTTTCTAAGATTAATCCGAGGAAAAAACAGGATATCGAAACCATGACCGTCTCGGAGGCTGCGGATAAAAGAAGGAAAATAACCCTTACTTAATTAGGTCGTGCTTGAGGAAAAATGAGAGGCTCCATGAATAGCTGAGATAAAGGGGAAGTGCAAATAGTTTTTGCTTCTCCGCACAATCTGGGAGGGAAAGAGAAACAACCTCCCGCTTATATTACGCTTTTTAATAAGCTGACTTGAATGGAGTAACCCTAGGAGGGTTAGAGGAAGATGGTGGGAGTGGTGTTAACCGAGAAGACGGTGTGGAGGGGGGAGGGTTAAACCCGAGTTAACAATGGAGGTGGCGGTGCCGGTAGATGATTCTGAGGCGGGAACATCTGCAAACTCGCGAAGGGAGATAATTGATTTTGATAAAGAAGAGTGTAAAGAACGCCGTTCCTCGTGAGGTAAAGGGGTTTTATCATTCCGGCGATTTGGGATTTAAAGCTCGGCTAAGGAGAGAGAAAAAAGGACGAATAGGGGAGAGACGAAGTAAATAGAAGTTTAAAGAAAAAAAAAACTTCTGCTTCAGAGTTCGTGTTAAGTTACGCTCCATTTGAGTAATCTTCTCAATCTCCTTCCCTTTCCCCCTGTCTGGTAGTTCAGTTCGTCGTTGGGGGTTGTAAACTATATTCGGGCCTTAAGGTGGTCGGAGGGGTTGAGGATTGGGTTCGTGAACCGTGAACCAACACGGGGACTATATACAGAGAAGGTGAAATCTGGTGTCAAAATACAGCGGGGAGTTTCGCGGAGCGCGGTAAAGTGAAGCAGAGAGGATGAGATCTCGTCATCCGTAGGCGATTTAACTCCTGGAAGACTCCCTAGAAGTCGGTACTAAACTCTAAATTTAACGGCACTCACGTTCTCGATCTCGGAAAAATTTGAGCAAGAAAAACGGGACCTAAAAAGTCTCTGAGGGAGAGAAAGATATTATAGAATAAACGGTAACCATTACCATTTACTTGGAGATATTTTACTAGGTCAATACAAACAGCGCCAGAGAAAACCGATAATGATATTTATGAACATTTATGGTTAAGGAGTAGAGAACTGATTGAATTTCAAGATATTCAATGTTGTTCGGATTATCCTGACTTATTTAGCACAGGTGTTTCACAGGTTTCCAGACATTTCAAAATTGAGAGAGCTCTCATGATTTGAGGCGGTCCATTCCAAAACTCACATAATCCACTTTTTTTCGAAATTGAGTTATTGGTACCACTGCATTCAGCAGAAAAATGTGCATATGTTTGTTAGGCTATATCTTTCCAAAAGTAAATAATCATATAAATATTTAATGTTAAAAAGTGGGTGTCATTTCCAAAATTCACTTTATTTCTGAAGTATTATTCCAAAACTCACATAATCCATCAGCCAATGGGAGTGTGAAGTCTACGTCAGGTGACCCTGATTCGACTGTCATTCCAAAATCATCTTTATCCTCTTATCCAATCGGTGGCCTGGATTCAGTCACGTGACTCTGTTTATGTTTGTCATTTTTCTTCTGCTGTTTGTTAGTCATCTTTTTTGTTTCAGTGAGAATACAATACCTCTGTTTTAAAACTTTTAAAATAATAATTATAATGAGTTTAGGAGAAACTATAGTACCGACTCCGCCTAATCATTAAGAGGACTTGACTTTTTGAAGTGTAATTTGAACAGTAACTTTTTTACTTTCTATAATCAAAAATACATATACACGCTCTTTTAACATTTCATATTATTTCCATTGACTACAGCTTACAATAACAGCATATGGGGTGCATTAGGTTAGTCAAAATAGTATCATTTATGTTACAGATAGTTGTGTTGCTTAAAACTAAAAGTTAATTGTATCATGCCATAACTAACTTAATCCAGTAACCATCTTTCCAGAACTAACTTAATCCACTTTTGTCATGGCAAAACTCACTTTATCCAAACTTTAATCTTAATTTTTGGAAAAACTACAGATATTTTGAACAAAAGGTATATACCATTTTATAAAAACACATATTTTACACGCGGGGAACACAAAAAAAAAAAAAAAAAAAAAAAAAATGAATAATAATAATACATTTCACTGTAAAGTTATTAAATTCAACGTTTTTTAGGTTTCCTGAAAATTTTTGAAAAGTGGATTATGTGAGTTTTGGAATGGACCGCCTCATTTGTCATCTGCCTCAATGCGCCTGAACTTATCTTTGGAAATTCACCTTAATCCGGTCCTGCACACTTGTTCTGCAGTTTCAATTCATTCTGAAGATAGCAACGATGCTGATACTAGATTCCTCTAAATTCTGGCTAGTGAAGTCATTATAGCCGATTTTTACTGGACGGAAAATTGGAAAGCAGAATAGCTCTGATAAAAATTGATAATAGATTGTAATCTTTCATCTTTGGACCCTTTCTTCCTGTTGATGTGGGATTGATTCTGCAATGGTTCTCAACCCAGAAAACAGCACATGTTAGGCGAAGAACTTGAGAATCCAACATCTTCACTCTGTACAGAAAGCTGGATCCCAATGTAAAGTTCGTTTGACGCTTGGTTGATTGTTCTTCGGGTACAACGAATCCCTTGCAATGGGGTTTCAAGGTTCGAACTGAACAAATTTCACTCAATGCCGATTCTTACCCTTCGGAGTAACGGGAGAAATGCTCAAAATGCAATCTCAATCGCAGAGTGGATACCTTCCTCTTCAAGTGCACTTATCATTTCATCGGAGTCCCGTTTAATTGCGTTTGCACATCCCTCATTATCAAGGTTGGAAGTTGTCTGCATTTTGAATTGGGAAAGTCTTGCAGATAAACATGGTATTATAGAAAGTTCGTAGTAATCTCGATTATTTCTTATGCCGAAACACCATTTCACTGCTAAGTATCTTTTCAGAATATACTGTCAACTAAATGGATGGTTCTTTTGATATTCGGTAGAAGGCAATTAACTTCGAATCAGTCTCTTCTGGCTCTTTCGCAGCCAGGAATACCCCGCGCTTCAGGTTTCTTTCAATGCAGGGATGCTGCCAGATTCTGGTCATTCTATTTCTGCAACAGAAGTTATAGAGGTCAGCCATTTATTCATCACTGGACGAATCCATGTTCGACATCTCTTGAAACTGTGGACTGAGCATTCGGATAAGGCTCTGGTATGGTCACAGTCGTATGAATGTGCTTCAGCTCAACTTCGGTTGAAGGTACTTGAGTATTGGGTTGAATATTGGCATTTCGGAGTTGCCTAAAGTTTAGGACGGAATGAAACGTCTCGTTGTACATGTTCTAAAGACACGGACAAGGAAAACAAACAAACCAGATGTACATCACAGAAGATCAATAAAGACTGGACGACTGTACAGGATGACTGAATGTCAGTGAATTTTCGTAAAGGTTCCCTCTCTGACTCTCACCCGTAGTTAGAGGGAGGGTTTTCCCACGTCAATAACTTGCCTATTAAGGGGTAACTGGGTCCTGATAAGTTATTGCATGGTATAAATGACATACCCAGAAATCAACTATCCCGTCCAACCATGAAAGAAACCCAATGGTCAGTTCTTATTTTCGTTTTTCTTTGTAGCACGTAGAAAGACCAACAGAAACTCTTGCAGTATATGGTGTACTGCAGACAGTTGTCCCCATGACAGCTTGGTGATTGAATGAAGTGGTTGCTCCTTCCAAGGCCTGATGCGATTTCCCTGCAACACACTGTGGTTAACCTGGATGCTATAAGGCTCCCGAGAGAAGAAGTGAGGTGGAATGGTTACGAGAATCGGGAAGGGGGAACCGTTCGGACGCGTTCATATCCGTCACAGTCTAGCTCCATCACGACTGCTTCCCAAATAGGGTTGACCTTTGCGTAAAGGGTTAAGTGACCAGGGTTCGAACAGTTGAATGTAACTCTCATTAACATGTTTGCTGCTAACATGATATTCGAA
This sequence comes from Creontiades dilutus, assembly GCA_031894815.1. Taxonomy (NCBI): domain Eukaryota; kingdom Metazoa; phylum Arthropoda; class Insecta; order Hemiptera; family Miridae; genus Creontiades; species Creontiades dilutus. The sequence continues at coordinate 510,018 of JAVIWC010008114.1, read as the reverse complement.
GATCAGGCAGTTAAATTAAGAATTGAAGCCTCATTCTAACAATGCGTTGGAAGAAACGAGTAAAAGGTGTGTCCTCCGGGAAAATGTCCAGAGAGGGTATTTTCTATTTTCTACTGCAATTATTTTAATTTTTAATGAATCTACCACTGAGTGCTGTAAAGAAATATAACAGTAAAAAAGAATTAAACCATTTTTACTCCTATAAGTAAACAACGCTATTCTTAATAGTGAAGCACATACAATTAGTGAGTGGAAGTAGGTAAGTCAGTAATGGTTCAGTTGATCAGTGAACAGTGCTGTAGCATATCTAATAAGAATTTAATAACTTCTATGAAATAATTTGTTCGTTACTTACTCTTTTGATGATACAATTTTTTGCTTCTTGCTTTGTAATCCTCATTAGCTTGTTATAAATTCCTTAATTCTCTTTCAAGTTGATAACTAGTTTGTACAGTATAATGTCAGAAAACCTTATTCTTATCTGCCCGGTAAAGAAAACTACTGAAAGGTCTTTTATTGTTCGTTGATTAAGAGAAACAAAAAGCCAAAAGACACGTTTTTGTATCGTGCCACATGAACGCCGTAGTTGGAAAAGATCCCCTGAGGGGGTAGCTATCTCCACAGTTGGATTTGAAGGCGCCGGCTAAAATGCAGTAAAATGCGGTATTGTGGCGTGCATAGAGTCATGCTGGTTGGTAACAGGTGTTTAACTCGAGCTGAGCGCTGTACAGCTCAAACTAAACCACGTTGCGGTGAAATTATAACAACCCCACTCAATAAGATTAAAGCTCATGAAAATCTATGAAAGGAAGTTAATGAGAAGTTTCACCTTAACGATTAATGAATAGTTTTATTTCAACAATTTAAGGATGAAGCAGTTAGCAATGCCTGTACCTACTGCATACAAATATGCAAATAGTGATTGATTCCCTGCAAATTAACCTTACAATTTTTTCCAATTAAATGTTTATATCCCTCGAAAATAGGAGGAGTTAAACGGTGGTTTGTTTAGAAGTTCTCTTAGTAATGAGAAATTTCAGTAACAGCCGTAGAAGAATTACAAGATTGAACTCAACTGAAGTTTGATGTTAATTTAACTAAGCATCACTAACTTGCAAAAAGAATACGCAACGGGTTGACGTGCTGCTTCGTATTCCTTTAGGCAGATTTGCACCAACCCCGTTATGCAATTCATATTTGATCAATTGTCTCTACCTGAAAGGCAAAACTTGAAAAGGAATACAGGAAAAATTGACATCCTACTTTGATCACATGAACAGTGTGGGGATGAACCCCCAGTGATTACGATTTAACCTTGGGTATCGGTTAATTCTGGTACACGACGAAACAAATATTGAATAATTTGGAAAACATTTGAAGGACCACCGAACAACAATATTCGGAAACAACGCTGAGTTTTGCTGCACTTTGGCGAACTCCTATTCATAGGTAACGGACGCTTTCGATCGAAGAATGATTTGGTTTCTGGACTTTTTGAGGAAGTGGGCCATGGATGTTGGAAAGGATAGGACATTCCTACAATCGCGATAAAATCAATAAAACAAACCAATATTAATGGAATACATCATGCATTTTCTGTGGTACATTTTCTAAACTCAGAACTGCGCACCTCTTTATCCTGTGGTTGCATTCAGATCTAAAGAGCTCCATTTATATTTCAGCACTGGGTAATTGATTGGGAACAAAATTAGCCAAAAAAATCGTCCGAAAACATGCCGAGAACTCGGTCCAAACTAAACCCCAATTGTGATTTTATATTAAACAAGGGGAAATTCGTATGGTCAGTTAGCTCTCTTTTAGTTAATGAACCGCCTAAACAAACGCGGAGAAAACAGGTTTTATTAAGCGTTTATTTAAAAAAACGAGACAGTGGACCTCTATGGTTCTACAGCTAGATCATTTAAATGACATAGATAAAATGGACAATACATTTCGTGTCAAATTTGAAGAACTCTGAAACTAAATTAGAGACCCAATAAATAATGCTTCAAATTTATGGTTAAATAACCTGTAAAATAGATATTGAGGTAATGTTGCATGAAAATTGGAACTTACCAGAGAGGCTAGTGCTTACCAAGGTGGCAGGTACACGAATGACCCCCTCGGGCGGACGGAAAAGTGGTGATGCCGGGATAACAAAGGGCGGAAGGAGCCCACCGAAGGTTAGTTGAAGGAGTGTTGAACTGGATTGTACTCCTGTTGATCATTTAAATGATAAAAGTGCGAGAGCGTTGTGCTAAACCCAATTTCATGAAGAGTGAAGTGCATTCCATTGGAATTTCGTTCTCTCAACAAAACTTACGTGCTTCGTTTCAAAAAACCGTTGCGCGTATTCATTCTGAAAACGCAGCAAAAGGCTTATAATTTATGTGTTAGATAACAAAGATCAACGAACTACCGGAAAAAGACTGTAAATTCTGAGATAATACTACCTAGTTCACTCGGGAACACAACTAGAAATTGTACTGAAATTTAACAAGATCAAATACTTAACAGTACAGACAAGAAGAATGCTTCGGCTTATTATCCTCAAACGATTTGAAGCTTTAGAGATAGCGTTATAGCTTTGCCCACACTCAATCAAATCCACAGTGTCAAACAGTTTTTTTTCTTAAACTTTAAATACATGTATTTTTCTTTAAATATCTAGGGGAAAAGCACCAATTACTGAGATTGTAAGGAAAATTTTTCCATCAGGTCAATATCGGGTTTTTCGTTCCGCTCAAATTCTTTCACTAGAAATTATCACAGAGCACGTAAATCTGTTCTCACCAAAATACATATTTGAATTGATCAGGATCAAATCAATAATCGCTCATCGATTTTCTGTTTAAACATGGATGATATTTTTTTCCTATTAGATATTGACTTTTTTTTTTTAAACAAGTTTATTTGGCACCATAAATCCATTTTTTTTCCTCAAAATTTCAAAAGATCTTTTAGGCAAAGGCATTTTTTTGACTGACAGCTGTAAAATTTTTTGCGGATTCTACACCCTAAAATTTTTCCAGAATTTTTTTTTTTTTGCAGAGCGATTACAATGTTTGTTATTGAATAATTAACCAACATCGAAACGCTGGATCAAATCACGTGTTCTGTTTAAAAATTGGATGGATAGTATTTCTCCTATTAGGTACTGACTTATTTTTCTTTATTAAATTTTTGGATTCTACACATCTTCAAATGTAAAACAACGAATTTTGAGGCCGTTAAGAAAAAATTTTTTTTTGGTCGATTACAAAGTTTCATTATTGAAAATGATAAACCAAAATGGATTAGTGAGTAGATACAAAGTCAGCTTGAAAAATCTCCCCATACGGATCTTGAACAAATTCAGTACTGACATCAACATAACGTTTGCCTTTACAAACTACTTTAACCAATGATGAATGGGATTGATGAAAAAGTATATTTTGCACACATCTGATAATTTGCGTGTTACTTAGAGAATTCTCCCAGACAAAGGGATTTCAAGGATGAATCGCCTGGAGACCATAATATTGAAGAGTGTCTATGTATATGCGTTGACAAGCGTTGTGCCATTATCCTTAGCTTCACTTTCCATTTCAACCCCACGAGGTAAAATTCGGGGGTTGTAATTTTAGAATCAATATCTCAAATACTTTCCAAACTCATGAGTATTTAAAAGATTTTTTTAAAGTTATGAATCAGGCCAGCAAATCGTAGAAGGCTACTGGAGCTTGACATTACCTTTCAGAAAAGTGACAATTTTGGAAAGGATTGGTAGAACGGAAGGAATCCTTAACAGAACTATCAATCTCAAGGAGACCTGCGATAATTAGGCTTCATATTATGAAGGTTTCTAGTTGATAGTATCCACGCACGTGTGAAGCTTGAATATACATAAATATCCTGAAAAATATCGTATACGCCAGTAATTTATCTGTGATTATCAAATTCAGAAATCATGTCCTTTATTTTTGTACGTTGTGAGGTGATGGAATGGTAGGTATGGTTGCCCCTTCCAAGGAGGTGGATGCATTTTCATTGTCCGCCTCGCTCAGAGGATGTTTCAGACGCTTGCAGGCGTCCGATTCATCTCCCAAGTCGACAGATTCTAAAATCGGGAAGGGCCAACTAACCATATCCATCACAACCTGCACCATTATATTTCCTAGATGGGGAAGAACCCTTTCTTCAGTATAAGGTGACATGTTTTTGGCTCGATTATTCAGATTGATGATTATGTGTGATAGCCATGATTTTGAATACTCTTTTCGCCGTGGACCTTTAATTGGCAAAAATCCAGTTGGAGTAAACCTTAGTTCGATTGGTTCAGAATGGGAATCACAACTCCACAGGTCGTCTCGGGCTCCGAAGCTCTCAACCCACGGCGAATTGATCCTCCTCGGAGGGGTCGGCCACAGGTTATGAAACTGTTCGATTGATCAAGCCCCTTTCTAAGTGGATTTTAATTGAGAGGCGCCGAGGCCTCCGTAGGGAAAAGGGGTCCGCAATTAGAGGACAAGACGGCTTCAAACTCCCCCTTGAAGGCTGCTTCCGATCTCCCATCGCCTCCGCCTCCCCGTTGAAGGGTAAAAGACGGGGATATTGGAGCTGGAGACGGCAAGCACCGAGAGAGGCGGAGGGAACTCAGAAAGAGAACCGGGGTACTCAAGGAGTGAGTACTCAGATAGACGCCGGGGTACTCAGGGCAGAGGTGGGGTGTCCCTCTTGATTGCATCACATGCAAATTGGCCGTATTCAAATCGACCCCTTCCTCCTATCAACGGGAGCAAGCCCCCTTTTCTGCTTTACTTTACTTTCCCTCCTCTTGATTTCGATCTTTCAGGGCTCAATTCCCCGACTGCTTTCTTCCCCTTTTGACTCGGATTTACATGTTACCAAGACATCACTGCGATTCATTTTAATGAATAAATCAAGTAGTTAAATGTATGTAATTATAGCATTAGCAAACTGAATTAACCTTTTCGCAATTGGAATTAACCCTTTCGCAATTAGAATTAAACTTTTCGCAAACTGAATTAAACCTTTCGCAACTACAAGTGAACCTTTCATTCAATTAATTTTCTGCACTAAACATGATCAGAGGTGTCGAGTCCCCAAAATAATACCTTGTCACATTCTTTGCTCTTCTCCGAGTAGCGTAACCCTTCTCTACCCGTCAATTATAGTCATACCAGTGTTCGTAGGTATTTTTGTTTTGATTTTGTGAGGAACATTGTTGTGGTGATGAGCGACAGCGATTCAAATAGTTCAGTCAGAGAAACTTTAAAACGATTTGATGGGACACTAAACCACCCTTTTAAACAGTTTTTTCGGCTTTCCTCCGCAATATTACCCCATTTCCCGTGAAATCCAACGTTTTCATGAAGGAGGGATGGTCGAATTAGTCGTGATAGCGACTCACCTCCTGTTATTAGGAACACAACTTGAAGAAACGGATAAAATGTGTTAAAATTTGAGAGATTTTACTCAATAACTCATAATTCCAAACTCAAAACGTTATTTAGTTGGAAATATTTGTTGTTTATTTTTACCTAACTTACTAATGCGATCCGCTCAAACTACCTTTTACATCAATAATCATCAGTTTTTACTTCAAATCGCCATATCTTCAGTTCTTTATTAAAACGTGCAGTAAGTAATTCAGCCAAATACCCACGGTATGCCTCCCTCCATCAATTTTATTGTACGGAGGTATTTACACAAAATAAACCCCCAGCAGCACTAGCTATCAGCATTTCATAACTAACGGTAGAAGCTACTGGAAGTTTTTAATTTCAAGAAGGTACGAACGCTCTGAGCACGCGGTTTAGCATTTTGTTGTGTATTCGCTGGATAGCACTTGCCGTGGCGTGGTGGGGGTTAGGTGGGTACCGATTGTTTAGTCATTTATTCTAAAGTATAGTGGGTGCCTGCTATTTCAAGATGGTGGTGGGGGTGGTAAGGCCCACACAGCAGCCTCGGACCGTCTGTTATATTTATAAAAGCTATTAACATGATTGAGCGTTGTAGCTCACAGCTTGACCATTCTATAATACGCTGAAACGAATGCATCATGCTAGACCTTAAGTCTCAGCCTGCGAATATAGGTTCATAGTCTCGATTTAGTTCACATTTTGAGCTTAACTATTCGATTAATGAAATATAATTTAATAGTAAAGTATCTGCTGAATCATATTATTGTACCTAAAACGGAAAGGGGACGATGTTAAAGCCAGACGTTTCATCATAAAACATTATTCTGTACATTGTTACTTTAGCGTTAGAGTTTCAGGTAACGGTTAAATAATGGCATGTTGACACTCAATCAATGGTAAATAGATAGAGCAAAAAGCCTGCTTGATGCTGCCACACTGCCAGAGAACCGGGATATCCTCTCAATCATAACGCACACAAATGGCAGACTAATGAAGCTGAAACGTCCATACGTTGGAAAACCGAATTAACTAATACGGGGGGAAGGGGGCGCGGAAAAGGTCGGGCAAATCGAGGGAGCCCTAACGGAGAAATGAAGGGTATTTGAGAGGGACAACCGGGTTATAAAGTTTCGCAACGATGATACAAAACGGCGGGGCCAGCGGACCGTGGGTGGGAGGGGACACTTAAAAACTTGCTGGAGTGATGATGGGATTGGTGGATGAGGGCAGGGCAGAGTTCTCCATCAATCTCCTGCTAGCTGACCAGCCTTGCCGTCCCGTACCCGCCTTTTCCCATTTAAAATTCAAATAGCGCTCCCTCGCTCCGTTAGGACCTTCCTTATACTTTCCATTATTACGTCGTGACTGGAAGAAGGGGAAGTGCGATCCAGTTTTTTTTTTCCTTCCCTTTTTTTCTCTCTTCTGGTCTGGGCGCCTTGGGATCAATAGGTATTAGAATTCAGGCCCATTCAGAGACGTAAGTGAATCTCAATGGATCACTGCCCCGTCCTATCATTTTCTCTTTATCACCCTTCCGGGAAACCCTCTTTCTATATAACGTGGTTACTGAGGATTCCTACCTCCGAATCTATCCCTGGTAGTGAAGCTGTTCATCAGAAAGTTTCTAATCGTTGTTGTTTGTTCTGTTGTCGCAAATTAGGTCCTTATTGACAAATAATAGATTTAGTCACTATATGTGAATAAAATAGAAAGATCCAGCCATGCAGTATGATCGTATGAGCCCATTTTGCTCAATTATCATGTAATAATTATCAAAAAATGTTGTTTTGAAATTTCGGTATATTGTATGTACCACATGAGTGGTTCACTGAAAAAAAAAAATAAAAAATAAATAAATAAAAAATAGTTTCAAATAATACTCTGTTTTTCAAACATAAATTTGAAATGTTGACAATTTTTTGTTCTTTGCAAATTTTAGATTTATTTTGAAGACGATTTTTCAATTCAATTCAATTTAATATCAACAATAATAATAATAATGTATTTTAAGAATGAACAGCAACGCCCCCGAACCGCACAGGACTTTTTCATATGGTTTCGGGATTAAATCCATCACTTTAATCAAAGAATATTATAATTGATTTTTCTGGAAAAATATATATTCATTCATTCATTCAATAAAAAGATCCAGTCATGCAGTATGATCGTATGAGCATTTTGCTCAATTATCAAAAATTATCAAAAAATGCCAAAATTTGTATTACCAATGTGTTCTGAAAAAAAAAAAAATTTTTCAAATAATACTCTGTTTTTCAAACATAAATGAAATGTTGACTTTTTTTTCCTTGATCGATTTTTTAGCATTTTTATTGCTGATTCTCAATGAACACAAAACTAAAATTTATTTGTGTTCTATTTCAAAATGAACTTTGATCGATTATTTAAATGATATATTTTAAATTTATTTTAATTCATTTTACCAAAATAACAGCTTTTAATTCTGAGTTTTCCTTAGATAAAGCCTCCTTCGTTAGAATGGAAAGAGTTAAGGATTTAGAAGCTATGTTTGAGTGTAAAGTTTAACTCAGTCCCGATGTATTCCTCGTGAATTTCGATTGTTTCTGTCAGCTGGAATTCCAGTTTAGTACTTCGGCATCACTAGCCTTTATGTCTATTAGTAGTAACTACTCTAGTAAATTTCTGAGCTCTTTTGACGATAAAAAAAAACTAACCGAAAAGTCCCAATCTTGGATGTTGAGATCAATTCGAATAAAATACCGCATACTGAATCAGTTAAATACTTGGGTTTGACACTTGACTCCAAATTAAACTGGAAAAAACACATAGAAAAGAAGAAAGAAGAACTTAAAATCAAGTACAGAATTATGTATTGGCTAATGGGAAGGCATTCCCATCTCTCTCTTCACAACAAACTGCTTATATATAAGCAGATCCTTCGCCCTATTTGGACCTATGGGATACAGATCTGGGGCTGTGCCAAGAAATCAAATATTAAGAAAATCCAAACCTTTCAGAATAAAATACTGAGAAGTATAGTTGGAGCCCCTTGGTACATGCGAAACGATGATATTCATCGAGATTTGAGGATGGAGACAGTCTATGGAATTATTGCAAAATACGCTAGGAAGCATGAACATCGCCTCCACAAACATTAGAACCCGGAGATGCTCTACGTTTTGGACAACGAAGTTGAAACCCGACGTCTCAAGCGAAGCAAACCACTGGATTTAGTTGTGCTGCGTGAATAGAAGTACAATCGAACTCAGTGCTATTTAATTGAGCTATAGAATAAAGGGCTGGGTTTTGCTGTAAACCTACCCTCTTGGAGTGTACTTTTATTGATATGTAAAATTGCTAGATGAAGTGTATTTGATTTTTCAGTTGCATTTAATAAATCACGGAAAAAGGAGTACTTTTATTAGTGAACGTCACAGGAAAAATTATAGAAGGCTCAGCTTTAAGTATCCGGTAATTATGCAGGTGTTATTAAATAGGAATGACGAAGAAGGCAATGGCGAAGAATTTCTCAAACGATTGAAGATCGTTTAATGAATTATCGTCGAGGCTATGAACGGTTGACAGTAAACGTTAAATTAAAACAAATGATGCTGATAAAATTTAAATAATGGAGAACTTTGAATTAAGATAGCCTGAAGTGGGAGTGAGGTGTTCAATTCAATTAGGGTAATGAATGTTCAGAGGAAAAAATTCTTTCATTAACGCCGATAACAATTACACAATCACACGTTATCTAAACATCCAGTATAAATGATTAAATGTGTTCCCAGATCTCTCGCAATCCTTCTTTCGAAGAAAAGAGGCGACGAAAGCCATTTAGTTAAACTGGTGCAATAAACCTCACTCCGCCTCACCTCGGCGGGCAAGGAAGATTAATGCTGCTCAAATCGGTTCGGTTAATTTAATTTAGGCAAAAATACAGCCTCGGCGGATGAGAGAAGAGAAAGGCTGGGTTAATGGGAGCACCGGGTTAATTATAACGGGGCCTTGCGGTGTCCTCAGTTTCGTGTTGCGGCTCTTGAGATAGGTAGTTCTTTTCTCTTTTTCTTATTTTCCATCTTTGTTTTTTGGAGGAGGAGTGGGGAGAGGAGGATTTCTGCCGCATCGTAAAATCGAGGCTTGTTTCTCTGTTGTAATAATTCTCCATTATGAAAGTCGAGAAAAAAGGGTGTGGGTTAGGAGTTGGATCGGAGAGAAACCCACGTAGCGTCAGCCTCTCTGCTGAAAGAACACATGTTTGATGAGCAAAAAGGAGGAGAAGAAGCCTCCCAGGATTTTGTTCAGTTGCTGCATTTGATACTACGATAAGAGATGCTTTAATCCCGAGAGTTTTGTTACAGGTGATTTTTCACTACCCTGCCACAAGGAACCACTCAAGTTCCCTTCAGCGCAAGGTCCGGGTCTCGAAAGCGCCGATTTTCAACATCATTCCTGAAGTTTGTGATGCTGTAAGCAGTAAAGAAATAGGAAAGTCCAATCGCTGTTGGTGGGAGACGCGGTAGAGTGGTGGAACGTAGTAGTAGAATACTCTGCTCTACTAATAACGTTTACATTCACGTGTATGCAATGCGCTATACTCTATACTGTTTACTCGACTAGTGTAAATTATCCTTAAGGCCTCTTGTCTGAAGACCCACGCGTTGTATTTTGAATTCGGCAGCCAAAAACGGATTGCGTCCGGCGGTAAACATATATTTCTTTTTCGATCGACTTCGTTGAAAATTACTATGAGTGAACCCACGTAGGTGTATTGCATTCACAGCAATACATTATTCAGACAGGATTATTACATTTTCTGACCATGCTACAGAGCTGAGACGGTTGAGGCGATGCTCCTTCAAATGTCCCGAGGAAGAAGCTAATTTTGTCAGACGGAAGGGGAGAAATTGACGCATGAAAGACGTATCCAGATGCCCCGGTCTTCCCCGTGAGCATAAAGTTCTCCCATCCATTCTCTCGCCGAGCCTTCAAGGCTTCCGGCTTTCTAGCGAATTAAAACGGCCTTCTCCAGTCTCCGCTCTCGTCCGCCTCTTGCGGGATATCCGTGGGGATATTTTCCCTCATATTGCGAGGGATGAGAACTGCCGAGGCCTGGAGAGAGATCCGAGTTCAGTCATGTGCTAAATAAGACAGGGTCCCAGCGCCTCTCCCCATCCCTTCCGCCGCTCTCCATAATCTCTTTGAGACCTTTTAAAATGCACTTGAATCCAACCAGCCAACCTAAGAAGTCCCGGGAGATATTTCTCCGAGGAGTAATAATTTATTTCAGCCTATGCTTCGTTCTTTCATTGTATATGTCTTCCCAGCACACCTGCCTTTCACCGGGTTGGATGTATTTTTCATTTCCTCCCGTCTTGTCTTTCAATAGTTATTAGCAGAGCGTCTTCCCAAAGATGACTCACGTAGTCTCTTCTAACAAGAGAATCCTACGGTCAAATGAAGATTGTATAATTGTCTGAAAAAACATGGATTTTCAGAACACCGATCAAAGAAAAATTTGAACGAGTCAAAGACATTTAACCAGCTAATGATGTCCGTCATTCATATTTGTTGTCAACTGACTGACTCAGTAAAAATAAATCAAATATTTTTTTCTACATCAATTCATTATCTAATAATTAAAAACAGTATTGTGATATAACAGTACATTATCGTCCCGTATACGACCACAAACATTGTTACTTTGGTTAAAATAGTCTGCTTTCCCAGAATTTATCAACTTTATCATATGAAGATTGAGAAATGGTTGATTGCGAATAGGAATGATTACATGTTTTTCCTGAAAATGAGAATAATAGTGTTTCCACCGTCACGGCATTTATAAAGATGGATTTAAAGACTAACCGACTGAATTTCCAAAAGTATTTCCAATGCAGTAGGAATTTAGTGAAAATAATGTCACATATTTAGTGAATAATAAGTCAAGTATATTGAGGAATATTTCTACAAATCTACATGGAAACTGTCTATTAGATGAACAGGAATCACGAATCTTTAAAACGATAAATGTGAGTGAAAGTTTGAATGTAGAGGGAAAAACTTTCACATTCAAAATGATGGTGTTGCGGCTCAAATATCAGGCTTCAATAATTTGACAAAAACGTCAAAATTAGACTGATTGAGAGGCTGGCAAAAAAGTTCGAGGTAGGTAGGAATCAACTAGGAATAATTTGTTTCTTTTTCTTTTTCGGAAACGTTTCGTCCCGCTATGGGGACTCCTTCAGTCCTGTCATTATGTTATGTTAGAGTATGTGTATCCTACCAATCATAGTAGTCAACATTCATATGTTATTGTTGGATTGATTTTCTCCTTTTGTATAAAATCATCATTGAAATCCAAAAGGGAGTAGAGAGTTTTTTGTAACATTAAGCCTAATAGCGGCGCAGGTAAAAAATCTACGATGAACACCAAGCGAATGTACATATTTATAGATTCTTGCTTCTCGAATTTAAAATCAGACCGCAAAGGTCCTTTTGTTTGCATTTCTCAGGTCATTTGTGCTCCTAGTATGTGAGGTCCCACGTGTGCTGGTATTTTCTTCAAACCATTTAGATACTGAACGTATTTCTTTCTTGGTGCACTTTATATTTTCCCACTTCCCACTATAATTGTATTGTATCAGTGCCAGTACTGAAGAATGAAGTTGTCAAATCCCAAGGTCGAGAAAGGTTGATATCAGTTAAAAACTAGCCTTTAGGGCTGCTCCATGAAATGAAAATAAAAAGAACGTTCGCAGCTCAACTTTCCACATTAAAAATGCTATCGTTATCGTGGATCGCGGAAGGGTGCCTTGCGTGCTTTTTTCAAGACATTGCATTAGCATGATGGAATTACAAATATATTCAAACTTTTGTCTGACATTTGTGGGTTCCATTGATAAATTTCAAACAGACCCACTAGGAAGTCAGGAAGAAAATGAAGGGAGAAAAACGTTTTGGAGCTGTTGGGGAATGAATACCGTTGATTTATTTATTTTTTTTCACTCAGCAGGGGGAGTAATATTATTCGTTTGATTCCCTCCCCGAATAAATATGGAGAATGATTGATGAATGGTGATTTTTTATTAGGTTGGTACTAGGGATACATTTTCGACTATACCGTGAAGGACTCGTTGTCTTTCATCATCGCTCAAGAAAGGGGGAGGCTGATAAAGGAAGAGGGGGAAAAGATCTGAAAGATTCAGTTTTCCTTCACCATTTGCTTCTTCGCCCCCATGCAAATTTACTGTCCCGTACTCAATAAATGTTTTTCCACTCCCCCAGATTTACATCGAGTTTACGTTCAGAAAAGGGCAGTTTCCGCGGTTTTATCACGCTTTTTTTAACCTCCTTCCTGTCGTCGGGTGACGGAGGTTTAAGTAGGAGATCCAATTAGTCTGATAAGATTAGGGTTAGGCCTAACTCATTTCAAGAAGGGAGGGCTAGGGGTCTCGGTTTTCTCGAGATAAGCAATGTAACCCTCACAAGCTCTAAGGCTAGTCGGTCTAATACACAACCAACAACCATGACTGAAATTAGGCTTGTATGCCATTAAGTATACTCCTTGTCGTCCAATATAATTTTGCTGTTTTCGACCAATGGGTAACGTCAGGACGAAAGTCTCAAGCTGAGGGCAGTCATGCAGACAGGGTTTCCTCATTAGAGTTCCACGGTTCCAGGGACTGCAGTTCGGGTTTTCCGCCACTCCGATTCTGGGTAGGTGGGCATTCTGATAGTCATGCCAACTTATCGTTCTAATTGATGCGACTGACTCATCACGGGGGTGATGTAAAGGAACGGTTCCTTGGTTCTAGCAGTGAAGCCCACTGCTTCCCTTCAGCAACCTGGGACTCCCAAGCTGAGAGTTCATACTGCTCACTCTATTCTCCTTATCTCGCTTTTTGCTGCTCTGTAGCTATTGGGGGCGTCAGGGATTGACATCTGGGAGTCTGCTATGGCAAGGACATCTTCCTCTTCATTTCTCCAGATTCCTACATGGGATGGCGATCGCTCTCCCCTGGTCAAGACCTCAGGTCAAGAACTAACATACTTTGTCTCTCACAGTTGGTGGAGAGACAAATTGTGTTAGCCACTGAGTCACAGAGTATGACTGCTCTTGGAAATTCCAGAGATTGGATCATTTCCAAGGCTACCACCACCGCTTGAACTTCATCATCAAAGTTGCCGGCCAGACGAACGACAGGAGCAGAGAACGTTCCGACAAGATTGTTCCTTGTAGTCATAGAGCTAAACACAAAATAACAAGCAGAATATGCACAGCAAAAAACCCCAGTCTTGGAAGCAATCAGCCACCATGAGGCAAACGTATCAGGATTTGTTCTGTGGATATTCGCCTTACTAGCGTATGGAGGAAAAGTCAGAGAAGATACAGCTGCCGAAAAGAGAGTAATAAGATCAGAGGAGTACCTGCATCAACCATTCGACGCTCTACAACGTGGAACTAAATATCAGACACTCTCTTTCTTGAATTTCGAAGCGACTTTGAAGTTTGGTGCTTATGTTCGCCTCAAAGAAGTGGGGTGAAACCCACTTCGAGGACAACGAAAATCAGATAACAACTTGGACGTATTGGCCAACAAATATTACGACGACTAAACGAAGAAATCAAAGATGGATCTCTCTACCATTATCGAGGATAGAAGGGATACTGATCGAAACCATCTGAACAGGAAATGGAATTAGTGTTATTAATTAGTATTCAATTCATTGATTCATGATGCCACCTTTCAATAATGTGAGGCGGTTTTGGTCAGCACTTATCTACAGTTTAGGAATCATCGTTGTCAACTCCAATTAAGTATAATACAGGGTGAATTGACTGGTTTATTAAAGCAGGTATTTTCCTCCGAAAACTCTCCAGGAAGAGGATTTGATATTGAAAGTAATTAAATCCCTTACAGCTGTCAAGTTCACCTCCCGAATCTACGGTTCCACTAGGGAAATTATCTGCCTTCCGACAATGCAATTTCGTCCAACGCTGCCGACGGCCCGGGTGACAGGTCCCCACAAAATTTACCGTTCTAATTTCCACGCCTTACAATTCACTAATAGAACCACGACGACAAATTATAGCTGAAAACTACACTCTTGAAACCGTCGCTGTGCTTTACTCCGTTTTTACTTTGAAAACAATCGAGAAAGGCGATTTCCACGGAGGAAGGCGGAAGCGTTTTTATTAGCACCTCTTCCCTTTTACCCGCTTCCTGAGGTTATTGCTTTCGTAAATACTCCAATTAGGGCCTTATTTCTCTCCCAGTCTGCCCTCCTAAGTGCAATTAACTGCTCGGCACTCACGGTGTTATGAATCCTCCGGCGGGAAATGAAAAATTATTAAACAAGGTTCTTCGGCTGCTGCCTCGGCAAAATAGAGATCCGATTGGGGTGAAATATTTGACGACTCGATTCATAATAAGATTCCTCGTTATTTCCGGTTGTGCGAGTAATTTAATCAGCAAGAGCGCTCCGAATCGTGAGCTAAAGTCGCTTTAAAGAATTAGAATTTATAATGATCCCGGATTTGTCGTGAGTGCATATTTGAAACTTTCGTATGAAATTGCATTCGTAATACATTTGAACTGCATCATGCAACTAATAAAATGCTAATATGTGAACAAGTGTCAACTGATTGTAAACCCGAACGTCTTCAATCATTTTAATGTTATAGCTAAAGGAAAGTAATTAAAAAGAAGTGTAGAATTACGGGTGCTGCAAATTATTACTCGAAGGTTTATTATTCAGGGATCACACGACTCTCCTGCGCAGATCACAGTACTGAGTGTCTACATTTAAAAACACATCCCGGAAAATGAATATGCAAATGAATGAGTGCTGGGGTTTATTATTCAATGATTCATGATGCACAGGAGATATGCAAAGAGCACTTAAATTGGTTCTCAACCAAAATGCCAATTTGAATTGATCAGTTGATCATATTTGTGTGATGAAATTCAATAATCGCTCTATCACCTGTGAAACACGCACACTCCAAAGCTTAGTAGAAATTCAAATAATGAACGCAATCAATTGAATAATAAACCCCAGTGAAAAAATTTTCAGCGTTTTTTTCAAGAGCGATTACGACGGAAAAATATTCTATTTGAAAATTTTAAATTTCGTAAGACGGAGCATGGATATCAGAATGCTTCAACCCGTGTATCGGCTATAAACCCTTTTAGGAGTTCACTCCAGTATCCACATTCACTACATCACTAGGTTACTGCGATCAAAACAAAAACGATAATAAACAAAAAAACGCAAATGTTGGCAGCATAAATCGGGCCGTACATCGGGAATGGTTTGAGCTACGGACCTGGGAAGGGGCTCATTCGATTCCTCATGGAAAGTTCTTCTAAGGTTTTTAGGGATTTTATAAAACTTTGACAACCCTTAACGGGCACTTTAAATTAAGTGGGAGAGCTGGCTAAAGAATTGGGGCTTTGTCGGACCAACATTGATTTTTCCTGAAAATTTCAGATATTTTGCTCCAGCCGTTTGGGAGAAATCGTGCGTACGACGTACGGCGGACGGACGGAAAAATGTTTATTGCAGATTCGGACTCTACACCCTTTGAAACGTAAACCATGAATTTTCAGGGGGGGTTCAAATTTTTTTTTTCAAGAGCGATTACAATGGTTCATTATTGAATAACAAACCAACACATCCCGGAAAATGGATGATCAGTTACCCAAATTTCTTCGGTTCTGTATTTTCTGTAGTTTCTGTATCTCTATAATAAAGATTTCAGAACGCGTCTACCTGCTTTCTTTGGCTTCCATGCTTATATATAAGAATATATATATTCTTTGTTTTTAAGAACTTATAATGTTTTGAAATTTTGTTTTAATTGTTACAAAAATATCTACTCAGTACAGGGCTGAATTGAAACAGTTTGTAGGTCCCGAGAAGCTAGAGTGGTTCTTCGAATATTCGCTCAAATAAAAATTGTTCTCGTCTTCGTAGAAAATAAAATACCATGAACTACGAATATATTGTTTTACTTGGGGAGCAATGCGGCAATAATATAATAACACTGGTACAAAGCCTGCGTGAACGAAACCGAATAGAACAAGAACAGAAGTCCATGGAAGAATTGATCGGGTACAATCAAATTACCAACTTCCAGTTCGTGAAAGTGAACAAGTTTGCTTTTGCATGCATGTTTCTCATTTGATTGCCCTTCAGTTTTTGACGTTGTGATTCTCTGATCAAAATGCTTCAATGACTTTTCATTAGCCTACCTCAGCGCAGCATAACAAGAGTGAAGTTTCATTGTGTGGAACACGAAAGCTCTCATTTGGCAGAATTAATTGTCAAAGCGTGAGCATTCAACTTCATTTGAACTTCGTCTCTATGGGATGGAAGCTTTTCCAATGAACAATTCATGAAATCGATAGCACCTGATTATCAAATGCCGTCAGAATGTATTCACTACGTCAATCTCAATGTGCATCCTGTGTAGGTTTAGAATATACCTTACACAGCAGAAACACGTCGTTGCCAATCTATTATTTCTACTACACTTTGTGATTGCAACGTAATTTGAAAGACGTTATGGTACTTCTGTGTAATCTCAATGAGTTGTTTGAAACTTGGATACGTATGATTAAATGAAGAGTATCAGCTCTGGCATCGGAAAGTAGTCCCATTCTTGAGTATCATGTCGTTCCTTCAGGATTGTGTCCTATTATATCCGAGAGAGATCGTAAGTTATGCGAGTACATCATTAGAAGAAGGTACATCGTTGCAGACTTCTGCGGCCCTCCAAATCTACTAAGTTTACTGAATTTTACGGGTTGAGTAACAATGCTCCAAGTATTACGCAAAGGTTTATTATTTCTGTATTAGAATTTAGAACACCTTCCACATAAATTTCAAATCTACATTAAATGTAATAAATTTTATTAGATGTATTAGGTGGAACATGGTCTAAACTTGGCGCCTCCTTATCTTATAATTGCATCCCAGGTGCGATGGAATCTCTGCTTACATTTAGCCAAGTAGACCGATTAAAAACGATATTAGCCAAAAGAGTCTTTTAGCTGAGCACTGTTTCTCCATACCTTCTGAAGATGAATGACGTCTTTTAGAAGAATGACTTCTAGATGTCCAGAGGCAGTTGGATGATGTCAAAATAAAACTCCGTGAATACCAACCTTAGTTCGATACCAAAGCTGATACCAAAATAGCTACAATGGTGGAATATGCTGTGGTGGTGCCTAAAGTCATGTTGGTTCTCTAATTCTTTTACTTAGTGCTCGTAGAGTATTAGTGCTTGTTATGTGCATTGAAAGGTAGGTCTAGGTGAGTTACCTAATTTCTTCAACAGTTTTTCAATTAGTTTCTGGAACATTTAACAATTGTAACCGTTCATCGAAAGATACCTAGGAATGTATATTCAAATAAAGACAATACACTTCTTTTAATACTTACAGCACAGCGATCAGCCTAAATTGGCTATCTGAAAATAATTAACCCGTGTGTTAGGATCAGCAGGGTTGTTTTAAAGTGAAAAATTGCATTGCAATTGTTGTCTGAATACGAGCTCGGGTCGAAATATTAATTTCAAGTGAAAAACTGTAATAGAAGAAGATTAAAGAACAAACAAAAACGTTTCATACTTAAGTAGCAAGGTCGCATAGATCACTGTCAATCCCTGCGCATACGTGACCAGTGCTTTCAAACATTGCACCGAATCCAAACGTCCTCTCTATAATCCTTGGAAAAGCGTCCGTCACAAAAAATGCCCTTGTCATCGTTGTCATTTGGTTCATCTGGAGGAACTGCTTTCTGGACGAAATTGTCACGGTTGCTGTCAATGGGTGGATCCATCAGAATGGGTTCGAATCAGAATAGAGGAGTTCCCTTTATGTCAAGTTTTGGGTTCTTTGGTTGTGGATTATTATTTATTCTTTCAATTGACGTATGAGCCCACCGACAATTTCTTCCCAATCGCTTTTAATTTTGAACGGTCCTGAGATTTGACCACTTCTACTTGCAGCTTCGGCTAGCCAATAACATTTTTTCCCTAACTCCCCTGAAATGTGACTTTCCTCTCTCTGGTATTCAAGTCAAGAATGGGGCCTACTGATGTAACGTGGTGACTGTTTATCTGCAGATCAGTGTTATTTCCCCCTCTCCATTTTGGCTGACTGGTTCTCCGCAAATCCATGATATTTATGCTTAGTTTGGGGAGGAACTTCCTCACTCTGGCGTAGGTAGAATGGTTAGAAGGCAGATACGAATGATCTGCCCTCGATCCTGCACCCTGGTCACGCATCTGGAAACAGTGAAGAGCAACATGGTAAAATTCCAACTAAACAGCGGGATTGGAGAGGGGTGGGGTGTCCCTGGTTTCATCTTCCACCACAGTGCCACCAACCTGGTCTCTTGTTGAGATTGGACTTGTGGTGGCAGTGGTTGAGCATAGCCCACTAGAATTTTCCAGTTCGCTTAGGGGAAGAGACGCTGTTATTGTGATTTCTACCCCAGTAATATGTCCCGGCGTGTGAAGTTTCTTAAAAACTCAGGCAGCAACATTATTAGAAGGTAGAACCACCTAGAAGGTTTGACTTGCCCTACAGCTCTTCGGTGAGCTCATAAATTGGAGGAAATTTCCGAATAAGGTCTCCTGAATACCCTTCCTCACGACCACTGTGGACCTGGGTAGTTGTCCAGTCAGCTTGTAGGCGGGGGAGTAGCGCAGTCCACGATGGATAAGCTCTCCCAAACCTAGACTACCATGAGTAGCCCATTTTTAGACCCAACAGTGCTCCAAATCAACGTACTCGGTGGACACGACGATGGCCAGGAATCAATCAAATTGGGTGCTCTACATCTCTAGAATGAAATTGCATCGAAGCCCCGTGATTTCGTTGAGAAATGGGGGAAGTCGGGACATCAATTTACATACGTGGTACACTTTCGATCTCTTCTCAGGGTTAAAGCTACCGTGAAAAATTCGCCATACTTCAAGAAAAACAGCAAAGCCGACGGTTATCCCAATAATATCATCCAATTAGTTGGTGCACTATTACGGCGACCGTGCGCGATAAGCACTTTTGGGCCCATAGGATGTATTTGGACTATTGCAAGTATTTAGACCTTATTTTCTATTAATTAATTATTGCAATATTGCATCTTGCCCTAACTACTGTTTTACACTTTCTCGTTATTGATACCAATAAGATAGTGGAGGCAGCGCTAAAGAACGCTCGTAGCTCGACCACGATCATTTGATGACGCTGACATTTTGTGTTTACGTGACTGACTCGAATAAATTTGACCCCTCTCTCATGTTCTATCTGCCTGCAACAATTAAATTCCTCAAATGTGCTTTGCCGTGATAAAAAGACTTTTTTTAATGAAACGATATTCCCTCGCTGCAACAACATCCAGCCGTTGATTAATTCGATTGTACTTGATTACGAATTTTCAGCAAATGGAATCAAGCATTGATCTGTAATCGATGCAGCTCATTCAATCGCCGCACACCCTTCATAGCCAATAACCCTCTAGAATAATAAACGACGAGCTCCGTAATTTACTGCGCCGCCCAGCGTCAATTATTTGAACTGGAATCCGCTCCGCCGACACAGGAAAACTCCCATTATTCCCGAATTATTCCACCTTACGCCTTCGCTTGAGCTTCCTTTTTGTATTTACAGCGGCGGGGAACTACTCATCAACGTGCAAATTGAAGCGATGTAGGTGCAGTGCGTACAGGTACAGGTTTTCATTTCGTAATTAAAACTCCTCTTCGTTGAGCGGGGAGGCCTCTCCTGACCGCTACAATTCCGGGTGCCGTTGCTCTGGGGTGATGACTTTAGCATAAACGGGCTTGCTGGTAGTGGGCTGAACGCCTAACAAGTCTTGATCAGCGTGTATATATGCAAACGGGTTCAATCACACGATGGAAAGCTCAACCATCTACGCCGTTGTAGTTTACTCAACGAACATCATTTCTCCCGCCTCATCCACTCCAAACTCTCATGCCGAGAGCAAGTAGACGCTGTTCGTTTACCGTCATGACGAGCAAACTTGTAAAACTGGTTCATTGCGGTTTTGATGTAGCTGTCTTGAAGTTTGATGAATAACTAAACTCTAATTCAGCGATGGGCGTACAGAATATTCATTTTTTTTTAGGACACGAATTATTCACATAGCGTACTCATGGTAATTGTGAATACTGAAAACACAATATAAATGTTGAGTGGATATTCTTGATGGGAAATTTGCATTACAGCGTGGGGCTCTACCAACGTATGTGGGAGTGACCTTTAAATTGATATGAGCTTATGAGAGTTCCTCACCCACAACGCTCAGCGTCATCAGGGCGAAAAAACTCCGAACCGTATGTGCTCCTGGAGAGTGTAAACTCCCGAATTGTAATTTTGAAGGTTTTGACAGGGTTACGGCCATTGAGATGGTTACTTGACATTTAATAATAAATTATTGTGGTTATTATTGTTATTCTCTATTGCAAGTATTATAAACGGTGTTGAAGGTATGAATGTCCTTTTGGTTTATTATTCAATAATAAACCATTGTAATCGCTCTTGAAAAAAAATCTAACCCCCCTGAAAATTTCATGGTTTACGTTTCAAAGGGTGGAGCAAAAAATTTGAAATTTTCAGGAAAATTCCATGTTGGTCCGACACCGCCCCAATTCTTTAGCCAGCTCTCTCACTTAATTTAAAGTGCCCTTTAAGGGTTATCAAAGTTTTGTAAAATCCCTAAAAACCTCAAAAAAAGTCAAGGCGGCCTAAATTTGGACTCTTTTTTTTAAGAACTTTCCACGAGGAATCGAATGAGCCCCTCGCCAGGTCTGTAGGTCAAACCATTCCCGATGTATGGCCCGATTTATGGTGCCAACATTGGCGTTATTTTGGTTTATTATTGTTTTAGTTTTGATATCAGTAACCTAGTGATGCAGTAATGTGGATACTGGAGTGAACTCCTAAAAGGCTTTGCAGCCGATACACGGGTTGAAGCATTCTGATATGCATGAAACGCTGCAAATTCTTTCACTGGGGTTTTGGTTTATAATTGTTTTTGTTTTGATAGCACTAACCTAGTGACGTAGTGATGTAGTGATGTGGATACTGGAGTGAACTCCTAAAAGGCTTTGTAGGCGATACACGGGTTGAAGCATTCTGATAACCAATAAAAAAACGCTGAAAATTCTTTCACTGGGGTTTATTAAATTGGCTTTCGTTCATGATTTGAATATCTACTAAGCTTTGGAGTGTGTGTGTTTCACAACTGATAGAGCGATTATTGAATTTCAGGAGGCACACAAATATGATCAACTGATCAATCCAAATAGGTATTTTGGTTGAGGACAGATTTACGTGCTCTATGCATATCTCCTGAAATTCAATAATCGCTCTATCACCTCTGAAACACGCACACTCCAAAGCTTAGTAGCAATTCAAATCACGAAGGCAAGCCAATTGAATAATAAACCCCAGTGATTTTCCTACTTATGGTTGCGGAAACACTTTCGCGACACAGCTTCAATGCTGGACAATAAACGGCCGAAATTGATCATCTGAGGTCGTTAGGTCTTTCGGAGGAACGAAAGACGTTCCCTGCAGTTACGACCACCAGACTCGAGTTTATTCCTCTGCAGCTTCCACTGTCACTAGCCCGTAAGACTTGCCCCTGGTCGCTTGCATCAACTTCAGGGGGGAACAGCTTCAAGACAACAGCCTGGAGGCCTGTTCGACATTCAGCTTTGTTCTACTATCGTGGGGGTGTTTCATCTTCTGGTATTCCAGAATTTGAGGATCCCTTGCTGATAGGGCCATCTCCATCAGGGCAGAGTTTCATACTTATTTAGTTGTTCATAAGTTCTACTGGTGATGGCAAGCCAGAAGGGCTTACCCAAGGGTTCCCTAAAATCCTTTCACAGAACGAGTTATGTATTTGTGCTAATACACCACTCCTAACAAAGATAACGAACATGAAATAATTCCAAACTTTCAATAGATCACGACGAAATTCTACATAATAAACCTGCGCAGAGCTAATGAGGATAAGAATGATAAAGAAGATTAAAAAGATCATCGATAACAATCAAAGAAAAAACCCAAACGTATTGGCACTTGATCAAATTCAAGCCTTTTATCTCATGGGCAACGGAAAAATCTTAGTATTTCAAGTGTAATTTTCTAAAATGTCAAGGACATGGTATTTTCTGTTTGTTTCGCATCCAAAAAGTACAATTTTTCCAACTCATTGCGGTCCCTTACAGTTCCCAATTTTCTAAACTTAGGTGTTCAAAACAATTGTATGATCCCATGTTAACACGTTGACTGGCAGAGAGTACCGATTCGGTACTCAGAGAGGGTTACCCACAGGCCATGTGTACCAAATTTGTACTCACCTACGATGTCAACGTCATCGATTCTTGACACTTTATGAAGTGTTTTCGGAATTAGCACGCTGTGTACATCTTCAAAGAGGTGTGTTGGCATCAATGTACACCGCTTAGCATCCTACTTTTCCGTCTGGCATTTCATTTCCGTAAATATCGTACTTTGAAGTGAGATTTGATTGTAATATATTTACACATCGCTACATGTGAGTTTTTGGACGGATCCTGCTCATCCCTTGAGTAATTTTCCGAATTTTCGTTTATACGTTTTTCTCTTTCGTAATTATGTCAATTCGAATTTACTTCTAGGAAGATTTTCCATTTTCGGTTTGGAAAACCGATGATTCATGTACCTACCTAGCTTCTTATTTGAGACAGGGTCCGGCCATTTTTATTCAATAAATAGTTTTGCTCAAGATGTTAGCGTTGACTGATACATGAAAACAGGTACATGAAAAATTGTTAAATTAGAAGAATTAGAAGTTATCCGACTCATGGACCCCCTTAAATATTGTAGAATTTGGAATGTATAGAATTTTATTTTAAGGAAAATCTCATTCCTGAAGTCTGATATACTTGAGAATAGTTAGTCATATTGTCCATTTCGAGATACAAAATAGACATATGATGTTTTCCTTATTGCTAAGGGTAGAAAATAACGTAAAAACTGGTGAATAAAAGTCTAAAACAAAGAAAACGAGATAATTTGGTAAAATGTGAGCTATTTGAACTAAGATGAGTTTAGATAACTAAGGATGAAACTTATATGCACTTTGTCTGATAATATTCTATTTCGCGTTGGTCTTTGTAAAAGGACTATCTAAAGAAAAAACAGTTAACTTTTGTGTAATAGTTTCCAGCGCTATTCAATCCTTACATGGTTGTAATATAGCATTAGCAAACTGAATTAAACCTTTAGCAAACTGAATTAAACCTTTAGCAAACTAAATTAAACTTTTAGAAAATTTAATTAACCTTTTCACAATTAGAATTAACCCTTTCGCAATTAGAATTAAACTTTACCTCCATATCTGTATCTGTATTTGCAAAAGGTTTAATTCTAATTGCGAAAGGTTTAATTTCGATTGCGAAAAGGTTAATTCAGTTTGGTAAACGTTTAATTTAGTTTGCTAATGCTATAATATACAATATTGCTTATTACTTTTAAGAAGGTTATACATCATTCATTGGTCATAACCAGTAATAAACAATGACTGAATACAAAACTGACATTTCATGATGAACGGAAAGTTGATAAAACTGAACTTTATACTCCATTTAGAAAACAGTTCTTTCTCGAGGGAGTTGATTTTTAGACGAGGAATCGCAAACGGCTTCCGTTCCCAAAAGGCGCAGCGATGTTTAGATGAATGAGCCCAAACTTTTCTTTTCTCGTTATAGCCCGAAAAGAATACTCCCGGCTCGAACTCCACGTGGTATCTGCTGGGGACATCAGTATGCGCGAAACAATTTCGCATGAATATTTATTTCGACTCGCTCCGCGGAGAAATGATGCGTGGGGAGATCGGAATCACTTAACGGAAAGACCCTTCGTAGCGTAGAAAAGGTTCCCGGGTAGCTCTTCCGGCTGATTTTGTCCATTTCTACTGTTCTTATTCCCCAATGCCGTTGGTATGTAACGCACGAGTGCTTCATGTATGGCTATGAACTGAAATGTAACTGTGTATAATATTGATGTTACGGTTAACGAAATTTATAAACAGATGCGCAAATATTAAAACCCTCTGTTTTGTTTAAAGGCCATGATTATTACAGTTAGTAACACCCGTCTTGAGCGTGGGTTGAGATGGACGTGGATTAACCCATGAGTGGAAATTGAAAGGTCATCGAATGTTGCAATGACTCAGATGATAACACTCTCCGTCAATCGTTCAATAGAAACGTTAACTGGCATTTGGCTTCAGCGGCCCTCCAACATCATGATTGACAGACAGGTTGAAAGACCCAACTGACGTCGAGCAATCATCGAATATTCCTCATCGTTGAAGTATTTGTACGTACATCCGCAGGTGTGTGATCATCTACGTTGGGAGGTTGGCCCACCGTGCAGATGGATATCCGTTCGTTTATGATAAGCCTTATCCACGGATGCAATTCTACTCAGGAAGGATGTCCACTGGCAACGTGAATCAAGCTTCTGCAAACCGCGGCTCTTGGGTTCCGGTTCTTTGAATGACATTTAGGGACCATATGTCGTGCAGTAAGTTTAATAATTAAGGTATTTTTTAGGGAGACAGATTTGGTCCGTAGTTTCTTTAAAACTGTTTATTCCGTTGAAGCTTTCTACAATCTTCTAATTGTCATCGTCAGCTAAATCAACAGCAACAAGACGGTCTAGTTTTTGGTTGGCGATCAACTAGAACATCTTGTTGCGGTTGATATAGCTGACGATGACAATTAAAAGATTGTAGAAAGCTTCAACGGAATAAACAGTTTTGAAGAAACTACGGACCAAATCTGTCTCCCTAAAAAATACTATAACTGAAGGAAGTTCCTCACCTAAGAAGTTTGAATTTAACAATTACATAGGATTGACATACGCTGGCAACAGCAATTCATTGTCGAGACCGTGTTCACTTACCTGAGAAATTCTTGTATTAATTATAGTTTGCATATTTCTTGTGTACTACTAAATTGTTCCTCCAGAATAATGATTGAAATGTTTTAAACCGTAATTTGAATTGAAAAGAGAAAAAACAATCAAGCAGTTATTTTGATCACTAAAAATTAAACAAACAACCTTTTTGAGAAAGCTTTTATTTAAATGCCCAAAAAGGAAGGAAGTAAATTTTTGCTTACGAATTTTAACTGTTTACTTGTAGCCTATATAAGTACACAATTCATAAAATCATAAAAGCTTGTCGCGAGATTTAGGCTTGTGTAAATTAACTTGTTCCTAGGTATCTATTTCATTGACTAACTTATCCAAATAATTTCATTTTTTATTTCAGTTCAATTAGGTAAATACTTACAGATACCTATCTAGTACCTACTTACGCAAACGTCGCGACAAGCTTTCATGATTTTATGAATTGTGTACCTATATAGGCTATAAGCAGTTAAAATTTGTAAATAAAAACGCTGCAAATTCTTTCACTAGGGTTTATTATTCAATTGGCTTGCGTTCATGATTTGAATTTCTACTAAGCTTTGGAGTGTGCGTGTTTCACAACTGATAGAAAAATAAATAAATCTGTTCTCAACCAAAATACCTATTTGGATTGATCAGTTGATCATATTTGTGTGCCAAATTAATTCCAAGATGGATTTAACTGGGTCGGTTGGATAAAAAATCAGCTTCATGATTTCGGTGATTTTATTCGTAGGTTATAGGTTGTAATGTTTTTTGGATGTAAATGCAAGACAAACACGGTGTTTCAAACAAAGACGTTGTGTAAAAATTCAACAGTGTAGGTTGAAGATGAATGAAGTCATGGCCAGGGCGACATTCAAGCGTCACGCTTTTTTTGCCATACCATGATTTCGGGACACATCTTCGAGAAATGAGTTGGAGTGGTTTTAGGTGAGGGAATGATAGAATCCATCAAAAGAATATGTCTTAGTGAAAATTCGCAGTTTTTAATTTGACCCCCAGCTAGTTGTCCACTTACTTAGCGAAACGGCGATTGAACTCTACGAAGTTTTCGTGCGAAACAAAAAGAAATGACCGAGTTCAGGCTCTATTAATGGTTATACGGGAATTACCGTGTCGGGAGTAACTGTGCCAAGGAGGCGGGGAGGAGGGACTCACATTTACAATAATGGATGAAGAATATGACGGGGTGGAGGACGGAAGGACCGGATAGCGTGAGCTCCGCCCGTTTCTCACGTCCCCCGAACGTCACTATGTATCAGTGACAGAGTCTCAGCGGGCTATTAGTAGTCATATTAGTGATATGGCAGGTACTAGGTAACCCATAACCTATAACTTTCCCCTCTCCTTATAACTTCCTCCGCCCTTCGGGAAACCCCGGAGGGAGGTAATAAAGAGGGCAACCTCAACACACTTCCCCCTTGACACCCCTCATGGAGGAGCCACCGTTTCCAATTAAACGGGCCTTTAGAGCTGGGTCGAAGAACTTGTTCCGCCTTCTCCGCAATCCGTGTTTAACCTCAACCGAGCTTTTAGTTCTTCAATGAATCACCTTGGCCTCACTGTGACGGAGAGTGAGGTGGAAGATTCATACAAAGTTAAAATTGCTTTTAACTTGGAAATCGAGGCTTGTTTCAACACTTTTTTTGTATAATGGAACGATTGTGGTCACTTCCGATCACATCCCTCGGAGTTCTCGATAGAAATCCAGTAGGAAGTTCTATAGAAATTGCCTACTATGATCACCATACATCATCACCATATAGACGATAGCCTATGCACATCTGTATTCCTACGGTTCCCAACGGCCTTCAATATCACGTCAAGAGCAATCCTATTTAAACAAAAAAAAACAAAAAAAAAACGCGATAGTAGACCTCTATGGTTTTACAGCCAGATCATTAAAATGATTAATTTTACACATTTAAGTACCGAAGATGAAAAATTGCCTATGCAACCTACAAATATGGGATTCTAGCTCAGAGGAGGGGAGCTAGTAAACAGAGATGAAAGCTACGGCTGGGGGGGAGGGGTGCCAGGTACAGGAATGACCCCCTCGGGCGGACGGAAAAGTGGTGATGCCGGGATAACAAAGGGCGGAAGGGGCCCACCCGAGGGTTAGGTGAAGGAGTGTTGAGCGCGGGGGGGGGGGGGGGGACGGTCGGGTCGGTTGCTAAGAACTGGATTGTGCTAGTGTTAATCATTCAAATGATAATATCTACCCTTGTGGCGGTTAGTATTCTCCTCGTAAAGGTTGAATTGGAGTACAAGGCGGTGATCCTATACTATACTGCATGAACTGGTTGGGAGAATGCAGCTCGTCTTCCTGAGGTGTTTTGGAGGTTCTGACCGAGTCTATGTACCAGCATGGCATCTGAGAACAAACCAGATGGACAGATGGACAGATGGGAAGTTTGTCATCTGCGTGCTTATGATCATCAATGAGATTATGATATTTACGAAGATTCCGAGAAACAAATTGGCCTCCCTTAGTTACATTCTCGTCGATTCACAATTGAAAAAATGTTTGGGGGACGGGAGGAGTAAAATTGATCGAAACAGATTTTAACGTGACGATTCAAAAATATATTACATCACTAGATGGAACGTAAATAATAATGAACCTAGTAATTAATTTAAATAGCTTGTTTTTATATATGAAACTGTATAAATGACAATGACAATGGTCGAATATTGTCCGTGATTTTAGCGCCGGCGCTCGACATGGTTGGCAGCGGAAGGTCCGGCGAATTTTGGAAATACTCGGTTATCTTCAAAAGGCGCGGTGTGGTCAGACGACAGACAGAAGCTGCACCGAAACTAGGTCTTCGTCGCCCTTGCGTCCTTGTCTTTATTCTATTATTCAATACCTACTTGGTTTACATTTTTTCAATAACTATATAAATCTTCTTTTAGTTTTAGGTAAAATTAGGGCACTAGTATTTTTTACGGGTTGTAAGTTTGGGGGGGGGGGGGGGGGTGCGTTATGAAGCTTGGGAGGCGTGGGCATCCCTGCTTACACATCTCTTTAAAATCAATTTTGTAGACATCTTTGGAAAGAGCGTTAAATTTTTCTCTATTTTTGTTCTCAGAGAAGAATAAGACAATTTCAACACGACTTGGAAGGTGACAAATTAGCCGGAAGATCAAATTTTGAGAATTCAAGAAAAAATTCATTTTTCCAGGTTTCCTATTGCTCATGATGAACAGGTTTTTGAAACTCCCGTTTCCCTATAAAAACTTCAACAGCATCTCCGCTTTCCAACAGTAAAAGAAATAAACGTCTTCACCTGAAGTTTTTTGAGGAAAGTGTTTGAACTCGGAAAAGCGTGGATTTACTCAGTGAAATTGGCAATTTTTACACAAAATCGGCTTGCTACACAAAAATTAGTATGGCATAGAATTCCATGAATCTTTTTTTCGTTGAATCCATCAGTGGATCTATGGAGCCTCCACACTCCTGGAACCAATCAACAGCTGACAATTTAATTTAGTTAGATACTATTCGCTCGGAACTCGAGCTGCTTGTGATTCAGCCCATTCGGTATGCGAAATGGGCCTGAAGATCGATTATTTTTTCAATGGTAACCTCAAGCAAGTCTCTATCCGTCTCAGAAAGAAAAAGTCGATGACAAACTCATTTTTTTGTAGCAAGGCGATTTTGGGTGAAAAACGTCAATTTCACTGAATAAACTCAAGTTTTTCCTCATTCAGACATAATTTCCATCAAAAAACGACAAACGAAGAAATGTGCCGTTGGGATGCTGAGATTCTGAGGAAGGTATTTCAGGGATGTGGGATTTGCAAACCTGTTTATTATGAGCAACAAAAATCATGAAAAAAGTAGTTTTTAAATATATTCCTAAACTTTGATTTTGGACTAATTTGTTCCGTTTTCAGATGTCCTGAAATTCTTCTATTTCGCTCTTAGAAGATATTAAATTTATTATTCATTACGACAATGCCCTCAAAATTAATTTTGGAGATATTTTCGAGGGAGTTATAGCAACTTTAGTGAAGTACGATTGGAAACAAAATATCTAGAAAGTGAAATGAGGTGGAAATGAAGCCTTTAAAGAAAATAGTCCGGGAAGCGTATCTAGTTGGAAATGATATTAAAAACCGATATCTGGATTTTTGAAATTTAAATTTACTTTGACCTCTATAAATCTAAGGGTATTTTCCATACCGGGGATGCAGGTGCGAGTGAATAATGTGCGCTTAGTGCGAATATCTCTGTCACTCTAACGTTGCCGATCGATTTCGGGTTCATTCGGCGTGCTCTCAATGAGGTCTCCTTCCTTTGTCGACCGCTGGCCACTAAACACGGACACAAAGGATTCGGTCGGGACAAGTTGAGAGGTCGAACAGGATCCGCTAATTGTAATTGACACACGTATGCGATTCGAAAACATGATTGCTTCCGCTTCAGACGGTTTGTCGAAGAAGAAGGGCGGGAGATGAACCGTCGATCGGATAATCCGGATTAGCCGTAGAAGGCCGAGGAGTGGGAAAGAGATTAAGGAACAAAAGAAACGCCCGAAGAGAATTAAAGGCGAGTTTTTCCTCTTGCGGGAGGGAGAGGGCGAGATGGAAGGATTTTCCCCTGAGAAGACTCCGAAGTGAAAATTCTCTCAGGGAAACAACTGTGAAAAAGGGGGGTCCACGAGTGGTGGTAACAGAGCGAAATGCCGGGGCCCGGGGCGCTGTGTCGGCAATAAACTGTAGCTCTCTCATCCGAAACCGTACTCTCTGCCTGACAGTCCTCTTCTAATGAATACCCATTCCTCGCCCCTTCGGCTAATAAAAACAATAAAGTAACTCCCTGCCCCCGCTCCGTCCTTTTACTCCGTGTTGTGTTTTGTTTGAAAGTGAAATCAATTCGAAAAAGGCCCAATGCCCTTTCTCTATTTCGTCTCATCACATTCCCTTCCAGCCCTCGACTCTGCCGTTTTTTTTTTTTCAATACGGTCTGTCCCATTTATTGTTTTCTTAATCTTCTTTGCTCCCTCGTTCCCGAAGACGATCCCGTTTGTTCCATCCACCCTTCTTTCCGTACGCTGTCGTTTCTTTTATACATTTCAGACATCTGCGTTATTACCGGGTTTGTCAGGTGGTATCTCCCTTCTACTTCGTCTTCTTAGGGAGGGGTTTTCTTCCGAAAAGTCTTCCGTATAGAACTTCAAGAGTCTCCGTGGAGAGAGGCGGCAGGTACTAATTGGGTTTTCGAAGGACCGGATGGTCTTGACGTGATCGATAGACCGACATTTCTGAGCTAATGGCGCCCCAAGGTAATGACAAGCTAAGGAGATGTTCGCATCAAAGCCCGCTCGATACACAGTTATAATTGCTCATCGAAACGGCCTGCAATGTTGAAGCTATAACGATCGAGACATTTTTTTTCCCTCGCTCACGAAGACGTTATTTATGTTGCCAGAAAGATAGCGATTGAAGCAAGCTATTGCTGATGAAAACTTCTTCTTGAAAAATACTTATAAATCAATCAAGTTGAAAAATTCCCTACGTATTTCTCCTCCCATTAAAATCAGAACCTAATCGAAGAAAAATATAGAGACGAACAGGGTTAACAAACCAATCTAATTACATCAAAAGGAAAAGCGCTGCGAACTATTGCACCAGGGTTTATCATGAATTAGGGAGCTAATTTGTAGATTTGTTGTTTTAATTAAATTTAATAAATTATTTCTTCCTTAGAAAGCGCTTAGCCAATTCACTGGTCTATAATACATTATTTGAACACGAGTCGATCTTTCAGTTGTATTCCAGATGCTACAAACGAGTGAAAATTTGCTTGGGCGCCCTTATAGATATGTTAAATATGACTGCATAAACATATCATATATATATAATAATAAGCACCAAAACGAAAAAAAAATCAAATAAAACATCGACATTTTACATTTGATATCCAGCTGATATTAATTACATGGGAACACAGGAATCTACTAGCTGTAGACACTCACCGACTGCAATCAAATGAGGTAAAATAAAACACCAATTTCAGTTTCAGCCGTCCACAAATAGACTATAAATATTATAAGCAACCAGAATTCATGAAAATTGATCTCCACCCATGATTTTGTTTCGATAATAGCAGATTAAACGGTTTTGAGGAAAATTTAAGTTAGAACCTTTCTAGACGATTTGTACGGTAGAGGAACTAGAAATGGAGTATCTTCGAGATCAAGTAAACAATCACAATGTACAGCTAAGTTTGCATATGAACTCCTTATATTATATAAAGCGAATATGCATGTAGAGAGGCTATCAGCACAGAAATAATGAATCTGTTTAAGAGTGTTAAGCGTCTTTATGATCACATCTTAGCAATTATTAGCGTCGATGTCATTCCATTTGTTATCAGAAATTGACAAATATTAGGCGAAAATTCCGTTAGCAAGTATTTCACCTTAAATCAATAGTACGAATTCAAATGTAATGTTAAATGAGAAGCAATCCGGATTAAATGATCTAATTAACAGGGCCCTATGGTACATCTTTATGTAATAAGAAATAAATCAACGAGATGTTCCACGTTAAATGAGCGATTCTAGATTTATCATTAACCTTGTTTCAAGTTAATCAACATTTCTTTTGAAAAACGCTGAAAATTCTTTCACTGGGGTTTATTATTCAATTGGCTTTCGTTCATGATTTGAATTTCTACTAAGCTTTGGAGTGTACCTACGAGTTTCACAAGTGATAGAGCGATTATTGAATTTCAGGAGATATGCATAGAGCACGTAGGTCTGTTTGGATCTATTTGGATTGATCAGTTGATCATATTTGTGTGCCTCCAGAAATTCAATAATCGCTCTATCACTTGTGAATCACGCACACTCCAAAGCTTAGTAGAAATTCAAATCATGAACGCAAGCCATTTGAATAATAAACCCCAGTGAAAGAATTTGCAGCGTTTTTTAAATTTTTTTATGGTTATCAGAATGCTTCAACCCGTGGATCGGCTACAAAGCTAAACTCCTAAAAGAGTGCTCTCCAGTATCCACATTACTACATCACTAGGTTACTGCAATCAAAACAAAAACAATAATAAACCAAAATAACGCAAATGTTAGCACCATAAATCGGGCCATACATCGGGAATGGTTCGACCTACGGACCTGGTGAGGGGCTCATTCGATTCCTCGTGGAAAGTTCTTCAGTAAAAGTCCAAATTTAGGCCGCCTTGACTTTTTTTTGAGGTTTTTAGGGATTTTACAAAACTTTGACAACCCATGAAGGGCACTTTAAATTAAGTGAGAGAGCTGGCTCAAGAATTGCGGACGGAAAAATTTTTATTGCAGATTCGGATTCTACACCCTTTGAAACGTAAATCATGCAATTTTCAGGGGGGTTAGAATTTTTTTTCAAGAGCGATTACAATGGTTTATTACTTAATAATAGACGTTTTGAAATCTAAGCGTTTTCGGTATGATATTTAGCGTCATTTGAATGTTTCTCTTCCTTAGTTGTTTTGCTATTTTCCGTAAGTTAAAGAGAGATTTGATTTAGCATCTATGAAATCAGGATTTATAATAACAACATTCAGGAAATCAGCACTCAGCAGTAAATTCACCAGCTCGATAAAACATGGACATATTTCGGGTAATCTGTATGAGGGTCAGTGGGGGCGAAGCCCTTCTAATAAGAAGAGAAGGACACATTGTATTCATGTTCGGAATCCTCGTTTCTTGAAACATACGAGGATACCTATGGATTCTGTGGTGAAGTTGGAGGGAATTAGATTTTTTATTTCCTGGTCGGTTAGAAATGTTTATAGTTTAAAATGAAAAAAAAAAAAAAAAAAATTAAATCCAGTTTTCACTCAGGAAAGAATTAATGCAGCATAATATACAACTTATTAAGTGGGTAACTGACAGGTGTGAAATCCTCGCAGCAGTGTAGCGTCTATTTGATGAAACAAACTATTCTTTCATTTTACTTTCATCTTCCCCATCCCCAATCCCTCTCACTTTTCCTCGAGACCAGTACGAGAAAACCCCAACTAATTCCCCAACTCCCATCTCATTAGCGCGTATCTGGAGGAAATGAAAAATTCATCACTCTCCCCCCTCCACTTCCGACCGCCGACTGGAAAGACGCCATGAAATAATGCCGAATATTAACCATCGCCCCGAAGGGTTCATTTGAATGCAACTTCCAAATTAGCCGGATCGATCAAACATTTGAATGAGAGTTGGTAGCTCATAAAAGTTGTGGAGGCGGCCGTTTGTCTCAATCTGTTACGCAGCCGCCTTGTTTGCTCTGCCAGGAATCAACAAGTGCTCGCCAACCCTTCCTCCCCCGCCACCACCACCCCTGCCATCTCACCCATTTTTCCTCCTTTCGCTACCCTTTAATATTTGATTTTTATTTCTTTCTGTCGACCTTTCTTCTTTTTTACCACCTTATCCAAACTTTTTCGTCTCCCTTTTTCGACGGACAACAAAAAAGCAATATGAAAACCGACAAAAAACTATTAGGACCCAGTTCATCAGCGCAACCAAACTTGGAATTACTTTTGAATAGCAAATGTTACTTACAAGGAAAACTTCTGATCGAAAGATGCAGTAGTTTTCCCTCCTATTTTGCGTGATTGTTTCCAACGTCAGAAAACGCTTTATATTTAAAAAGGCGAACTTTAGAAAGTTGGAAAATCTCAATGTGGTAGGGAATGTTGATATATGCAGGTTGTTGCGGACATTTGCGTGCATATGAAATCATTCAGAATGACAAACAAAAGGACGACGTTATACACATGCCGGTATCGATTTCTAGAAAATAGCGATAAAAGTTTGTGAACGTTTTTCATCTACTCTGTCGACTGCAGTTGTTCGGTCTCATTCCCCCAAAACTCGGAATCATTTTTCATTTTGATATTTTCGGTTAGGGCAAGTTGTTCGACCGCCTAGATAAGACGGCCCTTTCTCTCCTGCACAAGCAAAGGTAAAATGTAAAAAAAAAAAAAAAAAAAAAAACTTTCCTGGAAATGTAATTACGTTCTTCCCCATTGTTACAACAGGAAATTTTCACTCTCCCGCTTACATCAAGCCCCTCTCAATAATACTGTATATGATAAATGTTGAACGGAAAATAAGAAACTGATTCACCACTTCTTGTAGGATAGATCCCAAGTACAACAATCATATAAGCACATTAACACCAGATTTTCAACACAGAAATTCAGGCAGATTCCAAAAAATGTGCGTATAAACACCGAAAATGGGAAATTGAATTACAACAGTTGAACGAAATTGTTTAGATGAATAGTACTACAAAAACTCATTTATGAGCAACATCATCTACAAAATGTTTTTTTCCTCCTTAGATTGGCTTTATTCATTCATTTATTGACAAAAATATTTCATATAATCTATAAAAATGATATAAAAATCAAGAAAACTAGAAAAAAATAAACCTACACCTAACTGGTCGTTTCAGGTGGTTTATCCAATCACTTTGTTTTCATGGAAGGAGAAGAGCTACCCCTCCTTCAAGACCGCTCGGTCGTGAGGGTACTGTATACCCTTAGCGCCGTGTATGTTGACCTGATGCTGATGGTTCAGCCCAAGGGGAAGAGCTACCCCTCCTTCAAGACCGCTCGGTCGTGAGGGTACTGTATACCCTTAGCGCCGTGTATGGATTCAGCCCAACCTGATGCTGATGGTTCAAGAGCTACCCCTCCTTCAAGACCGCTCGGTCGTGAGGGTACTGTATACCCTTAGCGCCGTGAATGTTGACCTGATGCTGATGATACTGCACAACGGAATGACCTACCTGTCTTTCAACGCATTTTTTTGGTTAATTATTTTCCTTGATGATCTTTCTAAAACAATATGAAAAAAATTCTTGCATACAAGTCTGCAACGCATTAGGACATTTCATGTCTTTCCCCTCCCTCCTTCTTCCCTTCCATCTTCAGGAGCCACTCAGTTGATCAAAACCCTCTGCACCTTATTGTTCACGTCCTAAGGAGGCTACCAGCCAAATCATAATAATCATATAGCCAAATTTCAGCTTTAATCATATAGGTACCTACCTACCTCACTTCTACGAATCATAATAATCATTGAGCATATTTCGTTACGTAACGTAACGTGACATAACGACAATTTGGTTGTGTGCCATAGCAAAGACATGAAATGTCAAAAAAGTGTGCATGCTGAAAAAGTACTTGATTTTAATTTAGGTGTGGTTGATAATTGAAGCAAAACATAGTGAACTCTTTGTTTGAAAAGCAGAATATCGTTTTCAACAAGCCTTTTTGCTATAGTGTTGGTAGCCTCACATTTCACACCACGCAAAATGATTGAATTTCGTATTTTAACGTAAATAAAACGGTAATTACAAGATATTGTTTGATTTAAGATATGTAAGTGTTAGTTGCGAAAACAAAATGTCACTGTACCTCGAGGCGGAGTTGAAAAAGAACAATTGGTTTTGGTTGACTGGGAAGGTTGAAAAGGGTTGTTCAGGGTGAAGCTGTTTTTAAATACTTATTTATCATTAATATGATTGTTTTGGTTTATTATTCAATAATAAACCATTGTAATCGCTCTTGTAAAAAAAATGTAACCCCCCCTGAAAATTTCATGGTTTACGTTTCAAAGGGTGTAGAATCCAAATCTGCAATAAAAATATCAAAACAGCAAAAAAATTGAATTTCAGGAGGCACACGAATATGATCAACTGATCAATCCAAATAGTTATTATGGTTGAGAACCGATTTAAGTGCTCTATTCATATCTCCAGAAAGTCAATAATCGCTCTATCACCTGTGAAACACTCACACTCCAAAGCTAAGTAGAAATTCATATCATGAATCATTGAATAATAAACCCCAGTGAAAGAATTCGTAGCG
The DNA here is from genome assembly GCA_031894815.1 of Creontiades dilutus. Classification (NCBI taxonomy): domain Eukaryota; kingdom Metazoa; phylum Arthropoda; class Insecta; order Hemiptera; family Miridae; genus Creontiades; species Creontiades dilutus. Next base: position 473,719 of record JAVIWC010008114.1, on the reverse strand, counting down.
TTTTTTAATTTAATTTAAATTTTTGTTGTCTGTCTTTTAATTTTGGTAATCATTGGTTCACTGCATTTTGATTACTACTATTATAATAATGAAGAAAGAAATTAATAAATTATTATTTATTGATTTCTTTCGATATTTTAGGTTTCCATATCCTTCTCTTGCTAATTTTTATCCTACTTCCACCGAATGCCTCTCGACCTGCCCCGATAACCCAACGATGTGTGCGGGCTCTGCCTTAATTCCAGCAGCTACGAACTTCCACGCTAAGAACAGGTTCAGTCGACAACGCACCGTCGCGAAACGTCCAATCCCCCTTGAGTTTTGGTCGTTTTGGTTTATTATTCAATAATGACCATTGTAATCGCTCTTGAAAAAAAAAAAAAAAAAAAAAAAAAATTCCCCCCCCCTGAGAATTTCATGGTTTACGTTTCAAAGTGTGTAGAATCCGAATCTGCAATAAAGATTTTCCGTCCGTCCGCCATACGCCGTACGCACGATTTCTCCCAGACGGCTGAAGCAAAAAAGCTGACATTTTCAGGAAAAATCCATGTTGGTCCGACGACACCCCAATTCTTGAGCCATCTCTCTCACTTAATTTAAAGTGCCCTTTAAGGGTTGTCAAAGTTTTGTAAAATCCCTGAAAAACCTCAAAAAAGTCAAGGCGTCCTAAATTTGGACTCTTTTTGAAGAACTTTCCACGAGGAATCGAATGAGCCCCTCCCCAGGTCCGCAGGTCAAACCATTCCCGATGTATGACCCGATTTATGGTACCAACATTTGCGTTATTTTGGTTTATTATTGTTTTTGTTTTGATAGCAGTAACCTAGTGATGTAGTGATGTGGTAATGTGGATACTGGAGTGAATTCCTAAAATTCTTTGTAGCCGATAAACGGGTTGAAACATTGTGATATGCATGAAACGCTGCAAATTCTTTCACTGGGGTTTATTATTCAATTGGCTTGCGTTCATTATTCGAATTTATACTAAGCTTTGGAGTGTGCGTGTTTCACTGGTGATGGAGCGATTGTTGAATTTCAGGAGGCACACGAATATGATTAATTGATCAATCCAAATAGGTATTTTGGATTTACGTGCTCTATACATATCTCCTGTTTGTTTTTAACTTGTCTGTCGCGTACATATCTACAACCACACATATAAATCTGATAATGAATGACTATTGTCCATGAAAGTTTGGGCCCCATTGTGCTAAATTTTGACAAATCCGTGGATCGTGGAAAATTAGGAATACACGATCCTATACGATAAAGGTGAGCGAAATTAGGATTTTAATTGACGTCGATGAGTTTTCTAGATGAAGCATGTGTTTGTATGTGTCAATAGGATACTGTTGTTCATTTCAAGTCGAACGATGTCATTTTTGCCGTACCAGTCCCAGCAGCTGATTGAAACAATTTCAGTGGATAATTTTGCATACCATCGGTCTTCAGTTCCTACTTTCTTGGACGATAAATGAGCTACGCTTTCAAAGACCTTTTAAGAATAGAGGAGACTCTGCATAACCCTTTCAGTTTAGAATAATGAATAATTTATTGATCCTGGGGACAAATTGCGTTGAGTTCCTCGACATCCCTTTAGCCGGGTGATTATACACCATCCAGCCCTATACATGATTTGCATCCTTGCTTTCGCGAGGCTGCTTCCGTGAGTGTAATTCATTCTATTTGTAGCGTGACCGCGTCTTCCGTGGTGATTTTTTCTCTCCACCCGGAAAGATTTGTCGTGGTCCGCCTGTCAAGAAACGAAAAGGGTGGTAGGTAGTTCCGATGTTAATCTGACGGAAGCCGTATTGCTTCATCATCTCACGTCATTCTCTCCTGTCTTGTGATGTAAATTAAATGAATTAATTCCAAAAAATCAGCTACGGGAAAAAACAACCGTTGCAACGGTGTACACATTAAACCAGTTATGAAGTTGTTTTCCGAGGAAAAATGCCAATTCGATTGGGACGATTTCAGAAATTATACAGTTTCTGTGTGATTTTGTCAAATTTGCTGGTTATTTTGAGGAAAAAGTCGAACTATCTCTTGTTTTCCATTAAACATTTTCGGCGGAAGGACCCATTAGACTTATATAAAAATAGCTGTATATCAAATCAGCTTGGACAGTTTCACGTAAACCTACATACTGAAACTTGTGTTTCATGTATAGCTTTTCCAAGTCGAATTGAGAATTTTCCAAGTCGAATTGAGAATTTTCCAAGTCGAATTGAGAATTTTCCAAACCAATTTGAGAATTCTCCAAATCAATTTGAGAATTCTCCAAATCAATTTGAGAATTTTCCAATCTAAGAAACTTTCACTACTAAGAAGGAAGAGGAAGTTTTCCAAACCGAATTAACTAATTTTTTAAGGCAATCCAAGACTTTTATTGAAAACAAAATTAGTGAAGCAAAATGGAAGAATAGTACTTTATGAACAAATTAACATTGAAATCAAAAAGACAAAATGAACGAAGAATACTTCATAAAAATTACGCTCTTGTTAAGAACAGAAAAAATCGAGGCCACTCTGCGTTTGGCGGGTCTATTCGGTTCGGAAAACTCCCTCTTCCTTTTTAGTAGTGAAAGTTTCTTAGATTGGAAAATGCTCAAATTGATTTGGAAAATTCTCAAATTGGTTTGGAAAAATCTCAATTTGGTATGGAAAAATCTCTATCTGGTTTGGAAAATTCTCAATTCGACTTGGAAAAGCTATATTCACACGAAGGCTTATTATAATTATTCGCTACCTACATTTGAGGGGCTTACTTTCAAGCAGGCCATTCCGAACCATTCCGACAAAATGTTCAGGAAGTGAAAAAAAAACTATTTGCAGATTAGTGGAGATGTTTTTCTGCATTTTCTCATCGGAGTAATGTGTGAGAAGGCACAGATAAAGATGCCTCAGAATATGAATCAATTTTCTCCAAAACACGAGGCTATATATCCATTTTCACTTTGGAAATGTGCCCTTTTGATCAAAACTCATGGATTTGTGCCTTTTTGAAAAAGAAAGGATTCATTCTCCATCCTGTAGGTTTTATTGAAAACTTTACCTGACTCCATATTTCCACTTGTCATGCCTGCCATCTATCAAGTCTCGTGTAAATATTCAACGTCAAGACGAAGGCGCAATGCTTCTTTTTGGATATGTGCCTTTTGGAAAACCCACGACTTATGTCCTGACGAAATTCGTAGGATACGTGCCATTTCGATTGCAAGGCACTGAAAGAAATGTAGGGGACGGATTTGTTATTTTGATGCCACGCCCCGGAATTGACGAGGATGTGTTCTGTTTTATTCGGAAATGAGAGGGGGATCTGATTCAACTCATATTCAGAGATAGAGAATTGAGAAAAAAATCGTTTTCTCCCAGATTTGGATATGTGCCTTTTTGAAAGTAAGCTCCTCATTTAAGTATATGATCCTGTGTTTGATCTATAATGATGTATCTGAGTTAATCCATCTGCTGTCACCAATTGAAAACGATAACCGCAAGTCAATGAATGGTATGGAAAATTTCCCCTTTTACATCCGTATATACGTATTGGCGCCTTGTTTTCACTTTCGGGAGATACTTTTTCCTCCAAAACTATCATTTCTATGTACATTTTACATTTTAGAAAGTTTGAAACATCTTTTATTTCGAGTGTGTCTGTCCAATATGTATCCGTAGATCCTTGCAGCAACCTTAATATTCGCTTTTCATCCGGTTTTGATGATATTTACAGGGAAATGTCGGATTGAACTGTAGATAGCCCTCTACGAGTTCATTGGTAAGACATCACTTCCGCACTCTCTGCGTGCGCAAGCGCTAAATCAAACACATTTTGTCAAATTTAGTGGACAGATCTTTCCAAAATTTGAAGGACATTGGGTTTAAGCCGATTTGTTTTTAATCGTGACATTAATAGGGGATCGTCTACAACATAAAACGCACATTTAATATTAATTCCATCTAAACAGGTCAAACGCCGCAGAAATCAAGCTTGTTACAAGGATATCACGTTCGCCCAAAAGCTGAAGCTAATAGTGCGGAAAGCTCGTGATTGGTTTCCGAGAAAAATATCTCCCCCAAAACTGAAAACTACGTTCTCGCTTAATAGAGTCTCGGATGCAACCAGATTCAACGGAATTTACGGTGACTCTACCTCCACTCCTGAGAAAGCACAATACAGTACGATTTATTACATTAATTTTGTATACGACTCGAACCTTCGCTTCGTAATGGGCACTTCAAACGGATCTCCCTCTTTTCCACTGAAAAACAACCCCCTCTCTGTAACCTTGGGCCACTCTCTTCCGTGTTTATTTGACCAATTAGGCGGACATCAAGCTCCCTCCTCCGACGGAAAAAGGAGGAAAAACAACAATTGAGCAAATTTGCAATTCACGAACAAGAAACAAAGGACTGAGTGGTGGGGTACACGACCCCAATCCTGAGTATGTAGATTTTTTTTTTTTTTTTTTTTCGCCGTTCACCGTTCTCGGCATCGGCGGTTACGGCTGCGGAAAGGCCCGATACGGCTCGAGACCGCTCGTTGACAACGGGGCAAGCTCTCTCGACATTCCCCCTCTCCACCTTCTCCTCGATCTTTCAGAGGCACTTAGTGGCTTCCACTTTGGGCTCGATGTGCCTACCACTTTTTTTTCCCTTTGACTCCAGCCCTCCCCCTCTTTTTCGCCATTCGCCTTTTCCCCTTTCCGATAAGTATATTCATCTTCGACAAGACTTGACACTCACCGCAGCGGCTTTTTTCTTTACCGGGACGTGCCGCCAAACTGCGGGGATGAACAGTGTTGCCAGACCTATGGAGTTTTCCAGTTGATATAACGAGGACTTAAATGTACGTGAACATTTTGCTTCCGAGTCTACCAAGGTAGCGGAAGCATTGTTTTCACTTTCGAATAGTGAAAATTTTTTTGTCTCCAATATCAAAAATTCCACTCGCATTTTGCGTTTTAGACCTTTCTGAACAATTTTGGTTCCGTGTCTGTCTGTCAGTCAGTGTCCTTGTTACGGGCAAAACTACACGAAGTTATAGTTCGATTTTGATGAAATTTTCACAGATTGTGCGGGTTGGGGTGTAGATGGTCCCCTATAGGTTTCATGACCCTCGGATCAATAGTAGCCTCTGCGCATGCGCAAACGTGAAATCCTTGTTACGTGCATAACACCGGGAGTTCTTGTCCAATTTCGATGAAAATTTCAGGGATGGTTCGGTTTGATGTGTAGATGGTCCTCGTGAGTAATAAAGAGAAAATAAAGTTTTAGCCTCGAGCTTGATCGAACGAAGTTCTTTAGTCAATAATAATTTTCAATGATCTATACAGTCATGTTATGGATACGAGGAAGCTATGTGCCACACCCACTTGGCAGACTTTTTTTTTTTGGAGATCTGCAAATTTCCATTCCGAATTTCAACTTAATCGGGTGAACAGGAAAACGTTAAGCCTTATCAGCAAATCAAGATATCCTAAATGTCATTTATCTTCATGATGTCCCAAATCTGATATCGCCATTAAAGCCGAACTTTTTAACAACAAATGGTTCTGTTAATCCAACATCAGGTTACCACATTCCATTGTAGATTCAGCAATTAAGGATTTTGGTTTTCGAGTCGTTGAGTGTCTATTTTTTGTCCATTAGTATTTTTTTGCTGCATTTGATGTCAATTTAAATCTCTTTAGGAGCGTTTGATCTTCAGGACAACGAAGATGAAGCTTTACAGATCCCTGGTGTGGCCTGTAGTCTGGTATTTGAGAGAAGGATTGTAAGAAGAATGTATGGTGCAGTCAGGGAAGATCAAGATTGAAGAACTAGACAAAATGCAGCAATTGATGTATTGTTGAAGCATGAAGGCATAATCCGATTCATCAAGGCTGGGCGCATAAAATGGCTGGGGCATGTTGACCGCACGCCAAGGGAGGTGGGGATGCGGTGGTCTCACGCGGATGACCGCACCCATTGGCGGAGAGGTGTCCGTGAAGCCAAGGGCTACATCGGCCTGTAGTGCTTTGTAGTTAGTTCCAGGGAAATTCATTGTTTGATCTTGGTTTAACATCCAATAATAAACCATTGTAATTGCTCTTGAAAAAAATGCTAACCCCCCCTCAAAATTTCATGGTTTAAGTTTCAAAGGGTGTAGAATCCGAATCTGCAATAAAAATTTTTCCGTCCGTCCGCCGTACGCAAGATTTCTACCAAACGGCTGAAGCAAAAAAGCTGAAATTTTCAGGAAAAATCCATGTTGGTCCCCAACTTCTTAGCCAGCACTCTCACTTAATTTAAAGTGCCCTTTAAGGGTTGTCAAAGTTTTGTAAAATCCCTAAAAACCTCAAAAAAGTCAAGGCGGCCTAAATTTGTACTGTTTTTGAAGAACACTCCACGAGGAATCGAATGAGCCCCTTCCCAGGTCCGTAGGTCAAATCATTCCCGATCTATGGCCCGATTTATGGTGCCAACATTCGCGTTGTTTTGGTTTATTATTGTTTTTGTGTTTATATCAGTAACCTAGTGACGTAGTGATGTAGTAATGTTGATACTGGAGTGAACTCCTAAAAGGCTTCACAGCCGATATACGGGTTGAAGCATTCTGATAACCATAAAAAACGCTGCAAATTTTTTCACTGGGGTTTATTATTCAATTGGCTTGCATTGATGATTTGAATTAATACTAAGCTTTGGAGTGTGCGTGTTTCACAGGTGATAGAGCGATTATTGAATTTCAGGAGATATGCATAGAGCACGTAAATTTGGTCTCAACCAAAATACCTATTTGGATTGATCAGTTGATCATATTTGTGTGCCTCCTGAAATTCAATAATCGCTCTATCACTTGTGAAACACACATACTCCAAAGCTTAGTAGAAATTCAAATCATGAACGCAAGCCAATTGAATAATAAACCCCAGTGAAAAAATTTGCAGCGTTTTTTCTATAAGTACGTGCAAGTCTACAGATTTCATTCCTAGTTTCACTACCTATTCATTCGTCTACTATGAAGTTACATTCTCCCGAATTCTTCGGATTTTCATACTACTTCTCAACGTCCTAGGTTCAACACGAAAATATTCATCTCAGTCAGCTGATCAACATGTCCCAGGATGCAATTCCTCACAAGATGTTCCATATTGGATTCCGTCATTAAAATTCAATTTTCAACTACAAAACACTCTGTTATTTCAACACCAGAATAGTTGGCAGAACTCCTTCTAAGGTCTGAAGCTGTTAATCTTGAACATTATATGGGTACCCGTAGACAAGTTAAACAAATTCATCTGAATCGATAAAAAATAGGCACTTGCTGGGAGATATCCAGTGTATTGAAATACTGTCACCTACACTTAAGCTTTACTGGTTGTGCGGCTGTAAGTAACAAATATCTTTCCGAAACATCAACATTGGCTGATTCATTTAATCTTTGAAGATCAATGAAAAAAAAAAGTGTTTTAGTGAACAGCTCCTCTCCGATAACATACCGAAGATGTCTTAAATTCTTGTTTATTTTTGGAATCCATAAATTTAAGTCGTATCCAATCAAATTTTGAAGTTAGTTTAAAATTAAACTATCGAAATAATAAACCAATACGATTACGTTTAGGGTAGATGACGTTGCAAATCCATAGAAGAGTAGCATATTGCTGTCCGAAGTTTTCTAAGCAAATATTTGAATAAAGTACAATTAAAATCTCTCGGAGTCCCGGGGTGTAGAATGTGGATTAGGTTATTTTGTCATGGCGAGAGGAGAACCCTCTAAATTCGGAGAGGCAGTCAGATGGATGGTTTCTGTTTAAATTTATAGGCTCCCATCGGGTGATCCCATCTGCTGTCTCTTGAATTTTCGAGTACAATGTGGTAAATCAGGCTCTCGCTGAATGTGTGAAGGGCTTCCCCAGAGCTCGAAGCTACCAGCTGGGAATTGATGGATGCAACAGACCAATGTGTTTCAACACTCGTTAATTCATTTCTTCGAGGGCTTCCAGTGACAGGATGACTACTGAATCGGGAACATACTACAGATAACAATGACAAGAATTTAAAGGATTACAAATACAATAAATGTATTGATTGAATTTATGAAATTAGGAAAACGTATATTTAATTTTGAGAAAACTGGTTGGTGGAAAAACAGAGTGCATTTTAAAAATGTTTGGAACATCGAATATCAATGAAAAAAACGGTGCAAATTCTTTCACTGAGGTTTATTATTCAATTGGCTTGCGTTCATGATCTGAATTTCTACCAAGCTTTGGAGTGTGCGTGTTTCACAGGATAGAGCGATTATTGAATTACAGGAGATATGCATGGAGCACGTAAATCTGCTCTCAATCAAATTACCTATTTGGATTGATCAGCTGATCATATTTGTGAGCCTCCTGAAATTCAATAATCCCTCTATCACCTGTGAAGCACGCACACTCCAAAGCTCAGTAGAAATTCGAATCATGAATGCAACTCAAATGCATAAAATTGAATAATAAACCCCACTGAAAGCATTTGCAGTCGTTTCACAGGTGATAGGTGATATGCATATCTCCTGAAATTCAATAATCGCTCTATCACCTGTGAAACACGCACACTCCGAAGCTTAATACAATTCAAATCATGAACGCAAGCCAATTGAATAATAAACCCCAGAGAAAGAATACATATTTACCCCACTAATGATATTGAATAATATTTACCTATATATCATCAGCGTTTCATGCACATCAGAATGCTTCAACCCGTGTATCGGCTATAAACTACAAGTGTCAACATCGGCTATCACTCCAGTATCCACATTCACTACAACTCGACGCTATCGGCATCACTAGGTTACGAACAAACAATAATAAACCAAAAAACGAAAATGTTGGCACCATAAATCGTGCCATACATCGGGAATGGTTTGACCTACGGACCTGGGGAGCTGCTCATTCGATTCCTGACGGTATGTTCTTCAAATAAGTAAATATTTAGGCCGATTCGACTCGTTTTGAGGTTTTTTAGGGATTTTACAAAACTTTGACAGCCCTTAAAGGGCACTTTAAATTGAGAGAGAGAGCTGGCTCAAGAATTGGGGCGTCGTCGGACCAAGATGGATTTTTCCTGAAAATTTCAGATCTTTTGCTCCAGCCGTTTGGGAGAAATCGTGCGTACGGCGCACACTGAATTATTTTTCCGATCTGGGAGGTCAAAAATCGAAAAAGTGTGGTATTCTTCTGAAATCTTGGAGTTTTATGTTTTGAGACGCGTAGAATTCAAATTTGGTCTCCCTAAGCACGTGCGCATTGCAAAAACAGCGTTTTTCGGCCCAAAATCCAAATTTGGGTGGTCCAAAAACTCGAAAACACCGTTTTTGGTCTTTATGGGCATGTGGGGTATCATTTTTCATGTTTTTTTGGTTGCTGAATCGATTTGAACACGTCTCAAGCCGATTTTCTGGCCTCCAGGATTCCAAAATCCAAATTCAGGTTGTCCAGAAACTCGAAAACATCATTTTTGGTCAAAGTAGACTTTTGGGTTGTTGTTAATCATGTTTTTTTTTTTTTTTGTTCTGAATAGATCTGAACCTAATCATCCGGCACCCTGTGTTCCAAAATCCAAATTTGGGAGTCCCAAAAACTCAAAAATTTCCTTTTTGTTCAATATGAGCATGTGGGGTGTCGTCCATTTTCTAATTAACTTAATTAACTAAATTACTTTAATACTCGAGGTTGCAGGACAATACCTGATCCCAGTAGTTCCGGGTTGGTAATCCGATTGGAAATGTGTAGTACAACAAAAAATTAAAGTTACTGAATTGTATAAACGTCTTTATAAGAAATCACAATAACATAGTAGTCTCACATTGCCTCAACAGTCACTTTTTTATGAATCACAATAGTCTTACATAATCACAATAGCTTCAGTTCTTCATCGGTAAATTGCTGGCCTTCAAGGGAGTTCAGAATGTATCTGAAAAGGTTCTCAAACGCATCGCTCCTTTTGCCGGCCTTCCAGACTCTGAATAAATTCTCGTGTGAAAGCATCCTGAAAAAAACGAGATTACATTACATTTTCGACGATTTCTACCGGAGACGCAACGATACGCAAAATTTTTTTGTTGTTTTGTCTTCTATAGGTCCCCAAAAGTCTAGGAATATTTGATTTTCGAAGGCATCTCTTGGAATCCAAAAGTTATTCTCCAAAACGTGGAAGGATTAACAACAAAAAACCGCTATTTTTAACTAAAAAAAGAATATTAATTACAAGCTAAAAATCCATTTAAAAAAAATAACAACGTATTTTTTCACTTACCTGAGAGGTGACGAAAAATATCGGGGTCGATACTGCGATCCACATCCACTCGCAGGAACAACTTGAAGACGACTGCTTTTCACGCCTTTGCGAGTTACTTACCGGGGTCAATAAAACACTCATGTTTGAGCTGGTCTTCAGTTCCCGGGTCGAGGTTTAAAGTTTGTTCCGCATCGTTTTCAACACCGTTGGACCTTATACTCCACACATATTATACTGGATAACCCTAAATACGAACTTCATATTTCTCATTTTTGACCTCCCAGATTGGCAAAATAATACATAGTGCGGCGGACGGATGGAAAATTGTTTATTGCAGATTCGGATTCTACACCCTTTGAAAGGTAGGCCATGAAATATTCAGGGGGGGGTTAGAATTTTTTTCTCCAGAGCGATTACAATGGTTTATTATTGAATAATAAAAAACTAAAATTATTTTTATACAATTATAAGAATCATGCTGCAAGAGGATTGATGCTGTTGATTCAAACTTGCAGCTCTCCCAGACTAAAGATAGGTTTGATAATTTTTAGTTATTAATAAACCTGGAAGAGATTCTACGATTGTAGTAAGCGACATCAGTAAGCAATTAGCGATATCTCTCTCAGGGAGTCGCGCTCTGGAGTTTGTTTTTCTATTAAAAAGTTTTCTCTATATTACATATTTACAATGACCGAAGCTCTCTCTCATGTTGCACCTATTTTTTTAGGTTTCGGGTAGATAGCGTGCCGATTTCGAATAGTGCTGCGCATAGGTACACCTGCGTAGGCACCTTCTTCCCTTTAAACTTCTCACAATCGGGTTACCCGAGCTACATGATATTATTTCTTGCTGGAAAAGAGGTAGAAATGGCCTCACAATTCTGTATTTCATTTTTTTCGATTTTTAAACGTTTTCAATGAAGGGTTATTTGTTAGTTTTTAGCTTTTAGTGCAGGACGTTGATCCACTACCTCCGGGGTAAAGAGTTTGGTCCTAAGCAGTGAAATTTCTTGCAATGGTTAGAAAGTGCAAGGATCCATTTCCTTAATATTTTATGCAGGATTGTGGTTGCTGAACATATTTCAATTTATTTCATGACATGGTTCCGATAGTTTGAGGTGGTCATCAAAAATTGGCACCTTTATGGGTTGAAAGTCGACATTTCGTAAACGTATTTGCACTTCCGGCAAAAATTTGGCACTTCGTACCTGGGCGGGGTAATGGAGAAGAAGAAGGAGAAAAGTTTATTAATACATTTCAATAATTTGATAAACAGTTCTATGGATCAAGTAAACAATACGACATGGAAGTTCCGCCTGCCGGAAGATTGGGCCTTTTTTCTTTTGTCGTTCTTTTTGTACAATTTGAAAAAATAAAAAATAAAAATTAACATTATCCTTCTTTAAATGGGAAAATTAAGTACAATGGAGGTTCATCATAAATCTTCAAAAATTGAATTCCTTGATGAGGAAGGAGCGATACCGCCATGATGGCTTACGAAATTTCTCCAATCTCACCCAATCAGGACCGTTGAGGATGGCAATCGCTTCGTTCATTGATAAAACGTGGCAGCCAAAAGCCGAAAATCTGAATTCAGACAGAATTGGGCACCTGCAAAGGAAATGATAGACGTCCTCTCGTTCGTGCAGGCTACACATCGAGCATTCCTCCAATCTGTCCGTTTCGTAAGGCTTGCCATTCAGATTCAATGACTCCGCGCGGATCCTAAAAGCCCATCGTGCTACGTGAAGTGGAATTTCGGCATTATTTACATTGGCACAACTAGTTCCAGGATCCAGCTCGCGGTACAAAGTGAAATTCCTCTCGAAAAAAAAAAAAATTTACCTCGCCTGGGCGGGGTAATGTTGCGCCTGATTGAAAGCCGTTAGGAATAATATGTAACGTTTAATGAAAAGAATTTTGAATTTTGTGAGCAGAAGACAAAAATATTAGGGATCCCAAACGTATCGAAGGGAAAAACAATCAGAAATCTGTCCTGTTTTTGTAAATTAAATTAAAACTTTGCTAATAAAAACCAGACAGCTATCATATTTACAGATGCCTGTGATGCAGGTTTAGGTTTTCTACTATAACAAAACAGTAGCCCAATAACATTTGCATCTAGCGGTTTGTGCTTGTTTGCTCTAGAATGTTTTCACTATTATGTATGTGGTGTAATGGTAGGAGTACAAAACATACCACAAGCTTTCATTATCTGTTGTGAAACAAGATTTTGAAACAGTTTCTGGTAGGTCTCAATGAATAAGGTAAACATTTATGAAACATAATTTCTTCTATTATGTCGAAAGAAAAACACGATAATTTGGATGTTTCAAAACCGACCCAACACTCGCCTGATGATGACGTAGTACAAATTAATGGCCTCATAATATTGTGGGAGAAGCTGGGTGGTTTAAAAACGTGAAGTATTATTTGGAAATAGATGAAAGCTTTTTATTTAATCAAGATAGAGTAGTCATTACTAATGCAGAATAAAGAAATCAGTTAGTTGAACTTCATGAATACCATGTGGCAGTAGAAAAAACTAGGGCTAGCAAATTATTTTTTCTAGTACTTCAAGTTTGTATCAATGACTACATATAGTATATATACTTATCACCATTTCAGATTTGTCAACAACGGCAGGTCATAACGTCAGAATCAACAATATTAAACATAACTTTTAATTTAGTATCAATTTAAATACTTTTAATGAATCTTAGATGTTTAGAAGAATATCCTAATTTAAATATATAGTACAAAACCATAAAATATGTTTAATAGACTAAAAAAATAGATTGGAGCAAAGGGTGGTCAAATTTTGTCATCATGTAACAAAAGAACGTAGTCGAATAAAACTTAAATTACTTTTATACCTAAACGAATAAAATGAGAAAAAAAAGATGGGACTCTGACAGATGCTCTATCTAAAATTTGATTGGATCATTGATTTATTCGGCTGCAGCAACTCGTCCTGACATCCTAGACGTCTTGATACTAACATTGCACGGCGGCAAAACAAGTCGTGTGATTTGTTAAACTAAAGAACTTGGGTCCGTTATTTATAACAGAAGGTCAGCCTGTCAAAGGTAGCCTACTTGTTCATGTTCCATCATAATTTGGGATCCACTTTTAGCTGGGGTGGACATAAACAAAGGAACATAGCACAATGAATTGCTCCAAGCCTTGACGGAAGTGATGGTGGGCGTCGCATATGCAAGACCCGCACGACCGCTCAGTCTTGAGGGTAGGGTTGGTCTTTGCGCCGCCATCTCAGTTCACAGAGTCACGAGATCAAGTCCAGCTTCCAGCAATAGCCGAAAATCAAAACCAATTTTCAAAGAAAGCTCGAGAGATGTTTCTGAAAATTTAATCCATTCTGGGTTCCAAAGTCTTCTGTTCTAAGAGATAATTTGTCTGTTCATGCTCTACAACTTTGGTATGTGTGACAATTTCTGTAGCCTGTAAGCTTTAGGAATAATTCGGTAAACACTTTAAAATGTTATTTCAGCTATCTTTGTGGGGCTACTATTCTATACTCCAATATCGAAATGGCAGTCAAACACTGTCTCACTCAGAATGACCTATGTTTTCAAAACCCAACGCTATTACTGGGAAATTACCCAGAAATTACTGGGAATTTTCGGCCCCAGCTCCGTAACTATTCGCGATATGTTCCCTTCTACTTCTCCCGACTCATTTCATTTCATAAAAAATTTAAGCATTAACTAAGTCAAACCTGATGGAAAAGATTATCAAGCATTCTTGATAGTTTGTGTGGGTATGTGCATCATATCGTAATATTCATAAAACGATAATGATCAACATTATTTTAGGGCAATTTTTTAATGGAAATTGAATGCTGATTTTTGGAAACATAATTTGAAAATCTGTCTTCTAAGGGAATTTTGCTAAATGGGGAAGAAAATTGGAAAAACTCGCTAAATGTCCAAGATTTTTAATTTTTTTATTATACAAAAAATACTGACTCGATCTAAAAATGAAGATGTTTATTTTTTTGCTTAAAAAAATGGTAACCCTCTCTGTTCTATTCGCACGACAATTAAGGGATTATAACCATCTTTCCCCTGTTGAATCAGCAGCTGACTATTTCAATGAATAAGGTACTGTTGATAAATGAATATTTTCGCTATTTACAATATGTTTCAGCCACCTTTAAAGATAGACGTTCTTGGCACGCAGTGGAATGAAATTATTACAATGTGTTCACCTGTGACAAAAAGGAAAAATTATCGAAAAATTCCTTTCTCTTCATTCTTTCTCTACGCCTCCCTTCTTGAACTACCCGATCTCTTTCAGACACTCACTAGAATTATTCCAGATTAAATAGTACCCGACTCATCTCAAGAATTTTTTAAAATTCTACTTACTCGCACGTGTAAGCGCATTTTTCATACTCCTAAAACAGCCAAAACGCAATTGAGCGCAAGAAAATCAATGAGTCTTTTAAACACAACGAGTTAGAGTAACTAAATTTGAATGAATCGAATTAACCGCCAGTAAAGAATAAACTTTTTACTTCCTTAGAAAAAATTATTTTCATTTCTTGCCCTTTTACCACCTTTGTAATGAAATAATGAATAAAACACTAATGGAAAATGAAGTTTTACCTCCCTCACTGTTGCCCATAATGTAGAGGAAGACATAGATTCTATTGGAGACGCGTTGCGAATGAAACAATCAGAGTGATGAGCTGTGGGAGTCAAATCGGTGGAAAACATGCCCTTGCTTACGGGCATATAGTACCCCAGAAAAATTTTTTGAATTTTTTTTTTTTTTTTTTTTTGGTCTTAAAAAAACTAGATTCAATTCTGAAAAGAATGGTATATTAAACAATATTAAAAGTTCAAAGGAACATATTGAAATCAGGCTTAGAAGCCGCCCGCCTTGAACGAGAAATCAAAACTGGCACTGCGAATCAAAACTACAAAACTGACATTGACAAACAATAATAAAGGAAAAAACAAGCTTGATACCGATAAAAAGACTGATAACACTATGGAAGACGCGATCAACCGATAACAGCATGGAAGACACGATTATCTGCTAACACCATCGAATAACATCCACTTTTTTCAAGAATTTAGTTCATTGGAACGACGAGAAAACGCTAAACTCGTTACGTTTCTGTTTTTCGGCTCTCCTTGAAAATTGCATTTTTTGACGCATCTGACCCATTATCTCGAGAACCACTGAACCCATTTTCATTTTCTTCTTTTATAAAGATTTGTCTATTCAAGATGCAAAAATATGTGGGAACAGTTTTTTGAAATTATGTGTCAGATAGTTCGAGCATGAGTGAACAAAGTGACGACAAACCGCCACTAAAACGTAAAGTTTGATAATTTATTGTGGTTCGCCTAATTCATATTTTCGAAATCTGTTTCCGCAGATTTGAAGATCTTAACTAGGCCTAAATTATTTTTTAAAAATCATCAAAATCGGACAGCGGGTTGCTGAGATAATGGGTCACGAAATTCGCCATTTTCGGGGGGGGGGGGGGGGGTACAATATGCCCTTAAATGTGAGTCCTGCTCCAACTTTGCTCGTCGTCATTATTTCGGAAAATAAAAATTTGTATCCTCGTTCTATCCAACTGATGACTGTACACGATTTCATACAGGAAATAATCATTTTTTGACGTGAAATTCGTCCTCTTAAATCATCAAATCCTCTTAAGTCAAATAGTGGGTCGGTACAATAGTTGATGAATTTCGCATGGTAGTTTATGATGAAATGAGAATCAAGAATCGTAAAAAATGTTTCACAGATAAGTGAGAATTCGTCGAATGTCATGCAAAACCCATTGCCCAAGCGTTGTTTCCGTTGTTCGTAAAATGGCAGTGGGAGGTATGGCGTCAGGTTATTAATAAGTCGACCCATTTTCTTTATACTCAGTCCCCGTCATAACGAGAGCTACTTGTTGAAGATTATGCCGTCTAATATGATGAAGTAGGTATGACGGAGTGTGAGAGGGAGACGGGGCGAGGATTATTCAGCTTTTAACCGAGGAAAAGGCCACTCTCTCTCACTCGCTCTCGCGTGTAAGAGGAATCATTCGGGGAACTCTCGAAATCCTCGTAGGTACCTCCGTCTCCGCAAACGCTTCTAAATAATGGAGAGGCCACGGCACCGAAGAGGGCACGTTAGGATGTTAGGATAGGCACGTGGTAGAGTTATGTAATTTTCATTGCTGTAGCGGGGGAAGGGGAGGGGAGAGAAAAGTTGGGACGGGTTAGCACCGCTGGGAGTTAATATTGCTCAACTAATCCTAATCCTCCTCCGTTCGTTTAGCGCTCTCTAGTCTCGATGCGGGGATGTGAAGTTTTTAATGCGTTCAAAAATACTCTCAGGTGCCCAACTACTTTCCTGCCAATCCTTCCCAATATGGATTTGTTGAAGGTTACTCAAATTCAACGTTTGGGGTAGGGATGGGTATCGTTGAACAAGTATCGATATTTTGTACCGATACTGTATCGGAAGGTAGGTATTCATGAATATCGAGTATCATTTTCAACATCAATTTTTCAAAATTAAACAGTAAAAAACCTAATCATATCTGCTTAGACAGAACAGAAGATAATCTTTGTTTTGATTCTTTGAACCTGTGAGAGGTAAGGTGACAGTAACAGTGGGTACTATCACATACTACCGGATCTATACACTTTGGGCCCCCCTGCAAAATCTATCCTTAACAGTACGTATGGAATAGCCCCACCCCTGAGATAGTGATTATTATCACATCTCCAACATAATTGTTGTAGCTAATAAGCCTAGTGGTTGTAGGTGAATGTAATTCAAGCATTGTTGCTCACACAAGCGAGATTGAATATAGAATCGGCAATAAGTCGATCTTTTCAGTAACGAGATTCTTTTATTTTTGAAGCAGAGGTCCCCCCCCCCCCCCTCCGTATTGCGAGGTTCCGCGGCTCCTAGTTCCGGGTATTACTATAAACGTAATATAGCCTCCAACTGCTGAATTCCCAATTCCTGTTTCCTTCCTGTTTTCCTTCTAGTATTAAAGCCAATATTCTTTTACATTCCAGATTCCATCACAAGTGTCCAAAGATTGGTTGGTGGGTTTTTTGAATAGTAAGAAAATCAACCCAATTTTTCGGGCTAGTGAGAAAAAATTTGCCGATATTTCCAAATATCGGAATTGAAGTATCGATACTCGATATTATCGGAGGGCCCAGTATCGATACAAAAATATCGATACTCAACGGTAAAATATCGATTTTTTGAAATATCGAGTATCGATACCCATCCCAAGTTTGGGGTAGTCTTTTGCTCTTGTAATCAATTTGGTGTACAAATATTAGAATTTATTATTACAAATAATTATATTTAATATTATCGTACTACATGGCGTCGAGCGAAATTACACACGCCCCCGAAACTCAGGTGGTATTATTTCAATTCTGTACAAACTAAAAATGCTGTTTAAATCACGTCACTCTTCCTCTGCTTAAAACTATGTATTATATTGGTTGCAAAATTCTTCGTATACTTCCACAGGACGTTACTGTTTTGATATAAGGTGTACTAAAATCGAGGTAAAATCTTTGCAGTTGATAACACGCAATGATTATGCTGCAATTTTCTTGTCTCTAGGGCGTTGATCACCCACGTTGCCCCGTCAGGTGCGGGACAAGGAGAAAATTCGTTCTCGTACATGCATCATTTTTCAGTTTTCGTTTATAGTTACAAAGTAGGTAATTGATTGTAAAGGGCTAGTTTCGGAGTTATGATAATGGGATCTGAAAATCGACTGTGCTCTCGTGACAACGTAACATCGGTACAACAGCTGTTTGAAATGATATTTTCTTAGTATATGTTTTCAAATTTGTATGGATTCATTCTTCACACATTAACCTACATAGGCGTGCACTCACTTTAGTCTTCGTATAGTTCTACTATAATTCTTTGGTAAGCTTTTAATCAAGTTCCAATTCCCTAGCCACCAGAAAAACTGCTGGTCTACTCCCAAACTAGGCTTCTAAAATTATTTTGAAAGTCTAGTTCGAGTCTAGTCGAGCAGCTTCTAATTATTAGAAGTTCTAAAAGTTAGGGGTCACAATTATATTTATGCCAATCGTAGAATTGATTCAGAACTCGCTCGGTGACGCAACCACATCGGTTCAGTTTCTCTAGGTCGATACCCGGTCTAGAGATGCCAAAAGTTTCTTCCCCCCACTTTCCGCCGGCTTCGAAAAGAAAACTCCGTCAGGAACAAAGGAGATTTTTTTTTCTCCTCACAAACACAAAAGACTGCCAAAAAGTTTGACAGTGGAAACTGGAACCGATGGAATCGGGGTGTTTTTTGTGTCTTTCCATCCCCCGGTATTTGGCGGGGGTGGATGGAGAGAGCTGCAAGGAAAGTGTGTCCTGCGGCGGAAATGAGGCAAACAAGCTACAAACAAGGCGACAGGAGTCGGACCGAGGCGAACTGTTAATGGAAAAGTTGAAGGCGAGGGGCCCAGACTCCCTAAGTCAGACCTCACGTACTACTTATGGGGCGAGGTAGGTATGGTGAGGTGGAGGCAGAAGAGGTGCACTACTCTACCCCCACTCATGAAAAGTATATATATAAAAGAGAGAACGGTGAGCTCTGGAGCTCTAAGGCCAAGGCAGAACGAAAGAATGTCTATTTGAGAGCTCTTTGCCTGTTAGTCGCATACCATCGCACCTTTTCATTTCCGGATCAAACCTTGTCTACTTTTGAAAAAATTAACAAAAAAGCAACTTTCAATA
Organism: Creontiades dilutus; assembly: GCA_031894815.1. Classification (NCBI taxonomy): domain Eukaryota; kingdom Metazoa; phylum Arthropoda; class Insecta; order Hemiptera; family Miridae; genus Creontiades; species Creontiades dilutus. The sequence goes on along the minus strand of JAVIWC010008114.1, from coordinate 454,676 downwards.
AGATCTGTTTATCTTTTCCAAAGTATATTGGACTGCTTGAACAATGTTTGCAAGGGTCGTTTCGGTACTGTTTGGGTAGGTGATTTACCTCTATTCCAAACTCGGCAAAGCGAATCAAACATTAATTGTGGAAACAGTTTTCAAGCGTATTTCCTTGGATAATTCATTTTACACCTTGTTGGGTGCAATACAAAGCGGTGCTGTGTTGTACAAGAATGAACTCATCAGATGAACAGACGCTGGAATAGTTCGGGGTGCATTGTAACGACCATATATTTCTCAAGTTATGTCAACATTGATGGCCAAATCAGATATACGGATTAAGAATTATATCAAGTCTTCCGACATTAAACGACTCCTCGGTTCACTTCCATCAATCACTGAACTTTAGATGGTAGGGAAGGTAATACCGGAGTGACTTCATACTTGAGATGGTTACTCATTACTCAATATAATTCCTTCTATACAATTTTAATAGATTCTCGCCAAACAATATTTCATTGTCTTACATAAATTGTAGGAGTTAATGTAATTCAAGTAATACATGAACAGTAGGACGGTTTTCACATATCATTTTGACATGAACAGTTCTCATGGTTGGTCCTCATGCTATACCTGTCTGCAACCTCTTTGAGAACTCTCTTAAATTTCAAAAACTTTTCAATATGACAATATACAATTTTCGAAGGAAAAATATTCTAAAAATTTTACATTTCGTAAGACTTTTATTGCTTCTTGATATTGATGGTTTGTTTTGATCGCAGCAACCTAGTGATGTGTGTGAGGTTTGAACTGCGGACCTCATTTTTTTCCTCATGGAAAGTTTTTCAAAAAAAGTCTGCTGATATAAGAAATGCCCACATCATAACAGCGGTAGCTTAAGAGAAGCGGGTGACACAATATTGGTACGAATATTAGGGGTAGAAATAGTTTTGCAACTACCTACAACATTTTTTTCTTATTATCATTATTTTTTCGGTTGTCATTTCACATTTCATTTTGGTGGGTGCCTACTTATATTCGAATAATGAACTCATTAAATAAAACTCGTTTAATAATTATCTATAGATCAATATCTGTATTCGTTTACATAAAAGGGAATTATAACTAATATTGCTATCAACACCAACTCCGGAAAATGGAATTGACACCGCTAATAACATTTTTGAAGTTCACAAAAGGATTTCCATTAAGTTGCTCTAGATCTCTTCTCATTCATAATCATGTTGTTGTTCTTTGAGACAAGCGGGTGTACAAAATGAATATAAAATGCGGATGAAATAAAAACAATTGGTATTCCAACAGTTATTAAAAACATAATTTTTTAAATATTTCAACTGTAGGTCTGTACATTATTTAAGGTAGGTCTGTTCCGTTCTTATGACTCGCAATTCCACCATTGTTCAATTTCACTCTCCGGATTTGGTCGAAAGTTATGATGAGGATTCAAGACTTACAGGTCCTGAAGTGATTTAATTAGTTTCCCATACCCATAGATAGTATCAACCCATTTAGAATGTAGAACAACAAATTTAGAAGGGTTGTTTTTCTTGATCAATCACCAAGATTCATTGTGGAAACTAAAATGGAAGGTTAATTTGGCGAGAAAGGCAAAGATTGAAATATGTTTGAACTACGAAACACCGGCCAAAAATTTCACGAATTGCTTCATCACACTTCATTGTACGCCACACTTGAAAATATGGGCTGTAGCGACTCCAGCCTGAACTTCAGTTAACGTAGTAAAAGCAACTAATGTCACAATGTCAGGACTTGATGGCTGTGACATTAGTATTCTCCTTGACTAGTATACACTACAGTACTACAATCATTGCACTAATTACTATTCTTCTTGGCTGTCTGAGCAAATTTACCTCGAACCACCTCTGTAAGCCTGTGATAAATGTTCCAGATGCTAAAGCAATTCAAAAAGACTTGGCTCGAAAATTCATGACGAAAAATTGATTAGAAGAACATGAGAATACGGTAATGACAAGGGTGACCTCATTTTGAATGTGAACGCCCTGCCAGTCGGGCTTATTCATTAAACAGCAAGGGTGGGTTGAACGTAAAGTTCAAATACGAGTAAGACAATAGTTTTCTAATGTGTCAAATTTACTCTGCACCAATTATAAAAAAAACTTGAGTTGTATAAAACGTCATTGATGTTGATTTCTTTATTCGTTAATGAGGATTAAAAGCCGACTTCCGTAGGTGGGTGAATGCCGTTGCAGCTAGCGCAACTAAATTAAAAGAGAAGGCGTAACAAAAATCAACTCTGCAAGGCAGGGCTATTAACCCAAGAACACACACTCGTTTGAAGTGACACTTGGCAACACGGTTGATAAAAAAAAAGAAAGCACGTAAACACCAAAGTGCGTTTTGAAAAGAACCTGGCTCCACTCGGGCTAATTGGTGTTCTTGGGAGTTTTTCCTTTCCCTTAATTTGGTTGCCTCCTCCTACCATCTAGCTGGAGGCTGGAGAGGAAACGAAGGCGAGAAAGAGGTGAAAGGTGGTAAAGGAGCCGTGGAGGAGGGGAGGCTAAAGAAAATTGCAGTTTTTAGTTGAAGTAGGAAGAAAAGGAATGAAGAAAGGAAAAGAGGAGGAGGGGGAAAGGCATAGCAGGATGGCAAAGTGGTAAGAGAGTCCCCAAGAGGAAATGAGAGCAGAGCACTACAAACTTGGCGGACATTCATTGTACGTGACCGACATTGCTTTTACTTCTCGGTTCATTACTCGGCACTTCTTTTACGCGGTTTTTTTTTGTCCTCATCCCCCTCTCTGACTCCGTCAACCACCACGACCGCCACTTTTCATCCCTCCGCGGAAGGGGATGAAGTGGTTGACTGTCGGATTACTGGTCCCTAAACAATCCCCTTGCCCTCCGTTTTTACCGCGTCTTTTAAAGCAATCTCCCCCTCCTTGCGATTTTCACAAGTGATTTTCTTGATAAATGAAGAATGGTCCGTTAAGGAAGGCGTTGCGGCGAACAATGATGTCTACCAGAGGCGGGCGCATTCCAGAGTTATGTTTTTTGTAGGGTTTCAATTTGGCTTTTTTCGTTAAAAACGAAAGATTATTTTCGTGTAAATTTCTTTGCTGTTGGCCTTATACAAGGCGTTACATCAGACTAAAAGCGCCATCAGAATTCTCTCTTCTGTCCCTAATGCTGAAACTCATGTCACAAGCACTCAGTTTAGGCGCTTACACTCCTACGAGGACTCAAGAATTGAATATGCTAATGTTCGATTGAACATTATTCATGAACATATGAACATGAACATTGAGCATGAACATATTTTCATGCTTATAAATAAGTTTTAATCTTTCTTAGTTCATCATTTTCAATAATAAACCTTAATAATTTATCAAGAAAATACATTTTTTGACTCCCCTCAAATGTCATTGGTTTACATTAAAATTTTTCAAAAAACGCTGCAAATTCTTTCACTGGGGTTTATTATTCAATGATTCATGATTTGTATTTCTACTAAGCTTTGGAGTTGATCGTATATGTGTGCCTCCTGAAACTCAATTATCGCTCTATCACCTATGAAACACGCACACTCCAAAGCTTAGTAGAAATTCAAATCACGAATCATTGAATAATAAACCCCAGTGAAAGAATTTGCTGCATTTTTTTTCAAGAGCGATTACAATGGAAAAATATTCTATTTGAACATTTTGAATTTGGTAAGACGGAGCATGCATATCAGAATGCTTCAACCCGTGCACCGGCTATAAACCCTGTTAGGAGTTCACTCCAGTATCCACATCCGCTACGTCATTAAATTGCTGCAATAAAAAAAATTAAAAAAATAAAACTCTTGTGTTTGTTTTGATGGCAGTAACCTAATGATGTAGTGAATGTGGATGCAAATGTTGGCACCATAAATCGGCCCATACATCGGGAATGGTTTGAGCTACGGACCTGGGGAGGTTCTCATTCGATTCCTCATGTAAAGTTCTTCAAATTAAGTCCAAATGTAGGCCGCCTTGACTTTTTTTGAGGTTTTTAGGGATTTTACAGAACTTTGACAACTCTTAAAGGGCACTTCAAATTAAGTGAGAGAGCTGGCTAAAGAATTGGAGCGTTGTCGGACCAATATTGATTTTTCCTGAAAATTTCAGTTTTTGCTCCAGTCGTTTGGGAGAAATCGTGCGTACGGCGTACGGTGGACGGACGGAAAAATGTTTTATTGCAGATTTGGATTCTACACCCTTTGAAACGTTGAAACGTAACCATGAAATTCTCTTCTCTAAGAAACACCAAAAGCTGGTCCAATAAAAAGTGGTTTCAAGAATCATTATGAAAACAAATCGAATTTTTTCAACCAAAGTGTTGATTGTACATGAAATTCAATAGAAAAACTCACTTCAAGTTCGTTATACGATTATGAACACTTCAGGTAGTTAGCCCAAGGCTAAACAAAAGAGCTCGGGTAATGACTGCCAGATGACAGCACGACTCGCATAACCCCAGCAGACCCTTTTTTACCATCCAGGCGTTGTATTGTTGATTTCCATTCAACTATGAACATTCTAATAGTAAATTGATGCCAGCGCATACAATAACCACCAGAGAAGCAGAAAAAGTGGTAGTTGTTCATTTCTATGTTCACGATGTTCATTCCCATAGGACGGATGCTCTTCATGTTAACAGTTTTGATTTTGTAGTTATTCTCTCCTGTACAAAAGCTGCTTCGTTTGTGAGAACCGAGGGGTTGAAGAGATCTGGGGCCATTAGGTCTTTAATTTTGGTCTACGTCGCTGTAAGTCCAGAGGCCCGCTTTTTCAAAATTCGTCGTTTCGACAGCGTGTAGGGGTGACCAATAACCTACCCCTCTAGCCTGGGGTTAGTCATTATTTGTTGTCCTAGATAAGGAAATCGTATGACTGAGGTATTCAGACATCATGATATAGAAAATTTGGAAGTAACACCAGTGGTAAATTTTTAGTTGAAAGACATTCCTGAAATGAATCAAATTAACCCACTTTGACAACTCCTCGGTTATCTGTTTAGCTAACCTCCGACAACGTATTAGTTTGACAAGAGAAAAATAACATCACATCAATAACATAACATGAACATAGTAAAAACCGTCTTGCAACCAAAGCATCTTATAGAATCGTCTTCATTCCACAACCACAGCTGCAAATAGGTTTTTCTAATCGTAGATCGATCTCGGCTTGTTTTCGAATGAGTCAATCCTCATAATTGTTAGGTGAACAGTATTAGGACGGCGCTAGGTTATACAGTACCCGCACGACCTCCCGGTCTTGATGGTACTGTAGCTCTAGCTCCTTCAACTTCTCTGAATGTGGATGATGTTGGTTAGTTATATTTAATATTAAAAATTTGAAATCTATCGATCAAAATCAAAAAATCTGTCGGGCGCCCTGACCTTTTTTCTGGAACTATTGAACCTTAGGTAATGAAATTTGGATCAAAAATCACAAATGAGGTCTAGTTTGAGCTGAGCTCCATCTATAGACTCTACGATTGTTTGTTTTTTTGCACCATCTAATTCACTGGTGGGGTATACAGGGAGGTCCGCCTAACATGAACACCGCTTTTATTTTGAATGCAAACAGTATATTTGAAAATCCAAAAAATACGTGTCCAATGATTTTTGACGACAATTCAACAAATTATGTGTGCGCAGTCTACAATAACTTCCTTATTTCAAATTATATATATTATTTGGAGATTTTTTTCTTATTTTTTATTCTTTTTTCTATTCCAGATTCGGATTCTACGTCAAATTTCATGAAAATTCGACCCCTCAACCAATTTTTTTGGTTTCGCGTAACCGGTTCAGCGAGCACGCAAAGTTGCGCAACCCCAAATTTGTCAAATAGTGGATGATGGTGAATCGTAAAGAGTGGCATACGAATTTTCATTGTTTTTCAACGCTCATTCACGTGACGCTATCCGCTTTTTGATTTGACTCAATTTTTTGCAGAATAATGACCAAAATTTGTTCATTTCGCGTGAGAAATCATCATTTATGCCGACTGAAGAAGGTTTCAATCTCCGATTTTTACATTTTTCAATCAGATCTTAGAAATTAATTCCCGTAATAATCTGAAAACAGGCGCCTAGAATAAAAAAAAGGACGCGAATTAAACAAATTTCGTGTACCTATACGAGGTTTATATGCAGATACGGATACTACATCACTTTTGCTCTACATCCTTCGTCTCCAAGGAATTATTTTCTCTCCCTGTCATAAATCGTCAGTGTGATTTTAATATTATTTAGAAGTTTCCTTACCTCTAAACATTTAATTACTGTTATTTCTTACTGACTGGCATTACTCCACTCTTCATAATAGTCGAAATCATTTGCCACTCTGGAATTACCAAACCATTTCAAACGAAATTTCGATATATTATAACAAAGTGAAGTTGACCACCAGTTCAAGTTTGGACTTTTCGTCCGACTTCCATCGGAGTCGAGCCGGTCATCAGCTGATCTTCCAGGAGGAAGGATCAAAATTTCGTCTAATGATTTTTCATGAAGTTACTCTTTATCTCGACCCCTTGATTGTCGGTTCTCAGTTCTGAAGCTTGAAAATTACTTAGACGGAAGACCTACGGGGTCAGCCATCCAAGTATTTACTACGCTCAACGTTGCTTTATATCTTTTGCTTTAATCAACTTTTTCCCAGAATAAAATTCACGTATATGTTTTAAAACCCTCATAACTGTGGTATAGTTGATAACCTCCAAAAAGAGTCGGATCGTTCTTGATTATGAGGAACAGAATGTTTCAACAAATGAATCTCATTTCAATTATGCAAAATGAGTGGGTTGAGTAGTTTAAATAACTTGGAAATTTTCAGTTTCCTCTTTTCAATGTTGTTTATGTTGTCGTCGTAATGAACGTTTAGTTTATTAAACCCTTGTGTGGATGGATTCAATTAATAAATAAGTATCGAGTGTTTGATGGTTAAAGGGGGAAGACAGACACGCACCCACACACAAAAGGAGAAGAGGGGCGGTGATAAGTTAGATGGCCGGTCCAAGGGGCGAAGGAAACCGATAAAGAACGACAAACCATTGGGACCTTGAAAGGAAAGGGGGGTGTGGAAGTGCTACAAGGGACAGAAAGTGTGAAGAGCTTCGCACTAATGATCAGTTTTCGGACAGAGCCTGAGTCCCCTGGTTCCCCTCTTCAGACCGAGGGCTCTCCTAATGTCAGCTCCTTATATAGACGACATCTTGTCCCCCTCTTCTTCCTCGCCCGGTCTTCTCCTTCCTCTTCAAAACGGTCCTGCCATATCGGGTAAGCAATAACCTTCCTAAACGCCTCTATCTCTCCTTCGTCTCTTCGATAACTACATCTTGGATCTAATACCGCCTTCTCTACGGACCCTTCCCCGATTTAGTTCAGAGACCTGTCTATTAGCTTTGCCCTCTTTCCTCCGTAATCCGGTTGGTTTATCCGAACCTCGAGACTCCATGCTCCTCCATACCACTTCACAAGTTTTGACTCTATATCTGTGGGGGATCAAAGATGTTGGATTTTTATGACGCTCGAAAAAATTAAAAATGAATTTTAATCATTTAAACGATTAACAGGAGTACAATACAGTTCCAGACAGTTCCGTCCCCCCCCCCCCCCGCTCAACACTCCTTCTACTAACCTTCGGGTGGGCTCCTTCCGCCCTTTGTTATCCCGACATCACCACTTTTCCGTCCGCCCGAGGGGGTCATTTGTGTACCTGCCACCTTGGTAAGCACTAGCCTCTCTGGTGCTCTGGTTGAATCTACAGATTTTTCCAGGGAGTTGATTAGGCTTAGTAAGTACCATTTATGAACACAGAATGCGATCACGTAAACCCTTGTTAGCCCCCCCCCCCCCCAGCCGTAGCCCCCCTCTGAGCTAGAATCCCATATTTGTAGGTTGCATAGGTAATTTTTCATCTTCGGCACTTAAATGAGTAAAATTAATCATTTAAATGATCTGGCTGTAGAACCATAGAGGTCTACTGTCCCGCTTTTTTTTTGTAAATGAACTTACTGAAAAACCGTTATTTACGAGTACTGTTCTGGAAGAATGATAAAATGGAATCAGGGGCGGCTGCTAACAGGAGCACAGGCGCATATTCACCCGCTAGGCAATAAAAAAAGAAAGAAACCTGATAATGATAATATTATTAGTATAATAGTATCACACATTCCAATCTTCTTCATGAAACCTCATTGAAGAGCAGGCGAGCTTCAAATTGACGTGCCGAACAGAGCCTCAGGGCGGGCCAGAGGATAGTAGAGGCTTCGGCTTTGCGCCCGATGGGAGGAGCTTGAACGTGATACACAGCGCTTGATTCGATCTAGCTAAAAAGAATGAACCAATGAGAGCTTCCGAAATAAAGGGCGCGAAATTTCTGAACGCAAAAAAGTTGTCTGCTCCAACGCTAAGAATGCTATAGTGCACTAGAACGCCGAACCTAATCCTAAACCTAACCCTAATCCTATTATCAGTTTATTGTCCGAAACCCTAATGACTGAACTGTATTAGCTGTAAATACGCGATGAATACAGTAAGTGCTATAAAACGTGAGTTTGCAAATTTGTCGGTGGAGCAAAGAGTGATTATACGCCCCAATGCCACTATTGACAGGACCACAAAATAGAATAGAATAGAATAGAAAATATATTTATTAACAGAAAGAAAATCACATAATGGCGCAATAGCCCGAAAAAAATAGGCAGGCAGAAATCATTCCACGATTCATAGGTTCAACCTTCATTACTACGAAAACATAGATTGGCTCCGCGGATGTGAGGCAAAAACACCGTTTTCTTGAGTTCGATAATCGTTTCGAAATTTTCAATTTTTAAAGTATTTACATACCTATTAGTGAACTTCATTTAAAGAAAATTGAGTCGTTTGTTTCATGATTTGAAGCCGAGGAAGCAGACAAGATTGATGTCCTTTGCATATTGGTAGTTGAAACTTGTATTTAGGGGAAGAAAACTCATTTGTGTCTCACGTTCCCTTAGTGGTTGTCCGTTACGATCTCGGTGCACGCCGTGGGTTCAGGGCAGGAGCTGCCACTGTATGGAATGTAGTGATTAAGTGCATTTGACTCAGAATGATGGAAGAGGGAAACTTGTGATTGCCGAATTTAAAATACTAATTAACGTTTGATTAAAGCTGTCACATTGAAAACGGTCATGCTTCCCTAGGGGATATTTGTGAAATGGGGATATTTTGTGGTCCCCTCCATATTTTTCCTTATGTGCTGAATAAGCGATTTGGTTAATAACTTTCTTGACAAATTTAAAAGTTCTAGGAAAATTTTCATCCAGCCCCTTGTACCTACTTTATTTAGATACCAACATACTTCATCTATATTGCTAGTGGATTAATTTTGCTAGGGAGTTTCGGCTTGGTTCGGTTTCGAATTGCTAGTGTGATTTCTTGCTCCAACAAGCATTTAGAGAACAGGATATATTTGGTCAGTGTTACAGGGGACACGTGTATACCGACTCCAACAAACCACGTAGGAAGACTTTGATGAAGGAGAAAATTTGGCGAATGTTGACCAGTGTTACCGGGAGTTCTTAACCTCCAAACTAGGCATCAAACGCGAGAGAAAGGAATTTAGGAAAATTAGATAGTATGAGGTAGTTCATGTTTGACCAGTGTTAATGGGATATCGAAATACCTGCCCCGTCAAGTCAAACATGAACGGAAGAGTCATGAGGTGTGCAAAAACAACGAGAGTGTCCGCCTGGATTGTTTCACGATCTGAGCCATCGGGCTTGTACAAGGGATCTTTCCTTCTGTTTTTTATCGTCCATAAAGGGTTAGTCCGTTTTTGCTTAGTTTTTTTTTTCTCAAAACCGGATAATTCGATAGTTTTGGAGACGATAATCGAGGTACTCGTTGTTATTAAAAGTTTTATTAACAAAATTATGAAAACATAAACATAATGCAAAATTAATTATATTGCACAAATTTAAAAATTATGTTGCATGGTAAAAATGAGATAGCATCATTTGAAGCTTCATGGTTCTCCCATAATTCCGCGTCCAATTCTCTCAGAACACAAGCGATCTCTACATCAGTGGAATACCGACGAGTAGGGGGTGTGACCTGAAAAAAATCATCATTAGGTTCACATAGATTTTTTCACGAAGTCTAAATTTGTTAGGATGCACTGCTAAAAAAATGAGATCAAGATCTGCACACTGTGAGTATTTATTGATCCATAAAACAATTACTTTAGGTACAGAAACGATCTAAACTCATCATGATAAAAAATTTTGATGTAATTTACTTACATCGTTGAACTGTGCCTCACTGCGGTTTTCTCACCGCTGGGTCTTGTTGCACTGCGGTGTTCTCACCGCAAGGTACCAATTGTTCACCGATGTCCAAACGAAACTGATTTCCGACATGTAGGGCTGCAAACTGGACGTGAGCTGGCGTGTGGAATCATAAACAAAGCATATTTGGAGGGGGGGGGGGGTTCTTAGAAAAGAGGTCTAAGGGCAATCATTTTGTCCAGTGTGCGGTGGAAACACCGCGCGCGCGACCGACGGAAGGTTAAGGAAATCGCTAACCCTTTTGGGGGAATTTAATTTAATATACGTATCTCTAAGTCAATCTCTTTATTATCATGATTTTTTATATCTGTTCAAAATTTGGTGGTTAACCACTTTTATTTACACAACTTACCTTGGATGCGATAATGAACTGTTCTAAGAATGTTCACGAGCGAATGTTCTAATCTTCTGCACTAAGAATGTTGACGAGCGATGGAATACGCATGTAATATACGGTAGTGTTCAAAATGATGAGGAATGGCCCTTGAAGTTGTGGCTCACTATTATGGTTAGCCACTTTTCATCCTAAGCTTTACCTTTCCAAACATGTATCCTTCTGACCTGTTTAAATTGAGGGAAATTTCCAGTTACATGATTGAACGTCTTTCAATATCAGTTCCATGTTGCCATATAGTTAATGTTACCTACCTATTGTATTTGTTTCCAGTAAGGGGTGGGAGGAGCCTATGGTCACCGAGACCCTAGCAGTAGATAGACCTGGGCCCCGATACATAATTTCGCAGCATCATTCATCACAAACCCATCCGTGTACCTCAGTAGTGAACACGGCCTATTTGTATTAAATTCTTAGATGTTTTCATTTGTTTCTAAAATATGTTTTATTTTGGTTTGAAGTGTTGAATATATTTTAATGAGATCTGGATTTTTTTTTTCAAGTTGCTATTCAAAGCAATCCGTATGTATACGCATTCCAGATCTTTGAAATAGAGTCGACATTATTACCGGTGTGAGTTGTACAATAAATGTGGAGCTCGGTAATTTTCAGTACGGTTTATAACGTACTTATCAGTCTGCAAGCAGAATACAAAAGTATACCCCAGTTCGAGGGACAAGTGAGAATGGGGTGGGGCTAAAAACAAGGGAGGAACTCTTGAACTGGGGAAGTCAAATGTTGTAGAGAAGCCTACAGGCTGCTTTCAATTTCCTAAAGTGTTCAATTTCCTCGTCACACCGGCAGTCGGTTCCCGCCTCTCCAATGAAGTTATTTCGTAGCCTTTCACCTTTCAACTCTTTTCCCCTCCAGCATAGTCAATACCAAGTTGAATCAATCTAATTCACCCCTGTGCTTGAAATAAAACGACGCACGTTTTTTAGTTGGATGTCCAGTGCCATTGTCAACATATTTTGCGAATTCGTTTTTTCTTCGACATTGTAATGCTTTACGTAACAATGGGACGAAAGCAGCAAGATCTTGATGAATCCCAATATCTCAAAACATATCTGTATCCATTCATAAGTTTGTTGCCTGTTGTGCCGAAGAAAATATTTGGTAATGTGTAGAAATTGGTGTACCTAAACTCATTTAAGCAGTTTGTTAATACGTCAATATGAAACTTTTCGCAAATACTAATGCTTCACAATCATTCTCAACAGGTATTCACTAGGATCGGGTGCTATCAAACTTAGAACTTATCCGGATGTTATGGTTATGGGAAAAAATTAGAATAAAATTCCTGTCAAAATTCACACCGTTTTTCATTGAGACGGCGAATGTGTCAAGCATGATGAGAGGTGTTTAGTAGCAATCAACAGTATTCATTGATATGAACGAATACATTTTGAAAATATGTGTGTACAAATATAAGTACTAGAGTAATACACTATTGCTGACGAGATATTTAACAATAGTGAGATGGTAAAGATGGTGAAGATGGTGAGATGGCTGTAAAAAAAATACAAACTTACAAAAATATATCTTGCTGCAATTTTGTACCTTGAAGTACCTCCTCTTTGAAATTAAATAAATCTTCGTTTACGTTTTAAAGTCCAACTCTGCAATAACAATTTTTCCGTCCGTCCGTCCGCCGTACGCCGTATGCACGATTTCTCCCAAACGGCTGGAGAAAAAAATCTGAAATTTTTGGGAAAAACCAATATTGGTCCGACAACGGCTCAATTTATTAGCCAGCAGTCTCACTTAATTTAAAGTGCCCTTTAAGGGTTGTCAAAGTTTTCTAAAATCCCTGAAAACCTCAAAAAAAAGTCAAGGCGGCCTAAATGTGAATTCTTTTTGATGAACTTCCCACGAGAAATCGAATGAGCCCTTCCCCAGGACCGTAGCTCAAACCATTCCCGATGTATGGCCCGATTTATGGTGCCAACATTGGCGTTATTTTTGTTTATTATTGTTTTTGTTTTGATTGCAGTAACATATTGATGTAGTGAACGTGGATACTGGAGTGAACTCCTAAAAGGGTTTATAGCCAATACACGGGTTGTGATAACCGTAAAAAAAAAACTGTGCAAATTCTTTCACTGGGGTTTATTATTCAATTGGCTTGCGTTCATGATTTGAATTTCTACTAAGCTTTGGAGTGTGCGTGTTTCACACGTGATAGAGAAATTATTGAATTTCAGGAGGCACACAAATATGATCAACTGATCAATCCAACTAGGTATTTTGGTTGAGAATAGATTTATGTGCTCTATGCTTATCTCTCAGGCAGGTCACATCTAAGTAAAAGGACTTTACATGAAACATCTCCATGTACACACGAACTGAGAAACTAGTTCGTTTATCTTCAGATCCTAATAAATGAATTCCCACTAAATGAAGGGAAATCGATGGGGAGTCCATTACATCAAGTCCGCCATTGAAAACCAGTCGCTTGTCGATTCATCTCTTCCATCCCTTCTTGTAGTTATCCAACTCTCAACTTCCAACAACTCTTATATCACATTCAACACTAACCACCATGATTAAAAACTTTTAGAACGAACGAAGAACTATTTAACCATAGTAATTGACAAGTTAAGAAAGTACGAATCGTTATAGATTTATTTACGAGTATAGTAAACTTTCTGTCTTCTTGAAATCGTACAATTTTTACCCTCCGAAATCACAATTTATAGTTGCTTTTCACGTTTCAGAACATTCAGATTGATTTTGTTTTCGTCGGTGGTAAATATCTCTCATACTAAGTCACAGTTTCATTTGGAGTTTTCAGGAATGTGTTATACGATGGTATTTTCCATCGAATTAGTAGCACCAAAAGCACAAGATCAAGCGTGAATTTCTTGAAATGTTGATTTCTCTTAATCTATTTCCCTGATTTCGATCAAACTCGTTTAGAAGTTCAATCTACGTTGAAGGTCGGTACCTTTATACGCATAAATATGATTGTTTGTCATGCGCGAATCCAGAGTTTTCACTTGCGAGGGATAGAAAAAATTGGTTCAACATTCAACTTTCAAATCAAAATTTCATCTCTGTTTTATTTTATTCTGAAATACTTTCGGATCGTGTTTTTTCCGTCTGTGCGTCTGACCATAAATCCTTGTAACAAGTTTGATTACTACAATTTTCATCCAATTTGGAAATCATTTCGTTCCTCGAAAATCAGTGCATCACTCCGTGCTTGCGCAAAACGTCAAATTCACCAATCCACATTTTATCAGGTTCCAGTGGTCCAATCTTGCTAAAATTTGGAGCAGGAAGGGAAAAGCGATCTAATGATCTGATATCAATTATAATTTGGTTGAATGTAATGCATATCCCCTTGAAGGCGTTGATGACTACGGGAACAGATTATAGTCTACATCTTTCGAGAACATTTACGACATTTTAATGATCGGTACATTCATGATCCGAAGATGCTGTGTGCCATACCCATCTATGCAGATGTTTTTTGAGAAATTTCATAGGGGTAAAGTACGATTCTTGATGGTTCGCCATAATTTCATTGCTGTCGGATCAATAACAACGTAAACGTTTCTTTGACATCATTTCTAGTGATTTATCGGCTCAATTTCTTCAAAAGTACGGAGGTAGTTGGATTTATTTTACGGGACCCTTTGGATTTTACTTTGGTTGGTTGAGTGTGTCCGCAGATCCTCTTAACATTCTTCATTTCTACATTTTTTATCACGATTTGATGAAATTTTCTCGAAATATGGGGTTTACGATGTAGTCGATTCTCCAGGAGTTTAATTCACAATCAATACTTTCGTCTGCTCTTACGCAAACATAAAATTCATCGCATATGTATGACGCGCTCACGTTCAAGTCTTCTTATTTTGGAGAAATTTGGGAAACGTTTATGAGAGAACGATTTAAACGAAATAAAATCGTATCATCATTCTGTACGCTACAGAATTAGTGCCGCAATAGTGATGCTTTTAAGAGTCTACTCAATTTCGGTGTCGTGAATAGTTGTAACAAGTCTAATTTCTGGATCTATTGATGAATTGAAACATTTTAACGATTGGAACATGTTACCAATATGGTTTGTAGTACTTACGTAGTTTGTTGATATGATCGATAATGTTAGTCATAATGTATATAAGTCATTATTTTGAAATTCTGATACCTCAGTCTCCAACAACAAATTTAACACCTTCCCGTTTTCTTCAGCCATCTTATGCTTTCTTCTCTTCGAATCCATCATGCAGGTCACGAAAATCCGAAAGATGAAACGGGAATTCCGAGCACGGAAAATGTGCTGGATAGTTGTTTTTGAAAAAAAAAAAAACAGGGGAAGTGCGAATTCCGGGTGGGACTGTTGGAATGTGAGGGCGAAGTGAGAGAAGACGCGTAGGCTGTGGGAGGACGGTGTTTTATATCGTGGATTGTGAGGACTTGGGAGCCTGAGGTAGGGAGGGGGACATTACGGATTCCCTTTGAAGGATTCGGTAATGACTTCCATCGCTCCCTGTTTTCGGATGCCGCCTAGATCACCCGTTTTCCGTCATTTCGGCGTTTTACCCACGAACTCTCGACCTCTTTTGTTTTCGCCTCGTTTCACATCTGGAAAATATTCGAGATATTGGGATGCTTTTAACCCGTCCGGTACCGAGTGACTCAGTCACCCCAGCGGTCCAAATTTTCGTAGTTTGATAACAACACACGCCAGTACGGGCATAAGCTTTTTTGTATTTGCTCATTAACACTCAATTTTATGAAAAAATAAGCAGCAGTGCAGAAAAATTACTTTTAAACGATTGGAACACGATGTGGTGCCCATGGAGTGACTTAGTTACCCCACTCGGTAGTGCGTGCATAGAAAAAAAAAACGTAGCGCCATTAGGTGTTTACCAACAAAGTGCAATGTTCCTCTTGAATCTTTCAGAGTTAGTTTCAAGGCACATTTCAACACACAAAATATCCGGAGTGGAATATTCAAAATTCGAACACTAGAAAGCTCTTCCTAATCGAACTCGCAAAACAACTTGCTCTCCCCAACATGAAGATGCGTTTGACTCAAAATATTCACACATACGTTTCAAACTGCATCAAGCTTTCTGCAGGGGCTTCACTGAAATCATCTGAATCTGAAAACTCAGCCCGAGCAGCACCGACACATAGCAGCCTCTCGTCAACTCTGACTGTGGCGGTGCGTTGCAATTTTCGGAGCAGAAAAATGGATTAAAAAAACAAAATTAAAGTCCTGTGTTTGCCAGAAACCTGTCTGCATCAACCATCAAAGCAAACATACATTGGCCAAGTGTCTTGTATGTAAAGAAAAGAGTGGGTGAAATTTAAATATTGGACTTGAAAATTTTTGGGGAAGACCATTTTGTAAATATGTATTTTCTGATGTATTTTTTAAATACGTTTTTTTCTGTGCGATGCTTTAAAGCTATGTCATTCATTTTGTATAATTAAAAATATTCGCATTTGAATTTTTGGTATTTAACAAGTGTAATTATTAAAAAATTACTAAAATGTGAGTGGGGTGACTCGGTCACCCCACTTGGTAGCGCGCGTTACACAAGGGAGGTTGGTAGCGGACGGGTTAAACGAAGAATTAGTGGGTACTGGGTCGATAGACTGTCAATTAAAAAAAAAAATAATCCAAGTCAGAGTATGCCGAACCAACTTCTGGCATACGCAGGAAATAGGTACAATGCTTACGTACAATGCTAATCATTACGTTATAGAGAAACGTAAAATCGGAATAAAAGGTGACAGCTTCTGTACTGGGCATGCATCTAAACCCTTAACTTCCCAAGCAATCATCTTATTTTAGTCCAAAAAACCTATTTTAACTGTATTTATCCCCCCATCCCCACCCAATTTTATTTGCGAAACGGTATACTACGGGACGTTGAGGTATAAGCAACCCTTACAGAAATATATCGCATGTGGTACTTCAGGACGATGTGGTACAAACAACACTCGCACCAAAATTTTCACAGAAAAACCTTTTATTTTGAAATTTCTCAGTAGGTACAAAATCAAGCAGGAATAAAATATTAAAAAATCAGAATAAAAAATCGATAATTTCAAGAAAAACTTCCTTAACCTGTGAGCAAACAAACAGACCAATACTGGCCAAATCTTCAAACAGCCTGCCGATCCTGCTATCTGATTCCGTGTCAGATACTACATCACTTTCGTCGTCTTTTCTGTAAGAATCAGCATCTGCCCGTTTGACTTGACAGAGACAATTAACTCACGACGACTAGTAAAAGTATGTTGAAAAAATTAACAAAAAACAATTTAGTCAGAGTTTTTTACTGTAACTAGACACTCAAACACTTCACTATCCACTTCGTTTTCACGTTTACTTTTTTGAGGAACTATAACGTTACCGTCCTAAGTTTACTCCAGGATCCTGGAGGATCATGCGTGATACCAAACGTTTTTTGGCCACAGACTCTTTACAAATGACCAAACATCGAATGTGAAGTGTTTACGAGCTTCATCGGGACGTTTCCAACGACCTACGATTTTAACAAAACGTCACATAATAACTAATAACTGCTAGAAAGAATGACAAATATACCCCTTTCTTGAAGGACGACATTTATGCAAAAAATCACGGGGCACTGTGGTCAACATGTGGTTATCACTTTCCTTTATTCTTCTTCATCTTTGTTCTCGGGCTCAACGCGTAGCCCACGATGTCACAAAGAGAACTCAAGCACGCGAGATCGTTCCCTTTTCCTGCAAAAATATAAAAATATCCTAAGATTGGAATCACCTGTGAACTCTGGGAAGATGAGTGTTAAAGAAATGCTGAAAGGCTTTTAGTATTCGTTGATTATTATACTATACTAACTAATTACTCTACACTATACTCTATACTCTAATAACTCTATACTATCTAATAACTAACTGAAAATTGATGATAGTTTCACTTAGGTCCGCAGAACCAGCGTGCAAGACAAAACATCCAATTGCCTAACATTTCAGCTTTCTAGGTTCATTAGCACAAAAAATAGCAATTAAAGTTTTTCGTGACTCCGAGGTAATATTTCCCAGGCAGGAAAATTATTGTTGGGACGTGGAATGTCAATACCTGAAATGGTGCAATATACTGTATATGGACACGACGTAGAAATCCTCTGGTGGAACAACTGAAATTTAACGAGGTCAGATGAAAAACCTACCTACAGTTCACTAGCCCACAATTATAGTATGCAAGACTTAAAAAACTCGATTTCAAAATAAGCTTATGAAAGCTGATCCGATCCTCACTGGATACGTGATGATTTTAACTATGCCCGAGCACGTTGAAATGTACGTTCGAGAACGGATGAAGGTAACACAGTCCGGGTGGGTTCATTAGATTCTTAGAAGGAGAGTCTGTCAATATCAACTGTCAAAACAATAATGTTATTCGAAAGTTTTCGATGTTCTGATTTTTGAAATTTCACCCTTTAGGATTGGTTGAGGTCGATGAAGAAAGTCCAGCCCTAATCAGACTCCAAATATGATTTTTGGCCCATGTTTCATTAACTTTTATTTCGTAGTTTCGGAGAAAAGATCCGGACGGTTATAAATTCAATTTTCGGATTCAACAAATCGTGAAAAGTAAAACAACAAATTTTGTGGGAGGTTAACTTTTTTTTTGGTCAAATACAAAGGTCAATTATTGAAAATAATAAACCAATGTAGGCATGTTCGCATGTACAGTACGAGCAAAGAGGAATTACTGTTGTATCCCAAATTAAATTAAGAGGGAACAAAAGCGATTTAAAGGAATGAGCATGGAATTAATTAATTAATGGAAATGGGATATTGGTAATTATCAAAACCGTGTAATTTAAACTTTCACGAAACGGAAGCCTCGGTATGCAAGAGCCCGAGAGACTTTTAATGGGAAGGAACGGCAGTGAGATGCCTGGCTAATCAAGTGCAGACTTCAGGGCTCAGAGAGCGGCAACGTGGTCGGCCCTCGTTCCACCGAGAATTCCGTCCGGAATAAGCCCTTCCTCACCGCTCTTCTATCCACGGATTCGCCCGACTTTATCATCTCAAACCGCGAATGCGTTCGGTGGTTGAGGTTCCGCGCTATTGGCTCCTTGCTAGCCCGAAAGCATCGCCGATGCACCTTGCAATCCCAGCCAATCAGACAATTAGTCACCGTGTTGAGTGCGGGGGAACCTTCTTGAGGATATGGAAAGAGTGAATGAAGAGAATGAGAAATAGTGAGAGACACAGAAAAAAAGAAGAAGAAGTGGGAGATAGAGAAAGAGGGGAAGAGAGAATCTGAAATTTTAATTAACGACGGAGAGCGTGAGTTGTGAGCATCATTCTTAATCAAAGAAGCTGTTTCAAAATTAGAAACGTGCAACCTGAAACAGTGAGAGGGTTTTTCCATGAAACAACGATTTTAAATTAATTTCCATTCCCGCAATAATAAGGTATTATGAAAGGGATAATATTAAATGTCATGGAGAGGAGAAATTGAATATCTATCACCTCAGATGTTGAGACCTTCGCCTGATGCTGAAGTCGTACGGATCCTTTTGGTTTATTATTTTCAATAATGAATTTTCTTAATAGACCAAGAAAACCCAAGTTTAAAATCCCATTCCAAGTTTGTTGTTTTACGTTTCAAGAAGTATAATATATGAAAACCGAATTTAAAAAATTTTAAAATCCGTCCACCCGCCATCAGCGGTCCAAAGCGTCTATCCGTAATTACTGAACGAAAGTTAATAAAAAAATGCTGCAAATTCTTTCACTGGGGTTTATTATTCAATGATTCATGATTTGAATTTCTACTAAGCTTTGGAGTGTGTGTGTTTCACAGGTGATAGAGCGATTATTGAATTTCAGGAGATATGCATAGAGCACTTAGATCGGTTCTCAACCAAAATACCTATTTGGATTGATCAGTTGACCATATTTGTGTGCCTCCTGAAATGTTGTCGGACGAATATTGATATTTCCTGAAAATTCCAGATTTTTCGCTCCAGCCGTTTGGGAGTACGGCGGACGGTCGGAAAAATTTTTATTGCAGATTATTGCGGATTCTACACCCTTTGAAACGTAAACCATGCAATTTTTAGGGGGGTTAAAATTTTTGTTTAATGAGCGACTACAGTGGTTAATTACTGGGGGGACAGGTTGTCCGAGCGAGCTGGGGCGTCAGTCCTCTAGCTGTTTACTTTCAGTGGGAGTACTGATTGCCCTGGTTCGAATCCGGCTGGCACCAATGATTAGGGCCAAAATCCTATCAAGTGTTGTATACCTGTCCTGTCGTTAGACAATTCACCTCTGATCTCGATATCACGTGAATCCAAAACGCTCCCAACCCAGGGGCGTGAGGCAATGGGAAGCCACGAGCGAAATCGTCAGACCTAGTTCCGATCCTCTCTAGAGGACGGCTGGCGACGTCTGCGACACCTCCGGGTAGTCGGACGAAAATCCAAGGTGAAATTCCTTGTTTACTTTACTTTACTTTTTACTTTCAGTGGTTAATTATTGCAAAATAAACCAAAATTGGATCAAAATCAAATTTGGGGTCTAGTTAGGATTGAATGCTCATCATCGATCTCAGTCAATCCTAAAAAGTGAACTCAAAGGGCTGAAATTTCAAAAATCCGGTTATAAAAAACTTTCGAAATAACAATATCATCTTCATGTTTGTAATTTATAGACGTGCCTTCAAAGAATCGAATGATGCCAGCTGGTTGGCTTTACTTTCATTCGTTCGCTCTCCCTAAGGGCCAGAACGTTGTCAAAAAATGAACGTAAAAGAAAATGTGAATGTGAACGAGCTTGGACATAGTAAAAACCGCCCAATATTATGTGTGGATCTTATCAGTTGGTTATTGCTAAGGGATTTTGTTCCAGGTGTTCCTTCTCGGATCGATTCTTTCAACATTTTCTAAGCTAAATAACTCACAAAGCTGTAATTTGATTAGATGATTTAACGTAAATCAAGGGCTCTGCTACATAAGATGTTGAAAGCTACGAAATACCCTTGGTCTCGCGTGCAGAGCTCCGTGAGCAATAAGTTTTGATGTCAGCTTCTGTATTTTACAAAAGGGCTACTAACGGTTGGTTTTCACGGAGTTATTTTTGAGACGAAGTCATCCTACTGCCTTTGGACACCTAGAAGTGAGTTGCAAGGTATGGGGATCAGTGATCAGTAGTGATATATGTATACAGGGTGGCTCTTAATGAACGAACCACTCTTTCTATTTTGTTGATTGTGGAGAAATCAAAAAACTTGTCGAAGTAACCTCCCCTTATTTTTTTGCAAAGAAATTAACCATTTCATTTTTGCGCGCACCAACTTTGTTTTTTCAAATGGAATCCCGCAATTTTTATTAATAATCCCCAGAGAATTAATAAACTCCAGTGAAAGAATTTGCAGCGTTTCCATTTTCTTTTACTTTTCCTTACTTGTCTTTAATGACGTCTCCGAGTTTGAATCTTAATCCGACACTTCGTAGGACGGAAAAGAGAACCCCAGAATATGTGTATTTCAATACCGTTTCTCTTCCAGATTCAAGTATATATCTTCTTGCATATCTTTCTACTCTGGCGTCATTCTAGATCCTACCTTCATTTTCGGTATCTGATTGGGGTTACTATAGCATCGTAAACATGTTTACATTTCACAGCTGCAATAACTTACCGCGTGACTGTTCGAAAAAAAAAGAATAGCTTAGTTTAATTAAGAATGTTTTTGATTCTCAAATGAAATAGACCCACCACAATCAAAGTTTGTGTCAAAAGCTAAGAAAATGTCCTCAAACTTGTACATAATCAAATTTCTATCAGAAGAACTAATGATCAAAATTTATCACTAGCTGTTTAATTTTACAATATGCCATTGTAATACGTGAAAGCACTTTAAAATACCTAATTGATACAATTTTCAAGATGCAATGAACGACATCAAGGACATTGTTCAATAAGCCCAGGCGCCATCCCGGCGATACATTATTTCATGATTTGAATTCGTCAACTGTCCACCAATAGTACACATTGAATTTGATAAAGCTAATACGTAAACGCGAAAGTATATACCTATTTTGCTGATGTGAGACAGCGACAATAAAATCAAACGGACTCAAGTTGCTGAGAGTAAAAAATACATTTTTTCGAATGAAGACAAAATACAGAGATAAGCAAATAGTCAATAACGAGTTTAGGAATTTAATGAAGATGAATAGGGAACAGCTATTCAAAAAGGAAACTTGTAAACTAATAAGAGATAACCCGTATGTTTATTTTATTAAGGAACATCAATGATTTTATGACATTGTCAGCTATGTAAATGGCGTATCTACTAAGTAAATCATTGAGTAGAAGTGACATCTAAATTTTAATCGCTAATGTGGTGCATGGGCACCTCATAACAATTAGGGGTAAGAACCAACACCGGGCTAAGCCACAGTGTTAAGCTATCCAGCTCGGTCATCGGTTATTATTCAATTGAAGAATGTTACATGAAAGTGGTGTAAATAAACGATATATATCTATGTATGTAATTAGAAATGTTAGGAGGTTATGCGTTAGGAAAGTTTATTCAGTCCTTGCCTTAGATGTTTGTATAGTTGTAATTAAAATCACTGTACTTGACAAATTGCATTTGAGACAGAACATCGACAATCTTCCTGTGCCTGCTGTGTGGAGAGGGCGAGGGGAAAACTATAGAGAAACCGTCTACAAGAAACCGTCGAGAGGACGTCGATTCAAATCGTCCTCCCGAAACGTCGACTCAAATTGTCCTCGGAGAACGTGAACTTGACGTGAGGATCGGTAATGAGTGGCGAAGGTGGTCGACGGAGGGGGGAAAAGGCCGTGGCGGAGGAAGGTTCACCGCGGCTCCACGAGAATGACATTCCATTGCTACCGTGGAAACGCCGTGTCCTCGGCACCAACCGCAGGCTCGAGCCGGTCCCTTCGCCCTACACCGTCCTGATGGGAAGTTGGCGGCCGCTGGATAATTAATGAGGAACCTCTCCATCTCCTTCCTCCCCGACTACTCCATGTCCATTGAACGCAGCGACTGCAACAACAACGTAACACTCGCCCCCCATCATTGCACTCAACTGTAGTCTATTGCGTATTTAATTACATACCTCTTCGCTCGACTACTGAAGTGAAATGATGACCAACCACAGTCCTATTTGCTGTCAGAGTACCATAATAAGGGATAAAACTGTATGAAACTCTTCATCGTTGAGCTTATAGTAGATTCAAACACATTGGTAACTAATGCAAACATTACACAGACGTCCCTATGTCTGCTTTTTGTTGTAATTTTTACGAGGACTTATAAACATAATCATAAAATTATGTGGTGATTTGAGAACTTGAGGGCTTGAAGGTGGTGCTTGGAAGTTATCTTCTAACCACCACCTTCAAGTCTTGAGGAAGTTCTACAAATAGGACGAAACGTTGGCGATGAAATTGTAGTTTTTCATCAACCTCTGACTGACTCTCGAGATCTCCAAACAATTTTCACATGATATATGGGTCATTTTCCCAGAAAGAGCCAATCTTTGTTCGGAGAGGATTCTGACTTCCTATTAATGAAACGGGGATCAAGAAAATTTCTCGATACACTATCAATCTTACTGTACGATATGCAATCAACACATAATGCATTTACACACCATTTAATACTTAAATTTAAATTTTCACAGCAAATTATCCTTTAGCCTGCCTGTCCTAAAATGAATTTTCCAACTTTCCGCGAACATTGTGAACCACTGATTACATTTATGGTCCCGGGATTTTGGGGATTCTTCAATTAATATCTAAACATAAAAAAATTAGGAGTTTAAATTCGAGTGTCCGGAGGTTTTCGTCCTTAATCTGCCTTCTTTGTGTTTTCGTATTTTGGCAGAGAACTTTCATTTCCCGCGGCTCTTACCAGGTGTGTAGTGGGGAGTTCAGTTATAGAAACGTGGTTTCCCGAGCAGCATCGTTCCTTAGTTTGCCAGCTGAGAAACGGTAAAAAACTGAAATTATTCCTTTTTTCTAGTCTCAAAATGTAGATTTTACCGAACTTGTTCCATTGGTATAGTGGTCTTGCTGAAAAACATCACTAGAGCCTGAGTAAAGGTGGGAAACCATGTTTCCATGCACTGTTTTGTGTCTTTGGCCTGCCCTCCATATACGTAAAGGTAAAAGACTACGTTCAAGTCATTTATTAATAATAGCCTTTTCCATAGCTATAATATAGTCAAGTTAAACTATTGACAATAATGCATAATTAAATCAGAACATCATACCTATTTGAAAGGTAATAAAGTATAATTACCAATGGTATTGGTCTGCTGACCAGGTGCATCTATCAAGTTTCAAGTACTAATTTTGCTAAATATTTTTCGTTGTTTCGTTTTGGTTTATTATTCTTGTGAGTAATACACCTTTGTGATCATGCAGGTCTTAAAAATGTTTGTTATCAATATATTACATTTGTTGTCTCAAAGCCTGCCAGAGGTGTCTTTCGTCTGCCAATCGATTTTCATTATTAATATTTAAATAATTAAACAGGTGCCTTATAGCGCGGCCTACCTTCGAAATACAATCTACATAGTGTAAAGATGAACCCTGATTTTAGCCAGAACTCAATTTCAAGTTTAGGTTTTCTAAAAACGATAGGTCCGGATTCACCCTCTCTGAAACAATGACCCATATATGTATATCTATATACATTTATAGCTTTTCCAAGTCAGATTCGGAAATTTCCAAACCAATTTCAGAAATTTCCATTTCAATTTCAGAATTTTCCATTTCAATTTCAGAATGTGATCAATATTCGGGTGGGAGCGTAAAAAAGTGCGAACAAGAGAAAGAAATAAGTAGCTAGCACACCAAATGTGTTAATAAAATTAAAAAAATTATCACCAGGAACTGGTTCATCAAAATTGATAAAATATGCGTATGTTTTGCTTCCGAGCCGTGTGTTCACTTTCGGAAGGCAAACAATTTTTGTTGTCCGAATTCAGAATTTCCACTCGCATTTTGTGTTGTTTCATAGCCTACTAAACAAATTTGGTTCCCAGTCTGTCTGTGTGTCAGTCCGCATATCCTTGTTACAGCCATAACTTCCACAATTTTGAATGATTTTAGCTCATATTTTGAGGGACTATGCAGATAAGGTCTCTTGAGGTCCCATACAAATTTCATCTCAATATAATCAGCGGTACGCTCTGCGCATGCGCTAACGTGAAATTTTTGAAACAGGTATAACTTTTTGGCTGTTTCAAGAATTTCACGTTAGCACGTTTCACGTTATCAATTTCGATGAACCAGTTCCTTCTCACCTCTCGTGATAATTTTTTGATTTTATTAATACATTTTGTGTGCTACCTACTTATTTCCTTCTCTTTATCCCACTTTTCTACGCTCCCACCAGGATATGGATCACATTTTGAAATTGAAATGGAAAATTCTGAAATTGAAATGGAAAATCCTGAAATTGGTTTGGAAATTTCCGAATCTGACTTGGAAAAGCTATACGCATTTATACATCAGTCAAGAACTTGATCACAGTACTTAATCATAAACATAATACTGCCGATTTCTGGGGAAAAAAAGCAATAAAAATTGACTTAGCATTCTAGCTGGCATGAGCAGCGGTTGAATGGATCTGCCATTACCCCCTAAATCTCTCATCCTAAAATGATCACGTAAAAGACGTTTTTCAGACTAAAATTGTAAAATCAGATGATTGTAGTGATTTGTCATAACCACCATTCCATTCACTCCCTTCCAAAGTTAAGTATGAAATCTGAAATATGTTCCTAAGCTTGCCCAATATTCTTAATCGAACGAAAAATGAAGCAAGAAAAACAGCAGTACCTATGTGCTGTCTGAGCAGCGCTTGAATGAATTATTTATACCCTCCCCTCCTTTTCTTCCTCTTGATAGGAAATGCAAAATTTCCAAGGTTCGTTGCAGAAATAGAAAACAATATTTGAGAAGAAAATAAATATTTTACAAATAATCAATAAACTCAGATGAAAATATTTTAAAAAATTAACGATTTGATGCAACTACACTCTCCGTTCAGCCCCTTCCACAATGAAAGACGAATATTCTAAAATTCCTTAAAATACTAAACCAAGGAACGGCTAAATAAAAAGGTTCCCAAAGTTGCCTCATATTGAATATTCTAAATGTTTTACCAGATTGTCCTGTTTTTCTATGAATTTAGGAAAAGACGTTTACAACTAGAGATTACAATTCAGAATGACACCACTTACTGGAAGTTTACTGAGTGAGTTCACGTATTTTGGGCTGAACATTTGGAGGTTGTAAACTGAAATATAGGTAATTCACGGAACGTCCGGTGTAAACACGAATTTCATTTCTATACAATTTTTAAAAATTACAATAATGGTAATTTAACTGAGACTAGGAAAAGTGGAAGTTTATGGTTTTGTTGGAACGCAGCGCGAGATCAAATTCGAATAGTCGGCATTCGCATGGATTGTCGCTAAGCCTTCCACCCACGAAAAGGTGTCGTGACTCTTACAACGAGGATTCCGGGGTTAAAAGAAAAGAAAAAACTACGGTTTTGCTCTGCACAATCTTAAAACGTTCTACGTCCTCCGGTCACGCGAGCGAAAACCAATCCAACACCGGGCATTGAATGTTCTCGTAGATACCGCGCGATCCTAAACAATTCCAGTTTTTCTTTGGCGGATTGAGAAAAAGAAATGCGGAATGTCGACATGAGGTTGGTATGAGCTGGATTCCATCGGGTCGCGATCCGTCGTATGCTGAATTACATATCGCATGTAACCATTAACGAGGAAATCTCACGAACACTACTGACTAGTAACTTATTAGGATTGATGTTATCTTACGTTTTGGTCTCGTCAATGTATCGATTCCAAAATCGTATCTGTTGTTTGTACTTGTTCAGATGTATCTGAAATGATTTGGAACATGAAGAGATTTTCGGTGTTTGGGTCATTACCTCTTGAAAACCACACTTGACTCCTATTCAAGGCCCGCAGGTAACGGTGACCATACTTGCCGCTTTTGTTACTTCATTGTTTGATAATCCCGTTTGTATGTGAACATATTTAAAGCCTTTAATGGCCTCCAAATACCCCAATCTGCTTTGTGCCGTAGGTTTTTCCCAAGCCCTGTTTCCGGCAAACGGTCAGTCGCCTGAAGTCTCCCCCCTAGCACCCTGGGGTTTCCCGGGGGTAGTTATAACCCCGTCCCTGATTGGTTTCTACTATCCCCCTCTCTCTGCTCCCCACGATTCCCCACTCTAAATTTTCTTCACTTCCCCTCCAAACAAAATTTTCCCGTTTTTTGGTTAACAGAATCCGGAGTCAGTTCTCTCCTTCTTTTTTAGCTTGCTCTTACACCCTTGTTAACTCGACTGACTTCATATCATAGTTATCAAAGTGACTTCATTTTCATAACTAAGTAGTGGTAAAGCAACATATTTTGTGATATTGTTGACTACCTGCGAAACCTCAACTTCGGCAGAAGCGCCCTAACATTTTATTCTACAACACCTTTATTTATTTTATTGATTCACTATATCGACGAATACGAATTGAATGATATATTTCCATACTCGTTCATTGAAATGTACGCGTTGATTTGAAATATAGCCTCCATCAGTTAACTGCATAACCGTTTATATCTCCCTTGGGTTCACCTCAACAGTACTATTATGAGAATAATACTCCAAGATTATGATTTAGAGCCAATCTCCCGACAAAATATAATTCTCAGGGTGAGTATTAGCGGCCGCTTCTTTTTCCTGAAATTCTTATCGATCTTACGCAATTAAAACGAAAAGCCTCCGTAAAAACACATTACAATTGAAATCAAGTTATTCGTCGGAAACTCCATAAACTTCTTATTTACTTGTTGTCAAACTCAAATTCGTAGCGCATTATTCAAGCTCAGGAAGTATACGAAAAAAACAACTCCAGAAATATCCCAACTTGACTTTTTTTCTATGGGGTTCATCGCTCTAAATAATAAACTTTTTTTTATGTTGTTTGCAATATTCACTTAGGGCTCCAACCCCACGGATGATCGTGAGTTAAACTTGAGTTAATTCTGTTATCTTAACGGTGTTTTTGAGTGATAACTCCTTACTGTGGATTAACTTCTTATTAGAAACTACTTTGTATGACTTTGTTAAAAACAAAGTCTATGTTAAAAAAAAGCAGAGTATAACTTCTTAAACCTTGATGTAGAAGGAATGGCTCTTTATTTATGTATAATTTTTTAGATTCGTTTGATCAGAACGAGTACATGGACAAATGTTTGAGAGAAGAACGAATAAGTAAAATTTGTTAATGCGGTCCAAGGCTGAACCAATGCAGGCAGGAAGATAGAAAGAATGTGTGTAACGGCTTCGTAATAAACCCACTAGCAACTAAATTCCCTACGGGGAAAGTACAGTTTTAATTTACTGAGGTATTGAAGAATTTGTGACAGGAGAGTGACGCATGAGGGAGGTTTATCCTTCGTTGGAGAATGACAGCCCGTTACCTGTATAAATACGTAATGGAATTGCCTTTGAAAGAGGTTTTTACTCATCCAACGACTGGTTCACAAATAACAGACGTGCATAACTCCAGTGTTCCCTCTGTCATCAAAACTACCATTCTCAGCATCGTACGCTTAATCCGCCAAGTTTATATCGTAAATATTGTTGTTTGTTTCAGGTGAGCAGTTGTTTCAGAAGTTGACAACGATGAATTGAGGCTTCGCAGCCAGGTAATGTTGTTTCAATTTAAGGAGAAAAGATACACATTCAGGTTCGCCCCTGCTGCATGTTGTTGACATATAATTATGTTTTGTTATCAACATAGTTGTCAAATCTAAGAAACAGTTTTGCTTCCGTTTTCACTCATAAATAACTTCCACTGTTCGAAATTATCAATAAAATTATAAAAAAGGTACGCACCTTAAAATTAAAATGTTTACTAACCGTTAACAACGAATTGAGACACTCCTAATAAATTATACCTGTACAGATCATTAATAATTGATGATTTGTACAGGTACAGGTATAAAGCATTAATCATTAATTTGCTTTGATGTTACAATCAGAAACTATCACTCGATACCCAGCCACTAAATCGTATTGACAAATGAGCTGCCTGGGGCAGACATCTTGAGAGGACCTTTGTAATGAAATCAGAGAATTTGATAGACTTATATTTGTTTTACCTCCATATTTTTAACATTCAATTATGATGTGATGAAAATGAATAACGATTACTTCGTTGCTTTGGTTTCACATAAACAAACAAAGAAATTAACGAATAAAAGGGGATACCATCTCTACCCTCATTCACTTAGATTGGATAAGAGCTGAAGAAGTTGTGGTCGGTACAGTGAATCCGAGAGTGCGAATGTTGACAGAACAGCAGTCAGTTACAAAATCAGAAGTTAAATTACTGTTGGTTATATTTGAAAAATTTTCCTAGAACCACTCTTGTTAACTAATCACATAATTACTAAATTTGAATGGGGTGGAAGAGTTGTTAAGTTGAACATTGCTCACTCACAGATTCGTTACGGATTTTCCTGTACAAACTTGGTAAAAGGTGCGCAGATATTCAGTAGCTTCACACGAGGCTTACAAGCCTTTGTTGAAGCCAGTTGAAATTATGATGGAAATATGAAGTACTTCTAGCGCGTAAGCTATGCAAGAAGACAACAGCAATAATTTGTTGTCAGATGATGCCATCTCTGGCTACTCAAATTAACGAAACCAAGTAATGGCATGCTATAATTGTACACAAAAGCAGATTGATGATCATTTGTTTAAGACTTTATTTTATATCACAATCTAGTTTTTTACATAACTAATAAGTGATATTATTCTGACATGATGTTAACTTGATCCAAACATGCAAACGTGAGCAATTTTGTATATATACTGATATAGTTTGGCGTCCCTACATAATCACTGGACACTGTTACACTATAACTATTTTCACAACACTAATTCATGTGGTTTTTTCCTCTTCAACCTTCTAACAAGGTGTTCAACGTCGAGAAGATGGGCTTCGTTGACATGCCCCTGTAGCCTCTGTTGATGGGCTGCAGCAAAACGGTGTATTTCGGTTTGAACCAAATCCAATCCAAGATCACGATGGAGGTTCTCATTTCTCACGTACCAGGGAGCATTAACTACGTCCCTGAGTACTTTATTTTGGAATTTTTGTATTATTGCAATATTACTCTTGGCTGCACAGCCCCATAGCTGGCATCCATAAGTCCATCCAGGCTTGAGGACTTGTTTGTAGAGCATAAGTTTGCTCTCTATTGGCAAGACTGAGCGTCGTCCCATGAGCCAGTAAAGTTTCTTGTATTTCAGGCATAGTTCGTTTTTCTTTTTCTTCACGTGTGATTTCCACCGCAACTTTGCATCGAGGGTCATCCCCAAGTATTTTGCCTCGTTGTCGTACGGGATGATTTTACCATTGAGAAAAGTCGGAATGTACTGTAGCTTTCTGTTCTGATGATCATAATAACAATATAATCTACATTTACGACTTTGAATTGAAAAGGAAAGATTTTGGCAGACATACGGCTGGGGGATGGTCATTGGAAGTTAGGGGACTCATATCGGGAACTCCGTGAAGGATAACAAAAATATTTATCTGGTTATGCCGTTACGATGTGTGCCCCACATCTTCCCCCAACTTGCAATAACCTCCGCCAAAAGTAAAATCGGTCTCCGCCGTCTACCAGGGTGTCAACAAAGCAAAATACACGCGTCGCGGTGTCAAAAAAAACGGCGCAGCGCCCGTCCTCTCAATCTCGGAATATCACTGCACGGCTTTCGAAAGGAATACGGGGAGGCAAACAACCGGAGGAAAAGCTATTTGGATGGAACGTGCAGGAAAAGAAGAAAAAAAAGCGCTCTCTCGGGACCAGCGCATCCACCGGAAAAAGCCCGTTTTATGGTCAGATACGGAATAACTTTCGCTGCACTGCTCGCTACCCTTTCTCGCTCCTGGATTCAATAAATTATTATTTTGGTGGATTAGGTTCCGCGGAGGCCGTTGGGAAGGCTGCGGTTTCACGGAAAGCGATGCTCTGCGAGGAGGTAAAAGGGGGGGAGGGATTCCGTATCGTGGGGAATGGGAATCGAAAGGCGAGGAAGGGAAGCGTCGTGGCAGAATGTAGTACAATTGGATTAGCCCCGCTGCTCCTTGTAGGATTGCTCTGGAGGCTTATTGGAGGACTTGCCTTGAATGGAAATCACCTTCAAGCCCTTCAGGAGATATATATTTATCTGCCCACCATCCCCCTTTCCAACACTTCCTACCTAAACCCGGCTCCGGCTTCTGTTCTGGTCCTCCGCCCCCTTTCACCATTTGCGTTTTGTACGTTGAACGATAAACCATTCTCCCAGACGGAAGCGCCCTAAAGAAGTCATCGGCGTACAGCATGATCTTAATGATCCAGTTTTTATCATTTGAATGATTAACAGGAGTACAGTCCAGTTCTTAGCGACCGACCCAACAGTTCCGTCCCCCCCCCCCCCCCTCCTACCGCTCAACACTCCTTCAACTAATCTTCGGGTGGGCTCCTTCCGCTCTTTGTTATCCCGGCATCACCACTTTTCCGTCCGCCCGAGGGGGTCATTCGTGTACCTGCCACCTTGGTAAGCACTAGCCTCTCTGGTGTCTGGTGATCTGGTTGAATCTACAGATTTTTCCAGGGAGTTGATTAGGCTGTACATACATCAAAAAATGGAGCTAACTTGGACATCTGATCAGCTGGTTATATTTATTTTATTGCAAGCAAGCGAGCCCAAAAATATTTGAATTATTCCTAAAACTCATACTGAAACATTTTAGAGCTCAAGTTGATAAAACAAACTAATGAAAATAATACGGAATTCAAAATGTAAAACATGGTAATGCAGCAGTTAACAACAACCACAAGCAGAAGAAATGGTTGGTTACTGTGCTTTGGAAGATTAAGAAACTATCTAATTAAAAGGATTCGGAATCAGTTGACTCGAAGAGGTTTGTTGACAGGTTAGTTTTTTTCATGGTTTTAGGGGAAAATAAAGTGGTGTTCTTCAAGAGGTCTCGGACTTAACCCATCTAAATGTTCGGTGATGACTTTTTACCGCTCTCATGATCCACAAATCTTTCCCTATGTGATTGGTGATGAGGAACTGAGGCGCGTGGAAACCATACGTGACTTGGGCGTGCTCCTAGACCGTAGGCTCGGATCCTCCGAACACATATCTGCCATCTCTAGTAGAGCAATGCGTTCACTGGGATTTGTGAAGAGGAATACAAGAGAATTTAATTATCTGCCAGCCCTCATAACCATTCACAAGTCATTGGTATTGCCTATTTTAGAGTACGACTCTGTTGTGTAGAGCCCGTACTACCAGTGTCACATCCAACAAATCGAGAGGGTCCACCGAAGGTTTCTTCGATATATAGCATACAAGCTGCATATAACCCAATAGGAATTGGATTGTGGTGTCTTGAGCAGGAGGTGCGGTCTGATGTGTCCTTCCTCACGAAGAGATTTGGCCTACCTTCTCCTCCAATTGATCCGGGGAGATGTGGATTCAATGGTCCTCCTTGGCAAGCTTAATTTCTTCGTCCCTCGATCTGGTTCCCGATCAGAGAGCCTCGTTTGGATTCCTTTTGCTACCACTAACTATCTCCAGCATCGTCCACTCTCCAGGATCCCCCGCTTATTCAACCAATGAACGAGAGCCGTGAAGCCGATCCTTTCGGTCAATCGGAATTAGTTTTTATCTACAAAGTGATGAGCCTCATTTAAGTTACCTACATTTTTTTTCTCCAATAACAATGTGATATTTAAGAATTGAAAAAAAAAAATACGATGTTAATTTACCTATCTAATTATATTGTATTGGGCTTGCCGTATTATAAATAAATAGATGAGGACAGGAATGATAAAGGACCGGGCAATACTTGAAACCACATTTGCTCTGTATTCCCCCTGAACCCTTCATTTGTTCTTTTCTTTATTAACCAAATTATTTCATTTAATACCAGCGGAATATATAGTGATAATAATTTATATCAAGCTCTCTTTGCAATGTTCGATTAGTCGAGAGAACAATATTGTGGGGAAAATATTTCCTTAGGGAAGAGAGTTTTGAAGGAATGTTAATATCGTGTAGTTCCAAATACAACAGGATTAAAAAGAACCATTATGTGTGTTTTATACTCATTTATCGCATGTGTAAAATGAACTCCCAAAAGTCACTAGTTCGTGCAAACTTGAGCGTTGTTAATTTTTAGTATAAATGCGAAATAATAAATATTGATCTGTACGTGAACCTTTATCGTTTGTGGAGAGCAGGCGATCGTGATATTTGAACAATGAGTTGAGAACTAGAAGTGGTCGATGGAATTATTCATTAGTCACACTCTGAATGACATGAAGCTTTATCAGTATGTCAATTGTGCGAAGAAGTAGAGCAAAAGAGAGAGTAAAGGTAAGGAGGGGGATGCTAATGGTTGAAATGGTTGACGTACACACTTCATAATCGAACTTTAATGGATTCTATTGAATGTACCACCGCCCCTGATTCACCGCCAGGAGAACACTGTTATTTCAATGGTATCCGGTTACTACAGTATTTCTTATGTATTCTTTAATTTTTGATGGATAGTTCCCCCTTTCCGATTCTGGAATCTGCTACACTTGACCATAACATGATGCCTTCTAGCATCACGGATATTCTCTAGGCGCCGTAGTCATTAATCGCTGAAAACCATGGAACGGGCTACTAACCATTCCATCAAATCCCATGTTTCAAATTAAATATGGATACCTATTCCTGGAACACCCTATACGTGTCAGTGAAAACTTTCTAAAAACGTTTCAAACGTGAATAAAATAGATTTTGTTATTCTGTAATCAAAATATATTCTTGCGTTTTACGTTTCAGACCATTCTGAACAGTTTTGAATTTGTTTTTTCTGTTTCCCTGTGTGACCAAGAATTCTTTTTAGTATCTTAATTTCTCTGTTTTAATCAGTTTTGATGATATTTCCGGGAAACGTGTTTGTTTCATTGCACTCTAACTAATTCTTGCTTCCTTTCAACAAGACAGGATATAATATTGACATTACCGTTTACTGTCTTTCATTTAAGCATTGCTCGAGGTTGTACTCCGATTAGGACATTTGAACTTGAAACACACTAATCCCAGCAAATTAACCTTGTTGATCCGATAAGGACATTTATACGAAAGAATTGCTTTTGTTGTTCGCTAACGACAAAATGACTTACAACGCCAAGCTGTCCTGCAACATGTATCCTTGACCAAAACCGGTCCATAAAGGATCGTGATCGCCTCATCCTAGTTCAATGTGGCCCTTCTAAATGCGGGGTGATGATGATGCTTTGCATTCATATTGATCTCATCAATTTGAATCTTGAAAACCCAGCGTGCTATCTGCAAAGGCATTCTAGCATCAAGGACAAGACTACCACTCTTTACACCTAAATCAAATTAGCGTTATATAAGATGTTCGAAGCTGCAAAGCGCTACAAGAAACCAAGCATGTTAGGAGCAGTAACAGCCCAAATAAGTTGGATCATGTCAGATTTAAAACCTTCCGTTCAAAGATTTCAGGTGCACTGGCATGCCATGCTCGATACAGAGAGGAGCAAAACGCTGCGCAAAACTCTTGAAGTATATAACCACTTCTTCACCACCATTTTCGGGAGGTGAGACTCAGGCATCTCCATAACTTTCAGCAAATGGATGTAGTGCACTTCTTTATGAAATTCGACAAGGTTTTTTTTGGTTTGTTGTTGTAGAATCCAAATCTGCAATAAACATTTTTCCGTCCGTACGCACGATTTCTCCCAAACGGCTGGAGCAAAAAATCTGAAATTTTCAGGAAAAATCAATATTGGTCCGACAACGCCCCATTTCTTTAGCCGGCACTCTCACATAATTAAACTTAAACTTAAACTTAAACTGCCCTTTAAGGGTTGTCAAAGTTTTGTAAAATCCCTAAAAACTTCAAAAAAAATCAAGGCGGCCTAAATATAGACTTTTTTTGAAGAACTTTCCACGAGGAATCGAATGAGCCCTTCCCCAGGTCCGTAGCTCAAACCATTCCCAATGTATGGCCCGATTTATGGTGCCAACATTTGCGTTATTTTATTTTATTATTGTTTTCGTTTTGATTGCAGTAACCTAGTGATGTAGTGAACGTGGATACTGGGGTGAACTCCTAAAAGGGTTTATAGCCGATACACGGGTTGAAGTATTCAGATAACCGTAACAAAGACGCTGCAAATTCTTTCACTGGGGTTTATCATTCAATTGGCTTGCGTTCATGATTTGAATTTATACTAAGCTTTGGAGTGTGCGTGTTTCACAGGTGATAAATCGATTGTTGAATTTCAGGAGGCACACAAATATGATCAACTGATTAATTCAAATAGGTATTTTGGTTGAGAACATATTTACGTGCTCTATGCGTATCTCCTGAATTCAATATTCTATCACCTGTGAAACACGCACACTCCAAAGATTAGTAGAAATTCAAATCATGAATGCAAGCCAATTGAATAATAAACCCAGTGAAAGAATTTGCAGCGTATTTTGTAAACTTTCAATTTCACAAATTAAACACTTTCACTTTCATAATGACACCATCTCAAGAGATTTAGATTGAAGTGGAAATCGTCTCACCACTGGACGCTCATCTGCTGATCTTTGCACGCCTTAATAACCAAGTACACCGGATGAGAGGAAATTATGACAATATTGCATTAGAATAGGATGTCCTTAAGGAGTATCAACAAAAAATAACTTACTAAATCGGGCTTGGAACTTCCTTACTCCCGTACCTCTTGAGATTCTGAAACATTATTACTATTAGATTTTTGGTGATTATAATGGAAGTGGGAATGTACATCAGCTGATGAGTGATATGAGTGGTGGTTATTGCATTGATGGTTTCTTGAAATGTAACATGCCTTTCTAACAACAATTACATGGACTTCACAACGGTTCTAAATTCCACTGGGAAATGACTCAACACAATGGAACTCGATCCGTCATGAAGTATTCATGGCACGAAGTTAGATATTCAAATAAACCTAGAGTAATATCTAAGCTTGGTAGGGGTGAATGGGAGAAATCCATTAGTATGATGAGACGTAGGAATCCACAAATAAAATAGCTACGAAGCCTACAAAATAGTGCTTATCTATGATAAAGAGTTACAGTTGAACATTAACCATTACAAACCTTCCAATCGAAATCAATGGGAAACTTATTGACTTATTTATTGAGTAGAGGGGATGATGTCTTGCGGAGGATGTCAGAAAAAATATGTAGGTACGGCCGTAATGGTTCTCAAAACCCATGAGCATAAGAGCGTAGGATCCACCATAAAAGTTTAAGAGCCATTGAGCAGGAAAATATATCCACCATTCAGCAGCAGATATGCAAATAACATCCTAACAGGCCCTCCATCCACGCCACCTTCCTGGAGGTTTCATTCCATTTCCTGAATCCACCCCCTCCACCACCAGCAGCGCCTTCGACCATTTATTTCACTTGATGCGAGAGGTTCTCCCGAGCAGGAAGAAACAGTCGGTTCTACGAGGGTAATGTTTAGTGGAGCCGTCGGCATCATTGGGGAGGAAAGAGACAACGTTGCCCTTTCATGGTAAAAGGGCCGAGACAGTTTGTAATGGTAACCTTTGCACCACGTGCGGGCCCTGGCAGATTGCCTTCTTACCCCTTCTCAATCCCTCATCCCATCCAGAGCACGTGGAAGGGCTAGTCTCCGTGAAAACCCAATTTCTCGGTCGTACCCCACCCCGAAGCACCTTCCTTTAACATTGGATGGCAGGCGACCAAACAACACGAACTTTCCAGCTAAACTATCTTTCCGTTAGTACACCAGAAAGACAAATTACCTAAAAAAACGATGCAAATTCTTTCATTATTCAATTGGCTTACGTTCGTGATTTGAATTTCTACTAAGCTTTGGAGTGTGCGTGTTTCAGAGGTGATAGAGCGATTATTGAATTTCAGGAGGCACACAATGATCAACTGATCAATCCAAATAGGTATTTTGGTCGAGAACAGATTTACGTGCTCTATGCATATCAATCCTGTGAAACACGTTCCAAAGCTTAGTATAAATAATCATGAACGCCAATTCAATTGAATAATAAACCCCAGTGAAAGAATTTCAGATTTTCCTGAAAATTTCAGATTTTCTGATTTTTCCTGAAAATTATCAGAATGCTTCAACCCGTGTATCAGCTACAAAGCCTTTTAGGAGTTCACTCCAGCATCCACATTACTACATCACTACGTCACTAGGTTACTGATATCAACACAAAAACAATAATAAACCAAAATAACGCGAATGTTGGCACCATAAATGCGTCGGGAATGGTTTGAGCTACGGACCTGGGGAAGGGCTCATTCGATTCCTCATGGAAAGTTCTTCGAAAAAAGTCCAAATTTAGGCTGCCTTGACTTTTTTTTAGGTTTTTAGGGATTTTACAAAACTTTGACAACCCTTAAAGGGCACTTTAAATTGAGTCAGAGAGCTGGCTCAAGAATTGGGGCGTCGTCGGACCAAGATGAATTTTTCCTGAAAATTTCAGATCTTTTGCTCCAGCCGTTTCGGAGAAATCGTGCGTACGGCGGACGGACGGAATAATTTTTATTGCAGATTCGGATTCTACACCCTTTGAAATGTAAACCATGAAATTTTCAAGGGGGGTTAGAATTTTTTTTCCAGAGCGATTACAATGGTTAATTATTGAATAATAAACCAAAAATTCTAATTTGAACGCAAAAAGCAGTACG
Organism: Creontiades dilutus; assembly: GCA_031894815.1. Lineage (NCBI taxonomy): Eukaryota > Metazoa > Arthropoda > Insecta > Hemiptera > Miridae > Creontiades > Creontiades dilutus. The sequence continues at coordinate 417,077 of JAVIWC010008114.1, read as the reverse complement.
CACCTAATTATTTCTGCGCATGCGCAAACGATTGACCGATCCGACATTTTACTCTCTACCCTTAATAATTAGACAAATACTTTAGATAAATAGAGACAGAGACATAAATTACAAAAACGATTTATATAACGGAAAATCACTTCGACTAGCGACTTTTCAAAAAAGCTGCAAGTTATTGGTTTATTGTTTTCGCCGTTTTCCATTGTCTCGCTCATTTTTCCCCTCTGACCATTGGATTTCACTATTATGGGTAATAGAAAAGCAGGAAAATCTTTTTCAATTTTTGCTGATTAAGCGTTGAAGTGTGAAACTTGATAATTTAACTTAACTTCAAAAATAATTGGAAATTTCTTGACATTGGTCCACGCCTGTATTTGAGACAGCAATAACCTTTGAAGAACGGAGCTCTCGACTGATGACTTGTTATTGAAAACCCGTTTTAAAGTCGTGACCTTTACCGGCAGTCAATATTTCAAGCAAGGCGCTGGAACCCACCACACTCGGACTCCTGTAGTTATTCCGCCCCCTGAAGTGAAGCCGAGCGAGGAGATCTCTGAACTTGCCATCGGTGTCACTGCTGAAGGGGGAAGTCCTGAGGTCACCGGTTAAATTTATAACGTGCTCCGTGGTGGATGCAAGATCGGCTGAGGCTTATTTACTCCCTAGTATCTAAAGAAATTACAAAGCCTACAATACAACTTCTAGTCATTCAGACATAGACTACATTTATTGATTTCAAACCCGTGATCTGCGAAGAAGTGTGCAGCTAAGAGCCACAACTAATTTTCAACTAATCAAATCAGGTAGGTGACGTCCCCCATTCTCCATGCACTGAGTAAACCGATTTCTGGCGTTTGCCATGACTCCAGCGAGCATAGCAGGCGTTAAATTGGCAATTTTTTCCTAGATGTTGGTCTTCAAATCTTGTAGGGTCCTTGGACGGTTCACATAAGCACGGGATTTCAAAAAACACCATAGAAAAAAATCACAAGGGCTCAAATCGGGAGAGCGGGCCGCCCACTCCAAATCGCCCCTGAGATAAGGCGCTCTGGGAAGTGTTCCCTCAAAACAGTCATCGATGGTTCTTGAAGACGGTGCAACGGCACACACTTCAAGAGCATCGATGACTGTTTTGCCTTCCCAGTTGCCTTATCTCAGGCCGATTTTGTCTTTGTTGGAACCAAATGTCCCCTAAGTCCATCGATTTGTGATTTTTTCTATGGTGTTTTTTGAAATCCCGTGTTTATGTGAACCGTCCAAGGACCCTACAAGATTTGAAGACCAACATCCAGGAAGAAATTGCCAAGATAACGCCTTCTATGCTGGCTGGAGTCATGACAAACGCCAGAAATCGGTTTACTCAGTGTATGGAGAATGGGGGACGTCAACTACCTCATTTGATATTCAAAAATGGGTAAAACCAAACTTTATGTATGTGCCGATATTATAAAAAACGACTAAACATTTTCTGACTCATACAATGCGTTTTATTAAGATTTAAAAAAAGGAAGTTATGCTGCCGCACACTGTATTTAGAAACTGATGTACCATTGTTACTAGGTATTTTTTTTCACTTTTCGGGGAAAGTGAACGTGTGGGGGACACTTGTGACTTACGAACTTTACGAACTTCTTACCCGAACGACTTGAGAACCTCTCCTGTGCCTTGACATATACAAACCTGTCTAATGAGATGATACAGATTGAGTCAATGTTAGCAGGCTTCTATTTAAACCTCTGGTTGGTGTATTGCCATTCCAGTCTTGGCACCGACTCGTTCCCTCTCTCCTCCGCATACCCATAAAGTCTGGCCTGAGCTTGAGGAGGAATGCCCTCACTCAGGTGGAGGTAGAGCGCTTAAAAGGCTGGTATAAATTCATGATCGTTTGGTCTACTATTCATCTATACTATCTGGTCAGACATCTGGACATAGTGGATAGTAAAAGTAACAAGGCAACCTCCCTTTTAAAAACAGGGAAGCCCCAAGGTACGGGCACACCTCCGGCATCTGCCGCAACATTCCCACCAGCCTGTCCTCCTTATGAAGTAGGATTGTGTTAGCAGTGGTTGAGCACACCCCAACCCACGGAATTTGCCCAGAGTGCTAACGGTTAGAGACTGCATCACTGGGGACTTGTACTCCAGTAACGCATCTTAGCATTGGAGTCTTGTAACAAATTCGGACACCAAAATTCCGAATTTTCAGAACTAGCTAAAATGTTCGACTTAACCTCAAAGCCTCGGATAAATATTGTCATAAAATGGATTCAAAATTGATCACCTGCAGCTCTATTTGTTGATGAATTTTCCGTGGCCTATTATCATTGTTGGTAGTCACTTTAACAGGCAATTTGCGTACAAAAATGTTGAAAAAGAGGTCGTATTCAAGCCACTCGGGGACGCTGTACCAAAAAACCTCTTTCAAGCTTCGATGTTGTTCAAACAATGCTGAATGTTTATAGGCGGTTGCCACTGTTAAATAGAAGCCTGAATGGTTTGTAGATTCAATTTTTTTTTCCTTTTTTTCGGCATTATGTTTTCTGTTGCGCCTGAACCATTCATCAAAACCGGCAAATGCAGAATCACTCCTATCTATTTCTCCACGTCATCTGTCATGTCGTGCAGATCATGAATGCATTCCCACGGTAACAGGCCTTCCCCGCGGAGGCCTTGTATTTGCTTGACAACATGACGACGAGGCAGACATACCGCGAAGTCCACCCTTCAAACCAGTGAGATTACACTCATCAACTGAGGAGTGCTTCGTTAGAAAACCGCGATCAATAAACGCTCTCCGATGGAAATATTATCATTGCCCCAGCGGATAGTCACTCAACGGGGAATGTGAATTTCTTCCTACGGATCATCCATTAATCAACAGCCTTCGACAACAACAGTAACTGTTCAAACGAATTTTGTTATCGCCTTCGGGGTGGCGTTTTTGCCGTGACGTACACGATGACATACGTCTGTTTCAGGATGACGTGTGTCTATTGAACGTTAAGTGTACGAGTATATCAAAATTGACGAATGCTAAATACCTAAGCATGCGAACAAGTAATATTTAGTCCTTAGCGATGAAATAAAGTTTTACGCTATTGGGAAGCACATTATTTTAAAGTAGTTTTCGTACAAACTCGCCGTGAGTTTACCCTGAACTCAAAAAAGAACCCTAATTTAAATGAAAGATGTTATTCTTTAAATGTTAATGTAGCCTTGTACCACCTGCTCTAATAACGAAAAATATGAATACATCTTATTTCTAAAACAACTTGTGCTCGAACAGGTATTGATGGTGAAAATATAAGAAATCACACTCTGGTGTGTAATCATTTACGTTCAGTTGAAAAAAAAAAAAAAAAAAAAAAAAAAACAGCGTTGTCTATCGTCCGTAGGGTAACGTTAATTTATTCTTGAGAATAAAGACACAACCTTGAAGAACGATTTATTTTTCATCACTTTCTCTTTATCATTGTACACCCTATTGAGAAGTATATTTTCTCCACTCATATTTCAACTTTTTGCATAGGACTATGAAAATATTAGCTTTCTGACTGCAAAACACGTAGGTATGTATCGATTAACTTTGCCGAAGTTAATCAAAATTATTCGCAGTGTTATTTGGAGCCAATGATTTTGTAATGTCATGGGCTTGAACGTTTTTATTTGATCACATTTTAAGCTGGTATAATTGCGTGCTGGCATAACCTGAACATCTCATCCATATATGTTTCATAGAAATGCTTATGAATTTAAGAGGTAAATGAGAGTCCGTAAATGCCTTTGGTAGTGCTTGTTGTAGGGTTGAATGAATCTGCATTGGAACAATGAAGAATGAACATTGTTATTTTATATCAAAACTGAAAATCACATGCTTTTATACTATTTTCAAACGTACATTTTAGAAACATACTAATTTATTTTCCAATTATTTTTCTTTTCGTTTAGGTGTAATGATTAGAAATGTCACGGAGGGCCTTGAGTTAAACATCTCGGCAAAAGTGCTTCATGGAATCACCAGCCTCGACCTTTTCAACTACCCTTACTCTTGTAACAAAGACATGATGGAATAGTGTAGTTGCCCCTTCCACGGGTTGAGGCTATCAACCTACAATACTGCATGGTCGTGTAATGTCACTCTCTACCACCTCAGTAAATTGAGACGCTGCCTAAACTCGAAATTCAGCTTCGACCGATATTTGCAACAGCTCTCCATTTCGTGGTCCTGGGAACTAGTCTAACTAAGCTACTCACAAACCTACTAGCCATTTTACCTGTGATACTATTAGTTTTCAGTTCACAGAAGATTGTATCTATAACTATAATTATACAGAAGATCTTCATTAGAGTTCGGATTCGGTCATAATATTATTTGCAATGTTACTTGCATTATAAGAGACTTGACAAGCAACATGATACATATAACAACTTAGTAGGTAAAAAAAGCAACACAATGCTTAAGCCTCGTTTTCATCCATCCGTTTTCCCTTTTCGTAAACGACCCATTGTCGGATGATGACTAGTTGGAGTCTATACCAGTGATACCTTTCCAATACATAAAAATATTAAAACCAAGTGAGGCTAAGAGTTTCGGGAAATCCTAGAGCAGCTCCTAGAGGAAGTGGACTCCACTCACTCATTTTGATGAATCTCGGTTCATACACGAGTATCCCCTACCACCTAATCACCTCTTACTTACATGATACGATTCCAGCCATTATGCTCGCTAACGACATCCTCCAATCTCCAGTTCTGAGAGGGTTTTCATTCGATTTATGCATAAGGAAAATTTGGGTGAAAGTGTTGAAAAGAAGTAAGGGGGGGGGGGGGGGTCTTTATGGTTACTGTCGTTAGAAGATAGGTATTTTGAATTTGTTTTGTAACTTACACTCGATATCCTGCTATTTTATGGTCATATTTAGCGTCATATACGAATTGTATAGGTCCTTTTACAGGCCATATTTACCGAGGTTGTTTGACATATTCTGACGTTTCTTACGTCATACCAATCCGAACTCGAATCTTCACCGTAGAACATAGGTTTCACAATCGAAATCAGTTATTGAGCATAAATACATTCCATTGGAAAGTTATGTGTAGAGTTGGGCCTCGGGTTCAGCGTCTCTCGTCTTCTGCCCTGATGTCCAACAGCGCAAATTGTGGGGGTTTAACGGCAGGTTTACCGGTTGCAGTTATGGCATCCTCCTCGCGTGGTACCAGATAGGGTGGCACAGTAATGCAGCCAGCTGAGGTATCCCCAGTCTAGAATAATAGGGGTAGAATTTTCGCAGGCCCGACGAGGTCTACAGCTTTTAATGACAACGTGTCTGCTGGAGATGGTCTTATCCCAGTCCTGAAGCAGCCATGAAGAGTTTGGTCTGTTTGGATGCCACGTGATCCTGGAGGATCAACCCAGGGGCAAGGCCTTCCTTTCTTCCTATATGACAGACTACTCGATATTCATCTGCCATGTGTTCCTTCCTTCAACTACCCAGCCATTCAGTCAAGTTAACTTCATACCCCTCTATCCCTTTTGAACTCATTCCCACTACACATCAAGAGTAGGCTACCTACATACATTCCTATTGTGAGACGGAGTAAATGAATAAATTCGAGGCTAATTGGGTGATTTATGTTATACGTGCTCCATTTTGAACCTAATCCTGCTCCGGTTGTGAGTATGGCGAGTCAGAAAAACGCAGCTTGTAGATGAGATCCGTTTACGTGGGCAGAGGGACAGAACGCAACGAAGATGAAAAGACGTGTAGCTCCAGGTAATCCTTGGGTTCGTCAGGTAATCCAGGGATTATCGAAGTGGGACAGCCGACAGGATCGCGGCGGTGACCCTCCCCTCCCCTGACGCATTGCGCTCACCGCGGTGGATACCGTAGGCGGCTCGACACAAGCTGCGGCTTCGCAGACCGAGGTCACGTGTGAAAAGTGGATGGTACAGAAACTTAAGCTCTACTGAGCCTATGTGACTGAAAAAATGGCCTGGGGTTAAACATAATTTCTCTTTGGGAATTAATAAAAATAATTCATTTAATTATTTACCATTTGAACCACATGTCAGCTGAAAAGGTCTTCACTTGAGGTGCATGGTGTTTTTTTCTTCTCTTCAAAAATCATTATTATTTAAACATACATTTCACTTAATTTTGAGGGCTCCTAAGACCCATTTTGAGGAAAGCTCGGACATACATTTAATATCTAGATAAGAAGAACCGACAAAAAGAGTTAGAATCCAAAACACGACCTCATCATTGTAAATTTCCTTTGTCATTAAATAATTGGCTACTCTTAGGAGTCAGGCTATTGGGCATTAAGTACACGTAGTTGGTAGGAGATAACGGCCTCAAAATGTGACAAAAATAAACCGTTTAATCGAAGGGGAGAACGAGGGAGCCGGAGTCTCTACTTTGCTAACAGTAATGGACAATCCGTAGGAGTCCGAGAGGAATCTTCTGACTTGGGGAAAACAATGCGCCATAGAGCTAGCTTATTAAGAATACAAAGCGTTCTGGTGATTGTGGAGCTTAAAAGCCACAGAACACCGGATCATTATGCACTCTCTCCAGCTAATAGGTTTTGCATTTTTAGACTGCGTTCCGCACTAAGAAAGTTTACTCCAAAACGGGAAGTACGATTGTAACAGAGAGCTACAGTATCGTCCGGGCATAGTAATTCCGGCCGCAACCTAAATGAGTATGAATAAATTATATTTTATCATAAAAAATAATGATTGAAGCTATAGGAATAATGGTATACAGTAACTTCATTTAAATAAATAATCGCTGAGGCTGGGGACACTTCGTCAAATTCGACTTGATTAAGTCAATATTGATAGAGGAGTATTATTACTCTAATACACTTCAGTTGACGTTATACTCGAATGCTCAAGTTCAGGGTATCAACTACTTCAGGTAAACGGGAATGAGCTTTTGACTCGTCGATAGTTGAGACGTGAACTTACGTCTTTTTACGTTATGACGTACCTAAAGATATCGTGTACCACACTTATTACTAAAGTATTTGGTTGATGAAATTTATGATAAGAAACTTTATTATGATTGTTTTGATGGAATCGTAAAGCCCTGTACAACCCGGCGTTCGAAAGTGTAGGACTAAGACAAGAGTTTCCTGCGATCCGGCTCCGACAGAGTCAACTAGGGTGGGCCTGAGAGGTCAATGTTTGCGACGATCAACCTCCAAATTAATAGCAGACATAAATAGCCCTCATGGGGGTGACCAGGGAGATCTGTGGCCTGTCCTCCCATTTGGAATAAGGCCGAACTGACCTTGCATTAAGTTTCACCGTTTAGAGAGCCGGTAGGTCGAAGCAAGGGTTATTTCCACGAGATGAACTGGTGGAATTAGCATTGATTAGACCAACGAGAAGACGTCCCTCCTGTATGAAGAACTACCAGAAGGGTTTATACTTAGACATACTATAATGACCGATGCACTGTCATAAATATGTACTGAATGAGTTTGCACACTAAAAATGAATAAAAAAATACGCATCTTCTACAGTTTTGGTAGCAGATCTTGGTTCCAAACCTCGGATCTCTGGGTTACGGGCCTAACTAGGGATTAAGAACTAACCAGCACCATTTCCAGTCGTTTCATCAAAATTTTGATTAGTTTCGATTCGCATTTGTCAACCAATGTCATACATGTAATACATGTACCAATGCAATCGCTGCTGTAGTTTCAAATTAAATCGGTCAGAACGGTTTAAAACTAGAATGTGTTCGGAAATTTCAACTTTGACAGGGAAAAGAGTTCAACTACCGAAACTGAAATAATGCTTCCAGTAAGTATAGGTTGACTCCAGAGTAAAATGAAATAATGGCTGCTCGGAAAAGAGGGCCCAGAGCTGATTGCTTGACTCTATTGTTAGGGAGTTATTTCTTAATTGTATGAACTACTCACAACGTAATTTACATTAAGACCAAGAGTCGCATTATACAATAATTTAGGGGTAGACGGTATTCCAACTCAGCAACTTTTTAAGGTGACTTTACCACGATATGACTGTTACAGTAAGTGCACGCACGATTCTTAGCTGTTCATCGCGATCGCACGTGCGTTCATTAAGTTGGACAGGACATGATGCCTCCAATGGAATATTACACTCACCCTTTCGTGACAGATGTTATTACGCAGTCATTACGTACCCACCTTTCGAAGGGCACCAGACCTAATGCCAAGTTGAAATTCCTGTGTAACTTTTCCCGATAAGATCAGTCATAACCCTGAACTTGCCTGAAGTCTGTAACACCTCGGGTTAATTACCCTGGTTTCACTTGTTCATTAAACGTTGACAAATACTCACTGACGTTACAACTTGAGTAGCGTAGTAAGTTCTTTCCTCATTAGTAAAAGAAAAATTTCCCAATTCCAGATGGCGTCTAGAAAAATGAGAATTCGGGGCTAAAAAAACTTAAAAATCGGATCGATCACTTCACGTTAGGTACGAATTGATGCAAGATGAAAAACGTCTGCCAAGTGGGTGTAGCACATAGCTTCCTCGTATCCATAACATGACTGTATAAATCATTGAAAATTATTATTGTCTAAAGTCAACTCGTTCAATGATGGTTCAATATGGTTCGATCCAAGGCTAAAACTTTATTTTCTCTTTATTACTCACGAGGACCATCTTTATATCAGTCCGAACAATCCTTGAAAATTTCATCGAAATCGGTCATGAACTCCCGGAGTTATGCGCGTAACAAGGATTTCACGTTTGCGCATGCGCAGAGGCTACTATTGATCCGGGGATCATGAAACTCATAGGGGAGCATCTACACATCAAATCGGACAATCTCTGAGAATTTCATCGAAATCAGTCATGAACTCCCGGAGTTATGCGTGTAACAAGGATTTCACGTTTGCGGATGCGCAGAGGCTACTATTGATCCGGGGGTCATGAAACCTATTGGGGACCATCTACACCCAAACCCGCACAATCCATGACGATTTCATCAAAATCGGACTATGACTTCGTGTAGTTTTGCTGTTTGACAGACAGACACACAGATAGACAGACAGACACACACACAAACACACGGACACAGACAAACACGGAACCAAAATTGTTCAGAAAGGTCTAAAACGCAAAATGCGAGTGGAATTTTTGATTTTGGAGACAAAAACATTTTCTCATTCCGAAAGTGAAAACAATGCTTCCGATACCTCGGTAGACTCGGAAGCAAAAATTAAACACCTTGGTTACAGGATTTTCTGTTTAATCAAGGAGTTGTTAGGAAAGTAAAGAACAATATACAATCGAGGCTAAAGAAAAATAATATTGAGCTGTCTTGCGATAATTTGAAGTGTTTTAACTTTTCCACTTCACCTATATATAGGTACTATTGACTGACTTCCCCCCATTACTAGAAGTTACCTACCGGCCTAGCTATTGACAGCTACAAGCTCTGTCAGTGGAATATTCAAACATCGATGGAACGGTTTGAGTGGTCCCGAACGAAGTTAACCTACATCCCCCCTCCTATCGCCGCCACTTCATCACACACAGCCCCGCTCGTTCCGCCACCCGTCGTGCTCACTGAGGTTTTTAGCTCGACGCTACAAACGAAGCCACTTTATACGTGAGGCCGGTGAAGCAGCAGAGTGGGCGCAAGTTGGTTGTCAGGGCAAAATGCGACTAGGCTCAAGAACCCCTCCATCGGTATGCACATTCGGTTAACTTCAAACGCCAAATGAAAAAAAAGAGAAGTTCCCCCGAAGCCCATGGCAACTCTGATGCGACGAGAGGCGAAACTGAATCACGAGATTTTCATGAAAGGGAATTCCATCCTTTTATTTAAACGTAAAAAAAAAGAAAAACGAAAAAAAAAAGTGGAAAAGCAAAACTCGGCAGAGGTTCGGAGCGACCATTAAACGGATTGATTGAATGATTAGGATTCAGTTACTTGTTGCATTTAAAACGAACTCAAACAATTCAGGTGCGGAGATACAAAAAAATAAATCGTAACGATGTCACGCATCATTAGTGACGGCGATATACGATTATGTTCAATAAACCTTTTCCGATCTTTTTTATTTCTTCAACAATAAAGGGAATCGCTAATTGGCCACGAAAAATTGACATGCCTCATTAGTCGTGCAGCATGACCTTATGAACGACTATAGCGTGAAAAAAACGATGTTTAATTCGGAGACTACAGGCAAATGTGCCCTTTTTTTACAATCATTTGGATCAAAACATTCAACCTCTAACAAATTTCAACACATATATATTTTTTTAATCGGCATTTTTAATAATTTGGTCCATATATTTATGTCCGTAGGTCGTGATGGTACGTTAATGAGGCATCTAAAGAATGAAAAATTAATAAACTAATTAGCCTTTGCCATTTTATTCGATCCTCGATTTTTCATTATGTCAGCCTTTAAATTCTACTTAAAGGATGAATGGAAAGTAATTCGTAGAACTCAGTCATAACATCAGATAAATGAGCCGTGTTTCATAATCACTGGGCAAATATTTTCGAAAGAAAGCTATTATCTTGAAATGGAAATAAGTACCTACGTAAAAAGCCTTATCATTTCGTTTTTTTTTGCACCTGTAGAAAATAATAAACCAAAATGTTGGTCAGAGCCAAATCTGATTATCTATGTTTTTATTGATTGTGTGAGATAGCGTGTATTAGGTTTTACATTTGTTTTATAATCATCTGAGAGTATGCGCATGGGTAAACGAACTTCAAGCAAACAAGCAAAGTTGTTCAGAATCTAACAGGAAATATCGATATTTTCCTCCGATAAATCGATATTTTTCTATCGATGATGCAAGGGCCGATAGTATCGGATATCGATAGTTAGTGACCAATATTTTTTCCGATATTTCAGCCGATATTTTTTTTAACCGATATATCGGCTTCATCTGACAATATCACATATTATGTTGACTCATAAAATAATATCGATCGTAAGTTCCATTTTTCACATTACACGAGTTTGAAAAATATTATGCCCACAAAAATGAGTTCGTCTGGCTGGAATATCGATATCTATCCATGGATGATATCCATAGGATTTCAAATTGTGGTTATGGCTGCGGCCAAGAGCCTTGGCCCAAGACGATAAAAATAGAAGAAGAAGAGTAGTGGTTTGGAGTTTCCATAGGAAAATTGGAAGATTGCGGTTGTTGACAACAACTTGTTGAGGTTTTCAGCTAGTTTTGTGTTGTTCTTTTTGAGATTTTATCTTGTTCACGGTTGATTCTTTTTTTTTTCTTCTTTTTCATTTATTTTGTGTCAGTTTTTCTAAAACCACGATATTTTTTGGTCGATACTATCGGTAGTGCCTACTATCGATGATTAACCTACGATATATATCGGCATCGATAGTTTAACGCCGATACTATCAAACATCGATAAATCGATATTTTATGTTTCGATGGCGATCCCTAATTCAGGGTAATTGAAGTATGGACAAGGTTAGCGAAGGGACCTGCAGGGACCTCGATATTGAGTTTGGATCATTTCAGTTAGGCTTCATTATTTTTTTAATTACCTACTTCCAAACGATCCCGTTGAGTATTAAAATAAACGATTACTTAGTCAATTACTAGAGCTCACCTAAAATATTATCGTCTCAGCAATATTGCAGTACAAATTTTATAATATAAATTAATCACAATAAATATCATCACTCCTCAAACTTTATTCATATTTCAATCATTGAACAAGAAGCCGTCTAAAGGGCCCATGAATTTCATTGCGGTGGGATCAACTGTAACTAAAGCGTAGTCACTAAACGTATCAAACGTAAAATTTGAGTTAGTACAAAATTTGTATTCCATTTTTAATGACGTTATCAATAATTTTCGGCGAAATACCGTAAAATGTTTCGTAGAAATATCAATAGATATGTCCATAGTGTCAACAAAAAGATGAATGCAACCCATCTCAATCAATCGTAAATAAACACAAATAACAGCCGTCCCTCGGCTCTTCGATTATCTTGACTTTGGCCGGAGGACAGCTTAGAAATGCCGTAGACTCTGTTCACAAACGGAAGGGTTAATGCATCCGACAAAACTAACTCAAATCGTCACTTGAGAGGTCTGGAGTTGTCACCATTCGATTCAGCTAGAAAAGTTGCCTATATCCCGCCTCAATTTTAACAGAAAACACACGTTTTTCTGCAGTTAAACACCATTTCCTTAACTAAAAATATGTTTAAAAACCAAAACGACTACACCGTTGGAAAGCTGACATTTCGGCGCACGTTTTACCGGGCGTCCACAGTTCTGCTTCAAGTATTAATGGGGTTTCTATGCGGGAAGAAAAACAGGCGATTTCAAGATTTTGACAAAATTGCCATTTCGTGCGGCAATTGCATATTTTTAATGCAATTAAAAAAATGTTTTCTGACATCAAATGTATAGAAAATTTAACGTTCTTTCCAGCGGTGTCATCACAGTTAGCTATCTCCAAAATTGAGGGAGTTATGACAGTGTTAATGAAAAAACAAGAAAAAAAAAATTTAAATTGTGAATAACTTGGAAACGAGGTCTCTGGCAAAAAATTGCTGACATGCAGTTTTGTTCAGAAATGAGTTGTACAACACGTAGGAGTTGGATTGTGCATAACTCCTGGGACACCCTGTATAACTAAAAAAGACCTAATGTTTGAAGACTGAGAAAGCTACGGAGGAGGCATTGTGTTGGTTAGGGGCCAGGATATGCAATGACCCGCACGACCTCCCGGTCTTGAAGGAGGGGTTGCTTTGTGCGCCGTGTATTATCAACCCCCATCTGGTTCGGCAGTAGCATTGGATGTTGCTATGTTGATAATTTGTTGTTTCTGACCAAATTCAGTTTTAGTGAAATGTTTGTTGACTCAAACATGTTATCCAGTTGTAGGACAATGGTAAGATATTGGTTTTTAGATCGAGTTCATGGAAAGAGTTACAAGATTGTTAAGATATAAACCAATAAATAAATATTTAAAAATGAAAAATGAAAATGAATTTAATGAATGAAAACGTTTGTTTGTGAACAGCGTCCATGGCATTCCTAAGCTGTCCTGCCTGATACAGGATAATCGAAGAGCCGAGAACCGGTGATTTATTATATTCATCAATGAAAAACATACTTATGTGTTCCTCTGCCGAGGAAAAATGTGGATCCCACTCCTAGAACTTGATATTTAAGGTTCCTATAATTCAAATGTTGAATTAACAAATGACGTTTGTCTGTTGGCAATCATTTCTACTTGATTCTTGAAAAATTCAGAGTACCTTTCTCCAAAATCCATGATTGCATAAATTGATTTCTGCAGATCTTGTAGGCATTACGCAGGTGAGAAACAGTTCAAAATGTAGTGAGGAATTCTGAACCAAATTTATTTGAAATTTTCACTGAACAGATTACATCACTGACAGATTTACCGAAAAAAAACGACGAAGAAATGATGTTGAACACTACTAACAATGTGTTTAGCAAGTCCTATATATATGTATATTATAGGATACCACACAATTATAACGATACCGGTCGCTTGTCAACCCATTTCTTAACGTTAGGGATCGAAAAAATTTCTTCTTTGAGTCTTTTCAGCAGTGGATACTTGTTGAAGATCGTCTCTTCTAGTTTACTTTCCATCGTCTCTATGAAACCAATGACGTAGAAATCCACCCACGAGAGCTAAAAAAAAAGTGATAAGACACTTGATGTATTGTAGTTAGAGAATCTAGATTGATGATCATACTATTGTTTTCGCTTTTGAGTTAGTCAGCGTCAAGCGGTGTTAGGAGAATTTTTTCCACACACTTCGGAAGTTATACGGACGCATTTTAGGAGTGATCCGGGGGTACGGAATACCACAAGCATGAGTGAATAAATAACCGAATACCATCCCCCTAACATCATCCTAGGACCTGGTGAAAAAAGAGTCGTACGTCTGCGTCTGTTAGTATGTCGACGCTGCCAAGCTTAGAACTCTCGAACATTTTGACCTCTAAATGTCTATTGGCTGGGGTGATTGATTCAGGGGCGGATCCAGAATTTTTTTCCGGAGGGGGTCACAAGGTAGACCAATATAAACAATAACAAAAAATAACAAAGTAACCAAACGAACATTATAATTCGCATTTTATTATCAATCCAGTATAACCTTGTGCCTAAACTCGTTTAATTTGTCCACTCAAAAATTAATTTTATTTATTTATAAAATTTGTTTGTTTATGTCAAAAAAATCTATTTATTTTTCAGTTTATAAAAGTATTTATATTCAATTTTCTACGAAAAAAGTGTCCTAATGTGTTTTCAAACAAAGTGGCACCTTTTGTAGAAGAGTATCTAACTTCACAGTTTTTAAATCAAAACATTCTAATATGTGGTTGATCTGAGTGAGTTCAGAATTGTTTTTATTGAATGTGGCAGAAACGTGTGAACCTAACATTCTTACACATTCATTGCGACATTGAGTTGAACATTGATGCGATAATTAACAGATTTGCGAAACAAAATAGAAAATTAGATTTTGTGTTATAAATGATCATCCCAGTTGAAACTTACAAATGTAAAATAATCACAAGTGTCGCTATCAACCAAATACAGAAAATGTCAGTATTCTATGAAATATTTGGTTGTTATTATAGTTATATTTTGTTTATTATGTTTTTAACTAACAATATGGTAAGTTGTTTTTGGTCGTTTAATTTTTTTATGGTTTTTGATTTTTTTTTTTTTTTGTTTTTGGGTTTTTGAACCATTCCTTCAGCTCTGCTTTTTAAATTTTGGGCGATTGTGGGGGGGTCATGACCCCTGTGACCCCCCCTTGGATCCGCGACTGGATTGATTTCGGCAATTCCTACTATAAAATTTCAACGGTTTCACTAAATTTTACAATGATTTCCTCTTACAACTAATACGTTGCTTTGGAGCTAATACTTAGTTATTTTGCGAAAATATAATCTATGTGATACCTTGATCATAAGAAAATCGTAAGCTATAAATTTACTTCACAACGACATATCTCTCATCTGACTATAGCTGCAAGGAAAGCTGAGCTTTGCGCATGACGTTATTATAATAATTATCAACTTAAATATGATCCGGACTCTCGGATAAAACATCAATTCAATATATTATTTGAAAGAGAAATTGAGAATCCAACAGACGTATTCACGACATGATTATTCTCTCGGTAAGCGGTGGACATTTTCTTTATGAATTCGTATTTTTTCAAAATGTTTAGACCTGAAGTGAATGGCCAACAGGGATGTTCATATAGAATGAAGCATCTGCTACGAAATGGCTAGCTGGGTGTGTCACCGTTTTTGTGGATAACCCAATAGAGATGATGCAGGAAGAATGAACTGTTCTATATACGAGATTTAGACCATTCCATATCAATATCCAAGCATCTTTTTTGTGTTCGATTATGAAAATATCTCATCATAATGAGTCGATGCTTGCCATACTCAATATTGACGACATTTTGGGGCTTCCTCGGATTTTTCATATCATAATTACCTACGACGAATTTAAGAAGAAATGCCCAAGCTAATAAACAATGTTTATTTGTTTCCTCCCTTATTAGGTTCGTCGAACTTTGCTTCCGAGTGAACCCGTAAGTAGCGGAAGCAATTTTTCCACTTTTGAGAGATGTACCTACTTACATTTTTTTCTTCAAAATGGAAATTATCATTCGCAATTTGGGGTTCACATCAATCTGAACAATTTTCGGTTTTTGTATGTCTGGCTGTCCAGGTGTGTCTGCTGTGCGTCCATAGATCTTTATAACAAGCCTACAGTTGGTTCCTACGGTTTTCATCCAATTTTGATGATATTGTCAGAAAATGTGCGGGCTAATCTGTATACAGGGTGTCTAGTAAAATTATGGGACAAACTCAGCGAATCGATTCTACGTTTAATTTGCAATCGAAAGTGTCTCTTAGCTTTCTTAGCACTCCTCGAGAAAAACTTGCCCAGACACTCAACTTTCCAACGGTGTACTCGTTTTTATGTTTGGACGTCTTTTTCTAGGAGAAATTTACTTTTCGGGTCTCGGGTTTCAACGAGGAGTTGGAAAGAACGATACGTTCTTTTGGGAATGCCTGAGAGGATTGGGAGTATCACCATTCGATTCAGCGTGAAAAATCATGTAGAATACAAAACTAACTTGACCCGAACCGCCAAGTTTTGAAATCATGAAAAACTCAATTTTGCTTTTAAAAAACCACGTTTTCTTTCATTCAAACTCATTTTTCTCCTAGAAAAATACGTCCAAACATAAAAACGAGTATACCGTTGGAAAGTTGAGTTTCTGGGCAAGTTTTTCACGAGGAGTGCCGGACGAAAAACCTCCCTACAGATAGTGAAAAAAACGAAAGAAAAACGATGTTTTAAAGAAATTTTCAAAGTTTAAATTTTCAATAAGATCTAGCCAAAAAAATTAAATTTTATATCATGGTAATAGGAAATTTTATGTTGTTTCCATTGGTTACTTTATTTTCTCGTTTAAACAAAAATTGAGGGAGCTACGGCTGTTTTAGTGAGACAAGGTCTGAAAAGTAGAAAAAATCTTTGAAATTAAATTGCGGGAAAACGAAGCGTCTAAACGAAAAATGCTAACAGACACTTTCGACTGCAATTTAAACGTAAAATCGATTCCCTGAGTTTGTCCCTTAATTTCACTGGACACCCTGTATAGACCTGAAGAATTTCATCGTTCAGAAATCAAAACCTCACTCTGAGCAATCGCAAACAAAAATCCACCAAGTTCTAGTGGCTGATATCGCTTATATTCGAAGGGTACTGGGGGAAAGATGGTTTTGGAACTTCACATCAATTTCAACGCGATCATATTATTAGTAACGATTGCATAAGCGCAAGCGTGTAATCGATTTGATCAAATTTACAGGGATTATGCGAGTTAAAATGTAGAATGTCTATTATGGATTTCACCGTTCAAAAATCAGTATTTCACCCTGCTCATCAACAAATTTAAAATCCGTCGAACATCATTTTCTCAGGTTCTAATAGTACGATCCTCCTAAAATTTAGAAGATAATGGGCGGAAGCTTTCGATCATCTCATATCATTGTATCACATACATATCAATAGTATTAAAACGTATCGCATAATTGTCGACTCAACCAATTGAAGGCGTTGATATTTTTAGGGACATGTCCCGTGACATCCTCGTATGTTCGATTTATTGATATTAAGAATGTTTCCGAATAATATATCAGAATCAAAATAATCAGACGTTATGTTCTTCATTATAGCGGAAGTTATTTTAAGGACACACACTTGTTTCGTATTGAAATTCTCGAAAGCATGAACGAATAAAAATACCTTCAGAAATCAGAGACTCCATCACTACCAAAATCCCGTATCGCGATAGTGCAATAGCTTGAAACTACTTTTTTCTCCCAAGCATTTGACCGATGTACTCCTGATCTATAGAACTAAGTCGATCAATTTTCTTCGTTCACAATTACCTTTCCGTTGGCCAAATATCCTGAATTTTCTTTTAGCGTTTCTTCATAAATTGCGAGATAGTAGGGCAGTGATTTTTCTTTGAGCGATTTCATCATTTCAGCTCCAACAATTTCATCGGTCTGCTTTAAGGCCACTTGAAGCTCTGTGAACATGTAATATTACATTTTTATGCTTATAATAATTTCATATCTGAGTCGAAGTTAAATTGTGTTGTTTCAAAATTTCATTAGTTAATTGTACGAACCAATAGCAAAATCTTTGAATGTCCCTGAGATGATGTCGATCTGAAGATTCTCCCAAGGGTTGTTACCGAGCAAGCCGGCTTCACTAGCTAGATATCTGCAAATTGCTGAACTCTGGTAGACCCTTTTACCATCAATTTCTAATACGGGGAGCTTACCGTATTTCACCTCTGTAATCAACAATTTATTCCGTATTTAAATTAATGTACTTACAAAAAACACATAATAAACATAATAATGATGATGATGATGATGGGTGAAACATATTCCAGGAAAATAGCAAATTTTGACACGAAA
This sequence comes from Creontiades dilutus, assembly GCA_031894815.1. NCBI lineage: Eukaryota > Metazoa > Arthropoda > Insecta > Hemiptera > Miridae > Creontiades > Creontiades dilutus. The sequence continues at coordinate 399,048 of JAVIWC010008114.1, read as the reverse complement.
TAAATATACCCATGTCTAATACATCTTAGGAATCATATCACAATATGGTACAGATATTGAGAATTTTGTTTCCTTTAAATAAAAAACGGGACAGTAGACCTCTATGGTTCCACAGCCAGATCATTTAAATGATTAATTTTACACATTTAAGTAGGTACCGATGATGAAAAATTGCCTATGCAACCTATAAATATGGGATTCTGGCTCAGAGGAGGGGAGCGAGCAAACAGAGATGAAAGCTACTGCTGGGGGGGGGGGGGGGGCTAACAAGGGTTTACGTGAACGCATTCTGTGTTCATAAACAGTACTTACTAAGCCTAACCAACTCCCTGGAAAAATCTGTAGATTCAACCAGAGCACCAGAGAGGCTAGTGCTTACCGAGGTGGCAGGGACACGAATGAACCCCTCGGGCGGACGGAAAAGTGGTGATGCCGGGATAACAAAGGGCGGAAGGAGCCCACCCGAAGGTTAGTTGAAGGAGTGTTGAGCGGGGGGGGGGGGGGGGGGGGGGGGGGGGGTACTGTCTGGTCGGTCGCTAAGAACTGGATTGTACTCCTGTTAATAATTTAAATGATAAAATGTTCAAGGATTGTAATCGCACTCTAGAAAACATATGTTAACCGATCCGAATGTCAAGCGTAACAATATATTTAATAATGTGATTATAGGCACTAAAGTTCTGTGGAACAGTATGAGGTGATGGAATGGTATAGTTGCCCCTTCCATTGAGGTGGATGCGGTAGTAATGCTCCGTCACGCTTAGAGCATAACCCAGACGCTTGAAAACGTCTAATTGATCTCCCAAGGCGACATATTCTAAAATCGGGATGGGCCAACCAACCATATCCATCATAACAAAGAATAAAATGTGACCTTGTTTTAGTTTCCACCAAACAGAGGCTGGGTACTTGGGGCGGATGATCCTGACATCTTCCCAATCAGCATCCATGTAGCTTAGTATGAGCCTTATTCCTTCTCCCCAAGCTTTGGTGTCGAAATATATGAGTTTGTACTTTGGCATCCTAAAATGATGATGTAAATTCAATCCAACTTGTTCAATAAATTTTAACAGCAATGTTATGCATTTCATGCATTTTTTAGGCCGTCTCTCTGAAGCAAGGCTTTTCCAGTAGATAGACGCCTATTAGAATTGGTCAAGGGGAGTTAGGGACAAATCTAACAAGAAATTACTGAGGATTTACAACGAATTTACAATTTACAAGGGAATAATGAAAGTCCTAGTAAACTAGTCCCAATTCAGGTTGGCCACACTGGGTTTTTATTAAACTACTGTAATGTGTTGACTTATGTTCATTATGAAAATGATTGATTACAAATTAATAAAAACTAACTGTGGTAAAAATGTATTCATGATATAATTTTTAATGATGAAGGTGGAGTTTTTTTGTGGTTTTAAGTCACTAACGAGTATATTGACTGTGAACATAATGTTAACAGACCATTGCAATTGATTGTGCAATGAAAATATTTCATTTCATAACGTTGCAACAAAACTGTTGTAGTAGTAAATTATGTTTCGTTTTAAGGATCTCCTCAAGCATGTTGGAGCGGTGTAACTAGTCGGATGTAGTTGTGCATTTCATACTTTTTCATCCTTGTTGTTTCTTCATGAATTTTATTAGACAAAACACTAAGCAATAAACTACATAGGAGATAATAGTGATAAGTTCTTCACTAATTTCATCTGATTTTGTTGTCTGCCCAAAAAATTTTTCGAATCCAATTATTTTAGTGGCACAAAAAACTTCGGGAATTTCAGATTTTTGTGTCAGGGCCCTTAATACTATCCATTCAAACGCAGCTCACATAGTTTTTCTTGTATATATTTTTGTTTGATGAAGTGCTTTTGTATAGTATTGAAAAATATTTGGGATCGTTCAAATTTGATTATGGATGGGGTTGATGAAATAGGTAAAGTGATAAATCCTTTTATTTTTCATTGTTTTGTACAGCTCTATCCCGATTTCTGAGCGAAAAACCTCTTTCGTATAATAAACCTCCCAATTTTGAGTTTTGTATCGGTATGTTTATGGTATGTTTATCGGAATAGCTGATCGATTTGAGCGCTGCCAGAACTCTCACCTTAGTTTTGTGGTTTTTTTCCAGTCTAGTTTTAAATATATCTATAGGTGTTTATAATTCAGTTCATAAGTGTTATCGTATGAAAACTCGTTCAATGTTATCTGACTCTTGATTTGGAAAATTCAGTGTTACATTTTCGTTCCACTTTTGTGTGGTTTAAAGGCGTATAAGAGCTATAAGAATTCGAAAACTTGATAAATTAGTCCGTAATTACCACAGCTGACCCTCCTAATTACAAGGAAGCACTGAGTTCAACGACTGCAGAATTAAACATACTTATAAATTCTAATCTTACCTGCAAATCGGTGTGAAGACGAGCGATTGGTTGAATGTGCTTAAAGGTCGGTGAAAAAACGGAGCGGAGTTACTGTGACGCCTCAAAGTTTAAACTATTTGGTAAAAAGCGGCTATCATGGGACTGTTATCGCTTCTTAGTCCTCGGAAGCCCCCACCATCGCTTTTGTCGCTTGCATTAATGCACGAACCTAGTAGACCCTCCAATGCTTCCACTATGGAATGATTAGAGATTAATCGATAAAGGTGTCCATCACTACGAGTCATTTATGAAGCGACGGAAAGCTTAGTTTTCGTCTATCAAATGTATTCAAGTGCCTCTTATCTTATTAAAAAAAAAAAAAAAAACGGTAAATTCGAATAATTGGTAATTCCTCTCGTCGTTGTGAAGTTCGGAGATCCATTTTAAGGGCCTAGTTCAGTCGATTTTGGATTAGAAAGTATTAGGGAATAACACTCCTCTTGCCGATGTGAGTAAAAACATAGAAAAGCCACGTTTCTTCGGAATAATTTTTGGCTCATAGCATACGTGCGTATTACGCGATCTGGGTATCTACAAATCGAGACCAACTAGATCCTAAACGGAGTCCTTGATCGAAAGAACGGAATTTGTATATAAATTCTAAGGTCTTTTATGGCCCACACGGCACATAAGAGATGAGATACCGGATCTAAAAGGACGAAGCTGCAGGTGCGTCGTAAAATTGGCGGAATTCATCTGCGCATTCTTTTCAGATGCTGATACTCCCGGATACTCAAAATGTAAATAAAAGTGAGTTTGTGAAGGGAAAAATTATGCAACAGCCACAACAATTTTGAAAAAGTTGTGGAAAACGTTTGTGTTTTGGAAAAAGTTGTGAAGGTATTATGTCCCTTTGTTTGTACTTTTTAGCGGGATCCCAATCTGAGGTAACATTTTCAAAAAACTCGAGCTCACTTCACCGATATTAGAAAAAAATATGGTGAAAGGCTCGAAACCCCCGTTTTCAGATTATTTTTTATTCATAACGTTTTGATGTTATAAAAAATGAGAAACTTGAAAAAGGTAATATTTGATAATCTAATGATGACTTTCGTAATATTGGTAAGTTGCATGAGGAACTTGGAAGGAGGAAGAATAGTAGTACAATCGCACGTAACTCGAAAATAGCGTTAAGAATAGTAATGTTGGTCCTAAAACTTCATCAAGACAGTTGCGGCGAATATTGGTTCATACCTCTTGCCTGGGAACTTCGGAACTTAAGACTTTATTTTAGATTTATGCTAAATTTGGGAAATTCCACCTTGCACACAATTAAGGATCATCTAATTCTGGGTAAATCTATCACCACAACATTAATATTGATCCAATGAGTAGGGTCGTAATTAGCCGTCATAAAAACTTGAATTTTTCCACTGCGTTCAATCGGTAATCAATAAGACTTGCCTTAGAACAAATATCGAAAAGGTTATTCCAAAAAAGAAAAACTTATAGGCATTGAATTCATAATGCATCATATTGCTTAGTTCGGTAAGACCAAAATTTTAAAATTTGCTTAATATGTATATTCATACGGACAATGAACTACATACATGTCATAGCACTGTTTTTCTGTATAAATCGCTAAAAACATGAAGAAAATACCTTAGCGCAGATTTGCGCAAAAAAGAGAATAACCACATGAAACTATATCCTTTGACGAGTCTAGGGGGAAGGGGAGGAGTGGGAATATTCTATTAGGAGAGAGCAAACTCTTATTTTACTCGGGTTTGGGCACATTTATTAGCTTAAAATGATCTGAATCGAGCGGTATTTGACTTGCCTCTTGTGTAGCCATCTGTACTCTGGCGTTTGATTAGCACTTCGAAAGTCGTCGGAACGAAATTTACCTATCACTGGAAACTCAAGGAAACTTATCAAGTTTTTTCGCACAATCAAGTTTGTTCTGGAGGACATTTGAATAATTTCCACGGCATAGGTCATTGTACCTGATATTTAAAGTGTCATTAGCGTAGTCCATCTAGAGTTGATATGTTTTCAAGAAAGTCAAAGTTTGGACTTGTGTCCCACTAGATTCGTAATCTGAAACACAATGAGGCTGACGGGGATTGCAGATGTAGAATCTATGAACCTTGAAGTAAAATTACATCGTTTATGGAGTGTTATAAAAAATGTTTGCTTTAATATCACAAAGAATTTTTATAGAAAATAATAAACCAAAAGGATAGTTATGGTCAGCATCACGATGTAGTACCGAGTTATTCTTTAGCCTTGAAATAAAATGTAAATTTATATCTGACATTTCAAACTTTCACCATTACTGGAAGGGTATGCTACTTGTAATAACTGTAGTAGCTCAATGTCCATTTTTCCTACGAAACACTGATTTTTGAAAGTTTCGAGCATTGAATTAATTACACATTTTTAATGGAAAAGGTGGAATCGTTCGAGTTTAACGTTGGGAGTAGGCTAAATTAGAAGTAGTTTAGAGACGATTACCATCACGCTGGAGTACGATCTTTAAATGTTCAGTCATTTTCCTTGCCGTTATTGGTTTATCGTAGAAGTGTAATGTGGATTATGTATAGAACATGATAGGAGAGGAGCCAGTTATGAATACAGAGCACCATTAAATATTACGGGAGTATGTGGAATTTCGGATCGAGGAGCCAATTTTTATTCCAGGACTAGACAAGGCATATTTAGTCGTAAAACCTGTGCTCATTTTCCGAAATTTTATTGTCAAACATTTTCTCTCTGTTCTTATTGATACCTCGATTATTTATAGCCAATGTTTAGAATATATTGGTAGAAATCCCTACAAATCACACTCAGATAGTGTAGGAATACCTGTTCTTGAATTGAAATCTTTCTTCAGTTGTTGGGATTCCCATTATCACTAGACAATCTGCTCAATCCATTGATCTTCTTTTTACCATCAGCATTAAAGCTTCTGTCTTACCGGCTACAACTAATAGCCTCCAGAAGTTTTCTTCAATCGCTCAAGGTGATTAATTTCCCGGTTCGCGCCTCCAGGGCTCCGCGTCATCCTGGAACTGTTCGAAAGGTTTCAGGAGGGCTCCGGGTCGATAGACAGTCTTGTCATGGATTGTTCAGTAATAAGCCCCCAGGGGTCTTAAGTCCCACTAACGCAATAAAGCCCCCATCCCCTCCTCTCCTCGTAGGAGTCCTTCTCCGGCAAAACCAAACTCTTCTTAACCCCCTTCAGAACCGGGATAATTGAATTCTTTTGTTTGTTCGACTTAGGGACCAAACACAAGGATTTCCTTCTTCCCTCTGACCGTCCTCTCCCCCCCTTCTTTTTCTTGCCAAAGCCCAGGAAATCTGCTCAGATATCTTTATAAGCTTCTTCCTCTTCAGAGAACCACCACTCTCTACCTCGTCTATCCATTCCTCTTTACCCACTCTTCTAAACCCTATCCAAACATGTGGAATGACTTGATCATTTCTGCGGTTCTTGAATCAACCCTTTTTCCTGAGGATCCCTTCTGCCGAATTTAACCCCCCTCTTTGTTATGTTGAATGGAGGATTGTGCGAATTCTGTATGACTCCATCAATACCAATGTTCTAAATCGCTCTAATTCTTTTGTACTTTATTGTAAAAGATGTTGTTCCATCTATTTGTTTGGGGAGCAGGCAATTCACTCATAGCTTGAATAATCGAGAAAAGATGATGAAAAGAGAATGATTGAGAAAAGTTGTTCACTTCTTTCGTACCAGTTCTCATTTATCTACACGCTTGCGTTCATTTTTCCCACCAAAGCTGTGGAAACGAGAATGAGTGACCGAATGAACTTAGATCGCAACATTACTTGACTGTTATTTGTATTTAGAAGGTTTTCGAGTTCTTGATTTGTTAATATTTAAGCTCTTTGAAGAGTATAGAAACTACCAGGCCCATAATACTTTGAACGGGAAAGAATTTTGAAAATTTCGATAATCATTTTTGGAAAATGCATTGGCCATTTGAGATTAGGTTAGAACACAACTAGCAAAAATGTATTACTATTTTTGTATCGTTTTAATTTTTACTGTACCTAAACGTTGATAAATATCAAATGAATAATCAGTTTCATATTTTATAAATGGCATTATAAGAATAATTTGAACAAATTTGAGTTGAAGACATGCGTCTCCTCGTCGCAGTATGTTTGAAACAATGATTTCCATTTTATTATTGCCGAATTCAAAACGCCAATTTATCTACTGTCCGCGTTGAACATCCATGGTAAAACAAAAGAGTTACTTTTTTAGTTACAAAGAGGGGGTCGCTTTTTTTCGATTGCCAATAAACCACATTTTTATTTCAGTTCACCGTCGTAGTTTTTAAAGCTGTCCATAATCTTCGATTCGGACGTGAATAGTGAATATTTGATGTATAGAGGAGTGGGATTATCCGATTCACCAGAAGAAATAGAGCGATTAGATACTGTAAAGAATTCTAGAATTGAACTAAACAGTAAGTAGGTGATTTCAAATAAGCTCGTTTCCGTTTCAATATGTTTTCCCCGGTTTTCGCTTCTCTTTTTATACATACTATCTGAAATTTTTAAATAAATGATCATTTCTTTTTCAAATACCTATATTTCTGTTCAAATTTTGTCAACATACAAAAGTGATGGTATTTCAATGGCAATCCCCTCCCGAGCACAAGTTATGAACTAATGAGAGGGTTGTTTTTTCAATTATATAACATTTACTTCCGTTCTTTTGGTTTATATTTAGAGAAAGCAGAAGTATTGAAAATTTATTTTTTCCATTGTATTTTTCGTCCGTAAAGTATGTTGTATTCCAACAGCAATCCAATAGCAATAAAAGAAAACAAAAATATTGGTATTACCGGGTTCTCTTGTTGGTAGTGTTACGATATTTTAATGATGTGGATTGATAGGGATATGAGTTGTTAAGGCTTCAAAACATGCACATGTATTAACATTACCTATCGTAGTTTATTTATTATTTGTGTAAAGATGTATCTCCAAAATCTTGGGAGACTTGGGGGAGCCAGAAGAGAAAACGTTCGCAGTAAGGACTCGAACTAGACTGAGTTTTCCTTCTAGGTAAATTAATAATTTCCCAAATTGACGGAGACCAGGAAGTAAGGATTCGCTGCGTCATCAGAACTTGACGCTCCGGTTTAACATTCGTTACGATAGAAATATTCCGAGTGGCACATAAGAAACGATGGAATTATAAATTTATGGATAGTATGCCGGTTGAAATCTTAACAAGCAATCCAGTTATATAATGATGAGTAGGTTGAATAAGAGAGTTGAAGCATTGTGAATAACTTTTTATTGATTCACAACGTTGTAAACATTGTTCGTCGTTCTTACGGTATATTTTCAGTTTCTAAGTCGTACGAGATGGTGGCCAGGCACTTTCAGCTCGAATAGATACCCGTGTCTCTAACTTGTGACGAGAAGTCACCCCCAGCGCGTCGTATTAGCAACGACAATAAACTATTAGCGCTGTGGGCAGGGAAGGGGTACAATCAGAACTTCACTGACGGAATCTCCTGTCTCCCCCATTATCGTTTCGTCTCGTCATCGACTGGCATCTCCGTTCACGCCCAAATATCTAGTTTTCTTTATTTTCCCTTTTCAATTTTCAATTCGTTTATTGTAATCCTTTAGAGGTAGTGCACTCGGGTTTGATTCTTAATCACTTTTCCATTTTCTATCTTTTTATTTCTTTTCTTTAATGTTTTTAATTTTGTTTAATCCCTAGTGGGGAGGAGCTTTTATTCCATTTGCATTTCCTATTCTGAAGTACAGTTTAATCTTCCCTTATTTTTGTTTGTTCTTTATTATTTCCAAAATTTTGTTTTTTTAGTCTTTTTGTGAAAAGGCTCTGGTGGCAGAGAATTGCTTTTAGGAAATATTAAAAGGTTTCTTACAAACTGAGAAAGGATTGTCACTTACGCTTTGTCCTCTGTCAGCAGGAGTTATACCTTGGCATAATCCATAGTCGAATGGAGGGTGACGCTGGAAAAAAAGCCTGACTCCCCAGAGACATACCGCTTGGGCCACATACGGGTTTAAATCAAACGAGTTGAAAAGCGTGAAAAAAAGAGGAAGTGAAAGAGAAAGAATGATGGAAGGTGACGGGGGGGTTGAGAAAGAGACCAGAGGCCCTTTGACCGTTTCGAGGCGCAGAGCTGTAGTTTACCGGCCCCCGGGGCACCTCGAGAAAAGTTATAGCGTGCATTAGGGGTTGTCAGTAATGAGGGGATGGCGAACAGTAAAAGTAAAGTGGTCGCTATATCTTCAGAAGGGGACGGGTTGTGGATGGTTTGTGGACGGTTTGTCGACGGTTCGGAGCAACGCGAGTGCCGCCCTAAGGGCAGCATCTTCGTCAGGGGACTAATTCCGTAAGATGCCCTGCAACTCCGCCTTTTTCTCCGATATGGCTCACGTCCCTTTTCCTCTCTACGACGAGGCGTCGTTGAGGGTCTTCTCGATTGCTTACTTCCTCCTTTATACGTGTTGGGAGGAAACGCCCGGCGTCTGTACATCCAGGGGGTTCTCACAATGTGCTACGGGGAGAATGGTCGTAAGTTATAAGAATGGTTTCCAATACTTAATGAAGAAGAATACTAATTATCGTTCATCTAAAACTGATATGTAAGTGTGTTCAAATATTGATCGTACTTTGATCTGTTGTTGAATCAATTCAGTGGTTTTAGGATTCCAGGTGGATATATTTCCAGGGGAACGTTTGATTTACCCGCTTTCGAACTAATTGGCATGAGAGGTCACCGTTCATCAGTCTAGGCCTTATCCGACTTCTGTCTTTCTTCTCAGCATCTCAAGCATGCTGAGCTTTGTGTTTTATGTGCTTATTTTTCTCACTTGAACGGGGAGTTAAGAGCAATTTAGAACCCCATATATTTTATGTCAAAGTTGATTGATTCATATAAAACTTTTGGGAATCAGTGTCCAGTATATTGACCGAACTCGTGAAATGAACGTGTTGGATTGTGTTACGATCTGTTTTGGTTTATTATTCAATAATAAACCATTGTAATTGCTCTTGAAAAAAAAATGTTAACCCCCCCCCCCCCTGAAAATTTCATGATCTACGTTTCAAAGGGTGTAGAATCCGAATCTGCAATAGAAATTTTGCCGTCCGTCCGCCGTACGCCGTACGCACGATTTCTCCCAAACGGCAAACAATCTGAAATATTCAGGAAAAATCCATGTTGGTCCGACAACTCCCCAATTCTTTAGCCAGCTCTCTCACTTAATTTAAAGTGCCCTTTAAGGGTTGTCAAAGTTTTGTAACGGTAAAGGTTTTTAACCTCTGAAAAAGTGAAGGCGGCTTAAATTTAGACTTTTTTTTTAGGAACTTTCCATGAGGAATCGAATGAGCCCTTCCCCAGGTCCGTAGCTCAAACCATTGCGGATGTATCCCGATTTATAGTGCCAACATTTGCGTCCACATTCACTACATCACTAGGTTACTGCAATCAAAACAAACAACAGGGGTTTTTTTTTCTATCGTAGTAACCTAGTGATGTACTGAATGTGGATACTGGAATGAACTCCTAAAAGGGTTTATAGCCGATGCACGGGTTGAAGCATTCTGATATGCATGATCCGTCTTACGAAATTTAAAATTTTCAAATAGAAAATTTTTCCATTGTAATCGCTGTTGAAAAAAACGCTGCAAATTCCTTCACTGGGGTTTATTTTTCAATGATTCATGATTTGAATTTCCACTAAGCTTTGGAGTGTGCGTGTTTCACGGGATAGAGCTATTATTGAATTTCAGGAGATGCATAGAGCACTTAAATCAGTTCTCAACCAAAATATCAGTTGATCATATTTGTGTGCTTCCTGAAATTCAATAATCGCTCTATCACCTGTGAAACACGCACACTCTAAAGCTTAGTAGAAATTCAAATCATGAATCATTTAATAATAAACCTCAGTGAAAGAATTTTCAGCGTTTTATGAAGATAGTGGATCCGTTTAAGCCCCCACTTCTCCTACCTGTCCTACGAGCAAACCTTATTGCAACTCGTAATCTCCGACTTCGCGAAAGCGATGCAGCGTCGTCGAAGCTCCCATGCTAATTAGAAGCCTGTTGAATCCGAAAGCTTTTACCCACAGTCGTTCTCACAGTCGAAAGCGGCTCGTTTGAGTAACCACCCAGCTTTCATGTGTTTACGTGGAACCCTAAAACTGCAATTCCCATAAGCAGGATTTGTTTTCGTTCAAATAAGAGTTGGCAGTTCTAAATACAGACAATCTGCTTGATAGAAAATATACGACAAGACATCCGAATTAATATTTAATATTTATTGAAATGTTGAACCAGTGATCGATTCAACATGAAATGGCGTGTATTGGATTCTGACGAATTGTTTGTTTGTTTAATTTTTTGATTTATCGTATACATTATTTGGACATATCTTATAGGACATGTGCAGACTCCACCATAAGTATGATAGTCGTCATTTTATATAATTGGTCTAGAAATATGAAACAGACAATTTTTTAATTATACCATTTTCGGCTGATGTATGGAGCTGTGTAATTTCTTTGCATTGCTCTTCATTGTATTGTCAATGATGGGCCTACTTGACTTAATATGCAATTCAGGATATTTTAGGTTAGAAAAGTTAAATATTAGTAAAACAGGATTAGGCTAATGAATTAGGTTAAGGCAACGTTTTGACCAGATACATTTGCAGTTCTATTAATAATTGTAGTTCGTGGGGTTCCCCTACATGAAGTACATTTTCAATGTCATTATACCATTTGACGAGGGGTTTACGGGGTGGTCGATTTTCGTCTCTGAATTGTAAACAAAATTTTGAAGGCATGAAAAGTTTGTAGTTTATTAACTAATTTTTAATCAGAAGAAATTTAATATTTTCATTTACTTTTTCATTCAAAACCAATGTCACCCATCGGGTTTAGTCAAGTAGATTCAATCAAATTACTTGGAATATTAATAAATATTTCTGACAGAGTTCGGAGATTTTTTTTAGGAGTTCTTCCTGTTGGTTTTGGTGAAGAGAGTCCAGCTGTTGTACTGTTTAAGCTAATCCACCTACGATATAACTCCTTTCTTTCCTCCTATTCCCAAATTTGGTAGCAAGAAAAGTGGCTCCCATTTAAAAGCTCATACCCACATGAGATTTCATCACTGATCGACCCGCCACTTTCTCCTCTCCCAGCTGAAGAGGTAATGGCTGTTGTGAGTAGATCCCACTTAAGAGGGATCGCGCTTACGGCAACTGAGGTGCCGTTGAGCGAGTTCTCTACTGCTCAGGTCTCTCTTTGTAGGAAGTGAATTTCCGTCGCCAGTTGAACCTGATTGTGCTTAACAGTGAAGTAAGTTTCGTTATAAATGGATTGTGCCTAATGGAACAACTGATTGAAACAAACCACAAATTTAGTAATTTACACACTGCATATTTAGTAACGAGTTCTAATGGCCATTCGCATCACTGGCCTAAGCCTAACAACTGAATGAAGAAAATATTCACGAATAAGATCAAAACTGGTGGAATATGAAGTTCAGGTTGTTAACTTGAAATTGTAGATACTTCAAATTACTCTGAAGCTTGCGTGAAAAACTCTGACCAAGCCAGTCATAGCTTTTTAAAAATGGTGGCGAATTCGGAGTAATCACGTTTCATAGCTAGGCTACATGCAAACTGCATCCAAACATTACCCATTACTGAATATAAACATACGTATCCCATTGTATATATCTATATTTATAATCTTTGAAGTTTTTGCTTGATTCCTCACAAACTTTGTTGACTATTTAGATTTTTTAAGGTTTTTTTTTTGTGTGCCATGTTTAGTATTTAGTACCTACCGACGATCTTCAGTATGCGTCACACAAAGAAAACTTACCGTATCCTGTTTGAATGGCGTGGCCCCAAAACTTTCTAAGTTATATCTGCACTTGTGCAACTTTTATTCATCAGAAGCATGCGTCATAGCTCAAGGTGTGACGCACGTGATGAATCAGAGAGAGTTGAACGGGAGTGTTGAACGGTAGGGGAAGCGGTATTTCTGTGCGTCACACAATTCATCTCGCGTGGGTTTTCCATTGAAAAAGTACCGTCTTCAAGTTTTTTATTGTTTATAAAATGTCTGATGTGAAGGAAACGCTTGAATTCACCGAGGATTACAGTAAATTATCTGTTTTCTACACTGACAAAATCTCGCGGAATGATGCATTGACCATTTTGGGTGCAAAGTACAAGTTGAACACCACAAGTATTAAAAATACAATTTTTTAACTAACGCCGCACTTTCAAAAATAGTAAACTCGTATCTTCTGCTGACTCCATCGCGAGGGTTGAAAGAAACGAGACGGGCAAATGTGGACAGGAATTGCTTGCTTCTAGGGCGTGCGTCAGATGCGATCTTCATGAGGCAAGTTGAAAGACGCAAGTTCAAAGACGTAGATTGAATGTTGAAAGACGATAACGCACAAGTGTCGACATACCTTTCATGAATGAAGGTCATCTCCGTATCCATGACAGCTGTCAAGTGTGTATCGAGGATTCTATCAATCTTCAAATAAACCGTTAAGTGTCACGAGCGGTATCAGTTCTGGACCACTTCTAGTGAAAGTGGTGGTCCCTCATCCTTTAATGAAATCAGCAGTCGACAACCAGTTGGTATTGTGGCTGTTGGGACTCGTCGACCCCTTTCGCGTCATACAATTTAATGATTCCGGTGAAACACGAACCCAGCAGCAGGTCCAAAGTGAGAGATAGGCTGCGATAATATCGACTGTGTGAGCACAAGTGAACATCCCCGATTAGCGCTCTGTGGAGGTTGGAGGGAATGAGCTGAAACCATCAAACCGTTTTGCCGGTGAGGTCGGTGTCAATGGGCGGTGCTCGATAAGATAACTAAAACAGCCGCTGTCGCCAATGTGTGTCAGGTCAGCGCTTATCATTATTCCCGCTCCGCGGGTTTCGTCTCGTTCGGTTTGAACGAATGTCTCTGCAGGGCCGCGCGATTTTGTTTCCGAGGGGATTGGACAGGTTACGTTGGTCGTTTACTTCATTCGTCGAAATTCGTGCGTCACTTCGGTGTACCGGGAGCCCTTCACTGGCTGGAACTTGGAGATTTTCTTTTGGTTTATTATTCAATAATAAACCATTGTAATCGCTCTGAAAAAAAAAAAATTCTAACCCCCCCCCCCCCCCTGAAAATTTCATGGTTTACGTTTCACAGGGTGTAGAATCCGAATCTGCAATACACATTTTTCCGTCCGTCCGCCGTACGCCGTACGCACGATTTCTCCCAAACGGCTGAAGCAAAATATCTGAAATTTTCAGGAAAAATGACCCTAATTCTTTAGCCAGCACTCTCACTTAATTTAGAGTGCCCTTTAAGGGTGGTCAAAGTTTTGTAAAATCCCTAAAAACCTCGAAAAAAGTCGAAGCGGCCTAAATTTGTACTCTTTTTGAAAAACACTTCAAGAGGAATCGAATGAGGCCCTCTCCAGGTCCTTAGGCCAAACCATTCTCGATCTATGGCCCGATTTATGTTCCCAACATTCGCGTTATTTTGGTTTATTATTGTTTTGGTGTTGATATCAGTAACCTAGTGACGTAGTGATTTAGTAATGTGGATACTGAAGTGAAGTCCTAAAAGGCTTTGTAGCTGATACATATCGCGTTAAAGCATTCGTGATAACCATTAAAAAAAAAATTAAATAAAAAAAAACGCTGCAAATTCTTTCACTGGGATTTATTATTCAATTGGCTTGCGTTCATGATTTGAATTTCTACTCAAGCTTCGGAGTCTGCGTGATTCACAGGTGATAGAGCGATTATCGAATCTCAGGAGATATGCATAGAGCACGTCAGTTGTTCTCGACCAAAATACCTATTTGGATTGATCAGTTGATCATATTTGTGTGCCTCCTGAAATTCAATAATCGCTCTATCACCTGTGAAACACTTGCACACTCCAAAGCTTAAAAAATAATAAATTCAAATCATGAACGCAAGCCAATCGAATAATAAACCCCAGTGAAGGAATTCGCAGCGTTTTTTATCCTGGCGAATACACAAATTAATTTCCGTATTCTTGTGTTAGCAACAGTTATTTGTTTTCCCCACCTAACATGACTATAGAAAACTACCCCAAAATATGTCACTTCCTCCGTTTTCGTTATCGTTGGGTCTCTCGTACAATGAGTCTGATTGGTGTAAAAAAATCAGTCATTGAGGTCTGGTGAAAAGGAATCCATTTAGTCTTATTCAAATTTATCGTCAATTTGTTATTATTATTTGAATCCCACAGTTCGCACTTTCAAAAGTAGTTCGCCAACAATCAGAAGAACAATAAATGATAGAATCATCAGCGAATAGAATTATTTCCCCTGGGATATTACAGTACCCTATTTCGTTTATATATATTATAAAGTATAATGGCCCTTACCACAGTGCAGTACCTTGGGGTAGTAAAAAATGGTCTTTTAGCTTAATTCATTTCAACACATAAAATAGCTTATAAATGTCCATGATGTCTGTTCTGTGGGTCAGATTCGTATCATCAGTTATGGGAAATATTGACAGATACAAGTACAGTAGAATACATTCTACTATCCCAAAATTTTCTTCGGGTCATGGGTTGCCTAATGGTTTTACAATAGTTCATCATTGTTGGAATCTATATGGAAAATACCTGTTTGATCGGGCAACCGCATCAATAACGCAGGCCTCGAAAGATTGATGATGATGTTATTGTCCGATTCGACTGAACTATTTCTGATACCTCGAACTCTAAGTATCGTATCTCGCTCTCGTGACATGCCTCATCAGTCAGTCAAAGTTTGTAAGAGCATGTAAAAGTAAATGGATTTTATTGACATCGATATTTGACTCGCGTTGGGCGAAACCTGTTAGAGGGATGAACTATACTGCATACATTTTACGGGCTATCTATTCATCATTGAGGGTGACTGTGGAGTGACACATTTTATGTTTTACAATCAATAAAATACGGTAGACGAGACGGGAGAGCCCCAAATGAATGGTCCAGTTCGTGATGATACGTGTTCGGGCATGAAGTGTTAACCAACTTCCTTGACCTGATCACAAGGATTCCATCTCTTTGGTTATTTCGGTTTATGAGCAAAAATATTTCGCATATTTCTTGAAAATTTCATCAAAATCATATGGAAGCTGTAAAAATACAGTTTATTACAAGGATCAGTGGACACGTCCACACTTGCCCATACCAAAAGGTATTCAAAATGGTTTTGAATCTCCGTTTGCGATTGGAAATTTTGATTCCGTGCAAGAAAGTTTGTCTCCTAAATCTGAAAACATTACTTCCCCTAAAGATAGATTCATACCACCCACGGCCTAGGTTTGGCGACGGGGGCCACCAAGGGGCCAGACCAACCCCACCCTCAAGACCTGGCGGTCGTGCGGGTACTGTATACCCACTTCGCCGTCTCGTACCAATTACGTACCGACTTGTGCGTGGAGTTCTCTCTTGGTTGGACGGTGCTGGGATTGAAACTCAGATTATCAAGAGCAAATGGTTCCAACTTTTATTGATCTACTTGAGTCGTTCAATTGATGAAACAGGAATTCACCTGTAAAACAAACAGGAATGAAAACAAAAATTTAGAGAAAGATTATTAAAAGTTTGGGCTAACTTGCCATCTCCGAAGAATGGACTCTGGGCAGAATTATGAAACGGTAAGGAGTAGTGTTGTATGAAGTGAAGTTGATTGAAAGGAAGATAGGAAAACACGTTGATCTGGCGATCTACTATCAACTTGATTAAACTCCTAGGATAGTCGGTAGAGTAAGTTTCGTGTATGGATTATCAATTCCCGATTTGAAGTTCCATAACTTAGATAAATTAAAGCTCCCCTACTTTCCATATTCAGCTGTCGCGGTTGATATCTTTCGGTTCGAAAAAGTATAACCTTTTAAAAATTCACCTTGGAATATTTTCGCTAGATTTTAATACAACTGTGACGAACGGAATGTTGATCATTTCTGTTCAGTTGATTGAAGGTTTTGATGGTTTAAAAAAGTTTCAGACGAAAATAAAGTACCTATTAGGAATCTGCTATGAATTTTCCATACGATGTGTGCCTTTTTGAGAAGTTTGAGTAAAGTAAGTGATTACTGCAGAATTCGTTGCATCCATTGGTTGAATAGGGACTGCACCGTGGACAAGGCATACTGAACCACTTAATGAGAATACAATCAGGTGCGCGTATTTAGGATACGCTCCGACCCTCATAATAACTATTAGCGTCGACTCTCTGACAAATGTAATGATCAGTCGAGGAAAATCTTTGCCTGCTCTATATACTAGGCGAATGAGTTTGACCGGTTCCATCATTGTGAGACTTGGTCAGGGGATTCTCCGAATTATTCTTCTCAGAATTATTCTGGTATGACTGATCCTTGATTATGAAGATTAGGCCCTTCGGATATTATTTTTGAAAACCTGTCCTTTATAGAATAATTTACTAAATGAAAAATACCTAATGGTTCCAAAAACATTTTTATCCCTCGACTAAGCCTTGTTGAACACACTGTGTACCCACTCTTACGGTTTGGTCGGTATTCAAATTGGCATTGGGTTTGATGTATAAGTCATAGTCAATGTGTGTAATTTCTTAACTTTTTTAACTTCTTGCACACATTGAATTGGCATTATGTATAATCAAATTAATCAACGATTCTGCAACCCCTTAAATTCCACTTTTGATGTTGATAAACGGTAAACCTCCAAACCAAACATTCCCCAGTTGATTTTGTTTAATATCCACTCTTTACACTATGTGGGTGGTTACTTTTTGTGGTGATCATCCACATTAGAATAAAATTTGTTTATGTATAGATATATAACTTTTCAGAATAACAAAGATTTAAATTGACAAGATATTTTACACATTGCCTAAGGGGCCACAGTCATAATACAGAATGACTAGTCATTGTGTGAAATAGGTAGTATTTCATACAATAACTATACAATTGAGTCATTCTGTTGAATGACTAAGCATTAAATACAATGACGGATTTCACACATTGACTATAACATATACATTAATCACAGTTATGAATTTATTATTCAGGTCTCGCTCATATGCATTTGTGGTTGCGGTTTATCATTCAAGCTCTATACATCCACGCAAACAGAGTTCGTGCTGTCGATGCCTTTGGTAGTAGGTACATCGATTGCTTTGAGGTAATGAATGATGAAACAATTCCGCAGGATTTACCTTTGAGTTATCAAAGTTAACGTGAACCTTAAATCGTAATTGGATTGGGATCCAATCCGCCAACTTCTTCGTGTTTTAAAATAAATGATCAACAACTGGTACAACGTTAATCTGCTTCAACCGATCCCTATCTTAATTTTTCTGTGAGTTCAAGACTATTGGACATCCTAATATACTATAATAAACATGATAAGTCAGAATATCAAGAGATGATATAATAATGAAATAAATAATGACTCTGTTGTTAGTAGTCGTAATAGACATCATAATACTTTTGGGCAACTCCCGCTGGAATATCATATCAGCTCAAATGGAAAGGATGACTCACATATCGTGATGAGATTTGAGAAGAATTATTGTTTTTGGAAGAAGGAGATGACGTTTGGATTAAAAACGAATATAATATTGCATGGGGAGCGGAGAGTGTAGAGATATTCGAAATGGATTGTGTTCGTATGGAATAAGGACGGGGATAATTCTTGACAGACCAGGGCAATAAGATGATCAGCACACAACGTCGAGAAGGAGCACTCGACATGGAGGGTTTTGAAAAACTGAAAGGAGAAATAGATTAAAGGACGGTGGGAGTGACGGAGAGTTAAACGTGCTAACTTCATTCTGATATTATTATTGGTAAATAGTGAACCATAATTAATGAAAGATTCATCCAATGGAACAGAATTAAGTCAATGTTTTTCGAAAAATTTCATTGGTCTCCACCATTTTGGCGAATAATTGAAAATTATTCTTCAAGCTCTTAAACCCTATCTGGTTATAATGGTTTAAAGTTGCTTTAGAAAGACTTCCGAACCGATAACGTGAATAATCTTCGTTTCAATACGGCCGAAGAGAGTTGAAAGAGAAAGAGCAAGTTAAACTGCCAATGAAGTGAAAAGATAAGGCTCATTCGGGTGAGGGTGTTTGGAAAGTTATTTCAATTATAAAACTGAATATTTTCAATGTTTAACGATTACACCTCTCAAGAATTGTATAGAAGAGAGGATCACTCGAATTTCGATAAATAACGTTTCGAAAAAGTTGCGAATTTCATCGATTGGGGAAACTTGAATAACTTTTACCGATGGTATCTAAATGGAAGTTACAGGGTGAGGAGCAAACTGAATGAAACTGCTCAACCAAGACGTTATATAAGTAGAGGGAAAACTCGAGTCGAGGAGAGAGTTATCACGAAAGGCCAAAAGACAATGAGGACGGTGTCCTCCTTCGCCAGGGCGCTTCGCGGAAACTGAAGTTTTGGCGGTAACCGTCAATTTCGTAACGTCTTTCCAAAGTTTTCACTTCAATCACGTCCGGTAGGGATTTCAAGCGCCATATTTTCCAGAAAAGGAACGAAGCTACACAGTGAAAACAAGGGAGTTATACTGATGGTTCTTATCAGAGACTAATTACTTACCATAACAACCCGTAACTACTAATTGAGAGCTGAGTTAATTAAGGGATCTGTGACGATTGGTTATGTAGGTCACGCTGTGAGGAGTTGGAAACGTAAGGGGAGTTCGTGCTGTTTCAAACCCCAGCTTGAATAGTTAGATAGTCGATACCAAATAGACAAAACTACAATTTTAATAGCAGATTCCTCGTGGAATGTTCTACAAAAAGAGTCCCAATTAAGACCGCCTTGACTTTTTTGAGGTTTTTAGGGATTTTACAAAACTTTGACAACCCTTAAAGGGCACTTTAAATTAAGTGAGAGAGCTGGCTCAAGAGTTTGGGCGTTGTCGGACCAATATGGATTTTTCCTGAAAATTTCAGATTTTTCGCTCCAGCCGTTTGGCAGAAAACGTGCGTACGGCGTCCGGCGGACGGATGGAAAAATTTTATTGCAGATTTGGATTCTACACCCTTTGAAACGTAAACCAAGAAATTTTCAGGGGGGGGGGGGGGGGTTAGAAATTTGTTTTTCAAGAGCGATTACAATTGTTTATTATTGAATAATAGAGCAAAAAGAGCACTTCGCATGCAAAAAATGTGTTTCCTATTTCTGAAATTTCACGTTTTTCCTTCTAAAAATTGTACTGCTAAGCCTTTGCTTAAAAATTTTCAACGTTTTTTCTACTTGAAAAAATATTTTCAATTTTTTGAATTTTACTAATTTGAAAAAAAAAAACATATTTATACATTTATATTAATGACAATGAAGTAAGTATAGTTTTCAGCATAAGATTGAGCTTTAATTTTAAATATTCTTGTAAAAGAAAGTAAGGATGTTTATCACATCCGAAAAAAATGATTTAAAGGTATTAAATAATAAGTTTTTTTGTCTGTTTGAAAAATGAATTAAGAAGAAACAAACCATTAGTGTATATAGTGAATTGCAAGTTGTTCGTAAGTTGTGTCTGCATAACTCTGGAAATTTAAAGTACCTGAAATGATTCAAATTCGTACTTGATTATGTTCATTAAATTCTAGCCGGAAAGTTTTATGCAAATGTTCAAGTATTATTGTTATTATTGTCGTTATGGGTACAGAGTTTTTATCAAAAATTGTATTACTAATGTGTATTGGAGTAAATCAGGTATGGTTATGAAATGCTGGATAAATAATACGGTAATAATCCAAGGTAGTAATGTAAATTTAAAAATGTTATTCTCATTGTATGTATGATGCCAATGGTTTGGTTATTTTAAATTATGATTCTTGTTTGACCAATGTGACTGCTGGATGAGTGTCCAAAAGAAACTGTAAGTATAAAATAAATAAAAAACGTAACTTATTCTGAGGAGTAGCAATATTTCAATGTGAAACCCTGTGGTGTGGGGTATTATAAATAATATTGAATTATACGTTGCCCCCTAAATTCCGTGATGATGTAGTGTATTACCACTGCAAAACGTCGGAGAGAATTGAATAAATTAATGAAACAATCACCCCGCTTCCTGGCGGATAACCTATAATACTTGTTCATTGATTTTTTAGTTCAATTTCAATATCACCAAAATACTGTGCTTAAATAGTGTTTTCCCACAGAGTCATCCTTTCTATTGGTTCAAAACGGGAGAAGAAAATGTAATAACGTTGTATTAAAAATGCAATGCAATAACTTAATTTTCAAATAAGATTCGCTGATTTGAAATATGAGGGCATATGAAACGTAGAAGAATTTATTGCACACGAGTTTTTTATTTGTGTATCAGATACATACTTTTTACGTGGATCAGATCCATGAAACGGAATGAAAAGACCCTTGCATCACTAGTGCATCTATAAATAGCAAATGCTAAAAATGTATGCCAAGTTGGGTGTGTCTATCAGCTCAGTCCTATAGGTAACAAGAATTGATCTACGGTACGTGGGATGTATTGTATGATATATTGAAAACGATTTTAAAATAAGAAGAATATCAACTTTTCGGACTGTTTCTCACAAATATCAAAGGCTTCAAAAGGTGGGTGGACATGTGTTTCAGATCTGAAGCGCTAATTCCATAGAGGATAGAATAATGATAAGATAAAGTTAAAGTGTATGAGAGAATGTTAAATTCAGCTTCTTCAATTGTCTTCCGAATTTGAGCGAGGTCGAACCACATAATCTGATGAAATGATGCTTGATGGATTTTAATGTCTGCGAATGCGAGTTTTTGAACAACGCAATAATAATTATTCATAAAGCTGTGTACAAAGCAATTTGCCTGAGTATTTCAACAAGATCAGTGTTGCAGCGATTAGTCTTGTCACAAGGTGAAATAATTATATAATAATTATAATTATTATTTATGATTTCTGATTCCATTCGGATTCCTCGAGGTAAAAGCATAGTATGCGAACATCCTTATGCTTCGCGATGTTTCTTCATTTTTTGGATTTCACAAATCTTGAAACATGATTAACAGTTTTCCAGGGGAGTTGAATTTT
Organism: Creontiades dilutus; assembly: GCA_031894815.1. NCBI lineage: Eukaryota > Metazoa > Arthropoda > Insecta > Hemiptera > Miridae > Creontiades > Creontiades dilutus. The sequence goes on along the minus strand of JAVIWC010008114.1, from coordinate 377,527 downwards.
ATCTTCTTGTTCCATTTGGATGGTTCAATATTGAAAATTATTAGCAATGCTGGTGGCAGAGTTCAACTGGTAGCGTGACGTACTCCCTTTCAGCGTTGATTATGAACTCTTGATCTCCTCTTCTTTATATTTACTCTCTTTTCTTTATCTAGTTATTCCATTATTACTACTGGTATTATTAACATAATATTATTGTGTACTTCATTTATTATCTAAGCTAACTCGTTTTCCCGTTCCTGACAAATGTGCCTGTTGTTTTCGGCTACTTGCTTCACTCCGACGGACGGACTAAGTCCCTGGTCGTAACACACATTATCTTAACTTTAACGATGTAATAACAATGTAATCATTTGTGTTCGCAAGGTTCAGTATCACTAAACTGTTTGTAAGGATTGTTTTTGGCATGATGTTGTAATAAATGTGTTTTTTTTTCTTCTTCTACTGAAAATGGTTAACCAAAACTGTAAGCCAAGAGAAACAAGTGGAATGGTATGTAGGCAGAGTAGTGTCAGCCTTAAAGAGGCAAGGTGGTGTAGGTAGAGCATGTGTAGATATCAAGCGCTCAGATCTAACCGTGTCGTGACAAGGGATTGAAAGCCTCACACTTGGAAGGAATCGGTTACCCTTAATGGAAAAGTGATATAAGGCCGATCCACGTCTCGATCCGCCCGGAACAATATCCTTTATTGGGTGTTTGACGGAGAAGGATGCAAAAGGGAGCGAAAGGCTCAGCCGGTTTACAAGGGATTTATGCGAGAGGGTGGCGGACATACCCCGGTTTTCAGGGCAATTACGTTGGGAGCATCTGAGCTCGCGCATTAGCACCACCACCGCCCCTCGTAGAGACTCCCCAAAAAGAAGTACATGGACCGAAAAAACATTTGGGGTTGTAGGAGCGCGCGTTACTGATCCGGGTCGTGGTTTTTACACTGGATTTATTGTTTCTCAGCAAGATTGTTTCCCCTGGGAAAGGGAAAAGGGAAAAAAGGAGGGGGAAAAGGTATTCTGTGGAAACTGGATGGGAGCCCTAAGCTTCTAGCCAAGGAGGGAAATGATAGGGGAAGGTTGGCTTTAAGCTGTTTGGGGGGTTGAATAGCGGAAGGTGATACCCCTGGGCGGGCTTGGGTGCACTTACCCCCTCAACTAGACCTAAACAGAATTACAAGGGTTTTGAACGTAGTTACCCCTACCTTTCCACCCGCCGGACTCAGCCTTCCCTTAGGTCCGAGGTCGGGGGAAGAAACTTAGCGTCCTTTATCTCTTCCATTGGCTTCTCAGCGTTTGGAACTCCGGTCATGGAATCTTATTCCAGCAATTACAACCATCTTGTGTCAACTTTTTTTTTAGAGATTTATCGAGGATGCCTCTTTTTTATCGAAACATTTCTTTATTAGAAACATAACATAACAACTGAGCATAGCCCATCAAGTTAATTTACATTAATACAATAACTACAGTTTGTAGAGGTAATAGCCCAATGGCAACTACTCTACATGATCACTTCAAGCACTTGTCACATTGTCACGCCACAAGGTCGCGAGGTTTTGTTCTATCCAGACGTCGGATGACGTTGCTGTTCTCTAATAATCGTAGAGCTTCTGGGTTCATATGTTGATGAAGCCTCTGCTCGTGTTTAGCGGCAAATAGTTTGATCACCTCACTGACTGGTTCTATGTTAAGGTCGCGATGGAGGTCGTCATTACGTACGTACCAAGGAGCGTTGACAATACTCCTTATCACCTTGTTTTGAAATGTTTGGATTATTTTGATGTTGGTGTTTTTTGTACAGCCCCAGAGTTGAATTCCATATGTAAAAACTGGTGTTAGAATTTGCTTGTAGAGAAGCAATTTGTTATGTAGGGATAGTTTGGAGTATCTTCCAAGCAACCAACACATTTTTCGGAACTTGATGTTTAATTCTTCTTTTTTTTTAATGACATGCTCTTTCCATCTAAGTTTTGCATCAAGAGTCATCCCAAGATACTTTGCTGTATTGGCAAAAAGAATTTCTTTTCCGTTTAGTGTAACTCGTATTTTAGTTATTTGCTTGTTCGTGAAATTGATCACTAGGATGTCTCGAGAAAATATTTAAACTTATGTTATTCTTTTGATTATGTAATTGTGTGTTGACAAATCGATTGAAAGAGGCAATACTGCTGATTTTGAGAGACTAACCGTAATTATTATTTTGCAGGTAAGAGAAGCCGTCCGAGTTGGGTATGGCGCTTAATAATTTTCCTCATATCTTCAACATCCTTCAAGATCAACAGTAAGTCCAGCTCTTGCTGTCCTTAACTCAATAACTCCATTCTGCTCACATGAATCCCTTATATTTAGACACTGGCCCTTGTAGCTAATTGTTTTCCTAATCGATCTGCTTAACTGAAATTTGAAATTATTTGATATTGGGACTTTTAGAATGTAATTAAAATCACAACTTAAATGAAATCGATTGGTAGTCAGAAACGCTGATGAGCTTAGAAACCCAGATTTTTCGTAAACTTTAGTTAAGTAGTTTTGTACATGAGCTTCAAAAGGCGTGTGGTGGACGGGAAGAATGTTTTTTTTTTTCGATTATTATTTGATTTTTGAAATTTATGTATCTTGAAACTAAGTTGAGACAGTTTTCGAGGGAGGTTAAAGACGTGTTTTTTTTTTCAATTACAAAGGTAGTTACAGAGGTAATATTGAAAATAATAAAGCTTGCCGTCCTCATATATGCAGGCGTTGCTAATACCATGAGTTGAAGACGAAACTCATACGTTTTAGAGTTCTACTGTTTCCAGTTAAGATCGTCATAGGTAGTGTGATGGATATGGATTGTTAGCCCTTCCCGATTCTTGAATCCGTCCCCTTGGGAGATGAATCATCAGATGAATCTGGGTCATCCTCTGAGCGTGGCGGCATTACCGCATTCAGCTCAACGGAAGGGGCATCTATACCATTCCATCACCCCACGTTACCATGTTACAATAGTTAGGGCCATTTCACCAGAACACTAGGTAATGGAGGTTGGCTAATATCCGTTGAAAATAACCTTGCGGGATAATCCTTAAAATACTTCTGGCGCCTTTCACCTACCCACATCTCGGCTGAACACAAAGCGAAAGTTTGCAGATTACCTAATTGAGTTTGGTTCAAAAAGCCCACGCCGAAACTCATCGAATTTGGACATTTTGAAAAGCCCGAGAAATAAAGTCGCTAAAACAACCCAAACATCGCTCAACTCAAGTAAATTGCCCGCTTTCTTATTTCATTTTCCATTTCCGTGTCTTTTATTTTATTGAAGTTTTCTACATATTTAATGAGACCAAAAACACATTCACGTTGTCGCCGTTCCCTAAAGTGGCAAACTCAAAAAACGCTTCGAAGGGCACACGAACAAGACAAGATAGTAAAGCGTGGTATTGCTATTCATTATCCAATTGCTTCGTGCAATAATAATCTGTTATTCGTCATGAGAAGCTGAGCCTTAGTGTATCCTCAATACCCATGGACTGAAAGTGTCACTCCAGTCGATTTGTATCCTCCCGATTTTAAATATCATATTAGTGTTTTCTGATTCGAAGTCCACTCGAATGTTCAATTTTACGTCGCCGACCCCGTTATTAGTTGAAAGGTAGTCCACGGGAAGCAGCACCCGATACGATATTGGCTGAATATGCATAATTAATTTCACTTAGCGTTCGAGCTCCCGTCAATAGTATCTCCGCGTATTTATATTCCCTTGTATTATTCATTTACATCGGGCTAACTGAATGCTTTCGATTATACTCAAACTCAGCGCTCGTTCACGGTTATGATAAAAGCGTTTAATTTACCTCGAGCATTGACTATTCGATTCCACATTCACCTCTACGTAAAATTAGTGTTCGTTCAGACAATAGCCGCAAAACCAGCGATGTAAGCTACATCCGAATTATTTCATTCTGAAAGCTCTAAGCCTTGACGGAATATTAGATTTTATCCGATGTGATTTGAAGGTGCTGCATTCGCTCTGGAACCAACAGCCAGAATCCCAACAAACTTTATTCAAATTGGAGAATTTTTCGTGAATTTATACAGGAAATATCGTGTACTGCAAACAAAAAACGCTGCAAATTCTTTCACTGGGGTTTATTATTCAATTGGCTTGCGTTCATGATTTGAATTTCTACTAAGCTTTGGAGTGTGCATGTTTCACAGGTGATAGAGCGATTATTGAATTTCAGGAGATACGCATAGAGCACGTAAATCTGTTCTCAACCAAAATACCTATTTGGATCGATCAGTTGATCATATTTGTGTTCCTCCTGAAATTCAATAATCGCTCTATCACTTGTGAAACACGCACACTCCAAAGCTCAGTAGAAATTCAAATCATGAACGCAAGAAAATTGAATAATAAACCCCAGTGAAAGAATTTGCAGCGTTTCATGCATATCAGAATGTTTCAACCCGTATCGGCTACAAAGCCTTTTAGGAATTAACTCCAGTATGCACATTACTTCATCACTACATCACTACATCACTATTTTACTGATATCAACACAAAAACAATAATAAACCAAAATAACGCAAATGTTGGCACCATAAATCGGGCCATACATCGGGAATGGTTTTACCTACGGACCTGGGGAGGGGCTCATTCGATTCCTCGTGGAATGTTCTTCAAAAAGAGTCCAAATTTAAGCCGCCTTGACTTTTTTGAGGTTTTTAGGGATCTTACAAAACTTTGACAACTCTTAAAGGGCGTTTTAAATTAAGTGAGAGAGCTGGCTCAAGAGGGCGTTCGGACCAACATGGATTTTTCCTGAAAATTTCAGCTTTTTTGCTTAAGCCGTTTGGGAGAAATCTAGCGTACGGCGTACGGCGGACGGACGGAAAAATTTTTGTTGCAGATTCGGATTCAACACCCTTTGAAACGTAAACCATGAAATAATAAACCAAAATTCACGAATATACCTATTCATCACGTAATCACGGAATCACGTAATTCGCACCTAAACGCTGTTCGGAAAAGAACGATGATACATTGGAATTTCTCGAAGAACTGTTTCATTTCAAGCTCAAATCCATAACACCGACAAAGGAACAATACTTACATTCCTGAATGAACCCACACGAGGTTTTGCTGAAGTTCAGAGCGTTGTTAGCCCTGGAAATCCTTTTCCTCTGGATCGTCAAGAAGGAGATTATCTGAAGTAAATCACAATTCGCCGGAAGAAGATAAATAACATTCGTAGAGCTTATGTTGCGAATTTGTGTAAAAGCCATGGCTTTACACAAATTATATGGATATAATTCTTCTCTTGACTGTTACCAATTTTGTCGACCTCCTTTTTTGAATGTGGCTCAAGGTCGGAAAAACAAAGGTGTCATTGTTTATTTGGTTCGATAAACAAGAATATTTTCGAAGCTAAATCCGTTAAACTTTCATCAACTTATTCTTTTGATTTCGCTAATTAAGCTCAGCAGATTTTCTTCTCTTTCCCAAAGTTTTTCGGGCCTCATCCGAAAAAAAACCGGGAACGAAGAGCCAATTAAGTTAACTGATTAGCATCGAGTGGAAATCAACTGGCCAATTAAAAGTTGCGCCGGTTCTCTTGATATATTTACCTCCTTTCTTATTCCGCCACAATAGCTTGGATAATCTCGATTAACGGGAAATTAATTACAAAATTATCTCCGTTTCTCAGCACTCACCGCAACGGGTCGATTGAAATTATGGAACGCGGTAGGAGATCCGTAGCATAAATACGGGTGGTGATCGGAAACACTAAATCGTTCAGTTCCCAAGTGGGCTTGTGCACCTCTACTGGGCGGATTGAGGCTTTGGTCTAATATGGTGCGGGTTTTGATGAACTGTATACAGTTTAGGATGCTACAGAATTGTCGATTACAGTTCTTGAACAGAACAGCATCTTATTCTAGATCGCCAGATGGACTAAATGAGATGGGCGAAAATGAAACACTTGTCTTTATATTCTGTATTCTTTAGATTACAATTATTCAATTAGTCAGCTTGAATCGATGCTCTTTTTGTGGCCCGCAAGTGAATCGAATCTGACCGTATATAAAACGTTATGTTGACATCTACAAAATACAGTTCAGTGCACTTCAAGCAATCGTACTCTAACCTCTTACTCAACCACACATAGATACCCTACTTGGACTGCAGCAAGATGACCTAACACACATCGTCATTAGTTTGGCATAACTGATGGCGGAACCAATCAAGGTGTTCGTATCAGTGCAAATGTGAAATGTTTGACAAAGCTGAAAGAAACGCCATCTTTTTGGAATTCGATTCTACAACTAATTTCTGATAAAGAGTCTCCCCCCCCCCCCCTTTTTTTAGAGAGATACTGTTGAAATCAACCCGTTTTGTAACAAACATTCAATTGGAAAAATTCAGAGTAAATCCAGCGTAATGTTTGGTGTTCAATAGCTTGTTCTTCCGAGCCAACTATTAGGAATCCCCACTGACCTGATATTCCCACAGACCGTATTACCTGAGAAAAGCTGTTTAGTAGGGTGGGCCGAAAAATACGATTTTTGGATTTCAGAATCCCATTACCCCTCAAAATACGGAGGATAGGGAAAGTTTAATTCCCATCTGCCATGGTTTAATTGCACTCTTACAACAACTTGGGATTTTCTCTTCTGTAATATCAATTTCGGCATCACAACAAGAAACTACACTCGCGACATGTCGACGCTGGTACACAACACTAGCTCACTGCTCGCTGCTCCAAGTGCTCGCGCCTTACATCTCACTCAGTTTCCATCCAATGCGTTTTGTTGTTTGTTTGAATGTAATACTAAATAACACACTAATTTAGTACTAAATTAACATAATTGCCTATGTAATCTCGTTAGACAATTATTATAAAACAACTTGGTCTATAAAACTGTATTTTTTCGTAATTTTAGGCAAATTCAGGGCTTTTGCGCGAACTATAAACAACACACTAGGGTGAAAATATAATTTTTTTTTGTAACTAAATACTTTGTTCTTTAATTTGATCAGTAACTGAAAGTGAAAAACCCCAACAACATCGTTAAACAAATTTTGGAAAATTTCAGTTTTTTCACATTTTTTTAGAACTGTAGGCGTTTTGCGCGAACTGAAGATCGCTGCTTAGAATTTTTTTATTATTTTTCCCGAACTCAGGACATCATCCTCCGCATTTTGAGGGGTAATGGAATTCTGAAATCCAAAAATCGTCTTTTCCGGCCAACCCTACTGTTTAGGTTTACTGTTTTCAATAAACTTTATCATCATTCAAGAAAAAAAACTCCCCTCAAAAGCCAAATTAAAAAATTTGAATCACTCGCTCAGCTCGCAAGTTTTTCTCCGAAACTAATGGGTCAAACTTTAAAATTTGGCTCAAAATTGCATAATATCAGTTAAGTAAGGGGTTCTATTAATTATTCAGGGATAATGTTCAAATGCATTCTGCCTATAGGGGTTTTTCGAGAGAAGGTGAGCAATTCGAGGGGAGGGCTAGGGGTGACAGGATAGTCAATAATAAAGAGACATTTTTCATACCCAATTTCATGATAATAGTTAACATGGAAGGTGATGAGACTGTATGGTGGCCCCTACCAAGGTCAGAATGCGGTTAATGCCCGCAACACCCGGTTGCGGCAGATTTAAGCATCGGGAGGGGGGACTAACCGTTTCCATTAGAGAATGAATTCGCAATATACATTGTATAATGCAATGGAACAGAGGTATTCGACATTATCAGTTTGAGCGTCATGGCTTGAAACGACTGCATTCAGTCTCACCGACAAGGAATGCGAAGGGTGCGGGATGTATTCGGGAGAAACGGCACTAAATATTCCGTATTAACAAAGCTGGGCGGCCTATAACTCCAACTAGAGCCAGCTGACTGCAAAAGGGGGCTTTGGTTGTTAAGGGGGCGTAGAGATTATGGGAATCGGTGCGAGGGAGCCGGAACAGGCATAATATCCCTGTCAACCGCTGATATGATGTAGTGTTCCGTCTTGAAGGGGTGGACCGCCACGTGGTCCTCCGTGCGTTCTCTCGCCGTTACTGCCCCTCAGCTGCATTCTATTCTGTGAATGGGGCTGCAGGACTCCCGGCTCGCATGCCTTCCGCGGATTTCGATGCCTCACTATCCGACTGTAATTTCGCTACATTAGTTAATCACTCGGACATTATGGCGTAGGTATGCCGATACGGGTCTGAACCACCCGCTGATTAATTGCCTCTCCCTTCAGCCCCTCTCCATTACCCCTGCAACTCAAGATTCAATATCACTGAACTTTGGGATGTAGATGTACATGTGGATAATACATGGAACTATTTACATGAATGATACACAACACGGCAGTATGCTTGGTACAGTTCAAGCACCTGCATATGAAATGATATCAAACTAAAATACTAGCAATAAAGTAGTGAAAATCAATTTCAATGAAGCAAACGGAAATCAGTAGAAGATACTGAAATTTTCCACGAAATATACAATTTACAACAAAACTAATGTCAAACGTACAGGGCTTGCTTCTGGAGTTTTCTGACGCTATTCGCAAACAGGTTCGTAACTCCCACTACGCAGGAAAAACTCTTCCAAAATCTAAACTTTCCAACGGTAAGAGCACATGTCATTTTTTAAAGAAAATCATCTTGAAAGTTTGATAACGTGGAGTTACGCCGTAAAATTGATGTTTCTCAGGAGAATCGGCTTGATGAATAAAAAATCAGTTTGCTGTCAGATTTCACGTACTATTTTTGCTATCTCTGGTGGCACATTTGATCCAAAATGGAGCGGTGCGAAATGATGGATTCGATTGGAGCAGAAATGTATATCGATTTAAACCCCTGGTTTAAACACTATCGCAAGTAGAGATAGACCAACCTTGTAGCTCCCGGATTTGGCGAATGTAGCCGGGATTCAATCGGCCTTCTAGCGCAGTAAACGTGTTAAATGCAGTGAAGGGCAGATATTAACACCAAGGGCAATACTTATCAAAATATTGTTGCTGACTAAACGGACTTCACCGATATGGTATTAATTCGAAGTATTTCACTTGCGGTATGAGGAAACAAGGATATTACCTCAAACTTGAAATACATGGGAAAAAAGCTTCCCACCTGCTCGTCGATGTCAGGGGTCCCCTTGGATGACTCTGCAGTAGCAGACTTTGTAGAGACGGGGAAAACAGCCAAAACTCAACGAAAAGCAAGTTGGAGCCAATTTTATTGAATTTTAGATGTGGAATAAAATGAACTGGCGCAATATAAGGGGGAACATATCCGAATAATTGGAAAAAATAACAGGTTTGGCGAGAGACGATGTATGAACACCTGCTCCATCTTGCAACGCCCGTGTCAAGTGATTAGAGGATGAAAAGTTTCATCCAACCGATCTACAAATTAACCACGACTCATGAATCCATTAACTGCTGTCCTCCAGTTCGGAGAAATAGAACCCTAAGATAACGAATCAGAACTCAGATGGTGTAATAAAACTAGGTTCGAAATAGTTAACTAAATTTTCATTAATTACTATATGTATCACAGTGGGATGTAAAGGAATGTGAGCCTGCGTGGCCATGAAATACACGTGAACGGTCACCAATCGTTTGGATTCAAGAACTGCATCGTCTTCTCGGGCCATCAAACTCTGCTGCCGGTTCTGGAGAACTGGGATTTAAAACAGATCGGCATTCTAAGCACACGGAGCTGCAATCAACCTTCGGAGCTCCTCTAAATTTCATTAGCCCTCTCTCTGACGGCGGTGGTAAAACGGCGTAATGGGCCTAGGGGGCTCCCAGGATTTGTTGATACTCAAGTTGCGAATTATTGAAGTCGTTTGCGGGGGGTTTCCCTTTAGGAAATCAGGTCAGACTCATTTGCTTTCTGCTTCGTACACGTCGTTATCACGAATGCCTGGTGTGAATCGACCCTAATGGTGTGGACATAAATAGAATAGGTGGAATGTACAAAAAAATTAAATATTGTTCAGAAATAATATAATCACGTCTTGCTAGGCATAGCTGTACTAAGGTAAATTAATCTGTACGGTATGTAAATAAATACTCTGTTACATCATTCGGTGCTCGACATTTGTCGTTCTGACGACTAGGCAGTCAAGAAAAGTTGTGTGTGGGGGAGGGGGTATTTTTACCTAAAAACTAATTATCTTTTTGGAATAATTGGAAGCCTGCATCCAATGGATTCAATAACTTGGGGAAAATCTACTTACTCATGGCCTTATCAGGGGGAAAGGGGGTGGAGCTCCATAACTGCAGCGGTCCCACAATCAATTCTCGGAAGCTACAGATTCTCTTCTGTTACTGACTCTTGTGTGTTGCAACTAAAAACAACTTTTATTCTTATCCTCACCCAGGAGAGTACGGCAGATCCGTATAGACGAAACGTTTCTTCCTTAACTAAGTACATCAGATTCGTCTTCTACGATAAAGTGTCTTCTTAAAACACCGTCATCATTATTTTCAGCTAGCGTAGCTTATATTAATATTTTTACGATAGAAAACTCGCAGCACCATTTTCAGAAGAGAATTCTAACATATTAGGCGTATTTACAATCATCCACCTAGGGGATCCCAAAACTGATTCTCAAGACAGAGAAGCTTTTTTGGATTCAGTTTTGGATAAATTCAACGTTGAGGTTAAAAGTGGAGTTTATAAACTATTTTAAACTAAAATGTTCATGTGGGCTTGAGCACTGTGGTCCAACTGGTAGGAAATTTAGGGAACGAATAAAAGAGCATGAATAGGATTTCAGGAACGAAGGTGATTCTGCCTGTGCGAGTCATCTGAATGAGTCCAATCAAAGCTTTATGTTTGATCTGGCAACCAGACAATTTGTAGTCATGGTTGTTGGCTGTGGTGTGACCACTTTCATTTATGACATCAGATTGGAGCATATAATAGGTTTATTTTATTGTCTCTCTTGGAAATGTTCGTCCCGCTCTCCATAATGTTACTGTTTCAGTCCTGTCACTATGACATCCTTAAGTATGCGTTGGTCCTCACCAACATCATCCTGGATCAACACTCACATGTTATTGTTGATGTGATTCTATCCTTTTGTATAAAATCATCATTTACAATCCAGAAGGGAACAGTCGAGAAGTTTCTTGTAAGATAATTCATGAGAAAATAAATAGGAAACTTCTGGATTTTAAATGATGATTTTATACACATGGATAGAATCACTCAAACAATAACTTGTAAGTGTCGACCAGGATGATGTTGGTTGGATGCCCATACTTAAATATGCCATAGTGACAGGACTGAAGAAGTTTCTTCATAGCGGGACCCTCCAAAAAAAAAATAAACCTATTATACGCTCCAATCTGATGTCATAGACAAGTGGTAGAATTTCCTCATTTTTGCCCTAAGGAGGGTATGCTGGATGAGCTAGAAAAATTCGAAAATGTTTAAATGAGATTATTCCTTAAAATATATTATTGGGTTCATCCTCGCAATATGTTCGTATCCCCCTCTCCATAATGTTACTGTTTGTGTCCCTTTCACTTTGTAATCCTTAAGTGGGATTAGTTGGTCCTCACTTTCACTTCCCTGAGCCTATCAATCTCTTTTCACTGATATAAGATGTGCTTTCTGTGATGGACCTTCAGTTCACGTTTGTTGTTGATGATAACGTTATCTTCGATCAACCGTGTGTTGAAATCGATTCAACTGTGTGATTCAACTCATTGTTTTTGTGGGAATATATATTTTGATGGATATCGTTCTATCTTAATCCGTTTTTATTGAAATGGGTTTCCACAACTTCGTCGCGAGTGACTTAGTCTTTAGCAAAAGGAATGATTCCGCTTGTTCTGCTGTATTGAGTTGAAGCTTGGGCGGACTGTGTTCTTTTAACATCATCCGTGCTATTTAAGATGTTGCCAGCCACGAGTCTGATCTAGTCACACTGTCTTCTGTTAACAACTTTACTGCAACTTCAACTTTAAGGCTTCGCAGCGCGCCCTTACCAATTTTTTAAATGTTAAGCAAATGGACGATTGCAGCAACCCGAGTGGTCATTCACTTAACTAATTTCTATTTAACTCAAACGAAGACTATCCTGCTCTCTTACATCGTAACCTTTTGTGATTTAGATTTTACGAAAGTTTTATCCATGAATGTAATCCCATAAGGTTGATTGATCATGACGTCGAGAATACTTCCACATCCTCCATCAATGTAGGATCAATCAGCGAAATTCATGCTGTGTTAAACGTAAGCATTGATCATTTTGTTTCGGACAAAAACTTCGGACGGCGGATGGAAATTATTTTAAAATTCGATTTTTGAAATCTAGTCGTCTTGACACGAAAACCACCAAATTTTCAAAAAGGGGGAAACAAATATTTTCGGTCGATTTTGAAAGGTTTATTATTGAAAATGATGAACCAAAAAGTCGTTCGCAAGCTAAAAAAAAACAAGAGTTTTTTTGTACAAAACGTGGTCGTCTTTTAAATTTTTTTTTAAAATCTTGATTACGGGTTGAGATTAAAAAACGTCTGCCAAGGGGGTGTGGCACATAGCTTCCTCGTATCCATAACATGACTGAATGGATCATTGAAAATTATTATTGACTAAAAATACATCAGTCCGAACAATCCCTGAAAATTTCATCGAAATCGGTCAAGAACTCCCGGAGTTATGCTTGTGGCAAGGATTTCACGTTTGCGCATGCGCAGAGGCTACTATTGATCAGGGGGTCATGAAACTCATAGGGGACCGTCTACACCCCAACCCGCACAATCCCTGAAAATTTCATTAAAATCGGACTATAACTTCGTGTAGTTTCGCCCGTAACAAGGATTTGCTGACAGACAGACACACAAACACAGACAGACACGGAACCAAAATTGTTCAGAAAGGTCTAAAACGCAAAATGCGAGTGGAATTTTTGATTTTGGAGACAAAAAAGTGTTCACATACCGAAAGTGAAAACAATGCTTCCGCTACCTTGGTAGACTCGGAAGCGAAATGCTGTGGGCGCCGATTTCATTTGTTTTCGGTTTAGTTTTGCCCAGCATTTTTTTTTTCTAATCAAGTACGGGATCGCTTTTACATGTCTATTAACACAATATTTACTTCTATTGAAAGTGGACAATTTGATTTAACTCAACCTAATCAATGAACATCTCTTGATAAATTGGCCGTGTGTTTTTCGAAACGTCTAACTGTCCTCTTTGATCCTGACCAATCCATCATCCACCATGATGTTCCAGGAGAATCAACGGTACCACGATGAAAGTTTTATAGACTATCCGTTTTAATGCTGGCTTCTGAAGGTTGATTTAATTTTAACATAGCAAATGTTAGTTCACCTCAGGCGATTCAATAACAAACGGTCACGGATTTGAAGCGCGACGGATGAGATATGAGTTTAAGCGAAGTGGTCCGATAGAGGGGGGGGTTTGCCGATCGACGATAATTAAAACTTTTAGATGGGAAAACTTTCCTGTTCTTGGTTACAGGGGCGAAAAGGGGAATCTACCCCAACCGCCTTACCCCATCCATCCCCTATCATCGTCTTTACGATTTTTCTCCGGTGTCCTCAACCTTCTTAGGGCAACCTCCCCACCAACGCTCACCACCAACCATCTCAAATCGGAAACTCCGTTGATATTTTTTCCCTTTTGTTTTCTCATTCTCCTCATCTTGAGTGCTTCTTTTTCTCTTGGTCTCTCTTTGGTTTTATATTCTACAAGAAATGAAACGGTGAAAAGTCCTTAAAATAACGATGGCTGAAACTTTACAGTCGGGTTTTTCTTTGAAATGGTAGCCGCAAAAAAGGGTGGTTGTCACAAATGATTTAAAAAAACGCTGCAGTATATTACACAAAGGTTTATTTATTCAGTATTATCTAGTCGTACAATGCAGATAACCAGTCTATGGTATATGATAGTTCGAATTCAGCGTTTCGCGGTTCCATGACATTCTAATTAGGCTACCCCAAGGAACTCAATATGAAATTCGCCATCGGCAAGTTGATTGGAAAAGATGTCAGCCTGATATCGAGCCTACTCGTAGATCAATACGTTCCCATATCTTATAAGTAAGCTAGATGTCTCAAAGATGCTCGATTTCACATTTCAACATCGTTTTCAGGTTGAATAGAAAATATTCTAGCTGCAAGAAAGGTCGGTTTTCACAAATTTCTATTTATAAACCAAAACGTAGTCGTTAAAAGTATGAGCAAGCTCAAAATTCACTACATCAGTAATAAATGTATCAGATACATTCTACACGTGGCAGTGAATATGATGAAGAAAGGTGTATGAAATTGAACAAGTGTAAATTTCGTAAATTGAACCAAAGTTGAAATCAGCATGGGGTTCCATCGAGAAAAAACACAGATTTTGAAAAGGAAAAGTTAAAGAGTTACACACGAATCGATTTTGTTTAATCGTATAACGTTAAAAGTTGTAATTACAATAACGTTATCATTCTATTACTGATGATCAGTTCACCACCAAAATCGATTTAAAGTGTATAACTCTTCAATTTTATGGAAATGGACCTGCTTTTTTTTTGTACAAACTCCTTGTTTTTATTGAGATGGAATCCACAATATCTTAGCGAATGATTTAGTGTGTACTAGGGTGCCGCTTTAAATTGATAGAACTCTTTTTCCCCCCTGAAAAGTTTCTGGTTTGACGTTTCAGGAGACGTAAATTCAAAAAACCGAAAAAAAGAGGGAGGACCACTCCTAAGGTTTTCTATGAAATTGAGCCAAATTGCTCAAGAAGAACCTGTGATATGTCACCTACCATAATTGATATAAATAACATGAAATCAGGATATCATAATTAACGTTTGTTTCGGAAACAATCGATTCACTAAGCCGCCTAGACGAGAACGACAACCAAGTTTAGCTGTAGTGAAATCTCATTAACTTTTCATAGTCTGAGGCTAGAAAGATTGCCGTGCAATCTTCTGAAAAAACACTTGAGCATAAATCTGTAGTGTTATGAGCTTACATAAAATAATCGGAATCATGAAGGAATGAAGGGACTCTTATCTTCTCATCGTTTCTAATTGTATTGGTTCATTTAGTAGGAAAAAATTTGTTGGTCACTTGACACGAAAGAACGTTTGTTGAAATCACTCCCTCATAACGAGAATACCTACATTCGGCCTCCCTTGAACCGAGCTTTGGAAATTTATCTAAAATATTTGCGGCGCATCCCAGAAAATTCTGGAAATGAGAGTTGTAGCAACAGGTTATACATTGGAAGATAATAAGGTGATGGCTATAACGTAAGAAATCCTCAGTTCAGAGGCATCACAAAAAGAGATTGCTGATTCTGAAAAGTCTTTTGTACAGAGAGACCTTCAGCGGTCCAGATCGAGTAGGCTGGTCATCCGCCTGCTAAATCCTAGATCACAAATGGGTGACCGGAGCACTCCTACCATATGATTAGCGGGTCACAAATCTCCTTGCTGTGAAAACTTCAAATAGTTCAAAATCCACAGATTATTTTCTTTTTTCACTCATTCATGTCATTTGTTTGTTTTCACTCCCAACACTACAAAAAATGGGATATTCATCACCAAACGTGGATTGCTCTATTCCACTTTTTACCATCAACATTGTTTTTTTCTAGTTGTTCCTTTTTCTGATGAGTTCGTGAGAACTTTCTCCGCAAAAATGATGCCCTTAATCAAATAGATAATTTTTGCCACAATTCTGGCTCGATTCAGGACTCCAGAAGATAATTTTTTGTGAAATAACCATTTGAGTGAACATAAAAATCCGCTAACACTAAAGTTTTAGAGCCTTACCTGCTACGGTTAATTTTGGCGGAGAATATTCAGAACTGGGAAGCTCGCTTACTCCCGAAGTTTACCTTGTTCTATACAGCTGTTTACCTTCGGTACGAGTTGAGGGATGACTCAGACATCCTCTTCGTATTTGCGGGTTCGGCGCAGTTTGACAATTATAAGGCGGTTCCGTGGGCAGAACTTCCCTCATCTATTGTTCTCCCACAATAAACAGCCTTTACACGAGTTCAACGCCCCATTGAAGGCGGCCCAACTGGTTGGTGGGCTGTCAATTAAATTTCAACTCCCCGACAGCGCTGAGGAGAAAGTGGAAAGGGGAATACTAAAATGAATTCATTATTCATGTTGACACTTATTTATTGTAAACTAATATTTCATCAACTGCACGGTTTCGGTTTATTATTCAATAATAAACCGTTGTAATCGCTCTTGAAAAACAAAATTTTAACGCCCCCTGAAAATTTCATGGTTTACGTTTCAAAGGGTGTAGAATCCAATCTGCATAAAAATTTTTCCGTCCGTCCGCCGTACGCCGTACGCACGATTTCTCCCAAACCGCTGGAGCAAAAAATCTGAAATTTCCAGGAAAAATCAATATTGGTCCGACAACGCCCCTATTCTTTAGCCATCTCTCTCACTTAATTTAAAGTGCCCTTTAAGGGTTGTCAAACTTTTGTAAAATCCCTAAAAACCTCAAAAAAAGTCAAGGTGGCCTAAATTTGGACTTTTTTTTGAAGAACTTTCCATGAGGAATCGAATGAACCCTTCTCCAGGTCCGTAGCTCAAACCATTCCCGATGTATGGCCCGATTTATGGTGCCAACATTTGCGTTATTTTGGTTTATTATTGTTTTTGTTTTGATTGCAGTAACCTAGTGATGTAGTGAACGTGGATACAGGAGTGAACTCCTAAAAGGGTTTATAGCCGATACACGGGTCGAAGTATTCTGGTCATCATAAAAAAACGCTGTAATTCTTTCACTGGGGTTTATTATTCAATTGGCTTCCGTTCATGATTTGAATTTCTACTAAGCTTTGGAGTGTGCGTGTTTCACAGGTGATAGACCGATTATTGAATTTCAGGAGGCACACAAATATGATCAACTGATCAATCCAAATAGGTATTTTGGTTGAGAACAGATTCACGTGCTCTATGCATATCTCCTGAAATTCAATAATCGCTCTATCACCTGTGAAACAGGGACACTCCAAAGCTTAGTAGAAATTCAAATCATGAACGCATGCCAATTGAATAATAAACCCAGTGAAAGAATTTGCAGCGTTTTTCTTTTTTTACCCTCCAAATTATCAAGAAAAACGCTGGGAAATAAAACGCTGCAAATTTGTACACAAAGGTTTGTTATTTCGGTGTCAGAAAGCCCTATTACAGATAATTGTTAAAGGAAGTATTTGGTTCATTATTCAACTAAGGACGTTGTTGCCTGTAAAAGTGAAACGAATACAACCAAAAACAACTTCCTTCACTAGATGACAATCAATAAAAAATGAGTCAAATACTTTGAAAAACGGATCATGCCGCCGAAACGCCTGACAAATTATAAAACGTTCCGTGCAGTGCAACGTTATGCGCAGTATTTATCCAATCATAAGATACATATCTCGCCCAACAGCATTAACTCATATTACACAGGTCAGCAACCAAAAAACTGCATACGATTTTTTGACTGTTTCCCATGGATTTTTGCATGCTAAAACGAAAAAAGTAATAAACAAATTCCATCACGTCTAGTTTTCTCGCAAAACTGGTTTTTTGAATACCACATACGGTGTTATTCAGCGTTAAACCTCAATTTGGTAGTTGCTTCCAAGTTGTCAATTTTATGAATTGAATGAATTTTTTCACTCTTACATTCAGTCATGTCACTCCCAGGATTGATACGAAATGATAGAGATGGGATATGCTAGCTGACTATTGTTGGATGCTGAAGAGGGATACGGACAATGCTGGAGCACGAAAACGTGTGCGACGAAGTATCATAGAAGAAAAAGAGAAAAAAAAGGTTCCACAAGCAAACTGAATGACGTTTTTGAGCATTTGAACAAATATTTTCTTTTATTTTGAGTTTATAGACAATACGAATTATGGTGTTTTTTCTACGTTTTCGTTTTTTATGTCCCCCTCTCACCTAATTTGCAAGAAAACTGTACTTGATGGAGGAAAATAGCGGTCATTTTTGGATTCAGCACACCAAAAAACATAAAATTTAGCTAAAATATTTCATGCAGCTGATCAAAATTTTTGTTTACAGACCTGTGTTGATCCATTAAAATTTGTATAAAGCCTTCAAAAGGCACTTCTGCTGATATTGTAGAAAAAAAAAACTCGTAATTAAGTGTTTAACAAATTTAACACTCCCACAGGTTTCTTAAAACATTGGTACCTTTCAAGTTATATATACATAATGATCATACACTCCGTTTAGTAATTATTTGGATCCAATAATCTGCGTAAAAGGGGATATCTGAAAATACTAAACCCTCGTGTTGGAATTGGGAGTGTTTGTATTCGATTTTCGGATTCTATAAATCTTGAAACGTAAAACAGCAAATTTTGAGGGGGTTAAAATTTAATTTTTCTTGGTATGCAGTTGCAACGGAGAGTCACCGTAGAACTCAAAAACACCGTCAATATTGGACGCTAGCCTAAAAGTAATAATGGAATCCCATTGATTCACCGAACATAATCTGACTGCACGGTTCGGTTATTTCTATGATAATAAAATTCCGATTTGGGGGTTCTGGCACACGGATACTGTTGGCGGTGATCCACTACACACGTTCATCGTGATATATCAGCCCGGGATATCGGCAAACGTCGACGGACTACGAAAACAAATCCAACTCCCCCCCAATTACTCTGTTTCCCTGCGTCAATTGTTTTGACTGGAAAAGGGGGCGGCTACTGAAAGGATTTTCGAGAATGAATTATGTAGGGCAGCGATTCATTAGCCGAGGCTTGCGATGGGATATGGACTGATGAAATTTCGCATTGTTCCGGAAAATACCAGGAGTGTATTCAGAAGGACGGTCTCACGCCCGAACGTGAAATAATGAACTACTCTGTTTTACTTCGAGGGTGGAGGGATAATTTTGCCGTTTCGTCGACCAATCCTCGTCTCCCTCAGTGCTCACCTACTCGCGTCGCTTGCGAAGGGGAAATCTGAAGGGTTCAAGTCGAGCTTTCAATTTACCACAACGGGCCCCGAACACCTGCTCTGTGAAAACGGTAGTAATGAATCTTCTCCAGAGATGAATTGAGAGTTGTGTGGGGGAAGGTAGAGCTACGACACCGAGTAATACGATACGATTCAGGCGCAAGGCCGTTTCCAATGCCTCAAAAACGGCATAGCTTTATAACTCATTTATTTCGTTAATACAAACTTGAAAGAACAAGCAATTTTTTCTTCAGGAAACTCTATATTGAAACCCTTCAGTCACCTTGAAAAGCTTCCACTGAAACATATTGGAAGTTAATACATCCATTACGATTACAACATAACGGTTATGGGATTACTATGTTTGGTTTGGAGCACTAAATATGGCTTAACTTCATTCAGCTGTATCAACGTATGAGTGGACCTACTGCACTCCCATCCTCTCGGCAGATTCCAAATTTACGAGGTTTATGGCACAACTACTCCCTTCTATAACTAAATTGTAAAGATTAGAAATAGGTCTCAAAAATGCACCTAAATTCCTAATCGATCAAAAAAAGGAACAAGAAAATTGGCAATATATGTATGTTGCAGATATGATTAGCTATTACCCTGGTGGATCATAGGTAATTAGCTGATTCGTTTCCTGTTTGCATTTTATTCGGAGCCTGTAAGTCATTTATTATCAACATTTACACAGGCAAGTACCTATGAGGAATGAAATAACGTGGTTACAGTTAATACCAATAGGGTCATTCTCAAATTATTTGGCGATTCCCCGTCGAGCAGACTAAAAATTTTCCTAAATAAAAACTGATTTAACTTATTTGGATTCATGTTGTTCCGATACAGAAACAATCCCTTTACTCTAACAGGACTGATGTTTACGAGTTCGACGTTATGTTAATTGTCTTTTTCATAATTTTGTGGCATCATATGAGCGGGAACACACGAGTGTTACCAATATTTACATGATAATTGTGTTTTACTCAGATACCACAAGCTCAACAATTTGGTTGTTTTTGGTATGGTACCGTTTTTTCAACATTTTGCTGCGTTTTGTATGTTGCTTCATAATTTGGTAACTACCACTAATGAGGAACGAATTTCAACTTCAATAGTACTGCCAATAGAGATAAAATCAGTTTCGTGAAACCATACCTAACTATGACCTGGCATAGCAGGGTTCTTGTAGCTAATGTTAACCTTTAAGAGATTATGACATATAAAATATGGAATGGTTGATAAAAGTACCCACAGTATTAAGCGGCAAGATAGCGATGTTGTTGAAATTACTTCATCATGTTATTTTCTTTATAACCGGAAAGGATGTAGAATTAAACTTTAACAAGAGTATCAAACTACACGGAAGGTAGAACCCTTCAACACCCTTCTCTTTACGTTTTTCTTTTCATACTTCCCAGCTGGAACTCTAATAAGCTGAAGTGGGAGAGAGAATTGCGCTGAGGAATTTTAATAACGGGTATGAAATAATTTTTTCCCAACTTCCATTCTCAACAGATTATATGAAAAAAGAGTTGCCATCGGGGTTTTTACATGGTTGTTGGGATTAATCTTTTATTTCCACCCGACAAACATTTCGTATATTTTGTTTGTACTTTAATTCTATACTCCACGTGGGATTTTGTAAAACTCAACACCGTGAACTAGATTCTTGTCATGCTAAATTGATTATGAATATGCCCTTAACTATATCAATCGCTATACCTTCTTCTTACTTAGAAAAATAAAATAGTGACTTAATTACTTGAAACCTCGCTATTATTAAAAGAATACTAGAATGTATGGTAGTGTGATTTAAAATGTTAAATGAACGAACACTTGGGGAAACTAGGGATGATCGACCCACAGAGAGGATGGACTCCCCTTGACTGAATCAGAGACATTTTCAATTTGCATGTGCAATATTGGAAATCGTGACCCCTCAACTATTAGAGAGTAGCAGTGTGCCACTAGATTTTAAGTATTTCAAGAACAATGTGAAGCCTACTATTGTGGTAGCATGGGCTCAGAATCAAATTTTAAGTCGGGTTTAGGGAGTTACGATGCATTTGGCTAGTGATCCCCCCCCTCAGGCTTGCAACTGGGAATATTCACTGAAGGATTACGATAGCCAAGGTCTTTGAACGTGCCAGAGTAAAGATTTTGACCCAGAGGTTCTAGCCACATTTTCAGCACATCTCCCAAAGTCGGAAAAAGCACTGCATAGGGCCCCACGTACACAGCAGTTCCACTCTTCCCTCAGATTGCATATTGAATGTCAAAATGAGGTACTTTAAACCACTGCCGCCACGAATCCAACCTTAACTGGGCGCCAATACCACTTTAAACTCTCATGGGCCAGCTCAGCCTACGTGTTAGGAAACAGAGTGTGGGAGGCCTTTTAAACTCCCCGTTGGATCACTGCATTCATGGCACTGTGGTGCCTCATTTTCATAGCGGTGGTTATATATACTCTACCACGCAGCACGCACCACACCTTCCTTTTGAGCGTGGATACCTCTGGGTGCACAAGCTCGCTGGTGTTTACAAATAACCTACTTACCATTTGTTTATACGATTTTCATTAGAATAGCTTCACAATGACTTATGCAGTGAATTTAGAAAAAAATTACTTCGATGTAAATTTAGAAATGGCGGTAAAAGATGATGTTGAGGGTGGTAATTACTTCATAAAATATCACTAATCTGGTAATTTTCGAATGCAAGCGTACCTGTGGGGGAGGGCGTAATTTTAGAGAAAACCTAGATGGTGACACAGGTTCGTAAGTGCTCAGGATACTAGAGAGAGGAGATAATGCAGTTATAAGGTAAAGACTCGCTCTCCTTGTTACACTTTCATGAAGCAGCGCTACCTACATTGAGGAAGCGGGTAGGGTAGGGAGGTCTTAGGCCGTTCTCCCGTACCGAGATTACCTTCCACGCTCTACCTTGCCCTAACGACCTCTAGCCTCATAGGGGTAATATCAATTTGCGTTGTGGTTTCATCAACGCGTAGGAAGTAAGTGAATTCGTTAGCAAGAGCGAACGCTTCCCCTTCAAATGAACCAGACTCGTTGAGGATGGACGGCGAATCCTCGCGAAAGGTGCTGGTAACGTTGAAATAGGCAGTAAAATTAATGAGCGAAATGGGAGCATCGACTCCTGCTGAACTTCACCAAGCTAACATGAACCCTTAAATTGTGGCCTGAATATATTAAAAATGACTGGATGAATTCGTACGTGGACGTACGGGCATTAAAAATAATGCCAGAACTTTGCTATGACAGATGTCAACGTCACTTATGTGTGAATAATGGTAGGCCACCGTAAAGTTTGGATTGAGTTCACGTTATTTTCCACTAATGATTATAAAATTGTTGATGCCATCAAATCGGAATTTGAAAATCTTGAAGTGAACTCTTGTCCAAGAATAAGTTCAGAACTTATTGATCAGGGCATAATACACAATACAGATATACAATTTCAAATGAAGAATATGTAAGGCTACGGTTTGTATGGATGCGAGTTCTGATGAAATTTCGTTGTGACGACTTCGTCAGAAGAAGGTGGTTTCCCTATGCGCGTTCTGACGGTCAGTACGTTTCAATTTCTCTAGCAGAATGGACGAATTTGACGAGCTTTATTTTTCTGAAAGTCCTTTGATAAAGTTACTGTTGATAAGTGGTGTGAAAACAGAACATGTAAACAACCTATTTTCTGCAACAGACGAAAAGGGAGAGTTTGAAATGCTATTTCAAGATTCGTGGAAGAACCCTCAAATGTGAAACATCTCTATTGTGATAGTTCTTGTCTTTCATGTCCCACAAACACCTATTATCAAACACTACACCAATCAATTTTTCGATGTCCATGGTGATAATAGCGCAAAACACTGGAAATTTCCGTCAGAACGCGCGAACAAATCAAACGACTTTGAACGCTCGACCGGTTATGACAAAGTCGTGCATGAACTGACGTGCTTCAACCAGTGCAAACACTCTCATTGGAGAACAGGCGTTTGTTTGTTCGGACGAATTCGTCAGAACTCGCATCCATAGTAACCGTAGCCTAAGAAGTAATCGAAAAAAGTTTATCGTAAGAATAAATAAATAAATTAGAAATCAGAATCTCAGCAAATTTTGCGTCCACCGCTGAAAAAACATTTCAAAACGTTTGCCTAACATTGGAATCCGATGCCGAAATCGAAGCCTCATCATAAAAACAATCCCTATTGTTATTCACCTATGATAAATGAGTCTAGATTATTGCTTCATGCGAGAAATATTTTATTCGCCCCCCAGATATTCCTGAAAACTGAACAATTCAAGTATTCTTTAGTTTTTATGTTCTCTGATTTTGACGATTTACAGCACCAGGATTCGTCTTCATCATCTTGTTACGTGATAAAGAGGATTGAGCCAACTGTTATCTTCCCTTCGGAATGGAGTAATACGGATGGGCCGAACCGTCGGGATTTCGCAGAAAGAGATGAGAGAGAAGGGCGTCTAACAACTCATTTGAGAGGTAAGTAACTGGCTGGATCACCGACGCAGCACACACTACACAACTTACGACCGGCGGAACGTGACAGCTATCGTCGTCATGTTGGGGGACGTTTCGAGTCGTTAAGCCACACAATCATTCTCACTCTGCTGGGTCAGCATTCTCAGCGCTCGGAGTTGATATATTGCGAGTGGCGGAGTATGTTAGCTCGAACCCAACACTCCCGACCTCTCCAAAGTCTGGGCTGTATCTCTGTGTTCATAGGATGACCTGCCCGATGATCGGGAACGAAGGGCGAAAATCCATATTTTATCGTACTAAAACAAGTAGTACAGGAAGATATCTCAACTTGAAAAACATATTGGTATGTAATGCATGCAAGGACGTCAATAAATCCTGCTTCTTTATGGTTACACTAATAAACATGATTATGAAAACTCACAATCATTTTTAGAAATCAGACTGAATTCTTAATCGAACAAAAAAAGTTATAGTTGGTATGAGCAGGGTATGAATGGATCGGCCTCTACTCTCTCCATCACCATTCTAGACATCAAATTCACCATTTATAAGATCTTCTACACAAGAGAGTTTTGTTAGACGAAAATTGGGTTTGAAAAAAGATGAAAATAGTGAAGATATAACGATTTACCAATATTACCCTTCCATTCAGAACGTCTCATAGTTAAATTTGGAAGATCTGAAATATGTTTCAAAATAAACTAAATTTGAAGAAAAAAAAAGGATGGAAGAAAATCGGCGGTAAATACAGTATGAAGAGTATGATATTAATGAATTGCCAGTTATTCTCTTGTTACTTCTTTCCCCCCTCCTGAAAAGAAATTCAAAATTTCCGGGTTTTGAAATTGTTGCATAATTTGTCCAAAATTTGAATAGAAAAAAAGAGGATTTTTAAATAGTCAATAAAAACGCAAATATTGAACAAAAAACGATTTATTACTACTAATTACTACATACACCTTCTTTCAAAAGGAAAATTGAATGTACTGAAATAGTGTACCAAGGTGTATCAGAAATTATCCTCAACAGGGGGTTTTGACAAGTTTGTATCCTCTTGATCTGGAAGTCGGACGCACCTCCCCATATCTGGCACCTGTACTCCCAAATTGGTCGGAATGCATGACGTACAGCATCTGTTTCGTAGGGGGGGGGGGGGGGGCAGAGGGGATTGTTTTTACCAATGAGTAGTTTGGGGGTTCTTATCGGCGATTTGTAAGAGTTGAATGCCATTCTTTCGTAGAGGGTTACTCCCAGGAAGCGCACAAAATACTTCGAATCTAAAAATGTTGTACTTCACTGACAATTCAAGTTTCTGCTGGTTTACTACCGATGCAGCTGCTATAGGATTAGCTTCCGAAAGACACCGCAAAAAACCAATACATGAACTATTGAATCAGAAGGGGAGACTAATCGGATAGATATGCTCACAGCCTCTTGTATCAATAAGGAATAGTTTTTACGCAAAACAGAGAAAATTCTATCTAAGCTGCATAATGATTATTATTTTTCTTTTTTTTTTTTTACTCAACTTTAATCCTTTAACCCTTCACACATGCGTATTTGAAGCAAATTTTTCTTTTTCAAGCTTGCACGCTTATTTTTAATGTTGGCATTAATCCGTGTCATCAGTCATCTTCGACTCTGACTCGTAATTATAGTAACTCCCGAACTATTATGCCCCTCATCAACAAATAGTTCTTCAAAAGAAGCTCTCGCGTTGCGGGGCTCAAATTCCTGCATCGAAACGAGAGTAATATTTATCCTTTTAAGAAGTTTTCCAAATTTAAGGAATTATTAAATAGCCGTTTGTAATTGGTTTTTTCTTTTATTTTCGGAAACCGGTATGGGTTATTATTTTGTTTGACGGTACCTAAGTCATCAGTTTGATTTTTACTTTTTCTTATGCTTTGAAGGGGCACCTGTTTTGTAATAATACGAACAATAGTTTGTCTTCAAACTCCTCCGAAGAGCACAAGTTTTTGAAACTAATTCTTCGAGGAGCAATTTTTCAGTTCTAATGTGCCTATTTACTTTCTCTGGATAATTTAATTTTGTTTTATTTTTCTGGCTGATTTTCCTTTTAAGACTTTTATATATTTCGATTGCTCATCAATCATTCATTCATTCATTTGCGTTAACATTTTAAAGCAAATATATTAAATCATAGCAGAATGATGCTCAGCACAATGTACTGCAAT
Source organism: Creontiades dilutus (assembly GCA_031894815.1). Lineage (NCBI taxonomy): Eukaryota > Metazoa > Arthropoda > Insecta > Hemiptera > Miridae > Creontiades > Creontiades dilutus. The sequence goes on along the minus strand of JAVIWC010008114.1, from coordinate 351,834 downwards.
TAATTCGCTTTTGTATTTCGCTGTTGCCTGTTATGCATTAAATTCTATGTTTCTATACTTATGTTTCTACTCAAACTTATGCTAAATGTTGCCAACGCCTGCCAAGCAGTCCACTTATTTGGCAAGGGGGAGTTTGGTGTCCACACACAAGGCCCAACTAACGTCCTAGAATACTCTGCGGAAAAAGAAGCAAGTTTGAAATTACTGGAGGATAAACTTACTGCAACAAATAGTGTGCGGCAGGGGATGGGAAGGGGATAGAAAACAAGAAGGCCTGTGTGGGAAGGCTGAGGCTGGGAAGGAAAGACGGTATTTATTACCTGGGTGAAGGTAGTTTGCGGGAGGAGCGCACGTAGTCAGTTCATGGAGGTAAAGCAATAGTGTGGTCCTGCTCTGCGGTGCCGCGGCCCCTTCCACACAAATCTACGCTGGGGCGGGAGCCCATTCCGAGCGCCTCGCTTTTCTTGTACCCCCGCCGCCACCGTTCTATTATTGAACTTCCTTGCCCTTCAATAATGGGTTACAGCTGGGAAACTGCTGTATATGAAATATTTTCTACTCAGGGAGAAGATTCCACCGGATATCATTCACGTTCCGGCGCTTTTCGAGTGCGTTTATCGTTTAACTTCCTCCGGGAGATTTTTTTCTTTCGGTGAACATCCGATGAAAGATATTCATTTCAACGAAAATCTATGTTTTATACGCCACATTCACATCTACGAGTTAACATTTCAGTTTAAAACGCCGCAAAATTTGCAACTTATTATTATAGAAAGGTTTAATATTTATGTAATAAATTAACCGCCAACGTGAAGCCTTGAGGTGAATAGGGAAGAGGTACAGCAGGTAGACTCTTTCCAGTACCTCGGCAGCACAGATGACGCAGAAGGAGGAGCTGAAGAAGATGTGAAGAGTCGAATTTAGAAAGGCCAATGGCGCTTTCGCCAGCTCCGTTTAGTTTGGAGAAATAGAAATATTTATGTTGGAACGAAACTTCAACAATGTAAAGTCAGTTTACTACCTGGAAGCTGACACGATCTCTCACTCAGAAGTAGCTGGTTTCCGTCAATCTCTGCCTTATAGAATCCTTGGGCATAATTTCCGACGATCAGCTCCTGGAGAGAACTGAGCACAAGTCCATCTCATTAGAGATTAAGGAACGGAAATGGAGATGGGTTGACCACACACTTCGGAAAGACGAGTCTACAATCGAAAACAAAGAATTGAACTGGAATCTCCAGGGTTGCAGGAGGAGGGGGAGACTACGTGAAACTTGGAGGCGGTCTGGAGAGGCTGAAGCTAGGCGTGCAGGGAAGTCGTGGCAAGACGACCTAGAAGAATGGCAGAATTTCGTAGCGGCCTTATGCTCCTCCGAGGAGTTACACAAAATAAATCAATCAATAATTACTCAAAGGTTTATTATTTCTGTAATAAATGAACCTACTACTTAAATCAGTGGTATACAGATAATTATTTTAAATTCTGTGTCGGTTACTGGTACATCCCGGATCAATGTATTCAAGCAGCGGATGGGCGGAATGTTTAAATCTTTGTATCGAAATCGAGAATGAAGCGTCTCGATAAATGTATCACGTACCTCGCCAATTTCAATTTCATTTGTGGATAATGTAGTATTCATAAGCAGTTTTTTGCGTAAACGATATTCGCGCACTAGTTCCAACGAGTGCCGTTTTGTAGGACCAATGATAACTACGTTAGATTGTGCTCGTTGATGGTTGCGATGTAATGGTTCCATCGTTTGGTCACTGAGGTTCCGAAGCAACGATTAATAACTGTAAAGAACCACGCAACCACCACCACGAACCACGATTAGTAACTGTATAATCATCACTCATAGGACTGTCACAGTTAGTAAACAATATGGTTCCATCGGGTGGGCACTGAGGTTCCGAAGATTAAGTAAATCAACAGCTTTCAAATGAGTGGTGAACGAGTTTTGTACGATCACAAATGTCGTAGGAACGAATCGGTTGTAAGCGAAAACCATCAGAAATATTTTCGTGACGCTGTCCGCGTTACATTTTCGAGTTTATGTAGCAAAGTAAAGACATGAAATGTCAAAAATCTTAAAAGTGAACTAACTCAGAAACAAAGCTTACAGAGAAAAAACTCTATGAGACATTTTCGGTCGGAAATAGGTTGTAGAGCATAGAAAAGCAGTCGGACACGATTAGCGTTGAACCCTGTATATGGGGTTTTGTCCAAAAGCTGAGATGAAAGGGTATTTCAATAGAAATTGAATCATGTAGCAAAAACCATTGTTTTGTGATGAGAAAGGTCCAATCGAACAGCAAGATCCTACCGTTTTCGAAAAACTCAGAATATTCGATGGACTGACTTTCCAAAACTTTTGAAATCATTGTACACTGTTATGGCTGTGCAGTTCAATTCCATTCTTAAAGCTTGGAGTGTATAACTGAATAAAAAAGCGTATTCCACTCGGTCCGTCCGCCGCCCAATTCGTTGGTCACTTTTTCCGTCGAAACGGCAATCTAATTCGCTCCCGTTGAAAACGATATATGTACAAACGTTGCTTTCTAGAACAGACTGACTGCTGCCTCACTTCAATTATTCCGCGTACAGAGACTTTGATCATTTCATTGGAACAACGTCCACTTTGTTTCTGTGTTTCGGTCACTCTATTTTCTGACTACTTTTGTGTTTTAGTTACCAGTTGGAGTTGACGCGACCGAGGTACATGGATGTTTTTTGTTTTTTAGTGCGGAAAAAGCAAATTCGATTGGCGTTCAGTAAAAGAGGCGGAATCTACTGCGTCAGCGATGTTAAAAATGAGTAGGTAGTTCAAATCCATTTCAATGAAGGAAAGTGAAGTTATTGACAAATAATACCAATGAAAAAAAAACAGTAGTGTAGGATATAACATAACACAATGAACAGTTTCAAAACGTCATACAATTTCAAGGACTGCTGTCAGAATTTTATAAACCAATTTATTTATAATTTTTTTTTAAATGGCCTCTTGAACAGAAATGGTTTTCAAATAAAAACGGAGTAAGATGGAACGTTGTCTATATTTCCTCAAAAGTAAAGAGTTACACTGTTAAATTGATTTCGACGGTTAGGTCATCATCTATCTATCTCCTCCGTTCTATCTTTCTCCGTTTTTATTTGAAATGGGTTTCCACAACTTCGTCGCTGGTGACTTAGTCCGTAGAAATGATTTTAGTTCTGAAATTAATTCAAAACAAGAAACGCGTGGTTTATTTCTTATAATTTAGACTGAAAAGGTAGTAAAAAATCAGTTTTCTTTCTTGAATTTAGGTTTTTGATCACAAGGTTCAACCTTTTTAGAAGATACTGTGCTTGGTATTTTATGGAAAAAACTTAAGATTAGATAACTCAAGTAGGTATTCACTATGTTTAAATAATTTATAAAACAGCAGACTTACTTTTTCAAAAAGGAAATCAAGTTTGAAAGTATGATGAATTCCAAATTTTTCAAAAAGGAACTGAAGTTTATAGAAATTCCCCATTTAATGAGCCCAAGAAATTCAAATAGTTCCTCAACATTACATTGAATAACCGCTACTGGTATCGTTCTTACCAGTCAAAGTGTATTGTAACAATGAGTTCCATCATCACGTTTTTCAAAATACAAATTCAAAACCAAACTTACCAATAAAAACATGAGTATTTCGTAGAATAAACAAAGATTCACAACGATTCATGACAGGTAATGAAATTTCCTAGTAATTTCAAGTAGGTAATTTGAAATAACAATTGTTTGTGACTAGGGTTCGGTACAAAAAACGAAATGGACGAATCGAAGATTATACTTAGTTCAGCGATCTATAGAAGTTAAAGTAGGCTTTGTTGATGTAGTTGTTGTCCAATAGGTACAGCAGGTTCCGCTTCTTGTTTGGGGCAATAGGAATCGGATCTTGACACCCCATTTCTCGACTTGTCTAACTCGAAAACTTCTCTGGGTTTTCTGTTCAAAAGTATGTACCTATCTTAATCATGAGATATGACCTTCACAGACACAAACAGTCCGGGGGTGAGAAGAAAACTGACTTGTGTCTTTCATGGATGCAACTAGCTCATTCCCTCCACTGTAAGACTACTGGGAGATTTCCTTCATGTGTTAACGGGATTCACACTAGTTTCAGTGTATTTAATGATAATCCCCACTAAATCGATTCGCGGATTTCACTTCTTCTTATTTTTACCCTACCCTCAGTATGAAAGGTAAAAAAGTTGAGACAATCAATATGACAAACCTAACTAACCATCGAATTCAGTATTCCAATTATAAACTTATTTAAGTTCTTCCTACCGTGATTATTCTAGTCACGCTTCCACTGCTATTCATTTATAACCCATTTATTAAATCACCATTGAACACATTCATCTCTTCTTTCTTACTAACCATTACTTTTATTTTATTTAGGTGAAATTTTGCATAAGCTTCACTCACTGTGCCGGAGTCTCCGTTACTGGCACACTGACTGAAACACCCTTCCTCACATCTTCTTTTTAGGGCTGCCCCAGCATTTCCATTAGTTAACGCTCCGGGGCAGCCTCTAGCCTCTAAGGGCCACTTCCTGTCTCATTCTTCTGTTAGCTTCTTTGCGATCAGCTCCTTTCTTCTTCTTATTCCCTGTTTACTTCCTTGAGTTTGAGAATTCGAGTGACGTACGTGCAGACAGTACTCCACTTCTAGATGCTATAGATCATCTTAGCAACCACAGTCTCAGCGTTCAGCTTCCTCATCTGCGTTGCAACCTCTTGCCATTGTGGGCATAAAAACAAGTGTACCCCGCGTCATCGTATTCGATTTGGCAATTGACGCATTCTGCCTCAGTTACTTTCTATCTTCTTCAGGCCAAATAAAATCCTGTGGTGGTGGGTAAGGTACTACTTTACGATGCCCTTTCCCTATCCACTGCCTTCAAAGGCTTGTCAGTGAGACCATCCATCAACTTTTTGGTTCTCGAAACCTTCTTCTCAGTTAATCTTGTTGACTCCGCTCGTGTCGCTCCTTCTTCACAATGGTTTTTGCGTTTCGACTCCTCCAGATATCGGTGCGTCAAGGCTCATTTGCCAGGATGTCAATCAGAGCAACTCCGAAGTCACATAGTAGGGTATAGGGCCTTAGAGCTGATCGCATCAGTACGGCTCCCATTTTCGGGTCAAATATTTACGGAAGAGTAATCATCCGGCCCATACCTCTGCTTCATAAAGCATAATCACTTCCCCCGTTTTCTTTTCTTAGGGCCTCCAACGTTTTTAACGAGTTGAATCTGACTTCACATAACCTTTTAGAATCGTCTGCTGCTCGACGATCGCAATAATCATGTCGTCCAAATAGCCCACCTAAAGACCCTTTCTGGCTTTTCAATGCGTAACATCCCATAGTAGTTTACATTTTTTAGGTCTGGTCTGAGAACTGATCCTTGTGCTCCTCATGAAGTTATATGCATCTTCCGTAGTTATATGCATCCCTCCCCAGGTATCAAATATCACCCATCACTCAGACTGCCAGTCTTTTTGGACTCTGATGATCTACACTGGGATTTGGAAATCATCTCTCAACGAATGCAATGTATCCCGCCACCTGCCAAATGCCAAATGTGACCACCCCACTCTAGTGTAACGTCCGATTCCGTGTCCTCACTGCTTTTGCCAACGTAACTACTTCATTTATTGCATCCACTGTTGCCCTCCCCACAGTGAAACCATATTGTCTAGGCGATCATCATCCTGGTACTGCGAAAGCTGGATATGCTGAAGGCTATAATTAGGCCATATTCTGAGGCCGTGCTTCGATCTCCATTTCTTTCAACCAAACATTACTATATAGAAGAAAGGCGCTGTCTCAGCTTTATAGGCTGTTACCAATGGATTGAGACCACAAGGAGATTATTGAAAACTTGCCAAGAAATTTAAACGGGAAGGGAATCGGTGAAGATATTCACATTCGCGAATTAATTTTGGACTAGATTGTATTTTGTTAGATCAAGCCCGATGCAGACTGTATGGGATAGCAATGGTGTTTATTAGAGAATATGTTGTTATTAATCATACTCAACACCGAGCAAATAGAAGATGTTGGTCTTTGGAAATTACTAATTATTTCTAGGGGAAAAGACGTGCATCGAATCGGCGGAGAGTGGATACAGAGAGAAATGTGGCTGTCGGAATAATAATGGAATTAGACGCCCCCGGGCGCCCCATGGCCGGCCCTTGCTAATATTGACGGAGCTTTAGCTAATCCCGCCGATAGGGAAGAACAGATAGAGAAGGAACCAGTGTTGACACGACCGAGGAGGCGCTCTCCGTCTCTTACCGCACCGACCTCCTTGACCTGCGCCTCAAAGCGGACCTCCGTCTTCTCGACCGACAACTCTATGCTCCTTCCAACGGCAGGTTGATCCTGCCTTTGTTTCTACCCCCACTCAATAATTCAGGGCGGAGTGCACCCCCAGGGGCTTCCGACGGAATTGATTCCATTGGGCTGTTTGCTCAGCAAATTATTTTCCACAGCAATCATTTTTCCTTAAATAACGCCACTCAGTGAACGAAAACGGATTAGAAACCAAAACAAATTCCAGTTACGATCCATTATTGCGAAAATTGTCACAATAAAGGTAATTTTTATAGGTTTTTGATGCGCTGATTCGATCTAGGCCAATACTTTCCGAACTGGTTGCGTAAGCACATCAGTGGCGGCACCAGCCCTGAAACCCTGGGAGTGCACCGAGGCCGTAAGGCACGACCACGAAGAGAACGTGATACAAAAATGTGCTTTTTTCAGCCAAATTTAATTTTCAATTGCCCATTTGCAAAAGAGACAATCTTTTCCGCTTTCTCGGCTTCAAATCGCGAAACAAACGACTCAATCCTGTCTTTTAAAGAACTTCGCTAGTAGATACATAAATATTTATGAAAAAGAAAATGTACATTTTGATATGAATTTCAGAAAACCGTGTTTTGAAATAGTTGAAATTCAAATCTGCCCAGCAAGAATCATCGTGGAACTGAAAGCCCAATTCCATCTTCAACCCACGCTTCATTCCTATTTTTGAAGCAAAGAAGACAAACTAAGCAGGAAAATGTATTACTTCCTTCACATCCGCAGAACCAATCCACCTTTTCGTAATAATGACGGTGGAACTTGGGAATCGTGGAATGACTAATGCTTGCTAGCTGTTGAGGTTTGTTGCTGTCAATAGTGGCATTGGGCCCTTGCATCGCGAATAATCACTCGTCGCTCCACCGACAACTTTTTTTTTTAAATAATGTAGTTTTTTTTCTTCTTCTTCTTCCATAAATTCAGAGTTAGGTCAGTCCTGACAACAGAGTGGTATTATATTGTGGATTTATGTTGAGGTTTAGCTTGATGATTCAGGTTTCCAACAGAGTTAATAATAACATTACTATATTTCATTGTTAAAATGGAATGAAATCGGAGTAGCACGCAGCTCGGACCTTTTGTTTTCATCAGCGGGAGCTCTGGACGGTGGTTGCTCCGACGGTGATGCGGATTACGTCGAAAATCTCTTTGCTCTCTCCCCCGAAAGGCTCACCTGATGATCCTCCCCACTTCGGGTTTTTGCGTCACTGTCCTAGAGTAGGTTACTACTACCGCCCGCTGACCCCGTCCTCTCCATCGCCGACATTAAGCGTTTTCCAGAGCCCAACACGTCGGCCCCGCTCTTTCCACTAGATGGACAAGTAAAGTTTTCCCCGCGTTGATCCTCGCAGCGGCCCTTCGTCAGCTAATCCAGGCTTTTACGCTAAGGTCCTCAACTGAGGGAAGTGGACTGTGGAAGGTTCCCTTTCCCGTACACGGCCTGCACATCTTCTGGAAGTCAGTAGTTTTGAGCAGACTAAACCTCGCGCCATCATTCTACACTTTGTGGAATCGGACTAATGACGTGCTGAATGAGAGAAACACAAGGTTCCCTTGTCATTAGCTGGGAAGTTTCACATTTTTGTCAACGGTTCTTATTCGTAACTTCTTGGTTTTAGTTATGGATGTAGAGCGATGTTTCTCCAACAGCTATGCCATTGAACCTAGGGTGGACCGGGGTAAATATGAAACGGCTGAGCGTCCTGTAATGAGGTCTTACAGTTGAAGAAACTCATGAACAAAAATTACTGTTTCTGGCACATCTACAGTAATTTATTCATGACTAAATGAGCTTTGCACTTTGCATCGTGGGAGCTTCGAATTTACTCATTGGAAAATAACTATGTTAGCGTTCATAATTCTGAATTACCTTAATACCTAAATTAACATAAAAGCCACTCTTCAAATAATGTCCGAGAAATCCCCACATCTCTTGGATAAAGTAAGAAAGAGTAAGGTTGCTCAAAGTAGTGGCCCTTCTTCAAGACACACATAGAAATCATTTCTTCTTATCGTAAGTTATTCAACAGCTAGTATTATGTACGATAAAATTGGGAATAGGTTGGTCGTAGGATACTGATAGCTGTGCAGCAATGTAGAAAATTTTGCGCTGATTAGGTTGGGAACTTTTGGAGGAGTACTTTATTGAAGCTCTGCCTCATTTAACAGATTATTGCTTATTTGCTTTGGCTGTTTGTGTTTAGTTTCGTTCTGAGTTATTTTTCGTGCTTATTACCTTTTCTCTTAGAGTTATTGTGTTATTATTTACATTCAGATGGTTCCAGGGGATGTTTCCGATGGAGTTGGATTCAAAGCCTAAGACACTAAAATGTAAATTATATTTTTGTTTCTAAAAATATTCTTGTATCCGAATAGAAGATAGAATGACCAGTCTAAAGTCTGATTTGGTATAGATATTTAGGGTAAATGCACCAGTAGTAGGCACTTTAACAAGAAAAATTCACGTTTTAATAAATAACGTTTAATATATCCTTATAAATTTCAGAAAATTTGAAAAAAATAATTACCTTTTTTGTGTAAATGCGTCGATGAATTCATACCTGCTGTTGACATACGTTTTGTTAGAGATTTACCCACCCAGATGAGTGGCTCCGTCGAAAAGTAACATTCTTCTGACTTCTCTTCAATTGTTCCATGCTCTTTGTTTATTGGTGTTAACCTTTTTGTTATATCATTTTCAATAATAAACCTTAGTAATCTACCAAGAAAAAAAAAGTTCACCCCTCTTCAAATTTGTAGTTTACTTTTCACAATATGTAGAATTTGAGAATCGAATTTTAAAAATGCTTCCGTCCGCTATTCTGAGCTTTTCTTTGAAACTACACAACGAAAGTTGATGAAATTTGGATAAAAAAAGATATGGAATGACTCATGGTCTAGGATGCAGAGCTTCATGAGCAGTAAGTTTTGAAATGAGCTTCAGTTGCTTACAAGTGGACAAGTGGTAAAGGCTGCTTTACAAGGAGTTATGTTCAAGACGAAGTCACCCATGGAATTTGGAAGATATGCCGATAGATAGGGACTTCCGCCTGTACCCAAAGACTGGCCCAGTTCCTGCCCAACACTGTTTTCCCTAGGTGCTATTTCGAGTACTACAATCGATAAAACTAGATAGAAATAACCTTTATTTTGAAAACAAAAATTGTTTTCTTGCAAAAATGGAACGTTCCTGGGACTGAATTTCGTTTCTAAACCATTTTCATCTGTAAATTTTGGTCCAGTATTTTCGGGAAAAAACAGAACGGGAGGATTTTCTTCTAATTCGATTCCTGAAATCTAAATCCTGAAACGTCAACTAACAATTTTTGAGAGTGGCGTTAAACATCTTTTTTTTTTTTTAACGGTTCCAAAGGTTTATTATTGATAATGATAAACAAAAATATCTCTTTCTGTCTTCAACTTTGATTTTTATGTTACATGAAGTTTGAGCTGTCCAAAGAAAGAAAAGTTTCAATAAAAAAGCCTCTAACTGGAATGAATAGGCACATTGTTTGTAAGAGGACCTTTTGGCCTTTAATATCGCCAACATGAAACTGTATCCATCTGTTTTATTTATACTTTCTCATCACGGATGGGGTCATCCATTTTTTCAATCCATCTTGATGATTTGATAATGATTAACAATCGTGTTAGAACACAAAATTCACACAAATATAACCCTATTTAGAGATGAAGTTATTTATTCGAATTGCTTAATTTGTTAAGTTTTTTCTGGACCACAACTGAATGAACCTTTCTTATGAATAAACCCACATTTGTTAATTCTTTTAATTGTTTTGATGCTTGCGGTTGGGTGGACCGCTTGTCGTTCACTTCAACACATACATTGGGCAGTACTGTTGAACGCATCAAATGCAGTGGGAAGGGAATAAGTTGTGCAACGTATACCATAAAGAGAAAGAAACATGTCGTTGGGTATAGAGCGACCAAGTTCGTAGAATAAACTGAATCCGCGGTTTGCCGTCAAATCCCACTTCACTATTGATGGGCTCGTCGTAAGCGCAGACATGAAGATTGTCACGATTGTCACAGAAGCTATAGGGAGGTCTGGAAACGGAGTTGTGAGAGATGATTGGACGGCTGTGTTTGCAGGAATCGAAAACCCCCCATAGCACCCGGCAAGCCGGATATCCGGGGTCCCATGTGTTGAGACATGTTCGTTATACATAACGCTGAGAGGACGCTCCCGCCTTATTAGATCTGTATATGTGCCCTCTTCATTAGATGCTGCACTACCCCTCTCCTTCCGTTTTCTCCCACTTCCGGTAAAGCACGTAGTATCGGCATCCCAAATATTAAACCGTATATACCCCAGATCCCCCTCCACCCTTAAACCAAACGTCTCCATTATTAATATAGTTGTGGCGAATGCAAGCTGTCATTAAAGTCGGAATTTCAAACCAAACTCGCGTGCACCCGCTCTGCATGAACTGTTATTGCTTGTTTCCACTACTCCTCCGCCCTTCTTCCTCTTCCCGTATGGTAATTCCATACACAACCCCGGACCTATTCAAATCTCCCCGGGACTCAGGATTGTTGCTCATTGCTCCGAAATTTGCATACCGACTCGAAATATTCATAGTTCATGAGCCCTGGATAGTTAGCGAAATATCGTGAGTATTCGCTGTCGAGAGAGGACGTGACGACAACTAACAAACTAGTCACCTTCAACGTACTTTTTCACTCTTCCATATTTTCAGTAGTTTTTCCCAGTTAGTCTGTAGGAAACCCACAGTTTTACGTATTTGAAGTAACATTCAGAAAATCACGTCTTCATTCTTCCTTAATCAACATTCATGTTGATTAAATGACCATCCATGTTTTGCTTTTTCTGAAAAATTATTTTTTATGAATTGGAGCTACACCAGAATATAACAAGGTATCGCCGCACTATACAAGAAATGTGATGTAGTTGGAGCTCTTCAGTTTTTAAACATATTTATTGTTGTTGTGAACGTTTCACCCATACATCGTGAGCTTCATCAGCACTAAAGAAAACAGAAATATATATGCATTTGTATAAAAATACACAATCGTCAAGTACTATAATGATAAAGGAGAAGAATCACCTTAATAAGTAAGTATAGTTTTTAAAGTTGTTAAAATCAAAATTTTTGTCAAAATATCTTCTATACACTAGAATATGTAAGTTCCAACATCCTAATCCTAATAAATTTATAATGTAAGCTTATAAAAATTTAATAACCTATGACATTATGGTTCTTACATATGAATGTTTTCCTTTCCCCCTTTTTAGATCTAATTGATTGCCTTGCAAATGGATGATACTACAATGTGGACTTATATATACGCCTAATTAATAAAAATTTTGGTAAGAGTTAAAGATTAAATTAAATTTATCTAAACTCTCGTAAAAATTGAAGTACAGATAATCCTTATGACTATAAGATACTTACCTGTGAATTTGTTGTCACAAGATGATCAAGATGATCAGCCCAACGATGATGCAAAAATTAAAATGGAACTTACATGATACGTACAACTAGAATAATATTCTAGTTGTACGTATCATGTAAGTTCAAATTTGTGTCAATGTATCTTTTATACAATAGAATAATATTATTATTAAGACACAAATTTTAAATTTAACAGCTTTAAAAACTATACTTACTTATTAAGGTGGTTTTTCTCCTTTATCATTATAGTACTTGACGATTGTATATATTTATACATATGCATATATATTTATGTTTTCTTTAGTGCTGATGAAGCTCACGATGTATGGGCGAAACGTTCACAACAACAATAAATATGTTTAAAAACTGAAGACCTCCAACAACTTTATTCGCATAGAAAAATGGTCACGCCATACCCCACCAACTCAACTGAGAAATGTAATAAACACCACAACTAAGTCTAAGTTAATGATGGTTTTAACGACAAGGTTCTGCTGATGTACATTGCAAGTAGGTGAAATAAATAACCTAAATCTGTTTTAATAATTATATCCCGATTTGTAGCAAAACCCAGCAGCTCTTAGGTACTGTAGCAGGTTAGAACGGCCAGGCACTGATGGGGTCCAAGGTGTGCTGGGCAGTCCTCCAAAAAGTGACGGTTAACTATATCATTCCTCACCGGTTAGCTATATCACAAAACATCAGGAGCTACTGCACTAAGCAGCTGTCTTTGAGTGCACCCGATTCACTATTATTCGGCCCATTCGTAGAAAGCGGACGAACGGATTTTTAACATATTTACCATTATTTAATTGGTTAGATTTTTTTTTTTTTTTTTTTTTTTTTAATTTTGCGAGAGGTTAAAATAGTTTTAGTTATCGATTACAAAGTTTTTTTACTAAAATTAATGAACTAGAAGGTGTGAAAAAATGGGGAGTTTCAACTCCCTCCTCCAGTTAAAAATTGGAAGTAGTTAATTTTTGCTGTTCACAATTCACGTTAATTCTCAATCGATACAAGCACTAACATTTAGATTAAAATGAAGAACATCCGGATTTGGTAGGAACGTGAGGCACTTTCTAAATGAGATAATGGCACCACACAATTCAACCACACAGGTAAATAATTAGGCAGAAACACCGCCGAGGGCGTTGGGGTAAGCCAGAACCTTATCGATGACTCCCACAAAGGGGCCTACACTGTAGTTGAGGAGGTGGTGAATTACGCTCGAGAACTTGTCTAATTGAGTTCAAGTTACTCAGTTGGAACACAAAGTGTAAACTCCCCGTTTTCTGGAGACTAGACAAACCCCCTCGGGGAGGATCGGAACAATTGCGATACCATATAGTTCACGACAATGCGCGCATGTTTACCATTATGGAAGAGCACGTTATGGCATTCAAGTTGTGCCTTTATACCGAATAGCAAACACATTTCGGGGTAACAGTTGTTTCAACAGTTGATTCAACGTATTATTTTGTTCCCAGAAGATTCCTGCTATTGCTTAATACTTTTACGAAAGGATGGCAGCCACCTACACTATAATCAGATAATACATTATATAATTTTTCTCAATTTAGTTAATCGAAATATAATCGCAACTTGTTATTTATTAAGAAATTTTAATGACCTGTGAAAAGTTGTCCTCTATTTCAAACCCACTGTTGGAATTGAGGGAATTGAACTCTGACAGCACTCTAACAATACGTTCATAGTATCTACAGTACTTAACGTAAATAATCCTCTTTTTTGTCCAAATTTTTTTCTTAAATCTGAAATTTGGCATTTGTGTGCCCAAACTTTGTTTTCGTTCAATGTCGTCTATTAAAAATTAAAAACTACAAATTTTGTTATGAAAAATTGTATTCATATTCAATTAAAAAAAAAGCAATAAAACGTCATGTTTACAAAAAACGCTGCAAATTCTTTCAGTGGGTTTATTATTCAATGATTCATGATTTGAATTTCTACTAAGCTTTGGAGTGCGCGTGTTTCACAGGTTATAGAGCGATTATTGAATTTCAGGAGGCACACAAATATGATCAACTGATCAATCCAAATGGGTATTTTGGTTGAGAACCGATTTAAGTGCTCTATGCATATCTCCTGAAATTCAATAATCGCTCTATCACATTCAACAAACGCTGTTGTTTTTGTTTTGATCGCAGTAACCTGGTGATGTAGTGAATGTGGATGCAAATGTTGGCACCATAAATCGGACCATACACCGGGAATGATTTGAGCCACGGACCTGGGGAGGGGCTCATTCGATTCCTCATGGAAAGTTCTTCAAAAAAAGTCCAAATTTAGGCCGCCTTGACTTTTTTTGAGGTTTTTAGGGATTTTACAAAACTTTGACAACCCTTAAATTAAGTGAGAGAGCTGGCTAAAAAATTGGGCCGTTTTCGAACCAACATGGATTTTTCCTGAAAATTTCATATTTTTTGCTCCAGCCGTTCGGGAGAACACATAATTACGGCGTACATTGCAGATGTGGATTCTACACCCTTTGAAACGCAATCCATGAAATTTTCAGGGGGGGTTAGGATTTTCTTTTAAAGAGCGATTACAATGGTTTATTATCGAATGATACACCAAAATACAAAATATCGACTTTTTGGAGGTATACCGTTTGAGCGTATTTTCCAGCGCTTAATCTCTTGATGATGTTCATTAAGAGTTCATTAAGAGTGTTATTCAGTTGATAACCGGTAAAATAAAACGTGGAAAACTTAAGATTTGATTAATTTAATTTAATTTGAAAAAGAAACGTCGTTATGTCTTTGCTAAGTAGTGTCGAGTTGTAATGGCAGTTGCCATTGACAGTTATAACGGTTTAAAAGTATCCTGATTCAAAATTAAATTAGGTGAAGAGAGGATAGACGGTTCGGGTGGCAACAGCACAACTCCTAAATCCAAAAACTATACGTTAGGTACTTGAGAATCGTAGTTGTATTCAATCCCTATGGGCTATTTTTGATATGCAATAAATAGATATACAATGCCGAGTGTGGGTGAACCACCATGTTGTATCACAATTTTCGTGATTATTTGAGATAAAAGGTGTGAGTCAAAGAATGAAAGCAGAGAATCACATTCGGAACGGTAAAAAATAATAAACCAAAAGCCTATTCGGAATTCACACGTTTTCGGGTATCTTCGAATGTTTTTCTCTCTCAGACATTATCGCAAAACGTCGCTCAAGCCTTGAACACCAAAGAGGGATTTTTCTTTTCCATCCCTCCCTTCTTTTTCTCATGTTCCCTCTAACCCCGAGCCATTCTCCTCAAAGTCAAACGCGATAAACTGTTTTAAACCAATCCGATGGCTTTACCCTCCGAACCGACCGTCTGTGAAAAGGGGGACGGACTCTGACGGCTGAGGCCCCGAAGGGCGAGGGGGAGCGGGGAGGCTGGAAGCTCTCAACAATGTGTTAGATTGGATCAGAGCGAAGGAAATTGAATCTACTTCTGTCCACTGCCGAGCATCGCCGCTTTTCCCTTAGATTTTATCACTGGCCTATTCTAGAGATTTGTTAGAATCTTTTCGTAACCCCTTTAATGGAGCTCTTCTCTCCGCTCCTTGTACCTTGACAATGTTTCTTGGAATTTACAGTAATACCCCCAATTCGATAACATGTTTTTCTCCTCACATGGGTCAAAAACGCGATTCGAACTGAACAATTCAACCCGCTACTTCCGTGGTTTTTTTTTCTATTACAAGTGGTTGGGCCATCGATTCGTGATGGTCTGCTATTAGTGATATTAAAGCGATAATTATAAATTACTGAATGTAAAGTGTTTATCACTTAACACAAATGAGAGTGAACTCCCTATAAAAAGGTTCATTTTCACAGTTTTCATTTGTCTGAAGCTTGTCAGTGGAGTTACGGCAAAAAACACCACTGCCTGAAACGCACGCTTCAGAATACTTCATTTGAATCATCACACTATTGGGCTATATTTACACTTTACTCAGATTCACACAACTTAAGGAATCGAAACTAGGAATATAAAAAGGTTTCATTGAAGAAGATCAGCTAGAAAGTAAGCCTCATAAATTAGGTAATTAACACAAATTTTCACTTCGCTATTGGTGAAGCCTCCAAAAATTTACCGGAGGAGGAAGCTGATGTTCGCAGGGGAAAATCTGGAGTTCATTGGAATTTTGGTTTCCCAAGGAACGAATTCATGAGAATGGCTTTGAGTCAAAATTTCGTATTGTTATGTACGAGTGTAAGATAAGAAGTTGGTTAAGTTCTGAAAAGATTAAATAAAAAGTTGAACTGGTAATTGCGGAAAAAACGCTGCAAATTCTTTCACTGGGGTTTCATATTTAATTGGCTTGCGTTCATGATTTGAATTTCTACTAAGCTTTGGAATGTGCGTGTTACACAGGTGCGACAGCTACAAGTGCAGCTACATTGATGTGTGCTTACGAGGTGCAAACAGTGTGATGTCGTTATTGAACACTCTCACTTCATTTCACCGAATACCTCCCACAGGGGCAAGTAGAATGTTCGTCTCGAATGTGTAAGTTGATGGAATGGTATAGTTGCCCCTTCAATTGAGCTGAATGCGGTAATACCCGCCACACTCAGAGGATGACCCAGAGGCTTGAAGGCATCTGATTCATCTCCCAAGTCGATGGATTCAAGAATCGGGAAGGGAGAACTAGCCATATACATCACAAATGTGTGTCTACCAGGTGATCCTTTGACGGTGTGAGGATGATCAGCACAGGAGTTTCTATGTTCGATAGGCTTCTCAATTCAATTGAGAATGAACAATCTTGGAGCTTCGTTAAATCAAGATCGGCTGCTACCTCTAAAACTGCCGCAAGGTCACATAGTCTAACAATCGCATTCAACGACTGCTTCGGAGTGAAGGTTTTGAAGAAGATGCCACAGCCAACCAACGACAGACTATTGCAGCAGTCCGAACGAGCTTTCAATGGGTGCTTGGATCGATGCGACCACTTGGACACAATCTAAACGATTGAGCGATACCGGACTTAATTACCAAACTATGCATGCATTGGCCCATGGCTCACCCAAAATACATCCAGGCCAAAAATTCAGAAAACCATTATTCTCCTACTTTTGACAATGAGTAATATCGAAGTTAATATCGAACTATCGAAATTATTCTCTCATCTTTCTGTTTGTGAAATTTCTATAAATTTAGTTTCTATATAGTTCAGTAAAGTAGAACAATTACAGTCACATGTATGTATAAATTAAATTGTATACTTGATCTGTTTAAATCCTGCTGTAGCCCTTCCATGAGAAATGGTATGGCAGCCCCTATGTTATGTACTGATCGTTTATTGATCGGTATAATTCTTTCATTATTGATTTTATGTTGCATCGGTCTCAAAGTGCAAACCGGTTATACAAACCGAAACTATTATCGCCAGTAAAGTGAAGTATCAAATAATGTGATACCGAAATGCTCGTTAGCTTGTGAGACAAAGTTGCAAGTACTGGTCACCTATTATATTACCTACCCAGCGTTATCGGCCAGGTCCATAAGGACTGAACGTTGTAGGAGAGAAAAAAAAACCGTTCGGAAATTACCGTATTTATTAAAACTATCAAAAGGGTCGTAATACCTTCCAAAGCCGTTCACAGGAAATATAACTCATTAATCTCTCAGCTCCCGGAATAGTGGGTTCCGCTCTAATTGGGTCGTTCCCCGGAAAAGCACTAAAATAGGCGTTATACGTACCGCGCATTAAAACACTCCGAGCATTTTACTGGGGAAGCCGGTGTATAACCTAAGCTGGCTTTTCAGAAATTGTAGTCAGCAGTTTATGTATACAATGAAATGAACCGTGATATGGGCATGATCAACTCAACGTTAAATTAATGGATTGAGTGATGGATATGGTTACTTCCCCCTTTCCGTTTCTGGAAACTGGTAAGCCTGACTATTAACCTAGAGCTTTTAACTTCTGGAATATCCGCTGAGTGTTGCAGGCTTATAGCTATAGCCCTTGGAAGGGACAACTATTCCCTACAACACCTTAGTACAGGGTGTGAAGCTATGCCCAACCGCTTTCCCACCTGTTCTACAACTCATTTCCGATCAAAAGGCATTCGAAGAGATTTTTGTTCAGAGGCTTTGTTTCCAAGTTATTTCTGCTTTTAAGATTCGTTTCATGTTTCCGACCTCACTGCACTAAAATTAAATTCCGTGATTTGTACTAAAAATTGAAATGTGGAAATACATTGGAAAGAAGGTTGATTTTTAGTCTCTTGAATGCCTTACTAACGTTTCTCATGCCAAATCGAGGAGTAAGAATTAATTCCAAAAAGTAAATTCTGTCCATGTAGATGTAATGTACGAAAGGTTGTAGCTTCTAGAGGTATAGAATGCAGTTTTTACCCGTCCGAAGAAAAACTCATATTATTGGGATGGAAATATTAGGAGCCATTGTAGACACAATTCATTAGCTAAAATGTAATTGTATTAGTTTGAGTGTGAGAAAAAAAAAGAATGTATTGTACTTCGCAATATTTCTATTGAGATCTGAGATTCAGATAAATAAATTAGTCCAAAATATCTTACACTTGTAAGCAAATATAACATCTGAAAAGATGAGTTCGGAAAGCACCGCTTGTTGAGAGCGAAGATTTGCTCTCAGGTTTTGACAATCAGGTAGAGAATACTGTAAAAAAACGCTGCAAATTCTTTCACTGGGGTTTATTATTCAATTGGCTTGCGTTCATGATTTGAATTTCTACTAAGCTTTGGAGTGTACTTATTCTATCACAGGTGATAGAGCGATTATTCAATTTCAGGAGATATGCATATTATGTATAGAGCACGTAAATCCGTTCTCAACCATAATACCTATTTGGATTGTTCAGTTGATCATATTTGTGTGCCTCCTGAAATTCAATAATCACTCTATCACCAGTGAAACAAGCACACTCAAAAGCTTAGTAGAAATTCAAATCATGAACGCAAGACAATTGAATAATAAACCCCAGTGAAAGAATTTGCAGCGTTTTTTTGTGTTTATCAGAATAATTCAACCCGTGTATCGGCTACAAAGCCTTTTAGGAGTTCACTTCAGTATCCACATTACTACGTCACTAGGTTACTGCGATAAAAACATAAACAAAACAAAAACAATAATGTTGGCACCATAAATCGGGAATGGTTTGAGCTACGGACCTGGGGAGGGGGTCATTCGATTCCTCATGGAAAGTTCTTCAAAAAAGTCCAAATTCACGACTTGACTTTTTTTTAGGTTTTTAGGGATTTTACAAAATTTTTACAACCCTAAAAGGGCACTTTAAATTAAATGAGAGCGTTGGCTAAAGAATTGGGGCGTTGGCGGACCAATATTGATTTTTCCTGAAAATTTCAGATTTTTTGCTCCAGCCGTTTGGGAGAAATTGCGTACGTACGGCGACGGACGGAAAAGTTTTTAATGCAGATTTGGATTCTACACCCTTTGAAACGTAAACCATGAAATTTTCATGGGGTTTACAATTTTTTTTTCAAGAGCGATTACAATGGTTTATTATTGGATAATAAACCAAAATCAGTCATGCAACAAAATCGTACGAGCCAATTTCCTTGGTTTTTTCCCTCAAATATCTTTGTTGAATTATGTAGAAATCTGTTCATTTGGAGTAGAAATAATTGCGGGTAAATTAAATATTTAATAGGAAAAACAATGTTTTAGTTGGTGCTAAAAGAAAATTGTATACCCTCATTCATATTCGTTGAGTTTTTCTTAGTAACATATTGACAGAAAAAAAAATTAATTCAGCAATGCAGCATTTGAAACAGAGTAGTATAACAGCAGCTGTCATTTGTAACGTTTCGTTACGCCTCCAACTTTGCAAAAATACCCAACATTTCACATATTATACACTGTCTTGTTTGGAGAAGAGATAGTAAATTAATTTACTCAATTAAACAGTAATTAGATTAATCTGCTCTGTGTAACGCGTTTTTTATAATTATCTCAAATCTACAGTTTTTGTTGATTAGGAATACATGCCCAGTTAATAAGTAGTATATTATAATCTGTTTGAAGATATCTTTTATCTCTGGAAAATTCAATTGTGCTTCGGAATTGGAGTTATTTCTCGTTCCTGTTGCTACCAACCCACACCAACTACTTAACGAATTCAACGAAACCGTCGGTCCCTCAATGGTATATACAACAAGATGGAACTTTGCAGGCTCTTTGATATGCACATACATAAATATCATCTCTCAGTTCGCAAATGAAAAATTACTCAGTCGAGTTTGAAATGTGCTGCATTTATCTTCTGATGTTTACCCGTTTTGGAGCTGAAATGTCTTTTGATGTGGCGACTATAATACCTAGCCCGACGATAATGCCGTATATTCATCTTTCCTCATTTGGATGTTTGACATGCGCTTCCATGAAATGCAACCGAGTCAAATTGAATTACTCCAGTACGCGATGAGCTGATGAACACACATGACGTAATTTTGTTGAAAATTCTTAGAAGTAACCGGAGAGTGACTGATCCACTAAAGAACCGAAACCACACCTCCCAATTATATCGACAACAAGAAATACTATTTCTCCTATTCTCCTTTTAATATACACCACTATTCACGACTGATTGTATTTATTACAAGGAGGTGATGGAATGGCCCAGTCTCCCTTCTAAGGGCTGAGGCGATTACCCTGCTATACCCAGAATATACTCCAGGTGCCAAATAGAAAGCTCTTCCAACACACAGGAACGGGAAACTATCCATATTCTCCACATATTATAGTGTATCGTTATTCCTAAACTACTCATGAAGTTTCGTAACTGAAAAACCACATAAATTAACTGAAGTTTATCAGTTTATCGATAAAAAATTATATTGATTTCTCTCAAATTCACATTGTAGTTCATACTGGGCTGAATTGGTTTATTATTCAATAATAAACCATTGTAATCGCTCTTGAAAAAAAAAAAATGTTTAACCCCCCTGAAAATTTCATGGTTTACGTTTCAAAGGGTGTAGAATCCAAATCTGCAATCTGCAATTTTTCCGTCCGTCCGCCGTACGCCGTACACATTTTCCCCAAACGGCTGGAGCAAAAAATCTGAAATTTTCAGGAAAAATCAATGTTGGTCCGCCAACATCCGCCAGCTCTCTCACTTAATTTAAAGTGCCCTGTAAGGGGTGTCAAAGTTTTGTAAAATCCCTAAAAACCTCAAAAAAAAGTCAAGGCGTCCTAAATTTGGACTTTTTTTGAAGAACTTTACATGAGGAATCCATAGCTCAAACCATTCCAGATGTATGGCCCGATTTATGGTGACAACATTTGCATCCACATTCACTAGGTTACTGCGATCAAAACAAAAAAACAGCGTTTTTTTTTTTAATCGCAGTAACCTAGTGAAGTAGTGAATTTGGACACTGGAGTGGACTCCTAAAAGGGTTTATAGCCGATACACGGGTTGAAGCATTCTGATATGAATTCTCCGTCCTACGTAATTTAGAATTTTCAAATACAATATTTTTCCATTGTAATCGCTCTTGAAAAAACGCTGCAAATTCTTTCACTGGGGTTTATTATTCAATGATTCATGATTTGAATTTCTACTAAGCTTTGGAGTGTGCGTGTTTCACAGGTGATAGAGCGATTATTGAATTTCAGGAGATATGCATAGAGCACTTATATCGGTTCTCAACCAAAATACCTATTTAGATTGATCAGTTGATCATTTTTGTGTGCCTCCTGAAATTCAATAATCGCTCTATCACTGTGAAACACGTACACTCCAAAGCTTAGTAGAAATTCAAATCATGAATCATTGAATAATAAACCCCAGTGAAAGAATTTGCAGCGTTTTTTGCCGGAGCTCATTATTTTTCACTGTAACTCCTCTTCTCTGGCCACTACAACATTAAATCACATGATTTTGACAAGGGAGTCGAATAGAAGGCTGTTGATAGTTATAGGTTTCCTGGCTGAGTAACAGCTGATTTTTTGCCATATTTGTAGGTGGATTCTGGAAGTTTGAATACCTTTTGTAATAATAATAGTGATAAATATTTAATAAATTGATACAGTACTTGGTACAACAATTTCATTGTTTGACGAACATTAATGAAATTCTCCCAAGAGTCTCCTGCTACTGTTCTTAAATGTAATAAATGTTTTCCTGTATTGTTCTAGGGGAAGGAGGGGACCCGGAATTTGCGTTCCCGATTGGGAACCTGACAACTCCAGTTGGTCGTGAAGCCGTTCTGTCGTGTACAGTCAACAACCTCGGCAAATACAGGGTAAGCATTTCTTCTTATTAACAGCAAATTTTATCTAGGATTTTGTAGGACAATATGGATAGTTTGTGCTTCCGTGCTATCTTCACATTTATGTTGTTTGCCTTCATCTACCTGTCGATATAAAGGTTAAGTAGTGGGAAGGCCAACCATTCAGCTCTTGCTTGGCCCAACGGGATCTCATAGATAATACATGGTGATGTTTCCCGTTAGCAAGGATTTACTCTTGCATTCTACCCTTCTCAAGTTCGACATCTCTGCTACCTGGAAATGGATTGAATGATTTGTGGTGATCATCCATGAATCAGTGCTGATTGTAAAGTTGGATATATGAATTGACTTGTATACGGCTATGCTCTTTGAGATTATCCGTTCACCTGGACATTTTCTGCCGATAACATGAGTGTTGCAGGCAGTTGTTTTCATCTTATGTCCATACTCCTTGTCAACGTACGGACTTGGCTGATCGTTGCTCTCAATTACTGGAACTGTGAAACTGGCTTTTCTTCGGCTGAGGGTCAACAACTGTCCTCAGACCCGTTTCCACGACTCAAGGACATGTTTATCCAGGGAGGCTGTGCAAGGCAATTCCCCGGTTATTCAAGCACTCTTTGTTGTTTTTTTTTTTTTTAGTAAATTACTACGTGCAGGGTGTCCCTCACAAGATGTTAAAAAAAATTATGTCAAAATGGACAAAACGCCACCAATCGCGCTTTATAATCAAAATTCTTTTTTTTTTTTTTTTTTTTTTTTTTTTCAAGAAAACCACGTTTTTGCTATAACCACCCACAATTTTATTCCTAAACACTTCTTTTTCCTACTTTTTCACCACATTTTCCAAATTCCTCTACATTACACACTACATGCGTTTAGTGCGCTACCGTGACCAAAAACTGACTTCACATATAATTTCTGAAAACACTTGAACTTTAACAGCATTTACATAGGACGTGCTGGAAGCTGTCAAATTTAAGGGAAACTTTCAAATTTAATCAGGTTTCCAGAGGTGGGATAACTCCCAGTTTGAAGGCGAAAAAACGTCGAGGACGTTGTAAAACAGCTAACGACTGACCCCATGGATAAAAGAAGGAAAAGTTCAAACGTTATGAATAGAAAATTACAGAATACGGTAAATTTTCTCTTTAGTGTCTTATGCTTTAGAAACAGTGCATATTAACACGGAGATTCCTTACACATTTTATGGAGAAATTCCAGTTTGCGGCGTTAAAAACGTTTGGTATCCCACGTACTCGTTAGATTTGCCTCTTTTTAGTTCTCTATGAC
This sequence comes from Creontiades dilutus, assembly GCA_031894815.1. Lineage (NCBI taxonomy): Eukaryota > Metazoa > Arthropoda > Insecta > Hemiptera > Miridae > Creontiades > Creontiades dilutus. The sequence continues at coordinate 328,435 of JAVIWC010008114.1, read as the reverse complement.
GAAGGTAGCACAAACTGGTTATAAATCGTTTCACTCTTTTGAAACAGTTTTCCGGATCCACTAATTTTCCCAATTTAATCCGTTCGAGCCTTTGCTACTTTTAGTCTTGGCATATCTCCTTCGCTATCTTGGGTGTCATTTGTTCACCTCCAAACTGAAATCTACAGGAACGCAAATTTGATGTACTTCACTGTTTATGAAACAGTGGACGGTTTATACAAAAATTCCCGGATCTTATGACTGTATAATTTACACCGTTTGAACTTTTGCTTCTTTTGTCCTTTGGGCTCCTCATCAGTTGTTCTATAGCGCGCTCAACGTTTTTTCCTCTTCAGACTGTAAGTTCTCCATAAAATCGATATGGGCTCGCTACATTGAACATACCATTGAAAAGCTGATTGAATTTTCAAATAATGGCATCGTCTTTAGCTTCAATTATACTCGTAAATCTATGCAATTATTATAACTCATTACCTATTTTAATTTTTTCTTCAGCTTTTAGTCAAATTGCATTCAAACAGGGTAAAACAAGTGGATTTAAAATTGACATCTGATTTTAGCAAACTTCTGACAATCATGTGGTTGTGTCTTGAATTCTATGAATCAAGTTTTTTATATTTGTACAGAGGAGGGGAGCCTCTAGTAAACATTTAAATGATTAATTTTACACATTTAAGACTTACGAAGATGAAAAATTGCTACCGGATTTAGGGGGGGGGGGCTAACAAGGATTTACGTGAGCGCATTTTGTGTTCATAAACGGTATTTACTAAGCCTAACCAACTCCCTGGAAAAATCTGTAGACCATAGAGGCTAGGGCTTACCAAGGTGGCAGGTACACAAATGACCCCCTCGGGCGGAAGGAAAAGTGGTGATGCCGGGATAACAAAGGGCGGAAGGAGCCCACCCGAAGGTTAGTTGAAGGAGTGTTGAGCGGGGGGGGGGGGGGGGTTGGAACTGTCGGGTCGGTCGCTAAGAACTGGATTGTAGTCCTGTTAATCATTTAAATGATAAAACTTGTCAAGTTTTCTAAGGACCTCCTTGATTTCACTGACTGTCGGGTAGTCTGACATCGGACATAGTGTGGACGTATTCATGGAAAGCGTCAAGTGCGAAGAATCAACGGAAAGGCGGGAAATGCCGAAAACTCATTAATTTCCATGATACACAGTTGACAACACTCCAACGTAAGTTTCGTTTAAAGATTGATAAATCACGCCGCACTTTTTCGGTCTCGTCTTCCCATCACCGTTAAAGTCGCATTTAGCGTCGACTCCTGCGTATATCATGGGAAGGTGGAATTGACTTTTGCGAGTCTTCCAACGTAGTCGGAGCAATGAAATTCTAAAACATTACCCGACCCCCCCACTCCTTTACTTAATGTCAAAAAGTTTTCCCATTTCTGGAAAACGGTCCAGGGGAAAACCCCCTTTTACCCGTTCGAGTCCTAGAAAGTCTCCACCCTAACCCTCTCTTATTTAAATTGAACTTGTTTAGTTAAAGAAGTAAATATAGACCGGTGCCGGACGCCCCTTTAGTGTAATGGTTCGTAAACTTAGTTCGTAACGCAAACGCCCGCTATCTTCCCATGAGATCCATTCGGGGGATGGCGTCCCGCTCTTATCTACCCAGCAGTTTTTCGCTGGTCTTATATTAGTTTCCGCAGGTGTACATGGGCGCTAAAAATGTGCGGTTATTTCGTGCTCCCTCCCGTTCCGAGACAATAATTCTACTGCCGCACTTCACCAGATAGAAGTTTTTCGTGGTATATTCATTCTTTAGATGGTAGAACTGACACAAAAATGTGATTAAGGTGATTCCATACTTTCCTCTTCAGTGTTGTATGTTGAGAGAACCACAGCAGCCAAGCAGAACCTACAATCGTTTTCAATTCTCCTCGTTCAAGTAGAGAAGAAGCTAGGAGTAATTGAAGTCTAGTGCTCACTACTTTTTGCTATCATAAAACAAATGGTGAATCCTTGTAAAAACCAACGACGAAATAAAATGGCAATGAAGCATAGATTAAACATCAAGTAAGATCATAGAGGGGGTATATCAAAATTTGTCTTTAATCTAGCTTCAACATGAGTGCAGAGGGATCCAGCTATCAATGGCTAATCTGGTTGGAGCAGAAGTGAATTGATACTTAATTAGCTCAACGCAGGATAACAAGAAAGAATCCCCAACAAACTTCACAACAAAGAGAGTGACAATGGTATTGCTGGTGAAAGGATCGGGTCGCAACACAAACGTTCCACCGCGATATCAATATTATTTACTTATTTAATACGGGCAAGCCCAATACAACGAAATAAATTGAATATATATAATATAAAGGTTAGAATTACAGAGTTATGGTATGAATTTGTCCATGTTGCTAACACGTTTTTGGTTTATTATTCAATAATAAACCATTGTAATCGCTGTGGAAAAAAAATTCTAACCCCCCTGAAAATTTCATGGTTTACGTTTCAAAGGGTGTAGAATCCGAATCTGCTATAAAAATTTTTCCGTCCGTCCGCCGTACGCCGTATGCCGTACGCACGATATCTCCGAAACGGCTGGAGCAAAAGATCTGAAATTTTCAGGAAGAATCCATCTTGGTCCCACGACGCCCCAATTCTTGAGCCAGCTCTCTCACTCAATTTAAAGTGCCCTTTAAGGGCTGTCAAAGTTTTTTAAAATCCCTAAAAACCTCAAAACAAGTCGAATCGTACTAAATATTTTCCTATTTGAAGAACATACCATGAGGAATCGAATGAGCCCTTCCCCACGTCCGTAGGTCAAACCATTCCCGATGTATGGCCCGATTTATGGTGCCAACATTTGCGTTTTTTCGTTTATTATTGTTTGTTTGTAACCTAGTGATGCCGATAGCGTCGAGTTGTAGTGAATGTGGATACTGGAGTGATAGCCGATGTGGATACTTGTAGTTTATAGCCGATACACGGGTTGAAGCATTCTGATATGCATGAAACGCTGACAATATATAGGTAAATATTATTCAATATTATTACTGGGGTTTATTATTCAATATTATTACTGGGGTAAATAAGTATTCTTTCACCTGTAAAACACGCACACTCCAAAACTTAGTAGAAATTCAAATCATGAACGCAAGCCAATTGAATAATAAACCCCAGTGAAAGAATTTGCAGCGTTTTTTTATTCTTATCAATAAGTAAAAAGTAAGTAAAGTAAACAAGGAATTTCACCTTGGATTTTCGTCCGACTACCCGGAGAAAATTCTTATCACTGGTTCTACGAAAATATACATGTCGGGGCACTCATTGAGGATCCGGTTCATCGATCGCGGCATTCTGGATAAAGGGCGGTGCTATAAATAATTAGTGGGAGAGAAAGATGTCCAAAAGAGATGTTGGTTGCGCGAGCCCAAGCGTGGGACAAGAAACTTGATCTCAGAAAGAAGTGCAGGTGCGTCCACCGATCCCCGGACCAATCCCAGAAGAAATCTCACGTCCACCAAAAGTCTGCGAGCTGAGGGATTTAGCAGGTCAACTAATACAGCCAGCGAGTCGTAATCAAGATCATCCTGTGGAATGTGAAGTTTGTAGCCAACATATCTCAGGAACTGGCGATGAACTCTCTCGATCTGTCTGGTATAGCACTGGTAATACGGGTTCCAGACGACCGAAGCATACTCCAGAATTCGAATCACCAGCGCCTTATAAATAGTCGTTATAGCTGGTACATGGTTAAAATCTCTGGTACTCGCTTAATAAATCCCAAGACCCGCATAGCACGGCTAGAGATAGCAGAAATATGGTCCGAAAACGAGTTGGTATTGGTGGTATTGTCGAACCTACTCTCGTTAAACATCCGCAAAACAAGGTTCATGAAGATCCGCAGCACCGAGGAAATAGTTCGCCCCTATCCATCGAACATAATTATCCATTCTCATCCCTATACCCACCATGGCGCCTGCACATGTCCACCCTTGGAAGAGGTAAACGAGTATAAATACTTAGGAGTGGTTATAGTTATCGATTATTGACGACAGCCTCTCATGGGAACACCACATCAATTACGTTATCCGAAAGTTGAGCAAGTTCACCCGAATATTCTACAACATTCGCAACGTGTTTGACCTCGAGACTTTGAAAACTATATGTATGCTCTTGTATAATACAATCCGTGCTGCAATATGGTATCATTTCGTGGGGAGGCGCTTCCGACTCCCATCTCAATAAATTGTTCACGCTCTAGAAAACCAACTTAAAACTGATGGCCAAAAAACCTCGAAGATTTACGACTTTTGTGCTTTTTCAGGAACTTCAAATGTTCTCCCTCAAACAGCTCCTAGCTAAAAATCTTCTTCTATTCTTCCATAAACACCCCTCGATTCTTGAATCAAACAGATCAATTAATCATGAAACGAGATTTGTTCTCCAAGGTCCACAAGAAGCCCATTGTACCTTCTTTATGTTCTACATAAACCCCTGAATGCAGAAATGGAAAGTCGTGGCTCCGTGAAGAGATGCAAATATAAAAGGTTGATATTCTCCTGGTTGATCAGCGATGATTTTACTTCACGCGATGCTTACTTTCGAAGCTGTTATCTTTAGTTTTATGTTATGTTTTTTCTTTCAGTGATATCATTTTTTCCATTGTTTTCATTGCACTCAAGTAATTTTGAGCAGTTCAACCTCAAAAGAGAGCGCCGGTTAATCTTATGATGCAACTCCTACCCAACGCCACAGGCCTAGCCTACAGTTGGGTAATAATAATCAGTTGAATACAGCACCGTGTAACTACTTTGTAATATGTCTTTTAATGAATAAACACACACTCTCTCTCTTTCACTTGTTGTAGACGAATCGGTCCAGGAGAAAGAAGAGAAACGGGTAGGCTGACTAGGTTCTTAAATAAAGATTGTACTTGGGGACATAAGGTAATGTTGGTGTCTATCGAAAGCAGCAGGTAATGGAGATGAACTAGTAGGCCTCTTTAAAAATATAGTGGAAATGAATGTCTTATATAATAACCTCTCTTTGGAAATCAGTGAGTTCAAATGGCAACGGAAAAAAGAAATGTTAATACCACTCAGTAAGTTCAAACCCCTTGTAACATAAATAAATTAGTCCAGAGTTGAGAATTAAAGTATAATGGGTGAAGCTTATGGAAGATTCATCTAAGAAATAATAGTGGGTGGCGTGAATCAAAACAATACTCCTGATGCCTTCCTGTTTGAATTCAAAACTGGAAATAGTTATCGAAGGCCGAAATCGTTAACTCAATTTTTGACACAGGAACGGGTGACTGCTGTTTGTAAATTAGAAAATTGGCCTCTAATTTAATGGCAAACAATTTTTTTAACTAAATTTATTGAATACTTCATTTGTTTTGCATTTATTCTATTTGTTTAATTAATACAAAAAATGAAAAATCTGGTTTTTGGCAGTTATCTTCCGTCTTAATGCTTTTCACCAAAACTGCTCGACCTGATTGAAATTCGGTTTAAAATGATAAATTTTTCGTGGATACGCCCGTAATCTCGTCATCCTGATCTTCATAATTCATCAAGAAAAAATGTATAATGGTAGGAATAATAACTAAAATGGATACTTCAAAAACTTTCAAAATGAAGTGGCAATTTTAGGACAAGCTTATCCCCAAACTTGCAATTTTTTGGCCATACAGGGGTAGCGTAAGAACATTTTAACTGTGCTGCGAAAATTTAGTCAAATTCTGTCTCATGGTCTAGTTGAATTACAAGGAAATTTTGGAAATTAAACCGGAAGCTTTTACAATTCAAGTGAGTACCCAGTTGGTTAATCCCAACGAAAATGAATAAAATATCATTCGGAATGTACGGTCATCCGTATGATTTAATTGGGCTTATGGCTCGGGGTTCCCCGCTGTGTGCGTCTGAGTTATAAATTTACAAGTGATGAGGTGAATTCTCTCATAGCGAGGCGTGGATCCGGGAGAAGACCTGCCCCCATCGCCGCGGACACACAATGGAATGATGTATAGCGCCCTCCTCCCAACTCTGAATATACGGACCCAATGTACAACACCATTGAGCAGAGTTTTTTTCCCTTTAACATCCGCTCCACTAACCGGAATTCATATCCTTTGTGTTCGTTTCAAAGCGTAAATGCAGCGGTGAATCGAAAAACTGACATAAGTTTTAGTAGACACTCTCTGTAGCCAAGTCTGGTGGTGGTGAAATAAGTAAAAAGTTTACTTGCAACCATATGAAGGAATTTTTCATTTTCATATTTTTATGGCATGATATTTTAAGATGGTTGGTTTCTATTCCGACTAAATCCTACTGTTGAAATGTATATACCTAACCAAAAACAAAGAAAATCGAATCCTAACTTTCAGGTCTACAAAACAATCTGGTAGGAATGGACTATTGAGAGTAATTTATAAAAGACCGTTTTGTACCAGCTACGCACATATGAGGCAACACCCCAAGCTACTGACCGACATTTTGTAAGACACACCACTAGTGGCGAGCCGTCAAGGTAGAAATATTAGGGATATGTTGTCGCATCGTCGTCCTCGAACACAGTCTATGGGGTTTCATCAATCAGAATTACATCCATTCGGCCGACTCAGATGCAAAATTTGCAACCTAGTGATTCTAAGTCCAGAATTCACATCAGTGAACAGCTCACACTCCTACTAATTAGCAAAATCAGCATAATGCCAATCGGAAATGTGTATTTACTACTTAATACGCCAAAATCTACCAACATCACTTTCTGAAGTCCTACTGGTTGAATCGGGCTCATCTTTTCAACAACGATCTACTCATCCATATCAATTTCAACACAATGAATTCATTATTCATCCGAATGAAATTAGCGGGAAAGACCTGAAATACGTGTTGACTAACCTATTGAAGGCGTTGATAGTTCTGCTATCGTGGCATTTGTGTCCCATGAATCGTTTTATGAAGCGCACGTTCTACATCTTTCGAGATTATCTTAATCGAGGTAGTTTTGTGCCATATCCGAATTGGTGTACGTTCTATTCATGTCACTCGATAAATTGTGATTGAGATTTATTTGAAATACCAAAAACATATTCGTTTTTTGTACCACATTATTTATACAGAAACCAATCTTGTAATTAACAGATGTACAGTCTCCAAGCTTGCGACACGAACTACGTTGTGCGTACAGTTCCAAAGCGTTTTTACTTTTGCATTGAACAATATACGGATTTCTCTTAACTTAGTGATACTGGTGCTTCAATAGGGGAAGAATTGTTTACAACGCCATGTGATTTTATCAATTTTAAAATGGAAGTTTGAACTAAGAAAAGGTTTTAAACGCGAGAAGGGGAGTGGGAGGGAGAGAATAGTTTGTAGTAGTGTGGTTCTTCCTTGGCAAGCAACAAAACCCCCTGCAGGCAGCAGCAGGCAGCAGCAGACAGCAGGTTGTTGCTCAACAAAATATTGCAAAGAAAGCTCTATTATTGATATTAACACGGAACGCTTACAGTGAAATTTCCTCCAGTCCTCTGGATAACTTGGAAGCAGGTTGAGATTGTATCTAGTACATGAAAAATGTTTCTGTAGCAATACTCCTCGGCACATGGGGACAGGAGTTGAAGACTGTTGCGATTTCCCTCTTCCCCAAAGTTTCGAACAGCTAACTGAAATAGTTACGATCTTGATGGTCTCAATCCTGAGGTGAAAAGGCAAATTGTTTCAAGACGGGCCTACGAGTACAATGAAATCAAATAAAATTGACACATTTATAAGCATAACTAGAAATTAGATGCAGGTAATCGAATGTGAGTCCTTAATTCTGATGAAATGAATCCCTGCACGAAACAAATTTTATTAGAACTTTTGTACCCACATGGATACAAATGCTGTGCCTGCTAATCTTGAAGTGCCTGGTAGATGTATTCAGTTATTGTTTTCCTTTCAATATTTCAATAATATTACATTTCTGCATGGATTATAATTTCGTAGACAACCTTGCCTTATTTGTTATATTCTGATTACAGTGACCTACACTGAAATATCTTTTTGTTAATATTTGTAGCAGTTTCTTTGACCTACATAGGTAATTCGACAATCAGCTTGTGTTAAAACAGCGGGATGAAACATAATCGTTCGTGGTCCATTTACTGAGGGAGAACATTTGCTTCGAACAAACAATTGAATTCTCAGTTTTTCTCAACTCCTACCTGATACATCCTCAAAAATTCACACCCACTCATCCCTTTGTAGAAATCGAAGGCATTACACCTCTTGAAAAGGGGTTTCCGAAATGGTTTGAGCCAATTAGCACTTCCTCACTGCGGCGAGAGGAGCCCAAGTGGAATGCTACAGGGGCGTTATTAACATTGAAACGAGTACGGTTAATGGATTCCATCGGAGAGCAGATCCCACTTGTAAATGGTAATAGGCAGGAATCGTGAGGGGTAAAGGCGGAGTCAGGTGCGCGGTGTCAGTTGGAGCGGGTCTGAGGGGGCTGGAGCGTTTAATCTCTATGTATGCAGATTAGAAGAACCCACGGGGGAGAAATGCTGGAGCTCGCTGATAAGGAAATATAGATGTTACCAGATTACGCGTGTAAACTCTCTCTCTCACGTATAGCTGCCCGTGGTTATCCCCTATTAGGGGCAAGAGGACGTAACAACGTACTAATACGTATTGCGACGGCGGCACGCCAACTGCGAAGCGCCGGAAAGGTCAGCACTTATCACTATGACACTATAAGTAGAGTAACCGATGGTTGTCCCACATAAAGATGCGCATCCGTCCTTTGTTGAACTTCCGCAACTAAGGGCCGGTTTCAACAAAGTTTTTACTCAATAAACCGGAGATTCGGACTGTTGTAAAACTATGTTCTGTTTCTCCAACATCGGTTCAAATTAATCAACGATTAAACTTGCTAAATCAACGATCAAAACCAATCAACTGGATTTGGGGGTTACCGTCCAAAATTCTGTTTTACTGCGTTACTGTTCATCGTGCAGTAAAAACTAACACAGAGAGAGGAGATCTTCACGAGATTCGATATCTCCATAGCACTTTCTCTGCACCACAGCCTGCGTGATGAGGCGGTCGCGGCCTTGACTTTTATGCCAATTAGCTCAGGTCGTTTCTAATATTACTTGTTTGAGCTACCTAGGTGTTCTCAACAACATTTTGTGACAACAAAAACATATTTCACGACTGTTCGTGTTAAAATGTCAGGGGATGCTGCACTATCCATTCTACTTGACACACGTTTTCAAATTTGTGATAAATATTTATCTCCAAATACAACATCGTATTTATTATGAATTTTATTATGTCATATATTCAATTCATATTTTCAGTAACACTTTATTCACTCATCCAATCTCTTAAACAAAAAAATTTAATAGGTTTCGTAGATACAATTAAATTTTCAGTGAGGCTTTATTCAATCCAATCTTCAAAAAAAAACTTAAAATTAATAAATTTTGTCTTGGATAATTTCAAATACACAATTCGGAGTCTTGGGAAGAAAGTTGTCGGGCACGAAGAAAGCTCATATGAAGAATTCCAATGTATTGTCGGAATTCGAAAAGAAGTTGTTTCGAGAATTAGAAGACAAATATTGCTCCATGATTGATGTCAGAATTTTCAACTCTTATTCACACCGGGGGGTGTCTCTGCAAGAACCCAAAAAGTCAAAGATTAGAACAAGAAAAGCATATCAGTATTGTGGTAGAATGCATATTAGCAGTGGCTACGTACAGGAGCATGGGTGCATGCACCTCCATCCAGTAAAGCAAAAAATTATTATAATTATTATACATAAATAAATATAAAAACCCTGCAAATTCTTTCAATGGGGTTCATTATTCAATGATTCATGATTTGAATTTCTACTAAGCTTTGGAGTGTGCGTGTTTCACAGGTGATAGAGCGATTGAATTTCAGGAGGCACACCAATCCAAATAGGTATTTTGGTTGAGAACCGATTTATTTTCAAGAGCGATTACAATGGAAAAATATTCTATTTGAAAATTTTAAATTTCGTAAGACGGAGCATGCATATTAGAATGCTTCAACCCGTGTATCGGCTATAAACCCTTTTAAGTATCCACATTCACTACATCACTAGGTTACTGCGATCAAAACAAAACAATAACAAAAAAAACCTTTTGTGTTTGTTTTGATCGCAATAAGCTAGTGATGTAGTGAATGTGGGTAAATACCATAAATCCGCCATAGATTAACCTTTTTTGAGCACAGTATTTCGGTCAATTTCCAAAAAATGTGCTTCAAAACGCTGCAACTTATTACACAAAGAATTATTATTTTTCGCCTTAGATAACCCTCTAACGTGAATCACTGGGCTACCAGAAATGGACTGTACATTAGCGATGCATGCATGCTTCCTAGGTAAGATCGGATGCACACGTACCTAGCAATCCAACTTACATTTAACTAGACAAAATCAACATACCCAGCGGTGAATTATTACCATTTGGTGTTTTCGTAATTGTCATACAAGAGCGCCATTTTTTATTTCAGCGCGGTAGATCGATTACAGAAGAAATTAGCGTTAACAGCCTTCAGCTGATCGGTGAGTTTTACCTTGTCATTTACTTCTGCAATGACGTCCTATATATAACTCCGTGAACACTAAACTTTACTAGGTAGTTCCTTTGTACGAAACAGAAATCTTATATCGGAATACCAACCATGGTGTAATATACGGTATAACGACACATTCTAGAAATCCACGAATCAAACAACCAAAATTAAGTAGATAAAATAGTGCAGCTATCAAAGCTTCACTTGTACGCAAATATATGAGTAGGTCATGAAAAATCCGATCGGAGCCTAGTGATGACTAGTATATTCTTATAGCATCCATCTTGCAGCATAGGTTGTTCTCCGGTCAATTATAGCTACCAAGCGTTTAGAGGCAGACCTGCGATTTGTTTGTAGCAAAGTATGATCGCTCAGCAATCGGAGTGGTCTCATTCGATTCATAGAACTATCGTAATCTGAATCCAACAACAAAATAGAAATTTTTTTATATTTCAATGTTTTTGTAGATTGATTATCGAATGTAATGCTTCAGGTTGGATTGATCAAGATGCCGAGATTAATGGCACACCCCAGATCGATGAAGGATTTTTGAAGTAAATTTTGTAAACTTTGGTCGAGTAGTTTCGAAGAAAAGGCTTCGGATATGTTTTCTTTCTTTTCTTATTCGAATTTTGAAATCTGCGTATTTTGAAACGTAGACCCACTACTTTTGAGAGGGGGGACTAAAACCATTTTTTTTTTTTTCGATTACAAAGGTTCAAAATCGTAAATAATAAACCAAGAATCACTAAAAAAAGGCAAAAATTGCTGACAATCGAGAGATCAGTATTTTTTTGGCAGAAGGCCATAGTACATAGAAAAAGTATATCAAACACGAACTAGTTTGTTAAGTGAACATTTAGTTTATGCATAAAATTACTCTGAAAAATGAATTTAATCGACATTAAAATGAAAATCTGTAAAAAACCTTTGTATAAATAAAATTGTATGATTTATTTGTCCATTAGAAAATTACGTGGATGAAGTTAATCTATACAATGTATAAATATCATTATCCGTATCCCCAAAAAAACTTTAATTCCATAAATGTAACACAAATGTAATAAGATAATTTAGGAAAATTCACTCACAATCTGCAGCATGAATATAAAATCGAAGTTAATTAAGATAGAAATAATAAACATAGAGAGAGAAAGAATTACCATATCATCTGGATTGTACGGGGGAGATTTTTGAATGAAACTCTTCCGTTTGCGGTAGTTAGTCTTTCCTTCTCCAAAGACTACGAGGATCGCCAACACCATAGAAACTAACAAGAATATGCGCATCGTAGTGACAAGACGAGCTTCATGTGAGGCACTGGCGGCACTGAGTCTCTTATAAGTGGAAATCAGCCGATTCGATGACAGATTTATGATTCAAGTCGCATCTTCCCATTGTTCACGAATCGTTTATTTGAATATATCATTCGAATTTAATTGGAATACATTGTAAAGCGGGAAAGTCAAAAGATTGAATATTCTTTGTGATATGTCGGTATTCCGCTTTCAGATTAAAAATTTCATTGAATCTTTTCCTTTGTTGATAGGTGGAAGAACGGGACACATCGTCGTTTTATTTTTTAAATGAAGGCAGATAAACTTCTGATATAACTGACACCAAAATAGCTCTTCTTAGATTAGTAGTTTACCTTCCTAATATTCAGATATTCTTTGGCAACAAACTGTAATCTCCCTACTCTCCCTTCTAAGAGCGATTACCTTTCCATTATCAATAATCATATAACCACCAATTATATGACAATGCACTTAATGGTACTCATTCTTAATGCAGTTAAGTTAGTTTTGTGGAATGCATAAACCCGTTCGTTTGTGAACAGCGACTGCAGCATTTGTAAGCTGTCCGGCCAAAGTTAAGGTAATCGAAAAGCCGAGAGACGGGTGTTGTTTGTGTCCATTTACAATTGATTGCGATCCATTTCCTTAACTAAAAATAATTTTTTAAACCAAAACGACCACACCGTTGGAAAGCTGACATTTTGGCGCACGTTACACTCGGCTTGTATTAACGTCAAGCATTAATAGGGTTTCTAGGCGAGATGAAAAACAGGCGATTTCAAGATTTTGACAAAACTGCCATTTCGCTCAGCATTCGCACATCTTCAGTGCAATAAAAAGATATTTTCTGGCGTCAAATAGATAGAAAATTTAACGTTCTTTCCAACGGTGTCATCGAATTTGAGCTATCTCCAAAATTGAGGGAGTTTTGACAGTTTTAATGACATAAGATCGAAAACACGAGAAAAATCTTAAATCATGAATACCTAACTCGGAAACGAGGCCTCAGGCAAAAAATTGCTCGGATGCATTTTTGTTCGGAAATGAGTTGTAGAACACGTAGGAGTCGGATTGTGCATAACTCCTGGGACACCCTGCATATTATGCAGTGCATAACTAAAAAATACCTGATGTCCTCATTGGGAAAGCTACGGAGGATGCATTGTCTTGGTCAAGGGGAAGGGTATGCAATGACCCGCACGACCCTGCGGTCTTGAAGGAGGGGTTGCTTTGTGCGCCGTGTATTATAAACCCCCTATCTGATTCGGCCGTAGCATTGGGTGTTGCAATGTTGATAATTTGTATTTTCTGACCAAATTCAGTTTTAGTAAAATGTTTGTTGACTCAAACATGTTATCCAGTTGTAGGACAATGGTAAGATATTGGGGTTCAAATCGAATTCAAATAAAGAAGTCCAGCCAAAGTAAAGGATAATCGAAAAGCCGAGAGATGGCTATTGTTTGTGTTCATTTCGGTTGATTGCGATGAGTTGCTTTCAGTTGAGTAGGTATTCTACAAGTGAGTATGTTGACATGATTTTTGTTCTTAAATTGCTAAGAGGCATTTTTGTTCGGAAATGAGTTGTAGGAGTCGGATTGTGCATAACTCCTGGGACACCCTGTACAATCTCCTATAATTTGTATTTGAACATTTTTGAATGATTTGACATCATTTTGCTAGAAAATTCGCTGAAAACTGCTGAAAATAGAATACTTTATAGATTTTTCGAAAATAGTAATCTGAAAGAGACAATCAAAAATGAGCCTTTTGTATGTATGTCACCAACGAAATTTCGTAAATAGGTTTTCAAATAGGGCACTACAATGTTTACTAGGTGTAAATAGTATGTTCAATCGGTACCACAATCGGTATGTCTTAGGCATTTGATACGGTCCTGGGTGGCTGCACAGGAATGCAGATGCTCCGTTTAGGAGACCATGTGGTGGGCTGTATCGTAAATTTAGATTACCTTAGCGGAAATTCGAATCAGAAGGGGAAGATTCAGGCCTAGCACCTGTAATCAGCAGGCTGCAAGGAGGGGTTCGGCCGAAGTCTCTTGAAAAGGAAACCATGGAGGACGACAAAGGGGTGGAAGTCCACTGGAGTTGGGGGAAAGTAGGAAGTTTCGTTTCGCGCTTATATACTAGAATGATTTATATTTATAATTATATACTAGATTGGACTTTGCGTAATAACACCCTCGCGCAATGACCTTTGGTGGTCATAATACTTCATTAGTTTCACCTTTGCAAATCGTACATGTTCCTTAAGACAGTTAACAAATCTCATCTCGATCTCAAGTTTTGATGAGGCAATCCCACAAGAGTAAGAGGTTCTTTTGCCCTACTCAGCATGTCCTGTGGAGCAGATAAGTCCACCTCTTTTGCGCCTAGCTGCTGCCAGAAGTAACGAGATAACGGCTCGTTAGTGGTTAAAAATCGACACAAAAGTAGAAGAAACGGTTTTTCTAGCTAGTCTCTAAAGAGTGCCAATTATCACTAGTTGATCAGACCACGGGAATTCTTCGGACTACGTGATATCTGGCTCTCCCAGGAGAACTCATTTTTCGGTTCGGAGGTCAGTTTCTAAATTGGTTCTGAACAGAACTAGACCTCTGGACCTTTTTTCGGTGTGACGGGAGGGATCAAGACATTCTGAGCTCCAGGGATGTGAAAAATCCTCTATTATGTTGTGGTACGACATACCAAAGTCTTAAATGATTAGTTTTGAATGGGTTATATTCCACATTTCCATGAGTTATATAAAATCAACGTAATTCAAAACGAATGTGATAAATTGTTTTTTACATAATTTTAAATACACACTATAATATAAGAGAGTTATTTAAACATTTCTCGTAGTTAAGAAAGAAAGAAATTCATGAATTAAAAAAACTTGGAGAGTGAACGACATTTATTTAATTTTATCTTCCGGCTTCCGCCAACCCAGATTGAGATGGGAGGAGTACCATGTTACTCTCCAGAGTGTCCAGATGGTGGCAGCCCGAGGCTAGGGATGGGATATTGATGTCCGATAATTTCGAACTGTCGATACTCGATATCTTAGTATCGATATCATAATGAAAGATACTATCGATCTATTGATATCCTTTAACCGATATCGATATCAGTAAGTATTTATAACCTGCGGCTTCTAACATTACCTACCTACATCTCCATCAGAGTATATGTTCTTTATGATCCCCACTGAACCAACGGACACTACCTATTCAATATTCTCGTTGTTTTCATTTATTTTCTGTGTTCCGTTATTTATTTCTCCACTCGTATATTACCTATTCTTTAACTGTCTCTAAAAGTAATTGTATTCACAACGACGCCGCCCAAACGTAAGTGGTGGGCTTTTTTGTTTGCACGCAAATACACATTGACAAAAGCCATCGCAGTTCACTCTGAAGTATAGATGGAAGTAGCAGTTCCAACAGAAATGGAGAGAAAAGAAAAGAAAGAAAATGGTGCAAATGCAGGATCTCCGACGGAACCACCCAATAAACTGCTAAAGCCCACATCCAAACACCATTCTGATTCTGAAATGCTCATAATTTTCGCAGTAGTTCTTTCAAATGGTACCGATATCGATATCCCCGATATCAGGAATATCGATATCTCTGGTCCGATATCTTACTGGTATCGATACCAGGGAGCCGATACTGATACAGTAGTGATATCGATACCATGCCTTGGATTTCCCATCCCTAGCCCGAGGACAGAGGATTTGTGCCTGCCTTTGTGAGGTGAAATGGTATAGTTGCCCCTTCCGTTGAGCTGAAAGCAGTAATGTCCGCCCTGCTCAGAGGATAACCCAGACGCTTGGAGGCGTCTGATTTATCTCCCAAGGCGATGAATTCAACAATCGGGAAGGGCCAGCAAACCATGTCAATCACACCTCCTAACCGCTCTACCTCCATCTGAGTGAGGACATTTCTTCTCTAGCTCAGCCCATACATTATGGATATGAGGAAGAAAGAAGCTCCTGTATGGGAGAGCGTCAGAGTTCAGGAGTGAGCTGGCGGCAAGTACGGCCGTCTACAGTAAACCTGTTTTGTGTCCCATCACATACGTGGCTTTGACTTGACACGGGAGAGCCTCAGAAAAGCTATAAGCATGATGAGGTAGGAGGTAGAAAGCACTCTAATTCGCTAGCCAGGATTGTGTCTATGAGTCCGCAATGTTTTCTCACATCACAGTACCCAAAACAGTGCACCATCTATCGATTACTGCTATAGACCAGTGATTGTAGCGCCAGATGATCCTCCGAATTTGGCACACCTATTACAACTTAGATAGCTTGGACGGGAATGGGTAATGAGTGTCACCAATTCACTGTAGTAGTAAATGCTCAAACAGCTCTTTAACTGAAAGATCAGATGACTCTCGATCTATGATAGATATTTCACTTTCACTTTACTAGCAGATTTTAGAACAGGACAGTTTAGTTGACTGTATTGATCACATGATTATCCAAATAAGGAATGCTCGTTAGCAGAACACAAACAAAATAATAATATACGTACCTGATAGGTGGATAGAAAAAATGATAAGAAATGGAACAAATTATGTACATCTCGTTGGGGGATCGATGGAGGTGTCTACGGCTAGGGGCAGTCCACAGGCGGAGCACTCTTACCACTGACGTGGACTCTTTATGGACTATGCTTATTCGTTGGAATAGACACAAATCTTGCACATTTAGCTCTCGAAGTGGTGGAGGATTTTTCTGGCATTGAGAACTTGAACCCTAATATGATTAAACTTATAACCTCTACCATAAACAGGGATCTGAAGAGCCTCTCTGATACCTTTCTCATTGACCTCAGGATGAATGTGACTATCAGGGTGTTTATCTGGATGCAGAACTCATTTGGAATAAACTTCCTATTCTTATCGCAAATAGATACAAAGGAACCGTTAAGAGTCCTTTGGCGAAGGAGTTCCCAAACCCCATGTTTAGGGCCTGGGAAAGCAGTCAGTTTACCCGTAACTCTCTTCGGAAAGACTTGCAAAACGTGGGGAATCAGTGATTGAATTAAAACTAATTGTATTACTCGGAATCGCTCAATATTAGAGTCTGAGTTTTATTATTTAGCACAGTACCTAGTCTGAGTCTTGCCTTCTGAAATGATTGCTTGTAGATTTTATCGTGAACAGCTCAGCAATACGAAATGCATTAGTAGATGGAGTCCATGGAGTAAACACATTATTTTTACAATGATTTCTTGTCCTTTTTTTCCCACCCCAACCAACCATTCCATATTGAAGTACAAATTGTAGCAATTGTTTTATCACATTTATATAGAGCACTTTTCGAATGTTATAGAATATGTACAGGTATTCATTAATTCTATTGTGAGTATAGTCTATTTGCGGTTTCTATTTAAGCTCTTCGTCCAAGACTAACCCAAGAAACTTACGTTTTCCTACTCGTTCTACTTCGCTACAGTAATTGCTGTTATCTATTATACACGTATGTAATATGACTCTTCAATTTCGTTCATCAGCGTATGATTTCATTCCTCCATCAATGATTAATATTGACTTTCGGGTGTTCAATGAAAAATAAATTTCATAAAACCACCGGCCAACCTTGTTGATGACTATGTTAGTCTTGCAGTAAACATTTTCCCACATATCACCTGGCAGCACGGCAGTGTCTTCCTTGTTTGGTAATTCTAGAAAGGCTAGAGGCTTAGGTTATATACACAGGAATTAATATTAGACCCAATGTGCTTCCTTGAGCCACGCCCAAATCGTCATTACTATCTTCACTTAAGCACTCGCCAACTGACGCTTTCTGCTTCGGGTTTTGAAGTAGCTTTTGGACCATTCTAAGCGAGAGTCTATTATCCCTAATTGTCAATTTGTATATTAGCTGTTCTCTGTGGATTGCGTTGAATGCTTTAGTAATGTCGACTATTATGAAAACACCCCTTTTGTTTTTTTTCCCTCATGTCGTAAGGATCCGTGGTTGGGGCAAATACCGCATCATTTATCCATTTATTTTCAACTATATCTCTATGATGAAGGGCTTTCTGAAAATATTAAACCAACGTGTTAGAATTAGCAGCATTTTCTTAAATAATTTCAAATACACAAAATAATTTGGAGACGTAGGAATGAAGTTTCTGGACACTGAGTAAGCTCATTAAAAGAACTTCCGGCTGGTGATGATTTCCGATGTTTTGTTGGAATTCAAAAAGAACATGGATGATTCGATAAGGAGAAGACGAATTTCGTTCCGATTGATGACAGAGGATTCAAAGCTTATTTCCTCAAGGTTGAGGTTTCTGAAAACATAAAAAGAGAAGAAATAGTAGAACAAGGAAAGCATGTCAATATATTAGTAGAATACATATCATGGCGGCATAGGCACTACAGAATATAAACTTAGAAATTCTTTAAAAATACTTTTCAAAATCCTTATATCCTCAGTTGAAGAGTAAATTGGCTGGTGACAGAGGACTTCATTACAATAGTTGAATCAACGAACGGGCTCTGAGGGAATTTGGTTGAGAGAGAGTGACCAATCAGAGAACTCGAAAAGAAAAATGATGAGCACACTTATTTCTTTGCTCCACCGTTACAGGTGTACAATGCTTCTTTTCGTCGGAGTTTGAATTTTCTTTTTATGAAAGTTTTGCAACGAATAACGTTCTGTACAATTGATCAAAATGAACTATTCCCTCTCGTCAGTCACAGAAAAGGTGCAAGATTCATGAATTTGGGTCGCCCCTGTTCACTGTCTGTGCTGCAGCCAACTTGAATGTGCCTTTTGATTCGTGCCTTAGCTTTAACGCCGACTATTCCAAGAAGGTAGATTGGCTTGGTGGATGTGAACTGAGGGGCAAACTATTTTGTTTCGCTCGCCGACTTGGTTGTACCTAGGAACTAAAATGAGGCTTGGGTTAAAGAAGGCATGAATGCTACGTCTCATTTAGCCAGAAAGATCGAAAAATACAGTGTCCGTCACCCATAGAATGCTACGGAGGCCTTTCGTATATTGAGCCGTAAAACTGTAATGCAAAAATTCTACAGTAAACGCCATCGTAATCTGATTTACACAATTAAGATAAAAATGAACGAAACGGTTTAAAAAATTCGTACATTATGTCTAGAATCATTGATTGCATTTGATATTGTATTTCGAAATTACCGTTTACCGTCACAGGACATTTTTCCTATCTATTGTACGACAAGTGTATGGAAATAAAAAAGCTTACCGAGATTCATCCCATTTGCTTGTGGTTGAAATGTGTATTTGGCCAAAAAAGCACCTCTTCAGCCTCGTACCCCAAACTGGTATAAAAATTAGAAGGCCCAGGTTAGTGTCATAACAGAATCAGTGGAATTCAATCAATAATTTAAATTTATTTCCTGATAATTCTACAGATCCAATCTACTAAATACAATAATAAAGGTCTGGGAAGTAATACTTTATGAGTTTGACTGACCTGTCAGTTAGAGTACGGAGGTAAATAATCAATCTTTTCGTAGTACTTTTGTGCGTTTCAGCGGAATTCCTTGGAATATTTAGATTGTTCAAAAATTTTCTTAATCTTTTGGAGGGGAAGGAGAGGCTCCAGTAGTGTGTTTCAGAAAATTCAAGTGTTTTGTTGTTTGCTTATGTATTCCAAGTCCGTATTCGATATATTATTATAAACGGTTTGGTTTCCATCTAGGGAAATTTGATAGTTTACCCAACATCGAATGAATCACAAAGCTTGTATGTAATTCCATAAGGTTGATTATTTATCCGACAAAATTTAAATTTCCTGCTACTTTTATCTGTTCACAACAGTTTACACATCTTGTTATTGGACATTCGCCCTTTTTGTAATTCTAGACTTCAAAGGGGATTTTCAAAATCAACTTTTCTCGGTTCCCCTCCTACACTCTAGGACTTGTGCGATAGGGTTTCACAAAATGAGCCGATTCGAAACTCAGGAATTTTTGTATGTTGACGTTTTGAATGTGCAACCTACAGAGGCAAGAACTATTACTGAATTCAATGCAGTTTACGGACTGAAAATTGGTCAATTAATCGAGGAATGATATCGAAACTTGAATAATTTTGGTGCTGCAAAGTGGGGGAAAGCTGTTGGACTAGAGATTGGAGATTTAGGATTCAGATAAAAACTCCGTTCTTTGACAGAAAAATCAAAAGAGGATTACTTTGTTTGATATAACTTAATAAGCATGTATAACTAAAAAAAAAAGTCAATAAAAAAAATCACAAAAAATTACTAAAACCGCTGAAAATTGAGGGTTAATATTTGTTAGCAGAATACTACTTGGAAATGGTTCATAACACGTAGACTAAATCATTTAATTTATGCATAGAATTGTAATGTAAAACGTATTTTTCGAATTTTCGATGAAATTGGCTCTAAATCAGTAAGAACACTTAAATTTAAACAAACAAAAACTTGTTCACGTATGGGTGGGCACTTAATTTGGAAATTGGAATATCTCATAGAAAAAGATCATTTGATATGAAACCTAATAGATACAATTACCATTGTCTCCAAAAAACTTAAATTCTTTGCGGTTTGAAAAAAATGTAATACAATTATTCAGGCACACTATACCTACTATGTTTTTTAAATTCGTGTTTCGCATTCCAACAATAAAAAATCGAATTTAATGAAAAACGAATAAATAAATTAAATATATAAAAAAATGGAGAATGAAAGACTTACCAACAGGTCTGGTCCGTACAATTGATCGAAACCCTTCTGGTCCTGGAGGTTGGGTTTTCCTTCCACCAGTACTGAGAGGACCGCCACAACAGCGGAAATCAACAAGAACATGCGCATCGTAGTAATGACAGGAGTTGCTTCTGAGGAGTTTACGGTATTGATTCCTTTATAAATGGAAACCAGCCGACTTTATGGGATATTTATGACTCAAGTTTTCTCATTGTTTATTCATCGGTTTCGGATATCGGTGGGATTTAATTGGAATTGGAATTTTAGATTACAATTTATTTATATTCGTTTATTTGGGTATTCCGGCTCGAGCCAATTTCAGATCATTCGTTCGATACTAGCTAATATAAGTAATTACAATTAACCTTCCAATGGGCGCGAGGCAGCACGCTGCGTTACATTTTATTTTAATAATTTTAATTTAAAATATAAAGTCGATTTTATTTAAATAGAGTGGGGCTTTCAGCACCCGCGGTTGGCTTCACTCACTCATGTAATGAATTTTACTTTCTGGATGATGATGTAGGTCATTTTTGGTTTATTATTCAATATAAACCATTGTAATCGCTCTTGAAAAAAAAAAAAAAATTGTAACCCCACTGAAAATTTCATGGTTCACGTTTCAAAGGGTGTAGAATCCAAATCTGCAATAAAAATTTTACCGTCCGTCCGCCGTACGCCGTACACACGATTTCTCCATTTTTCCATTTGTCATGCCTGCCATCTATCGAGTCTCGTGTAAATATTCAACGTCAAGACGAAGGCGCAATGCTTCTTTTTGGATTTGTGCCTTTTTGAAAACCCACGACTTATCGCCTGACGAAATTCGGAGGATATGTGCCATTTCGATTGCAAGGCACTGAAAAAAATGTAGGGGACGGAATTGTTACCTTTTGATGCAAACAATAACTTTAGCCCCGGAATCGACGTGGATGTGTTCTGTTTTGTTCGGAAATGATAGGGGGATCTGATTCAACTCATATTCAGAGATAGAAAATTGAGAAAAAAACGTTTTCTCCCAGATTTGGATATGTGCCTTTTTGAAGGTAAGCTCCTCATTTATCTGTGTAGGACCTATATAATAACCTTAGTAATTAATAAGGTCAAAGAAGGGAATAATATCAAGAAACCGTAATCAAGTAAAGGTTGAATTGATATAACAATTCCCTTCAAGTATTGCACATTGATAAATTGTTATTAATACTAACTCAACTAATATTATTTAATTATTAACACTAGTTAATAGAAAAATGAAAGATGTAATAAAGCAATTATGCTCGGTTACATAAACGCCGTTACTGTAGAAATAATTGGTGAAAGGTGGGCAAAGAAGATGTCTGTTATGGTAGAACTGGCTACTTAAAGGTTTGTTCAACATAAATTTAGCTTTTTTGATGATGGTTTGAAAATTGGAGTTCCAATTGAAATCACTCAGCAGTAGGCTAGCGGAGTGGTGATTCGGAGATTAAAACGGGAAACTTTCGGATTGTCTCGGAAGCGGTTCACTGTCAGGATACGACGGGTCGAGTGTTCCCTCCTGTGTCACGGAAGGATCAGTTTAAATTGAAATAGTTTTAAACCTTCGCATTACAACGGAAAGAGGTCCAACTGTCCAGAACTAATTTGGATACTGACCTCCGAACAGAGAAGCGAGTTCCCCAGGGAGAGCCAGGTATCACGTCGTCCGAAAACGTCCCTTGGTCCGATCTACAAGGGATAATTGAGACTCCTCAGAAACTAGGTACAAACCCGTTTCCGTAACGTTTCAGACGATTTGTAACGACTGACGAGTCGACGAGCCGTTACCGCGTTACTCCTGGTAGCAGCTAGGCGGGAAGCGAGGTGGACTTACCTCCTCCACTAAACATGCTAACGAGGGCAAATGCATCCCTCACTCTCCCGGGATTGCCTCATCAAAACTTTAGATAGCCGTGTTAGCTGTAATAAGGACTTTGAAACAAGTACAATTTGCAATGACGGAGCTCCTGAATTATTACGGCCTCCCAAAATCATCGCGCAAGGGTCTTATTGTTGCACTCCGAACGAGTCAATTTATTCATGATCCAAGCGCGACTCAGTTTCTGTGTTTAAACTTCCAACTTCTGTAGGTTTTCCTTTCGAGTGGAAATTAATAACTACGTGTTACTCTGAAACTCACGGTGTTATTCTGGAAACGTTAAACTTGCCGCCCGACAGCTTCCATTGTAAAATTTAATGGTTTTGCCCTTCCATCATTAAATTTTCCTTTTCCATCGTTTTAAATATCTAATGAATTTACCAAAAGAGAGGAATTTTGCACACATTATACCAACCTCACTTTTGCCTATTTACACTTTAAAACTATCTGCTTGGTTCCCATCTCTTGTTGGAAGAAATAGTGTGCTGAATCTTCCTTTCCATCCCAGATTTGAAACTGGTGTAATAAGTGAGCATTGAGTTACACTATGAGGTCAGTAGTTTCACAAGTACTCCCTGAACAGTCTCCTGAAGTTCCTTGATAGAATGGAACAATCATGCGGATCTGTCGAGGGTTTCTAAAACCTGCGTGAACCAAACTTTTAAATAGAATAACAATTTACGAAAAAAAAAAACGCTGCAAATTCTTTCACTGGCGTTTATTATTCAATTGGCTTGCGTTCATGCTTTTAATTTATACTAAGCTTTGGAGTGTGCGTGTTTCACAGGTGATAGAGCGATTATTGAATTTCAGGAGGCACACAAATATGATCAACTGATCAATCCAAATAGGTATTTTGGTCGAGAACAGATTTACGTGCTCTATGCATATCTCCTGAAATTCAATAATCGCTCTATCCTGTGAAACGCGCACACTCCAAAGCTTAGTAGAAATTCAAATGATGAACGCAAGCCAATTGAACAATAAACCCCAGTGAAAGAATTTGCAGCGTTTTTTTTTTAATGGTTATCACAATACTTCAACCCGTATATCGGCTATAAACTCTTTTCCAGTATCCACATTCATTAGATCACTAGGTTACTGCAATCAAAACAAAAACAATAATACACCAAAATAACGCAAACGTATTCACCATGAATCGGGCCATACATCGGGAATGGTTTGAGTTACGGACCTGGGAAAGGGCTCATTCGATTCCTCATGGAAATTTCTTCAAAAAAAGTCCAAATTTAGGACAAATTTATTTTACAAAACTTTGACAACCCTTAAAGGGCACTTTAAATTAAGTGAGAGTGCTGGATAAAGAATTGGGGCGTTGTCGGACCTATATTGATTTTTCCTGAAAATTTCAGATTTTTTGCCCAGCCGTTTGGGCGAAATCGTGCGTACGGCGGACGGACGGAAAATTTTTTATTGCAGATTTGGATTCTACTTACACCCTTTGAAACGTAAACCATGAATTTTTCAGGGGGGGTTAGCAATGTTTTTTTTTTTTTTTTTTTTCAAGAGCAATTACAATGGTTTATTATTGAATAATAAACCAAAATGAACGACTGTTCCAGGACGGGGTGTCCTCAGGTGATGGATGTAAATGCATTCCGTTGATGGACATTGATAAAGTGCTTTAAACATCAAGGAAGAATAAGTAATCATGCACTTGTTGTCCGACAGAAAACAGTGTTATTTAGACGAAGACTCCTCAGATCGTTCCAAATCCCAGAGGCAATTACAGATATAGGAAGCGTCTGAGAATCCTGACGATGAGGATTTCCTTTGTCCTCATTCCTGCACTTTTTGTCTTAGTAAAAGTACTTGAGGTAGGTTCAAGGAAGGTCGACAAAGAAGCGAGAGGGCGTGTGGGTACACGGGTTTCAAGTAGCGTTAACTCTGCTCTACTGTCTGCTGAGTGTGCGATCTCGAGACATTAGAGGGAGACAGGGGCCCTGGCGATGGGCCACTAACATTAAGTCCTTGATGCCTCCGCCTCCCATTACCGTGAAATCTACTCTCGCCTTTCCCGCGACCTTACCGCCAGCGGTTTCCAGCTCCGGCCCCTTGGGCGCTAAGTGTCCCTACCGGTATAATTGTCCCTCCAAATTAACTGAACATCGTGAAGTCGTTATCTTCGCGCCGTTTACTCGAGTCCGGATTGTGCAACATTTGCCACACACGGTGGCTCCATATGTAGGTTACGTTCGGGATCTACCTTCCTATTTTCATATATTTTATTGGCTTGCGGTTGGTGTTCTTTCTTACTTTAACTGGAGGGTTGGGCAGATAAAGTACCCAGCATTGCTATCCGTTTGATATTTATGTTTTTAAAAAATCGACTCCTCCAGACATGACCATTTCGTTTGTTGAATCGATTAAATTTAGATACGAGGTCCAAAATATGGCAAAGGGGTAACCTCATCCTTGAGTGACTCAGTATCATTGGTAAATCACTGCTATCTGTAATATGTTCATCAGTAAATTAATTCCATTCAGTTATCGTCTACCCATCGTACTCATTACATAACGATTTCTTCTTACATCGATTACTTCTACATAAATCAAGCGCGAAACGAGAGTCCGAAATCAGTAGTGGACTTGAAGAAAGCCTATGCGCGGAAAGGTGTTTCTGCTCGTAATACGGACTATTGAAGAACAAAAATGATTCGTACCCACTGGTTTATCTTCTGAAAATGTCTAAATTTCTTTCTAAACAAGTTGCAGCTTTCTGGACCTCAACGGGTTAGTGGATTGAACCATCCATTCTGCTGCACTTCTGCGTGAAGCTATTTTCCTTTCAATAGAGTCAATCCAAGAATAATTTCATAACATTTGCGATAGCCCACACCAGCTGTCGGCTATCAACGGAACAAATCGCGAAGGAGTGGCGAGGAGAGACTGGGGGGGGGGGGGAAGGAGAGATAACGAAACGGCTAAACTACGGTGACGCCTTCCCCCTTTTACTCTGATCCAGGACGCCAAGCTACGAGGTAATCCATTTTCCAATTTATCATTGTGCTTGAAAAAAATTGATATTAATATCCCATATCCTTCCTACTATCCGAGCTCCTTACGTAATACCCCATGCGGTGCTATTCCATAAAAAATAGAAGATATTGAAGGAATACTCTAACCTTTTCCACAACGTGGTTAATAGGAGCCAAATACAATTATTGAATAAATAACTCAATATATTACCAAAACCTTGCGTATAATTATTTCTTGAACCTTATTTGAGGAGCTTACTTTCAAACAGTCACAAATCCATTCCGACAAAATGTTCAGGAAGTGAAAAAAAAAAAAAAAACGATTTGCAGATTAGTGGAGATGTTTTTTTGAGGTTTTTCATAGGAGTAATGTGTGAGAAGGTAAAGATAAAGATGCCTCAGAATATGAATCAATTTTCTCCAAAACACGAGGCTGTATTTCCATTTTCACTTTGGAAATGTGCTTTTTCGATCAAAACTCATGGATTTGTGCCTTTTTGAAAACAAAATAATTCATTCTCCATTCTGTAGGTTTAATTGAAAAGTTAACCTGCAACGCCCCAATTCTTTAGCCAGCTCTCTCACTTAATTTGATGTGCCCTTTAAGGGTTGTCAAAGTTTTTAAAATCCCTAAAAACCTACAAAAAAACCAAGGCGGCCTAAATGTGGACTTTTTCTGAAGAACTTTCCATGAGGAATCGAATGAGCCCCTCACCAGGTCTGTAGCTCAAACCATTCCCGAGGTATGGCATGATCTTATGCTGCAAACATTTGCATCCACATTCACTACATCAATAGGTTACTGCGATCAAAACAAAAACAACAGCGTTTTTTTTTTTTGATCGCAGTAACCTAGTGATGTAGTGAATGTGGATACTGGAGTGGACTCCTAAAAGGGTTTAAGCATTCTGATATGCATGAAACGCTGCCAATTCTTTCACTGGGGTTTATTATTCAATTTCATTCATTTGGCTTGCATTCATAATTTGAATTTCTGCTAAGCTTTGGAGTGGGCGTGTTTCACAGGTGATAGAGCGATTATTGAATTTCAGGAGATATGCATAGAGCACGTAAATCGGTTCTCAACCAAAATACCTACTTGGATTGATCATTTGATCATATTTGTGTGCCTCCTGAAATTCAATCTCTCTATCACCTGTGAAACACGCACACTCCAAAGCTTAGTAGAAATTCAAATTATGAATGCAAGCCAAATGAATGAAATTGAGTAATAAACCCCAGTGAAAGAATTCGCAGCGTTTTTCTACCATCGTTCTATAGTTGATCATCCTCAGAAGCCACTTCCCCCAACCGTAATCATTGAAAAAACTGGCGTGGTATTACAGACATTGCGTGTAACCAATATTCAAAAAATTTTTGGTAATGTATTGCGTTAAGGTAAGGTAATGTATTGGGTAATGTTATTGCTGTTATATACATATTGAAAGTGTAACTTTTTAAGACACATACCTAACTTTGCAAGAATTATCTTAAACTACGTACAGCTATTAGACCTCAGTTTAGTGCGCGAATAAAGGCAAGATACAATTATCATCGGTGTGTGATGATCGTTGTTCGAGAAATCAATTAAAAATAATTGCGAGTGACACCGATATCAGTTTTTGTTTTAGAAGCAGTAATAACAGACGGAACATTAAAGATATCATGCGAATCCTACGACTCTATAATTTGCTAATATGCTACCTTATCTAGATGGGAATATCAATTAATTCGTCAACGTTATTGAAAAAACATCAGCAGAACGTTATCATGTCCAAATATAGGATCCGCCCAAACAAAGCGCACGCAACGGCCAAATGATGACTCCAGAAGTGCGTGATGTGTAGATTGTAAAATCAATCGATGGCCGTGATGTATGATCATGATGGAATACTCGACCTCCTTGTACCATTCACCATTAATTTATTTTGCGTGTAATCCCAGTTGTAGGTAATCTAATCAATAAGAATACAACTTTACATTGCTTTTTTGGCTCTGAAGAAAGTAAGGAGTCTAATTTAGTTTTCATTAGCTTGCTTAAATAATACAGCATAAAACTGGAAGCATTTGATTATTATTTTTTCATTTCTTATGTTTGATATTAGTGTTTACATTTGTCAATAATAATTGTTTGAAAGCACTCGAATACGTACTAGTTTTGATTGCATGAAGCACGTATCCTACTAAATGATCAATGACGAATAGTCTCTGGGACAAAAATATAGTATATAAATTAAATACGATACATTCGATGGCGCTAGTAAATAAACCTCATCTCACTAATCCGTTATTAAATAAATTCTGAGGATCCAGGCATTTGTCTGTTTTTATTATTTTAAATGGCATTTGAGAGACTTTTCTTCAAGAAATCAACTTAGCGGGGACTGTCATCGTTTTACTCCTGTTTTGAGCTGTAGACGGCAAAAATCTCTAATAATCGATCAAGTACTGATAGGAGATTCACATCAGATTCATGACCCCACTGAAGAAACCAAACTTACAAGCATAAAAAAACTACCAGGACGGAGAAGGGTGATTCTCATTTAACGGGACAATCGAGGTTTTGATTCTGACTCAAAAATTTTGTTCTCCAAAATTTATGATTTTTTTATTATACAATCTAGATGTTACTCTAAGAGTATAGTGATGTATAAGCACGCATGATTTTCGTTTGTTTCCTCAAAATTCAGGTTTTAAAATTTTATAGGTTACGAGAATGGTATGTATCCATGACAATGAGCTTTGTCAACCAAAAACGATAGAATTACGTAAACGATATGTAGGTAAGGTTGAATGAGACAGATATCTGATTTCAGTTTTTCCTGAATTCGTGCCAGAGCAAGTACCACATTTTAATATTAGTATTTATTTAGTATCAAATAACAAACTTGAAAAAAAAATTGTTTCAAACAGCCATGACGGCTTTTGTGTAGCCACAACAATGATGTTTAAAATCGCCACGACAATGAGAAATCAACATTAACCTTCTGCAATTAGGAGTCTGAACAGTTATAGAAATTGAAACTTGCATTAAATAGATTTTTTACATCTCTATCCCAAAATGAATTCTAAATGCAATAAGATTGATTAAGAGTGATTTTCAAACCCATGACAATGAGAAGTATGAAACGTACACACCTGTTTTACAAACGGCTAACTTTATTTTTGAGCCTCAACCGTATAGAAATGACGGAAGCATGGTGTTTCCTCAAAGGGCAGGGTTACCAACGCTGAAAAAACTTTGAATTGCCAAAAAATGTCTTCATTTGAGAAAGCTACGATGATTTCCTTCAAACCCATGACGATGAGACACAAGGTTTGGGACAAACTTTGAGCACTTGATTCGTACAGACTATCTAAAAGTTAGTCCACTTGTAAGAGCTTTAACATCCAGTAACTAATTCTAAAAAAATACTAGTTAAAATATTTCCGGTAAAACGTACTTTGAGCGAATAAAATTTCGGATTAAGTTCAAATTCTGACTCACGGACAGATCATGACAATGAGATTTCGATCAATTACCGGCATGTACAATGAACAGTAGCCGAACTTTATGACAGCCATAAGTTGGCCTAGTAACCACATAAAATCTACAAAAATAATTTTTGGAAAAAGTTGAACAGAAAATTATTTATCAATGAAGGACAGCGATTGTCCCGTAAAATAGGAATCACCCAGAAGCCCTTCGTATTCCACGTCAGGCAACCAAAGTGTTAATGGACTACCAACACCTGAAAACTAATATTTATAATTTTACGATTCTCAATATTTTCGTACCTCCTTTTGCAGGTAACGCCTAACAGAATATTTTCATTACACTAAAAACACCCTTTTAACATAATCAATTTCGTGTTCCAGATAGTAACATATTAAACTAAACGCTAAACTACAATAGCGTTCGATACATATAGTATTCGAAAAAAAGTGCAAGTTGGTATTCGTAACGTTCATTTTTATTTCATCTGAAGAAAATATGGGTGGAACGTTACCGCATGAGATTGGAAAAGAGAGTTTTAATCTGAAAAGAGACCTCAGAGCGAGATGGAGAACCCTTCGGTATTGTGAAGGTATTACGCCTATCAATATTCATCAAAGAGTAATACAGAGCTCCGTTCCCTTCTTAAGCCCCCGACTAACTTTTTGTCGGCACTGTTGACTACACTCTCCGTCAGCAAGTAATTGAATAAGTGAAGGTCCGAGATTCTTCAGTGACATTGTCTCTTTTTCACTGTGCGTTTTTCGAATTAAATCTAATCCAGTGCGTTTTATTAATGAAGTATATTGAAATGGCACGAGAATTTTAAGTACAGCAAGTTTCAATATTAAAGCAAGACCATATGAACCACTTTTCCGGTAACTTCTCAAGATATACTGTTTTTTCACTTGTTGCGTGGTATGTTCTTGAACAATTTTGTAATTATCAAATGAATTGTATCTGTAGGTGTTGAGAGTGATCTGCTAGCTGCGGGTTTTGGGGAGCAGGATAATATCCTTAGTAAATTTCAATTCATCCATCCTCAACCCATGACAGTATTACTTCATTTTATCGAGCATCTTACTTAAGGCAATGTCCACAACTAGGATGAAGAGGAGTAGCAGGAGAGATCCCGTTGAGCATCCCACGCTCTACAAAAACGTTTGCCGAGTGGGTGTGGCACATAGCTTCCTCGTATCCATAACATGACCGTATAGATCATTGAAAATTATTATTGACTAAAGAATTTCATTCAATTAGGCGAAGTAAATCTTGAATTCATCGAAATCAGTCATGAACTCCCGGAGTTATGCGTGTAACAAGGATTTCACGTTTGCGGATGTGCAGAAGCTACTATTGATCCGGGGGTCATGAAACCTATAGGGGACCATCTACACCCCAACCCGCACAATCCCTGAAAATTTCATCAAAATCGGACCATAACTTCGTGTAGTTTTGCCCGTAACAAAGATTTGCTGACAGACAGACACACAGACAGATACGGAACCAAAATTGTTCAGAAAGGTCTAAAACGCAAAATGCGAGTGGAATTTTTGATTTTGGATACAAAAAAATTTTCACATTCCGAAAGTGAAAACAATGCTTCCGCTACCTTGGTAGACTCGGAAGCAAAATATCCCTCATCAAAAAAGCCAGTTTTAGTTTCCAAAGTTTTTTACTCGATCTTCTGAGTACAACAAATTTAAGGGAGAGTTATTATTATTTTTTACATTATTTGACCGATTACAAAAGTTCATTATCAAAATTAATAAAATAAAAACTTCTCCCAAGGTGGATGGAAGTTTAGCATCCTCGTTACTGTCAGTTGAAGAATAATGTGTGATTCAAAATTATTAAACGCGAGATACAATCCTGTAATAGTAATAATTACTATTATTACAATTGCTGTGTTAAAAATAACATGCTTGTGTAAATGTGCAACGAAATCGGGTCGATGGTAGATCGTAAAACATGAAATTTTCTGGTACATTCACATTTTGCAAAAGCAACTACTCAACCTCCGATGTAATTTTTCAGTTCGGTAGCTAACAACATTATTTAATTTTGAAAGAGCTTTCTATTCGACTGCCAGACCCTCGGACGCCTCCCTCCGTGAGGCTTTAGGAAATGAAAACTTCTACGACTTGGAACACGGAAAATAAGAATGAGAGAAATATTTGAGAAATAAAACTGAAGTGTCTTTCTACTCTTTAGTCTGACCAGTTAGGTTCTTTTCCAAGAAATAACCTTTCAACACATGTATTTAAATCCTCAAACGAATTTTAAACATTTAAATTGATTCCCTCAGTCTCCCTTCGGATTGAAGGTTAATCATGATAATGACCCCAACCTTTTCTCTAACTGCTTGAAAACGTGAGGAAAGGGGAAACTCGATTTTATTCTGCAAACGAAGGCTATGAATAATTTTTCCGGCGATCTCTGTTGATATTGATCATTTCCTGTGAGGAGCAATCACATTTCCATCTACCACATTTCAAATAGAGCCAATTTTCTTTAAACTTTCAATTCCCCTTGGGCAGAAGGCCAGAGTATGGAAGAATACGGAATATCATGTTTCAAGTGACTATCATCAAACACCATTGTTAACGTAAGGGACGAGGGCAAAAAAAAAAAAACGAATAAAACAACTAGAAAGTTCAGTAAATACAGGGTGGCCAAAATTTAATGGACCAGGCATTTCTCTCCGTAATTTCCGAGCCTAAAAAACATTTCAAATTAAAACTTCACTAATTTTTAACAAGGAATTCAAATATCACAATGTCACGCGTTGCGCAGGTGCGCAAATGCGGTCGGTGTCTTCCGGTTTTGCCTTAAAATCCACCTTGCCGAGAAAATATCGAGGTCTGGTTCCATGACCAAGCTCGTGGCCTTGAAGCGAGTGTGAGGCTCCCTATATGTTGTGAATCTCTCCGAATCCATGTCCCTCTGACTGAACCACTGCTTTTATTTTGCTCCTTACACTTCTCATGGATGACAGCTGCTTGGAGCAGGATAGATTCAAAAGACGAGGAATCTAACCCATCTATGACGCCCAATCCAATGGCGAGGCGGCCGAAAAGCCCAGCCCATGAAACTCTGCTTCTCATCACTTCCAGCGCAATTATTTTAGCGAGACGTGTGTCCGGGAGATATGCTACTTTCCCAAAGTTCTTTAGATGGGCCTCAAGAGTAAAAGCTGATAAAGTGCCCCCAACCCCCGTCACCAGATGTAAAATGTAATTCGGAGAAAACCCCCGCAAACGGAAGAGCTTTCTAATATACACCAGCTGCACTCCCTCCGCCTTTGTGTACTCCTGGAATCCTGAACATGGTGAAGAGTAGCACTGGATAGCCCGGATCTTAGCGTTCAACACCTCCGATTTTGCCTTCAATAGGACAGCAGGATTATCAAATAATCTTCCCCAAACATTATTCAGGGCAAACTTGGCAGATTGAGCCTTCCGTTCTACGTGCTTGTTAAGAGAAGGCCCCGGGATGAGTTCCACTCCCACATACTGGTAGCTACTTACGATCTCAACTGATTCACCACCAAAGTTCCAGCGCTCGGTCAACCTTCTTATCCCATCATTCTGGAAAACCATTATCTTCGACTTGATTTCTTGCCAGTATGATTGCTACAAAATTGCGGCAAAGTCTAAAACCTACATAATAAATCCTGAATAAAAAAATATATGTATATAAAACAGAACGGATAAATAATACAGAAGAAATTACTGCAGCGTCTTTTTTCCATTTAATATACGCTCCTCATTATGAGCATTCCATCAAAAGTAAATTCGTTAAACAGAAGAGACCACTAAAGTGAGTTTCTATGAGGACATTTTGTTGCAATGTATTGTTGAAGCAAGTGCAATGGAATGACAGACAGCGCGGATAGGATTAGCGTGAAGTGAATTCAAAGGCAACTAGCAATCTAAAACAACCTCCGTCAAATATTAACTTTTCCTAAGGTAGGTAAACAGAAATGGCATTGCTTGTAACTCATTTGAATACAAGTACCTACATCTCATTTTACTTGGGGGAGGGGGTTGGGGGTGGGGGCTCTTTGTAAACAAGAGACCTGAAGGTTGCTTCTTTAACATTAATATCGCTCTCTGGGTTTCCAGGAGATTATTTTCTAAAGGAGAAATTGTGTGAAGCAACGGAACAAAGAAGAAGTGGCGCGGCGCATAGCTGGGAAAGCTTTATGGAAGGTGGTCGTAATATCTTGAAGCAGCTTGCTTCCAATGTTATAAACCATGCCACGTTACGCGCATTCAAGTCAGTTTTTAGTCTCAGGTTCCTCTTCGCTGAAATAATATCCGAGCCGGGTCTTTTTCGGGTGAGAAATGGGGCATCTTCATTGGCCAAGCTCAACTGTAGTAGTGCTATAACCTGACTACCGCTAGCTCCACGAAATCCATCAATGCTCAGTACTACAAAAGTCTTCACTACCATGATTTGTGATATGCACACTCTCGTTTAATTATTAAAAATGTATATTATCCAAACAAACAATATGCTTGCAGAAGATACGTCAGTAAACTTGACATATAGTGTGGACGATTGTGTCAGTCGATCTCTCAGTCGGTAGTGCGATTTCTTTTTTATTTCTTAATCCGAATTAGGTACAATTAAAATGATTCGAAGTGAAGAAATTTTGTGAGCAGAACGGGTAACACTCCGATTGTGCAAGTGCCAAGGGGCACTAGTAAGCGTGTCACTTAGTGAAGAGACGTGATGTGGAGGGTGGCTAGTGCATGATTTGATAAATGGAGAAGTAAAACGCTGCAAATTCTTTCACTCGGGTTTATTATTCAATTGGTTTGCGTTCATGATTTGAGTTTATACTAAGCTTTGGAGTGTGCATGTTTCACAAGTGATAGAGCGATTATTGACTAAATCCAAGAGACCGTTTCAAAGTAGCTCAAAACAGATTTCCTTGAAAACAATTTTATTTTAAAACTTTTAGAACCTTTACAATCGCTTCATTTTCCGGAAGTAGAAATATTTGCAAAACCAAATGACGAAAATAAACCTTGACTTACCGGGAATAAGTCGTTACTTTTATAGGGATTAGAAAAATTCGAGTTAATGGCTGATCACCTCCGTTGCCGGTTTAATAAGCCAGCCGAAAATAAACACCAACAACCGAATTAATTAGTTCCATCGATAAGTTCGAGTTTAATATTCATTTTGGAGTTTATTAATGTGAGTGGCCTCTCGCCGTCTTCCGAATCAAAGCAGTTATCCAAAATTAATTGGAGGAAAAGTAGATCCTAAACGGGAATAGAAAGAATATCCCTCGATCCCTTTTCATGAGGGCTACCCGTAAACTTATGTTTGCCAATCATCTTCAGCGCAAGGAGAAATTTTTTAGAGAGTTTTGGGGACTTAATCTAAAAAGTTCCGTTCGGATTCCATCAAAAGCAAAATTTGATTTTTTGAACTTTCAGAAGAATCATAAATAGGTTCTTCAGTTCCTCACAGAATAACATTTGTTCAGGAAAACTCTGCTCCCAAGATTTCGAAAGAGGCTGAACTAGCACGACTAACAAATTCAAAGATGATTCATTTTGATGCAGTTTAAAAATATTCTTGAAAAGCACAAATTGATTGGCAAAGCAAGAAGAGATTTTCTGCGAAAAAACTGTTGTTGGATTTAAAAAACCATTGCGTGCAGTCCATTTTCAAGTAAGAAAATCTTTCTGATTGGATTGATCAGTTGAGCATATTTGTGTGCCTTCATTGGCCATCTTGTATTTGAGTTGCCAAACAGCAAATGCTTCAGCGATTAAAGAATTAGCAAGCAATTGAATTAAAGGTCCGTCGAATGAGCTTGCGATTAAATGTGTATATTCAATAATAAACCAGTTGATGTCTTGGAAAAAAAAATGAAGGATTCAGGTAAAGTTTTTGGTTTAATTTTTACAAATAACTGGCAGTTAAATATGATGAAAAGATTTTCCTCCGTCTTACCAAATAATGCCGTATTTCTAAAGATTTGTGAACGGCTGACCAATAAAAATTTTCGAAAAGCTTTATCGGATGATAACATCTTTAGTTTCAACAAAATAAGAATAGACATTTTTAGTTTTAAAATATAATTGAAACATCAGAAAATTGGACTTGTTTTCAAAACAATTTTCCCAGGTCTGTAGAAACCACTCCAGTTTATGTTGACATTTGCGACTTTTTCAACAACATATATCGCAGGGTTCCCTTCTGGACCAAGTGAACATTTCTTTTAATTTGATGTTTTTGTCATTCTGATAGGAAATTTCCTGACAGAAAGAGAGAATTATTTCTAAAGCGCAGTTTAAATGATTAAGGTAGCAGACGTTGCTTTCTTTCACTGGCAAAATCAATTTCATGGGGTTTGAATGAAAATTCAAATTTTTTTCAACATTTTGAAATTCTGAGTTCAGAAGAAAAAATACCTCCGTCGAGCATGTTTCCCAGTTGAACAATTGAAGTTTTGAACTTTCATTGAAGTGAACGGTTTGGATTTGAATTCTACCATAGTTGTTTATCATTTCTTTAAGTTAGATATTGATATTCAATAAAATCTTGACGCTCAAATTTTGAGGAAGTTATCGTTCCCAAGAGTGGGGTCAAAAAAATGCCTCATTTCTTCTTTATCGTTTGGCTTACGTAAGTAATACTTTCTCTTTATCATAGATTCACTTTTTTTTTTTTTAAATTTAAATCTTTTTGGGGTCATTCATCATTAGATTAATGAATGAATAATGAGTTGGTTTCTTATCTGAACCCTCAGGAGACCTACGACATCTCCATAATGAATAGATGGTTATACAGATATTATATAAATATACATTTGCATCAAATCCAAGAAACAGTTTCAAAGTAGCCCAAAACAGATTTCCATGAAGACAATTTTATTTTAAAACTTTTAGAACCTTTACAATCGCTTCATTTTCCTGAAGTAGAAATATTTGCACAACCAAATGACGAATATAAACCTTAATTTACCGGGAATAAGTCGTTACTTTTATAAGGATTAGAAAAATTCGAGTTAATGGCTGATCACCTCCGTTGCCGGTTTAATAAGCCAGCCGCAAAATAAACACCAACAACCGAATTAATTAGTTCCATCGATAAGTTCGAGTGTTAATATTCATTTTGGAGTTCATTAATGTGAGTGGCCTCTCGCCGTCTTCCGACCAAAGCAGTTATCCAATTAATTGGCAAAGCAAAAGAGAGCCAGCGCGAAAAAAAAAGGAAGAAAAAAAAACCATTCGGATTCCATCAATAAGTGTGATTAGATAAAAAGGGGAAAGACTTGCCGGGAAGGAAGTCTCTCCCGCCGGCTAAGAGAATTAAAGAATTCCAATTTAACGGAGGAACGGACCGAGTGGGAAGGGGTTGAAGGAAGGGTGGAGTGGTTGGACGGGAAGGGGAGGATTTCGAAAGAGTTCCGAACCATTGCCTTCTCTCGATCCCTTTTCATGAGGGCTACCCGTACAACTTATGTTTGCTCTATTGTGAGCTTTTTCCTCTCCCTGCCGGACTCTGAGTTCAGGAAATCGATTATGGGGACTTAATAATCTAGAAGGTCCGTCGAGCGGGCGTGCTCCCAGTTGGACACAAAGTTTTGAACTTTCAGAAGAACGGTTTGGGTTTTTTAATCTACAAATAACAGTTAAATATGATCCAGAATGGTTGGTGACCAACTAAGCCGTATTTCTCAAGAGGCTGAACTAGCACGACTAAACTACGAATAGCTCATCATCTTAGTTAAAAATATTCTTAGAAAAGCCAAATTGATATCATTTCTTCAGTTATTCTCAAGAATGCTGATTTAGCTGCGATAAACTGTTGTTGATATTTAAAGGAGTGGCCTAAGAACACTCCCTTCTAGGACCCCTGCAGTGATCAGTTGTGGCTCTGAGTAGGCATCTTCTTGCTTTATTCTGAAGTAACGATTGGTGAGGTAAGATTGGAGCAGTTCAGCATACTTCATTGGTGCATCTTATATTTGAGTCCCTCATGCCAAACTTTGTCAAATGCTTGAGCGATTTCAAGGAAGATGGCAGAGCAGACTTTCTTTTTATCAAGTTCTGCTTCTTCGATTATATGTGTTATTCGATGAACTTGGTCAATTGTGGAGTGTTTCTGTCGAAAACCAAACTGATGTCTTGGAAACAGCCTACGTTCTTCACTTATGGGTACTAGTCGTTTATAA
Organism: Creontiades dilutus; assembly: GCA_031894815.1. Classification (NCBI taxonomy): domain Eukaryota; kingdom Metazoa; phylum Arthropoda; class Insecta; order Hemiptera; family Miridae; genus Creontiades; species Creontiades dilutus. Next base: position 291,268 of record JAVIWC010008114.1, on the reverse strand, counting down.
ATTAATTTTTCAAAGAGTTTGGATAATACTGGCAGAAGTGAAATTGGCCTGAATGAAGAGAGGGTCCTCAGAGAGAGATGAGAGAGAGAGAGAGATCTTCCACAATTGTGGAACGTAACGGAGAATGATGAAATTAAATAGAAAAAATTATCGTGATTTCAACAATTCGGAACAATTTCAACATTTACTTTGAACAATTAAAAAACCCAAATTTTGAATAAGTACCTACACACATAGACATTTTTAGTTTTATTGTTTATAAACATGAAACAGCAGAAACAATCGGAAAATTATTTACCCACTTCAAAGGCCATTTTTGTGGTGTGGTTGGATCTTCTATTTTGACATCTGTATATTTCTGACATAGATATATACTTCCGTATATTTCTTCAAATTGAATATTTGATAGTAAATTGGATAATAGAATTGTTGATCGGAAGAGGTAGACTTATCATCATTAAATGTAATTTTTACTGAAGAGTAACTATGTTGTCATGTCTAAAAGATTACTTTATTTTTTCTTTAATTCCTGGTACCAACGTTATACGTTATTTTATGGTTCTTTGCGAAGTATAAAATTGTTCATATTGGCACATTTGGGAAATCCTACGGAGAGGCATTCAGGTCATTGAAATCTATTTCGAGATGGGAAAGTCTCAGAAACGTCTTCCGGTTGATCGTATTGGGAACAGAAAATTCCATTGGATCTTGTTAGGAATTCCATTACCCGTATCCGTATGTGGGATGTGGGAGCCCCTAACGTCTCCGATGACAAGTTTATCCGGGCGCAGTCAAATTTGGGAAGGGCCGAGGGGGAAGGGTCGAAACGACGGGAAGGGAAGGAAAAATATCGCTTGTCCGAATGGGATAAGGAGGATTTATGGGGGTTGGAAGGGGTCGTGTTAGAGGATGATGGTCGGGGCGGCGTCGGTGGCTCGGGAAAGAGATATTGCCGAGGCTTGGGGGGAGTTCAGGTGTGTTCTGCGTTGGTGCTGAGCATCGAAAGGGGGACAAGAAGTAGGTTGGCTGCCTGGCGGTTCCCTTCTGTTTCAAACCGCCTTCCGCCGAGTATCTTACGCAAACAGGCTTTCTTCTCCCCCACCCTTTTCCAACGTCTTTCCACTCTAGCTGAGTGTGTGTTCTGTAGATGAAAGTATAGCTCGGGCTTTCAGGAGTCACGAAACTTCGGCGCGTCTTTCGTATGGAACACGTGTAGGCAATTAGAATGGTACATTATAAATGACAGGAGACCGTCGCTTCTCCAACTATTACCTATGTCCACATTCTTCTCGAAAACGGTACAACATACAATAATGAGTTTTGTTCGAGGGAAGTAACCTACAGTATAAGAGATTTGTTTAAATCTGTCTCACAGGTTAACTAGTTAGAGTGTTGAAACTAAACGGAAATTTCCCCGTATTATTACTGAGGAAACAAAACGGTAGGATATTCAGGGCGTCCCGCAACAAGTTCATAAAATTTCAAGAGCTCAAGCCCAAACAAGAGCCCCATTTTAGAGAGAGAGAGAGAGAGAGAGAGAGAGAGAGAGAGAGAGAGAGAGAGAGAGAGAGAGAGAGAGAGAGAGAGAGAGAGAGAGAGAGAGAGAGAGAAAATACATTCATTTATAAAAACAAATTTCACAAATAATAGGCTAATCATAATAATCATGAATAATATTCCCCGTCGGTAGGCACAGCCTGTGGTGACGGGGCAGAGTTTCTTCGATAATATTTGGAATTATTCACTTCAGTTTATCCTTTTTCTTTATTCCCTTTTCTACACAAAATATAAATTATAATTATCATTGGTGATTAAACTACCCTTACGATCTCTCCTCGATCGGGAATAACGTAAATTCCATTTTAAAAAAAAAACAACACAAAAAAAACTGAAAAATAAATTTGATTTCTACTCCTTCACAAATCAAATAAATATTCTTTGTCATTCAACTACACATAAATGCTGCTCAAAATAAGTAATTAAGTAAAAAGTAAGTTAAGTAAAAAATGTAAGTAAGTAAAAAGTAAATTAAAATTTCACCTTGGATTTTCGTCCGACTACCAGGAGGTGTCGCGGACGTCGCCAGCCGTCCTCTAGAGAGGATCGGAACTAGGTCTGACGATTTCGCTCGTGGCTTCCCATTGCTTCACGCCCCTGGGTTGGGAGCGATTTGGATTCACGTAATATCGAGATCAGAGGTGAGCTGTTTAACGACAGGACAGGTATACAACACTTGATAGGATTTTGGCCCTAATCATTGGTGCCTGCCGGATTCGAACCGGGCAAATCAGTACTCCCACTGAAAGTGAACAACCAAAGGACTGATGCCTTAGCTCGCTCGAACAACCTGTAACGAAAAATGTATATTGGACTTAACTTTTTTTAAGCTTCTTTTTCTAGTTATTTCATTTTCAACATTTTTTTCTTCGTTTTCCGATATTAAGTTTTTAAAATGGTCTTAACTTCCTCAACTATAAAATAATATTTGGAAAGAGCTTTAAATTTCTTATCTCCTTACAGAAAAATAATGAAATTTCAACACGACTTCGAACGTGAGATGTTAGTCCGAAGATAAAATTTCGACAACATTTTTTTAAAGACAAAACGACATTTTATTCCCCATTTTCTCTTGTTTATAGTGAACAGGTTTCTTAACTTCCACTTCCCAGGAAATTTCAACTTCTGTTAGTCTCGTTCTGAGTAGTGTTGACTTTTTTTTATTACACCTTAACGAGATAAATAAATTTAACGCGCTTTCCAATGTGGCCCTAAAATATTATTTTAGAGAGTAGCTTATGGGAGTTATGTTCATTTTAGTGACGAAGTCCCAAAACATATCCAACTTCATATCAATGAGGATTTTGTGTAGCTGCTGGACGTTGATGATCTGTTTAGACGACTGAAAAGAGCAAAATCTACAAAAAACGTTTGTTCAACGTGTCTTGCGATGTGCGCTTCTGCGAAGCGTTTTCATTTGTGACATATCCGATAAAATGTGCATTTGCAGCTACCAGGGAATTCGCTCCATTGAATAACGCATGCCCACCGCCAAATCCGCAGCGAATCTCTCTCCAGTTAGTTTGAGGTTCGTTCCAAAGATGGATGTATACCTATGGGGTGTTGTAGGGGAGTATAACACATCGCTCACGAGCCTTGACTGAATCATAGTTTATTTATTACCAATAAACAAAGCGTTTGGATTATTGTTTCATCGTGGCATGTCTGAGTCCCAGAAACACGGGAATGAACGCTCGACTTGGCATTAGGTCGCTGGGTGAACATAAATATTACTCTAAGAATGGATCGATACCATTTCGGTTCATGAGCCTGGTCTATGGCGTACCGACTGGAGCTGTCTAATTTCGCTATTTTTAGGAATGTTCTTCCACCAGGGCAATAATTATTTCCTCCACCAATGGAACTGATGTTTTGAATTTCTGATCTAGTACCCTTCAAAACTCGATCGAGTTAATGATGCTACTGTCTACCAGTGTTTTTATCAGACGGATTGTGTGGCGTCATAGTGTAAGAGAGCTCCCCTTAAAGTTTCAAACGCTAGCTATGGGCATACAGATATGCACATACTTTACAGGAATACACAACCACGGCGAAACACACCGAATCAAAAGATGGTGCGTACTTGCGTCGTTTTTGAGCACAGCAAAAAGGCAGTTCGGTTTTATATATTCACGAACATATTGATCATTTAATAGACATCAAGTTTATTCGAAAATCAAATTAAACGCTACATATAGCAGCCGGTAGTAGTTAGTTCCCAATTCATCACGACTATTGATCACTGTTGCAATGTGTGGTTATGGAACCAGCTTTACTGTTTGAAAATTTGAAATGTACTTGATTTCACTGGTTTAACGAAGTTCAAGTACCTTATTACAGCACATTAGTGTGCTGTATTTCATTTATAAATTATAGATAAATACATTCTTAACAATGAAAACGTCAATACACCAGGGTAGAGAGAAGAAAAAATCTCATCATCCGACCTTTTATTTTCCTCGAGTTCCGTATTTATTATTTAGAAATGGATGTTTCATTATTTTGCAAACGATCGTCCTTATTCATAAAGGATCCCACTTCCCTCCGCTACGCTTTTACCGATTTCGCTGGAGAAAAGAATGATTTAAGTATGCGAGATTAGCTTGCGATGGAAAAAACTTCATTGTTTTTAAACACAGTTGAAGCTTACTGTGAGCGATGAGAAATAAGATGCATAAGAAATGAACAAAAAGGTTAAAGCCCTAAAAAAATTAGTTAGTTTTGATTCAAGTAGTATGGAAAAACGAAAATGTTTATGTAAATAACAAGTCGTTGTTACCTACTTCATCCAAGGATTAGCAAGCATATTTTTGCATTCGTTTATTATAAATGGAATGTACTTCGGCATTACTCAATAGAACCATATTGTCCACGACCCCTACTCAACTACCAAATCGCCATTTACAGTTCGTGAAGGGGCTGGGATCCATACCAAAAAACGCTGCTAATTCTTCCACTGGGGTTTATTATTCAATTGGCTTGCGTTCATGATTTGAATTTCTACTAAGCATTGGAGTGTGCGTGTTACATAGGTGATAGAGGGGTTATTGTATTTCAGTAGGCAGACGAACATGATCATCTGAACAATCCAAATAGGTATTTTGGTTGAGAACAGATTTACGTGCTCTATGCACGTCTCCTGAAATTCAATAATCGCTCTATCACCTGTGAAACACGCACACTCCAAAGCTTAGCATAAACTCAAATCATGAACGCAAGCCAATTGAATTATAAACCCCATTGGAAGAATTTGCAGCGTTTTTTATGGTTATCAGAATGCTTCAACCCGTGTATCGGCTACAAAGCCTTTCAAGAGTTCACTCCAGTATCCACATTACTACATCACTACGTCACTAGGTTACTGATAGTAACACAAAAACAATAATAAACCAAAATAACGCGAATGTTGGCACCATAAATCGGGCATGGTTTGACCTATGGACCTGGGGAGGGGCTCATTCGATTCCTCGTGGAGTGCTCCTCAAAAAGAGTACACATTTAGGCCGCCTTGACTTTTTTTGAGGTTTTTAGGGATTTTACAAAACTTTGACAACACGTCAACAATCTGCACTACCATTTTAAGGAGCACATCATGAAACTACTGGACAAACTTTTGGTTTATCATTCAATAATAAACCACTGTAATCGCTCTTGAAAAAAAAATTTTAACCCCCCCCTGAAAATTTTATGGTTTACGTTTCAAAGGGTGTAGAATCAAAATCTGCAATAAAAATTTTTCCGTCCGTCCGCCGAACGCCGTACGCACAATTTCTCCCAAACGGCTCTCAAATTTTCAGGAAAAATCCATGTTGGTCCGACAACGCCCCAATTCCTTAGCCAGCTCTCTCACTTAATTTAAAGTGCCCTTTAAGGGTTGTCAAAGTTGTGTAAAACCCCTAAAAACCTCAAAACAAGTCAAGGCATCCTGAATTTGGACTTATTTTTTAAGAACTTTCCATGAGGAATCGAATGAGCCCCTCCCCAGGTCCGTAGCTCAAGCAATTCCCGAAGTATGGCCCGATTAATGGTGGCAACATTTGCATCCACATTCACTACATCACTAGGTTACTGCGATCAAAACAAACGCAAGTTTTTTTTTTTGTTTGTTTTTTTTATCGCTGTAACCTAGTGATATAGTGAATGTGGGTACTGGAGTGAACTCCTAAAACGGTTTATAGCCGATACACGGGTTGAAGCATTGTGATATGCATGCTCCGTCTTACGAAATTTAAAATTTTGAAATAAAATATTTTTCCATTGTAATCGCTCTTGAAAAAAACGCTGCAAATTCTTTCACTGGGGTTTATTATTCAATGATTCATGATTTGAATTTCTACTAAGCTTTGGAGTGTGCGTGTTGCACGGGGCAGAGCGATTATTGAATTTCAGGAGGCACACAAATATGATCAACTGATCAATCCAAAAGGTATTTTGGTTGAGAACAGATTTACGTGCTCTATGCATGTCTCCTGAAATTCGATAATCGCTCTATCAACTGTGAAACACGCACACTCGAAAGCTTAGTAGTGAAAGATTTGCAGCGTTTTTATTTAACCAGAGTTAAGGACATCAGATACCCCGTGTTGGTATTTTAAAAATGATCATCATGAACTCTAGAGGATTTTAAAGCTTCAAATAGTAAGCGTTACTCATATAATGTATCTAATCACTAGTGATACTGTTTGAAACCTGATACGTTGTTTGATCTCTTTCTTATAACCATATATCATATGATTATTATAAATATCATGCACTAAAATTACAATAAAATTCGTTCTCTTGTTAGCAGTATTTCCACCTAAAGTTCCCTTTGATCCACCTCTTTCACCACGTTGCCATCCACACTTCCTCAACGGGAGAACAGAGGTGTTCGAAACTCAGTGACCGGCCAAGCAGAGTTCTCTCCCCGCTCGACGGATCTCTTGAAACAGTTTCCAAGAGTTGCCCCCTGTTACAGTTCTGCACACTGCGAGTTCCTTACAGTTTACTCTCAACCGTCACTTTCGGGTTTGTGAACCGTGTCCGAGAAACTGGCGCCGTGGGAGCTGAGGACCTCGACCGCCCCAACTCCTCCGAAAACCATCTTGACTCGATTTGTTTTTGCTTCGAAACTTTCCTCTCTTTAAGAGGATTCCATCTCCGAGGGCCTTGCGGGCCCAACAACAATCTACTGTCACCGATAGGAAGAATATAAACCGTCAGCTTTCAAAGTGTCCGCCCTCTCCTAACTTTTCGATATTGACAACTACATACTTACTAACCTACAAGGGTTATCAAAAAAGGAAGTTTCCCCACGGTGTGAAAAATTGAAAAGCACGTTTGAAAAAAGAAATGTATTGGTGCTCAATTACTTCTTTACATAATCGCCATTTTTTCCAAATATTTTTCATACCGATTTGAGGGTTATAACTCCGTCATGAATTCCCGGCCGGTCCAGACAGCAAATTTCTCTACGTTGCGAAAAATTGAAAAATGCGTTTCTCATCGTTTGACAAAATGAAAATCAGATATCATAATATCTGGAGAGTAAGATTTTTCATTTGTTTCCGAAGCTCAAAGAACATCTCGCTTCGAAACGCTTCGCCTATGAAAATTAACTAAAGGCGGATTTGGGAAATTGGCTGTTTGGATTGGAGGAAGGTTGGCTTCATGATGGAATTAAAGAACATTTATATCGTTATTACATTTTTTTACAAAAAAAGGGGATTTTATAGTAAAATAGTTTAATGTTACAAAGTAATATAATTTTATTTAAAATTGTTCGTTTGAAATATCTGATAGAGCGATTTTTCATTTGTTGGCTCAAAGAACATCTCGCTTTGTTCTCCTATGAAAATTAACTAAATAAATTGGCTGTTTGGATTGGAGGAGGTTGGCTTCATGATGGAATTAATGAACATTTGTATCGTTATTACATTTTTTTTTACAAAAAAGGGGATTTTATAGTAAAATAGTTTAATGTTACAAAGTACATATAATTTCATTTAAAATTGTTAAAAAGCGTTTTACAATGCTGTACAACGTAGGGAAACTCAATTTGTTGATTAACCTCGTAATAATTTTAAGATCTGACGAGCATACATAACGTTTAAATTTTGTATCCTTCCGAAACTCACCTAAATGTTAGGCCATTTATTGCGGATTAAAATACACCAGAAAAGCGTTAAAAAAAAAAATAATAATAATAATAATTACAGCTTTTTAATAGAAAATACTAGTGCAAAAAGTTTTGGTTAATGAATGTATATTCTCTAAGCACATTCATGAATGAGAGATGACAATTCTCAACCGGTTTAATTTTACTCCATTGATGATATTGATTGACCCATATTGATTTGGCTAGAAATGGCACTCCCAGGAAACATCCAGCAACACTACTATGGTTTCTTTTGGATATTAGTACCTACCACCTTCAAACCCGAAAACTGTTTATTAGTGACTTAAGTGACAAAGCAGGAATGAAATCGTGATTTTTGGTTTATTATTCCCAATAATGAATCTGTCAATGAATTGAGAAATTACATTTTCGAAACCCGTAAAAAAATTTTGGTATAAGAATCTTTGAATATAGAGTTGAACGGTAAAACAAAATCATCTTCCCGTAAATTTAACTGCTACTATTCAAGATTTCCAGTATCACTCATGTATTGTGATTCGATCCTAAAATATAAATAAAATATTTACACGAAGTACCAGTGTAATAAGGGATAATGATATCTGTTAGCTAAGGCTACTTTTGTAGTTACGTCTATATCACTTAAGTTGTGTTTACCAACGCATCCGGATCTCTGACATCATCCGTGACATTATCCCTCCTATATAAAATCATGCTACTTTCCCTTAAATCATTATAATATACGCGGCTTGTCACTCTAACGCTTAGGAGGACAACGGAGGTTTCAGACAGTTGACAAGCTCCCCTGCTATGTATATACATCAATAATATCGTGTTCGCATGATATGTTGCTTCTGGTTTCCGCTGACCAATTCGGTATCCTCGCCTTCAACTACGCTGCAAGTTCGAATACCTACAATACATAGTACCTGTCACTCTCACCTCGGGTATTGACCTTTACATCAAGGTAAAAGGTTATCTACAATTAATATTGATTATTGTAAAAAATAAAACCACGATCAATACCAACAATTGAGCCAGAAGCCTTCACACCTTTAATTCCAGCCGGCTGGTTTTTTCCCATTTCAATCAAACTGTAGAAGTTTCGCTTTGGCAAAAATCTGAGAGTTTACATTGGAAAAAGCAGTATCTCTGCTGGTTTTCCGTTGCAACCCGAAGGAACCTAGAAGGGATGAAAGAAGGGCTGAAACAATTTTCTGTTTTCGCTTCTTACGCTAACTTCGGATATTGGAAGCATTGTTTTGGTAAATGAAAAAAATGTTGTTCATTAAAATCGAAGTTTTCAAAATACGATGCTGTAAAACTTGCATTTCTTCTCTGACTTTTTCAGCTAACCCTTTTAGCATTACAGCAGCAGTTTTCATTTTGTTCCAGTTAATGCGGTTAAGCTGATGATTGTCCTCTATCAGTTTTATTACTCACGAACTAATATTTCAGTCTACGCATGCGTCAACGTAAAATTCATAAATCATCATTGTTTGATGATATATTCATCTGAATTTGCTCCAAGTGTCAGTTCTGCACAAGTGCGAACCAATAATCCTTCAATCAATTTTTATCCGATTAAAAGCTTTCAGGGATCTTGCGGTTTAGTTTGTAAATATTTGGTCCCCTTTCAAACTCATCGTTCCGAACGGTGTTGACTGAACGCAAGCTTAATCTTAAGAAGCAGAATTTTTCCATTTTCTAATGAGTCTGTTTTAGAATTTTACGGTAGTAAGCAATTTCCGCCAACCACAGAACCTCTATAATTCTACTTCCCATGGAATTCTACTCGATGATTGAAAACATGTCAATGATATAGAAATTCGTGTTACAGACACAAGAACCGGACAGAAATATTGACAGAATTATTTTACTCATATTAATATGTCCTCTGTGGCCGAATGTACTGCTAGGCCAGTGGTTCCCAACCTTTTGTGCGCCATCGCTCTTTCTGGAGGTTGACAAACACCTATCGCCCCCCTCCCCCCCCCACCCCTTTAATTTTTCCTCGTATGCCTTATTTTAATTTGAAGTGAAATGGAATAATAAAGCAATTTTATTATTTTAAACAATTTTATTGCTGTATATAAACACTACCAAAGCAGTGTTATCCGGTCACTCCTAAATAAAATGGGAAATAAAAAATTAAAATGTATAGATTTTTTATGGAATTTTCTTAAAAACAAAGAAGATAAATTAAGAAAATTCACAGTTGAAAGGTGAACAAAAAAATTAAACTTTATGTCATTTTGCCTTCTAAATGGTTGCCTTCCAACTTCAACTGTAAAGTACTATTTTCATTTTTCACCCTTCGAATACTCATCGCCTCCCCAATCGCTCCCAACTTATTTATCGCCTCCCTGATAACCACAATCGCCCACTTGGGGGCTATCGCCCCCAGGTTGGGAACCACTGTGCTAGGCTAAAAAGGGAATCCCGGACTCAAGTCCTGGACTACAACTACCAGGTTTTTGAGGTTTTCGCATATTTTTGCTACTTTAGTTCATGGGATATACCAACTGATGAGTTACTCTGAGCGTATAGCCAAATAAACAAATCAAATCACTCAAACTGTATTCAATACAATTTATTGTAAATGACTTTTGTGATTCGACATTGATATATAACATGAAGGTAAGACCACAATATCATTCAATATCTATCATAGAGATCCTGCTTCGTGAGTAATTAGCTACTATGCGTGCGTGAACCTCAGATCTTTGTCACTGTATGATTTCATCAGGTTTTATCAGACATCGGAGTAGTTTTATTAGGACCTTAATCTACGTGATCGTGAGTATTCAAAATTGAGTAAATAAATAATTTTATTTGGATCTTTGAAATTATGCATATGCCCTTTCTTCAATGATAATGTAAGTCATTCACAATGAACAGAAACCCAGCACGTAACAACATTCTTGAACAATTTCCTAAGGACACTATATAAAATTGTACGTTTACTTCACCTCAAATTGATATCATTGTTGTTAGTCACGCCATGAAAAATACATAATTCAGCATTCACGCGATATGAAAATAGAATCCGTGGAAATAGTATTCGGAAATTCACTCAGCGAGGAGGGAGAAAAAGGAAATGGAACTGTTGGTGTTATTCCTAACAAAGTAGCACGCGCTCGCTCTGTCGAACATAAAACATCTTTTATCTACATTATTGGTCTCCTCCCCGTTTCACAAGTTTCTCAAATATAGTTTTTTTTTTCTCGGGGAAGTAGATAACGCTAGAAGTTTATCCCTTTAGAGCATTCCCGTATAAAGAAGAGATTTTTCAATTCAACAATACATTGTTAAATACCCACCTTTTTTTCTTCTTAAAAGTTTTTAGCTTCGAGAGTGATTTGACCCTTGAAATTCCAAAACGTACACCGGGTGTTTCAGTTTAACGAACCCCTCCCTTAGGTATGGTTATAATATTATTATTATACAGTGATTATACGTGATATTATTATACAAGATTTGGAAAATTTCTGATCGAAAATGCCTCAAAATTTTTTTACACCGATTTTTTTTCTCGTTTTTTCTACCTTACCGCATTAAAACGGCCATATCTCCCACATTTTGCGTTCGATTTCAAATCTGAACCCACTATTGGAAATATATTTGAATTTCCTATCACCCTAATGGGGAACCAATTTTTTTGAGCTGACGAAACGGGTGAAAAAACCAGCTTGAAAAGGACACGTTATCAAATCGTGGAGATCTCGACTTTCTTTAAACGCTAATGAGTCCCTTTCGGAACATAAAACATCTTTTATCTACATTATTGGTCTCCTCCCCGTTTCAATAAGGCATGTGAATTTTAGCCTGGAGTGCTAAAAGATGCGCCAAAATGTAGGCTTTCCAGCGATATAACCAGATTCGAAATTCCGTGTAGGTTTTTGGGAGAAAATTGATTTTCAAGTAAGAAAAACGTGGTTTTTGACTGGATAATCCGGTTTTTCATCATGCTTTGATTCGTCTGGTTAAAAAAAAATTCCAATTAAAATTAAAAAAAAAATTAATGAAGCATTGTAATAAATTATACATTTTGACATTTTCATGTCTTTGCTTTGGCACATAAACTGAAAAATCGTCACGAAAACTTGCTCACGCGATACCAATAAATAAAAGTTGGTAACTACAGTCCTTGAGTCAACACGATCGCGAATTCAATTTAGTACCCATGGGTGGGCGGCATAGTAATAAATAAAAAAAGAAAACACACATGAAAATGTTTGTTGCATCATGCAAGCGTTTGTCAGCGTCATGGAAGAAAAAGCTCCATTCATTTGTCTATGATTTGACATCAACAGACGAAGAAATCTTTCAGCTTAGAATTACATTTCATAGTTTTTTAGCATTGACACCCCCGACAGACGGTTTAAAAAACCATATCGTTATTGTTTATTTTGTGATGTAGAACTTTCCTTTCGTCTTCTTCTTCTCCTTCTTCTTCTAGTAATTGCATGCAAAATCTGACTATCCAACAACATGGTTCACAAAAAGAATTTTGAATTTACGGTAAATACTGTTCAAAATTACCACCAAACGTATGTAGGTGTAAAAAAAAATTGTTAAGAGGCATTTTCGATCAGAAATTTTCCGTAGAATCTTCTCCTGGCCTGTGACCCTCACGAAATGAAACAGCCTGTATAAATAAATAAATTTTTTTTCCTTTTATCCGTGGTTAAGACTTTATGTCGTTCAAATGGCCATAATTCCCATAAGTTACATAATGAACTAAAATTCGAGGATACCTTGCGAAAGAGCGTTTAGTGTCCTACCCGTTTGTTAGGTACAATTCCGTAATGGTTAAACTTTTGAGAGGGGTTAGAAATTTTGTTTTCTCCACTACTACATTCACTGTGGTGGTATAATGTACATAGGGTCTAGTATAGGGCCCCACACTATAAAGTTAGATGTATAAGTGATATGCACACTTAATTCAGAGGTTTTACGGAAAATTATAGTCTCAACAATTAAAGAAGCACCGAAAGCAGACAAACCGAGAGGAAGCTGGAATCCAGTTCAATTCTCAAACACTACATTCAACGTATATACTATAAGTGGATCGATGAATACTCAATCAAGATAACATGTTCATAGGCGTAAAGAAGCCATTACAGGTTGCCTGGAAGCTGACGCTTATGTCTGCACATACGATACCATTAACTGTCATTGATGTTGAAGGTATGGGAGAGTAATCCGGCAGGTTTCCTCTCCTCGCCGAAAAAAAATTCTTTGATCTACAGTTGCCACGAAACCGTCGGAAAAAGGGGATGGCGGAAAATCGCAGTAATCAACGGTTGATTCAACAGAGCAGAAGGCTTTGGCTCGGGGCCTAACTGGTTTTTGAATTCAGTTTCTCACTCTTGCCGTAGCTCTCGCGTTCCGGTTGCCGCGTTCCTCCCCTTCTTCCTGCTCAGTCCGTAAACCTCAAGTAATGTCGGCAAAATCATTACCCCATCAGCCGATGTGCCGGTGAAAAGGGTCAGGGTTGAGAGCGAGCAACGCACCGTACTGTTATTTCTATTCCCCTACATGGATTCTCCATTAGGAGTGGATGTTTACAGCTTGAGTAAGATATTAAACGAACAGTTCAATAATATTGATTATGCCAATCGAGTGATTATTGTTGAAGGATTATATTGACATTTGTTGAAGGCCGTAGAGAGGTGGTTAGCCATGCTGACTGCAGGTAATTCTAGAGTCGGTTGGTTCTGCCCCCAGGTCAAGCACAAATACGAGTATTTCAAAACAGCGGTGCAAATTCAAAAACAGATAATTGATTTTACCATTAGTTGTTGAGGTATCAACGTCGTTAAACTGCTTTTTTGATTTATTAAATTGAACGAGCTTTTTATTATTATTTTTTTTAATTTCAGTTTTCTTGGACAAACTACTACCTAAATCCTTCATACTTCTTGGTCAACAACCCGAATGAGTGGAGTCTCTTTCTCGTTTCCATTTGTTCCATACCATTCGCTAGGGAAATGGGCTTGCCGCTCACTTGTTTGATCCAAAAATCGGCACGCTTAGTACTCCAGCAGGCGGCACCGCCGAAAATTTTATCAGTTGTGCCAAAATGTGCATTCTGGCGCGGAAAATGAATTATTCCTTCATCATAAATCAAAACGAAGAAAAAAATCCCACCCAAAATCTTCCCAACACATGCAGCTCCTGTCTAGAACTAGGCAGGCCTGAAGGAGGCAGCACTAGGTACACCTATAAAGCTGTTGAATATTATCCCTAAATAGTTAATTTTTTGATAAAATACGAGCAAATATATCAGAAAGCTGTTGGAAATTCGAACACACTGAAACCGTGCCTCTTACTGAGGCACCGTAGGTCTTTGCTTTCACCAAGACTTTCTTATCACACTCGGTCATGGCCCCACTGAATACGTAATGTAATGGTCATCACGGATGTTTCCTTTTGAAAGAATTAGTATAAAAACATTTCTTAAAAAAAAAAAATCAGTCATTCTTTGGAGGATCAAGTTAAAAAAGAACCATTTGGTTAGACAGTCCTTTGGAGCGCACTAAAATGATCTAATTTTAACCAATACCCTTCTACTAAGCTTTGGAAAAGTCACAAAAAATGATCAACTGATCAATCCAAATAAAAAATTGTTAAATTTATACTTTTTAGTAGATTATCACTCAGAAACAGTGAATCAGTCATACACTAAGCAATTTAATCATTAAAAGCAAAAATTTATGTTTAAAAAAACAACAATTGGTAACAATTGCTTTGCTCACAAAGTTCTCAAATTTCAACTGAATTGTTCACTATCGAACATTAAAATGAGACAATGCGTGCATTTTCAAAAAGACTTTTCATGTTTTGGTATTCAATATACGCAGGATATGATGGTCTACAACCATACTAATATAAAATTGAAACTGTGAAGGAACTTACCCCGAACAACGCATAATTATGCCAATAAAACGGGAGTAGCGCAGTGGCCAGGCGCAAGGGCAGGGCCGTGGTGGGAAGATACATCTTCTTACCAGTATCTTCTCACTACGGCCCGGGCCATCCTGAGGAAGGGGAAAGAGGAAGAAGGGATACGGTCCGTAACCGAGCCGGGACTTCACTTGGCCAGTGAGCTCTCTCTTAAGCTAAACCCTTGACTTATTATTGATAAAACCCCCAAATAACCCTTTCTGCGAGTAGGTTAAAGTAGGTCCGCTTTTAGCCTTTTCTCTGAGTAAGAACTCTGATGTTGGCAAAAGTTGTATTCTGGAAACATAGAGTCACCTGCTCCACTTCCTCTCTTCAACTCAGAAATACAAAGTCAGAAGCTGCAGACATAGGTCTAGAATCATGGACTTTTTACGCTCGACATCTATACTATTTCAAGTTATAGTGACTGGTGTATGCGGACTACATTGCCACGGAAACACCGTCACCCGTAACGCATCTTCCATCCTCTCTGTCCGAATGAGCCTGATGCTGCAGATGTGCCGCCGTCTCGAACCATCGGTTCACACTACGGAAACCTCCTAAATACTGTTTGCCAACTGACCAGCTAATCCAAAACTTGGCAAAACTATCTCTCTTCAGAAGAGAAAGTAAAATAGTAGAGGAATCAAAATATTAAGTATGTTCAACATCAAAACTGTAATGTTCGGAATGCTGTATTTTCAACCACTTATTTAGCGTTTCCCCTTAACAAGCTGACTTAACATTTAGTTTTCACAAGTTTTCTACAAGCCAACAATTTCGTTGTTGTTTAATGTGTGTTGAATTTTGAAAACTATGCCAAAGATGTGTTTTAAAGGACCTTTTTGAAAAACTAAAAATAAGTAAAATGTACATTAATGTATAGGAATATGGGGAATATTCATAATTAGCAAACATTTCTTAAAAGAATATCACGTACATAATTTTGAATTTATTGATTTATTATATGGCTTGAATGTAAATTTATGTTGTGCGAAGATCCTTTTTGGTTTATTATTCAATAATAAACCATTGTAATCGCTCTGGAAAAAAAAATTCTAACCCCCCCCCCGAAAATTTCATGGTTTACGTTTCTAAGGATGTAGAATCCGAATCTGCAATAAAAAACGCTGCAAATTCTTTCACTGGGGCTTATTATTCAATTGGCTTGTGTTCATGATTTGAATTTCTACTAAGCTTTGGAGTGTGCGCGTTTCACAGGATAGAGCGATTATTGAATTTCAGGAGGCACACAAATATGATCAACTGATCAATCCAAATAGGTATTTTGGTTGAGAACACATTTACGTGCTCCATGCATATCTCCTGAAATTCAATAATTGCTCTATCACCTGTGAAACGCGCACACTCCAAAGCTTAGTAGAAATTCAAATCATGAACGCAAGCCAATTGAATAATAAACCCCAGTGATTACTGAATAATAAACCAAAAATCGTATATTCCAAGTCCCCGAGGAGGGGAGCAGGTTGCCCTGGGAGACGCTCCTCTTCGGTGGGGTCCCCTTCACTGGCGCGGTCGAGAGGGGGGGGGTGAATTCCACCCAGCGGTTGCCCTCGGAGACGGTCCTCATTGGTGGGGTCCCCTTCACAGGCGCGTCGAGAGGGGGGTGGCGGAGAATTCCACCCGCCCAACGTTACCACCCCCTGATATACCTACCTGCTCTGATATTTTCGTCTGTATATAGATTGATGATGATGATGATGATGATGATGATGATGATCGAAACTGACGCTGGCACATAAGTACGCCGCCTGCAGCGCGGCGCCGCTGGCGCCTGTTTCGGTAGGTACATGAAGAAATCGCAAGCCGCAGACGCATCATGGATACCATACCTCGACGCCGTGTCTTAAGTGAACAACGAACGCTATCGAAGCGGGCGCCCATCGCGATCTATCAGTGCGATCAGACAATACAACTCTACAGATGTGTCAGACGTAACAACGCGGCATCACGCTTTGTTGCGGCAAAACGATCGTGCCGCGTGTTCGATTTTTCTTCAGTCCAAGAATTTTCCTTAGCCGTTCAGCCTTCACATGTGATACAACCATCAACCTTCACGCGTTTGCGCCGACCTGAGTCACACCGGCGCTCGCGCAGCTGTCTGTCGACCGCCCTTGATTTTCAATGATTATCTTGCTGGTTTCTCTACTTTCCATTGCAGTAAATACAAAAGAACCAGAATACAATTTTAAAATCACATTTTTCATAAAAAATTCTTTATTGTTTAAAATAACAGCCGTTAATAGTCGTTAATGGCTAAAAATGAACTCTTGCTTCCGAAAACACGCAATTGGCTTCAAAAGGCCTCTTGGAAAATGATTACTTTTGTTCAACTCTTTTCTTTGTTGAAAAACTAGATTATTTATTTCAATTGAACTAGATAAGAAGGTATAGAATTGCTTACACATAGGTATTTAAACTTATGTATGAATGTTACACGAACAGGTAACTCACAAAAGCGCGATGTATCAAAAAGGCCACTTGGACTATAATTCTTTCAAACTTTTTGTTGTAAAAATGTAATTTATTCAATCTAACTAGATGGAAACTAGAAAAAACATTTGCTAGTAGTTCCAAAATTACGAAATACTGAAAAATCACAAATGACAAGACACAAAAAATAAAATAGTAGAAATTCAAATCATGAACGCAAGCCAATTGAATAATAAACCCCAGTGAAAGAATTTGCAGCGTTTTTTTATTGAACCTCAATACCCCCCACCCCCCCCCCCCCCACAATAAAAACATCTATAATTTATCAAGTCCTTTAGCACTCGTATTGCGTTAAAACTTCCCCAAATCCAAATTTAAACGATGTAGCCAAAGGTAGACAGATGTAGAGGAGGCACACAAATATCGTCAACTGATCAATCCAAATAGGTGTTTTGGATGAGAACCGATTTACGTGGTCTATGCATATCTCCTGAAATTCAATGATCGCTCTATCACCTGTAAAACACGCACACTCCGAAGCTTGGTAAGATTCAAATCATGAACGCAAGCCAATTGAATAATAAACCCCAGTGAAAGAATACTTATTTACCCCAGTAATAATATTGAAAAAATACTCATTATTGAATAATAAACCCCAGTAATGGTATTGAATTCTTTACAATATTATCAGCGGTTAAATATTTAAACGCTTCAACCCGTGTATCGATTCTACACTACAAGTTTTGAGGTATTTCACAAATAGGGATATTTACAAAACTTTTACAGCCCTTACAACAGCGGGCACTTTAAATTTAGTGAGGGAGCTGGCTCAAGAATCGGGGCGTCGTCGGACCAAGATGGATTTTTCCTGAAAATTTCAGATTTTTTGCTCCAGCCGTTTCGGAGATCGTGCGTACGGCGTACGGCGGACGGACGGAAAATTTTTTATTGCAGATTCGGATTCTACACTACTTTGAAACGTAAACCATGAACTTTTCAGGGGGGGTTAGAATTTTTTTTTCCAGAGCAATTACAATGGTTTATTATTGAATAATAAACCAAAAATTTTCCGTCCGTCCGCCGTACGCCGTACGCACGATATCTCCGAAACGGCTGTAGCAAAAGATCTGAACTTTTCAGGAAAAATCCATCTTGGTCCGACGACGCCCCAATTCTTGAGCCAGCGCTCTCACTCAATTTAAGGTGCCCTTTAAGGACTGTCGAAGTTTTGTAAAATCCCTAAAAACCTCAAAACAAGTCGAATCGGCCTAAATATTTACCTATTTGAAGAACATACCTTTAGGAATCGAATGAGACCCTCCCCACGTCCGTAGGTCAAACCATTCCCGATGTATGGCCCGATTTATGGTGCCAACAGTTTTTTGGTTTATTATTGTTTGTTTGTAACCTAGTGATGCCGATAGAGTCGAGTTGTAGTGAATGTGGATACTGGAGTGATAGCCGATGTTGATACTTGTAGTTTATAGCCGATACACGGGATGAAGCATTCTGATATGCATGAAACGCTGATGATATATAGGTAAATATTATTAGTGGGGTAAACAAGTATTCTTTCACTGGGGTTTATTGTTCAATTGGCTCGCGTTCACTATTTGAGTTTCTACTAATTTTGGAGTGTGCGTGTTTCACAGGGTAGAGCGATTATTGAATTTCAGGAGGCACACAAATGTAATCAACTGATCAATCCAAATAGGTATTTTGGTTGAGAACAGATTTGCGTGCTCCATGCATATCTCCTGAAATTCAATAATCGCTCTATCCTGTGAAACACGCACACTCCAACTCTTAGTAGAAATTCAAATAATGAACGCAAGCCAATTGAATAATAAACCCCAGTGAAAGAATTTGCAGCGTTTTATTCTTGAAATGTTTCATAATATTTTCATGTTTGAAATTTCAAGAATAAAAAAAAAGTGTCACATTTCTCTCACACGGTTAGAACCATTTACTATCATTCCTCTATCATTCCTGATAGTTGTAATTTAAATAATTTAATGTTAAACGAGTGACGTAACCCCCTTCAGTGGCCCTTTTAATAAAATGGAAATTATCATCATTATCACTTCAGTGGATTTCCATGTACTTCCACGAGCAATGGTTAAATAATGAAAACTTCTCCGAAAGTGCGATTTGACGGAGTGAAATGCCATGGAGCCTGCAAGGCAATCTGTATGTAAAATACCACCTATATCTCTCCCTCTTTTTTTCTCAAATACAATTACCCGAGTTTTTGGTTTGTCAAAATATAATGGGGTCACCGATTTTACGTTAGATACGTTTTACAGGAAACCCGACGAGCGGGCTCAGAAAGGATCAATACACAATGCGTTTAACGGGGATATTCATTTACATTAATCCATATTGATAGAGCTTTTCTAAATATCATTGAGGGAGGGGTTTTTATTTGAACGGAATATACATGAGGGCTCCCGTTCATTTTATTCATGCGGCTTAATGTTTACACGCGTTAGTCGAAAACAGGGAGGAATAAAATGGGAAGATCTTGGTTTCTTATTCGAAGGATCTCTTCTTGGGTAGTCCTAAGGATTCATCGCCTTCTCATCGTAGACACGGTCTTCAACATGAACATAACATGATATCATTTGAGTTAATGAAGCAAAAAGCAGCTAGCACGATTGCTACCTGCCTAGTACTCATGTGGAATAAGAAGAAGGTGGATGCGTTTTCATATTATGATCTTATGCTCGATTTTAATGATACCTGATATTTCATGCCGTGTACAAGCCAGTTTGCGCAAACTGAGCTGAACAACTTGGTGGAGTCCACACGTTCAGTTGAGTTTTGTGCGAACCTTTTGGTGTGATCGTTCTGAAATTTGCTACTATTATGGATTAATTGTGGTTGAATGAGGAGGATCTTATCCCTTGTGCGACTGCAGCTAATTTGGTGAGAAAGACATTGGAAATTAAGAGGGATCTCCTTTCACATACGAAGTTAATCGTCGAGTTGAAGGGGGGACCGAATGATTTCCGCAACTGTCTATAAATTCACAAAAAACGAATTCCTTTTCTTGCTGCATCGCGGGAATGGTCCTATTGTTCCTGAACAAAACACACGACAAAACATGCGTCGTAGTACCTACATCATATGACATCACATGGTGAACATAGATTCCCTCAAGAAGAGGGGCGATGCGCCTGCGCGAGATTGGTGGGTTGGCTTGAACCGCGTTCACACGCTCAAACTTTGCTCCAACCTCATGCCGATTTTCTGTCCGAGACAGATTTTACTCAAGCCTGATTTTTTGGTTTGCACAAGCCGATTGGTTTGCGCAAACTCCGTTCACACGCAACGATTTAACTGTGCAAACTGGCTTGCACAAGCCGGTTTGTGCAAGCGACATGAGCTTATGTATTTTAGTCGATGACGGCACCTTTGGAGTTCAGCAGTGAAGTGGTCATTAAAAGTCATTCTTTTGTCAACAATTAGGCCAAGGTACCGAACTTTTGACTCTGCAGGCACTGTATCACCGCTCTGAAGTTGCTGGTCGCCATTCTTGTTCGCGAATTGAGTTTGATTTTGCACCTTAGTGCCCACTCTTTCAAATCAGCAAACTCCTCCAGCTCAAGTCCTGCTCTTTTACCACTAGGAGAGCTACAAAAGAAAGCAATATCATCCGCAACTTTTCCCGTCATTACTCAGTCGGTTGTTGGAATGTCACCAGCGTAAAGAAGGTATAAGAGAGGGCCGAGGACGCTCCCCTGTGAAAAACCTGCAGTAATCTGCATTAACACCTGCGATATCTGACAGTAAACGGGCGACCTGTTAAATTATGCGTTATTAGCCGGTAGTAAGTGTCCGGTAGAACAGATTCCAAAGTCGAAAAATGAGGAATGGTTAGGACCCCTTTGAGAAGAGAAAACAACATCTTGTGCCTGCAGTTTGCCTTTTTTACGTTCTTTAGACCTTATCAGAACAATCTGTTCACAGGTTGGTTGGCTGAAAGCGGAGGACCAAACGATACTGAGCTTACACACGCGCGTCGTTACGCACAATTCGCGGATCAGCGTGACGCACGACAACCAGAGGACGTGGCGTCTTCACATTCGGCAGCTCAAAGTTTCGGACAGAGGCTGCTACATGTGTCAGATCAACACCAACATCATGAAGAAGCAAGTCGGCTGCATCGACGTGCACGGTAAGTCTCTTTAAAAAGAATCCCGTCCAATTATGACGAGAATCGATTACCACCAACCTTCCTGATTGAGTAGATAGAAATTATCTATTAGATAATAGGCACGTTTTTTCTTAATCATGTTCTCATTTCATGGATCCTAGGAAATCGATTTCAATTTCCAAATCTCGTTTGGTTTGATTATTTCTTCGTAATTAGTTACGTTGTAAAAAAAAATCGATTCTGTAGTGGTTATATTGAAAGTATCCGTAAGCTCGTCCATAGAGATCACTGGAATGAGCGAAGGAATCGGCTCCGCTACATAAGAGCTAATGATAAATTATCTAAATGATACTGCATTTTCTAAATGATACTTCACAGATGTTTGGAGCTTTGAAAATACAATAAATTAAATTACAAACTCGGCGCTCCGCGCCTCGCCAAGGGCTTGCCCCTGGACCCCCGGTTACCTACCTCTATTTACATACTTCAGACTAAATTATTGAAACACAGAACCTATTTTAGCCCATGCGTTTCACATAATATCGCTACTTTCCTCCCACTTAATTAGAATCGTATATAGTCTCCGCGTCATAACAAAATATCGCATAGGTTACACCAGGTTACATGATCTTTAGTTCCATATCACAAAAAACCACCTCAGCCATTTTCGCCGACGATCATGCCATCCTTTCGCGGAATAAGTCCGGTATTGTGGCATCGGATAACGTCCGACATCATCTCGATCAAATTCAACATTGGACTAAAGAATGGCGAATGTCAATCAATGAAACAAAGTCATCTGCCACTATTTTTACCCTCAAAACCGACTTCCACTCCAACCCACTGACGCTTAATGGCACCCCAATACCAAAAGTTGACGCAGTTCGATACCTGGGTCTCTACCTACAACAACGACTCACGTACAACCATACAGGAGAGCTCGTCAAAAAACTCCATTCGAGACTGAACCTCCTCAAACCCCTGCTCGGTCGTAATTCACCTCTGTCACTCGATAATAAACGATTACTATACCTGACTCCAGTACGTCCGATCTGGCAGTATGGCTGCTCTATCTGGGGTCTGGCTAGCAGAACCCAAATAAAGAAGGTCCAGACACAACAGAATAGAGCGCTTCGCCTCATCACGAATGCACCCTGGTATGTCAGAAATGCTGTTCTTCACAAAGACCTCGACATCCCCGAAGTGGAAGAAGTTATAAAAACGACCATCACCCGCCTCCACGTCTCTATTTCAAGCCATCCTACTCCTATTTTTGATAATTTACTGTCACTATGGGGTAGGCATCAACCAAGACGCCTAAAACGAAAAAGAGCTGATGACCTACTAAACTGAAGTGCATCTCTGCTGTTTAATCTGAACATTATTACGTTGCTGAACCTTTATCCCATATTATTCACTCTTCAGAAACATCCATACTTACAGTACAATTGAAGTGAGACTGTCGCCAGGCAGAAACCCCAACTCATGTGCCATTGTACGTCCTGTACTTAATTTAATACTTAAATAAGCAAAACATATAGTATGTGTTACTGAAAGTTTAAATAAAGTTTAAAAAAAAAAATCATCGACTGGTTATTAGTGAATCATAAATCGTCTTCGAACGCCTGGTTTTTACATCCATTTATTGTTCGCGGACCGCCCTTCAGTGATGTTCTCTTGCCCTGGTTCTGAATATCCTCCTTCGAGCTCTTCTTCATCGACCTACACAACCGAAAACGTCTACTGAACGAACGAGAGAATGGCAACTGCTAATGTAACTTTCAAAAGTTGGTTGGAATATTTATTACAGACTCCAATGTACAGAATACACGATCATTAGTTCCATATCATCGGTATCTATGTTGTCGTCCCAGATTTCGTTATGAAATTTCGTTAGCTTTTTTGGCTAGTTAGTCCATGGCTAAAACACATTCTGTGTTAAAACAGAATGGTGGAAACCGGTGGCTTGGAAGAATGAAACTTTCGTATAAACTGTTTTGGCAAACATTTGCGCAATAATTGAGAATACTGTTAATGGTAATAAAACTGATATTAGGAACGGAATAAAAATATTCGGATTCCATATTAGCATTCATTATTATTTCAATAACAATGTCACTGCTATAATAAAATGTGACCAAAAGGGTCATTTATTTAAAATATGGGAGCATTATCAATTAAGGATTCCATGATTACCTAACCGTCAAAATCATTATCAACTTTGTAACTCATTATTTTCGTGGAAATATAGACAACTCCGTAAATTCTCCTTGAAATCTTACTCCGTTTTTATTCTGCGTGTTGCGAATTCGTAGAGGATACTTTTTAAGGATTGAGGATTTTATGGCAATGAAATCTTTAGTGAACCACCGAGAGGCTGGAATACCATACCTATTGTAGGCTGATGATCAAATCAGGTTCAATTAGTTGACTGACTTTTTGTGTGTCACGCAGCTGGATTTTATTCCCCTCATCCTTCACTCCTCAATCCTCTTTAGTCGATATTCTTGTAAACCTAATGATTCGATATGGAAAGTATTTAGATAAGTGAGATATATATATCAGTGTTTAAAATATACCTCCTTCCATCTATTCTGATCATCTATAAATAGTAGCGATCCTGAGGAGTAAAGCTAAGGTCGGGTAGAAAGAATTTTATCCGTCTGGAGGGTAGATTGAAAATCGATGAGAAGTGCGGGCAGGTACTCCAAGTCCCTTAAAGCGGAGTAAGGTGGAGGAGGATGTGCTCGTTGAGGCTCTTCAAACAAACATGATTCCGAGGAAAACGGATATTACACACAAGTCCTTCCCAGACAGAACCTTCAATGTTGTGAGTTGTAAGAGATACCTACTACACAACAATATACTACAGAGATACCTCCATCGAGGAAAGCTGTCTACTGTAAAACTAACATTTATACCACCTCTGATGAAACAATACAATCTGGGCTGTTGTAAGTTCGTCAATACTATTCGGTGCTTGTTTCTACTGCAGTTGAAACTGTGTTTGGCAGTTCTTCTGGTCTTACAAGATAAGATCTAACCCTTAAACGACTCTTGAGAGCTTTAACACTCCTTCCATCTACCACAAGGTTGCTTTATTTTTTCACTTGTTTAATCGACCTGATTTTGGTTCATTATTTTTGACCAAGGAAAAAACTTGTTAATACCCCTCAAAAGTTGTTGTTTTATGTTTCAAGATAAGTATGTTTCAAAAATCGAATTAAAAAACTCTGCCTTCCAAAGCTTTTTCCCAAAACCACTGGACCAAAATCTACAAAATTTGGCTGAATAATCCAACATTGATTCGGAATGTGCCAAAATCTACAAAATATTTTAAGGCTGAATAATCCAACATTTATTTTCGAATGGTTTTATTCAGTAATCTCCAAATACACGATGATCTTGATCATTCAAATCCTAAACATTCGGATATATTTAAGGATTAATCTAACAAAAAATTGAAATCCCAAAACTTTCGAGTTTTTGGTTTGATTCAGATGGAAATTTGAAGGATGCTGTACAAATACACGATGACATCTCTAATCGGATTTTTCATAATCCACAATCTCATTTAAACATTCGCGAACAAGTGAAGTGGTTTTCTATCTTAGCGAGTTAAATTTCAGTAATTCTATTCGCGGATTTCTAGTCGTGCCCTATAAAGGGTATTGTAGGCGTTCCGATATCAGCGTTTGTAATATTTAATTTAATTTATGGAAGCGTTGTCTCTGGTTGTACAGTTCAGTCAGGAATTCTGGTAATCCACGTAGGGGGAATATCGACCATAGATATAAAACAAACCTTTGTATAATAGTTTGCAGAATTTTCCTAATGAAACTAGTAAGTTCAACCTTGCACAACTTTATGATGTTGTGTTTACGTTTCCTAAGCACTTTGAGTTGACCATCACGTCTAACAATTATTTCGCTTCTATGATAAACATTCAGACTTATCAAAGACGAATGAAGAATGTCAACAACAGCAGGTTAACCTACAAAAACGTAAACAAATAACGCGATTACGATTAAAACTTCAAACCGATTTGAAAATCAATAATAACTGGTGTTTTTTAAAATTTACCAAGTTCCGTAATGTTAATAGTTTTTGAAGATCAGCAAATGTTTTTATGAAAGATACGGTACCTATGTGTAGCAGATAAATCCAAAACTTTAGAAAACCCTAAAGTTGTTAACTGAAATGATCATTTGAAATGATAAATGATTTGCATTGGAAACATTGAAACTAATTGCCTATAATAGTAGAGTTATGTGAATGTCTTTGAATTATTCTGAATTTAATTTTTTGTTTTTTGAAGAGCTGCCTTAAATAGGTTGTTGGACTCTTGAGGGTTTCCCAAAATTTTAATTGTTTGCGATTTAATGAACTTATAACCCTGTTATAGTTTTCAGTGTATTCATAGTTCACGCTTTTTCTACCAAATAAATTCACATAAAACAATTGTTAAGGAAATGCGACATTCCGTTCGGTCGTTATTGTAAAATTTCTTTTACACGGTATCGTGAAAATGTCGAATTGATTTTTGAACCATTACCGCCTACAATGTGGTTTCATCCGTTCGTCACTGCGGAGTTGTCTTTTACCGCCGACACACAAATTGGACCACCCACCAAACGAAACTTTTCGCTGCCTCCAAAGAATCGGAGCAGAACAAACGCAATCAAAGTTAAAAACAATTAACAAAGCACAAAATTAAGTTCGTCACGAGAGACGAATCCGAGACCGGGGAATGACGGAGGGAAGGTTGTAAAAGCTTTGAAATCTCCTTTGTCGGCTGACACCTTTTTATTCAGCCCGGAAGATTACGTAAGAAGATGCCGCAACGGAAAACGAGTTGGGATTGTTGCAGGTTTCTTTTAAAGGTGACTTTTACATTCTCTGTCATCTTCTGTCTCTTTGATTCTGTTCTATGCCGACGTGATTTCATTGTTTCGCCGGCTTTCCATGATGTAATCAAAGACGGAAAAGTATTGTC
The DNA here is from genome assembly GCA_031894815.1 of Creontiades dilutus. NCBI lineage: Eukaryota > Metazoa > Arthropoda > Insecta > Hemiptera > Miridae > Creontiades > Creontiades dilutus. The sequence goes on along the minus strand of JAVIWC010008114.1, from coordinate 265,036 downwards.
GATTTATGATTGTGTTAAATGTGAAATTAGGATGCGGAAAAAGATTTTCTTGAAGATGCTAATAACAACAGTGACAATCCATAAATTCCCCATGTGCATACAACGTTAGATCACTTTATTATTTGGTATTTATGAAAGGATAGTGTGTGATTGAGCACGGATTTATTCCCCATTTTAAATCCTTTTTGAGAAATAGTTTTTGGTTTATTATTCAATAATAAAACATTGTAATCGCTCTTGAAAAAAAAATGCTAACCCCCCTGAAAATTTCATGGTTTACGTTTCAAAGGGTGTAGAATCCGAATCTGCAATAAAAAATTTTCTCTCACTTAATTTAAATTGCCCTTTAAGGGTTGTCAAAGTTTTATAAAATCCCTAAAAACCTCAAAAAAAAGTCAAGGCGGCCTGAATTTGGACTTTTTTTGAAGAAATTTCCGTGAGGAATCGAATGAGCCCCTAACCAGGTCCGTAGGTAAAAACATTCCCGATGTATGGCCCGATTTATGGTGCCAACATTTGCTTTATTTTGGTTTATTATTGTTTTTATTTGATATCAGTAATTAGTGATGTAGTTGTATAGTAATGTAGTAATGTGGATACTGGAGTGAACTCCTGAAAGGCTTTGTAGCCGATACGCGGGTTGAAGCATTCTGATATGCATGAAACGCTGCAAATTCTTTCACTGGGGTTTTGGTTTATAATTGTGACGTAGTGATGTAGTAATGTGGATACTGGAGCGAACTCCTAAAAGGCTTTGTAGCCGATACACGGGTTGAAGCATTCTGAAAACCATTAAAAAAAAACGCTGCAAATTCTTTCACTGGGGTTTATTATTCAATTGACTTGCGTTCATGATTTGAATTTCTACTAAGCTTTGGAATGTGTGTTTCACAGGGGATAGAGTGATTATTGAATTGTAGGAGGCACACAAATATGATCAACTGAACAATCCAACTAGGTATTTTGGTTGAGAACAGATTTACGTGCTCTATGCATATCTCCTGAAATTCAATAATCGCTGTATCACCTGTGAAACTCGCACACTCCAAAGCTTAGTAGAAATTCAAATCATGAACTCAGGCCAATTTAATAATAAACCCCAGTGAAAGAATTTGCAGCGTTTTTAAATTAGGATCCAGGGTACTAAACTGGTGATGGTATTAACTGGGTCTATTCACACGAACAGGCTATTGATTGGACCCAATAATATTGGATCGAATTCAAAAGAGAGTTTAGTTCACAGTTGTGTTACATCATCTGTAATCTTCCCATCAATAAGTCTCCGTTCCACAAGTTTGTTTCGACAATGGATTAGAAAACATTTCAGAGGGAATTTGTTCCCCATTTTAGTACAGTGCGTCAAGTGCACCTATGTGCTCGTGTATTCCTAGACATTAGGAGCTAGAAGATTTGTGAGTAGCTTCGTAGAGTGTTGATATTTTATTTCCAATTTCTCTGTGAAATTTCAAACGTGCAAAGCCATTGAGCCCATTTCGTTGAGCATTGGAGCCGTTCAGATCGGTGACAAATCGTTCTGAACGAAAATTATTTCCCTGTTCGTTTCTGCTAATTAAATTGTAATGAAACGTACGCTTTTGACTTTGAAACTTAAGGTTTGCATGGAGTTCGAAAAACTTCAAGTAACATGATCGGCAATTGTAAAAGTGAATAACTATGGAGATAATAGGTTTCCTGGTTTCAAAGCCATCCCACGAAGTTGATGATAATAACGTCCCAGCACAAGAGCTTGAAACAGTTCGAACACCGTCAAGTGCCCAGTCTGCACGAATGGGCAAGTTTCGTAGAATTTGTATATCAATAGAATGAGTGATGTATGTTGGAACAGTATGAATTCAGGTAGTAGGATATGATAGTATCCCCATGATATGCGCTGCCTATTAAAATTTCAGAGTTTAACCCATTTCTGAGGGCCTGTTACCCACCATTTTGGGTTGTTCTGAAAAGCTTTCAGCGACATCTTCCACTTACTGCCATTGGAAGATTCGCTCAATATTTCGTGCAATTACAGGTACCTAACTGCCAGGTATTTCAGAAGCCCTCTCACGTAACAAATCAAAAGACCTAACGAAGGTTGAATTGAACAAAGAACTTGAACAACCACATGGAGCATCGAGGTTTTTCAGTGGAAACGTTTTCTCCGTAAACTCGATAACTGGTCTTGAGAGGGTGCCGACGCGATTGGCTTCATTTGTTAATGAACGGCGGTTGGATTGAGGCACATACCGATACTGCAGAGCTCAGGCGGCTGTTTGCCCAATCAAATGATTTTTAATTACTGAAGCTCGCTCAAGAAGTCGTTCTTCTCAAATTCCCATCCAATCGTCACTCGAGAGAGATTGTTTTTCTTTTAATGGGAAATACGGTGGTAGAAAATGGTAAATTCACGATGAAAGGGCGAAAGGGTTGAGGCAAAAAGAGAAACACAGAACATGCAGTAGAAATTTAGTCAATTCCCACGAAAATAGTGTAATTAAAAGAGTAACGTTATATCGATTCCAATAAAGAGCCACCCTCAACTACGCAGCGCAAGTACAATTACCTTCTTCTTCCCCCGCAGAAGCATCTGTATCTCACTTTAATAACACAACCTACCTTGATTGAGAAATTCTGAGATCACATCCGAGATGCATATCTTGTGTTTCGATATCACGAGAGAATAGTTAGAGAGTAGTTTTTAATTGAAGATGAATTGAAGTAACATATAGACAACAAGTAAATTGAGATTAGATCTTCTCAGTTGAAGCAGCAGATGCCGATACAGTTATAAGGGTTCTCTGCCGTGAAGAGATAGTCGGACTTAGAGCTCGAGGAAAAGAAGAAGGGCTGGCAGCTAACCCCAAGAAGAAGTTCGTGGAGGGGGTTGTAGTTCTCAAAGCTGATACAGGTAATAGAACAGTAATTATAACCAGAGATTACTACACTGGATCAACTTTAAAATTCTTCTTAAAAAACTTCAATTTCTGATCCTACCATTAAATAACAAAAATTAGTCCGCCATGTAGTAAATAGATCACAAAATGTTTTAAAAAATATGGACAAAAGAAGCGTTTTAGAAATGAACCCACAACCCCCAGACTATCTCGTCAGACTGTCATAGGAGTTTGAGGCCAGTAGTGTTATTTATCTATTTTTAGAAATTATTATTACTACATCACAAGGTTAGTGCAATCAAAACAAAAACAATAATAAGCCAAAAAAAAACGGAAATGTTGGCACCATAAATAGGGCCTTGCTTGCGGATATCTCTGTGGAAGCCACACCTTTAACGAATGCAATAATCTCTTGTATTGGTATAGGTGTGCGAACGATATTATCATCCTTTTTTCAAGGAACGAAAAACAGTTAAATTCGTTTAATAAAAAATCAATAAATTGGATACTTTCATGTTCACCATTAAGATTCAATTTGGAGGAAATACCATTTTCGAATATCACCATTCATAATAACTCAAATACCCCACTAGTACATAAACACTCAGCCTATCATTAATAGGACACTATCTATACCGATACAGGAGCGAAATTTATCTTAAGAAAAATGTAACATTGGGTTGAGAGCTCATTGACACAGTTTGGAATAATGTTCTTAGAAAAAAGAACAAGGAAAGGATATCAACTTTGAACTGGGGAAGTAACATTACAGGAAAACAATGGATCACAAGATAAAAGTGGTGTTTGTAAACTTAAATGCTCCTATGGATTTGAATATTGGAAGCAGACAGGTAGAAAATTTAGGGAAAGAATAAAATAACATCAAGGAGATTTTAGGGATAACAAAGGAGAGTTGCCAATTATCTATTAAAATCCAGCCAAAATTTCAGTTTTAATTTGAAAATAAACACATTATAAATCGTACACTCCTGTTCAAATTGAGGTGTTTTTAAATGTCCTAGAAAAAAATTAATTATTTAAAAGTGATAAATGTTAAGCAATAAGAGGTAAATGTTTTAAAGAGGATATTCTAGATACATTCCCCCATTAATAGGTTCATATCTGAAATAGCTCTGACTTTTCCTTTTTCTATTTCTTCCGATTTTCTTGTGTTTGTTGTATTACCTTTATCTGTTTTTCCCCCAATATTGTTCGATCCCCCCTTTCTCCTCCCCGACCAATAGAATTACATCTCTTCCCACTTTTACAGAAACCAAACGATTTGATGTTCTCCACACCTCTTGATCAATGGGATTAAAGCTCCCTTTCACAAGACTATCTAATCACCGTTTTCTCTAATGTACATTCAGAAATTGTAATCACCTCCGACTTAACTTTGGCAAGTGTGCCATTATGACCTTCTCGAGATCTTCAACCCCTTACTTGCACGCTTACAATTTGAGTGGCACAGTGATATCTAGGGTGAGTTCTTTTACGGACCTCGGAATCATCTTCGATTCTCGTCTTAAATTCTCCCTGCATATAGACGGAATTTGCTCACGAGCAATGAGAAGTCTCGGCTTCCTGAAACGCCATACGAAGGGATTCAAGGATGTGGATGCCCTGGTTGTACTCTTCAATGCGTTAGTCCGTTCGATTCTAGAGTATTGGTCCATCGTGTGGTCGCCATACTATCAAAACGCTTCTGATCGAATCGAACGGATCCAGCGCCGATTCCTTCGTTTTGTCGCCTATGGGCAGGGTGTGAGCTGGCCTGATTTTGATCTGGATGAAACGTTGGCCTTCTGTAGATTGGTTTCCCTTAGCCAGCGTCGCCGTGTAGCAGATTGCATTTTTGTTATCGCCCTTTTAAGATCTGTGATCGATTGTCCTGAACTACTACAACGAATTGACATGAATACGCCTCAATGTCGTACTCGCTCCTCAAACCCCTTTTACGTAAGGACAACCCCTAATAATTACTTATTCAATAATCCTCTTCTTCGCGCCCTTCGATCCTTAAATCTTGTAGCGCCGAACAAAGAAATATATTTATTTTTCAATTCTTTGAGGCAGTTGCGACTAAGCTTAAAGAGCTACTTTCGTTAGCCAATATTAATTAAAACTTACATTTCCTCACTGATGACTTATCTTATTCTTTTCTATTGTTCTTTATTCTATTATCTATTGCCTTATTCTACTTGTATCGTACCATTATCCATTGTATATATTTTTTCTTATAATTGGGCTGTACATGCCCATGTAAACTTAAATAAATAAATAGAAAATAAATAAATCTGAACGTGATACCGTAGTATTGTTCGGACAGTTGCTGATAACTAGCTAGTGAAGCTTAAAAGAAGGTTTCAATCAAGTTACCTCAATTCACCTTCAATTTAAAACTAATCTCTCGTGATAACAAAACGCAAGATATGCATCTCGGAGGTGATCTCGAAATATCTCAATCAAGAATGGTTACGTTAGTAAAGTGAGATAAACATATCTCTGTGGTAAATATTGGGGCTGATTGTACTCGCACTGCGTTGTTGACGGTATTTATAACTAAACTAATAACTTCAAATTAAAAAAAACTTCCCATGGTCTTATGATAAGAATAACAGATCGTCTGCTCAGATTAATGGGCTACTTGTGGTTATTAAAGGAGGTTCAGGGTACAAATATAATCGAAAATTAGTACAAATCGAAATAAACTTGACCATCAGTTATCAAATCGTGTTTTTGGGCCATAAGCGAACTTGGTGAAAGAGCAATTTTCGTTCGTTTGGTGCTCTAAACTAGGTTTAGGATGTTTTGGACCGACCGATAGTTGAATGAAGATCATTGGAAATGTCAGTTAACAAAATGAGAAGACCAATAGAATTTGAGTTTGAATGGTACGCCTCCACTTTATTTAAATCTAGAAGTCTGGTAGGCAAATGGCGAACGAAGTTGCTTCCTAGTTATACTAACTCATTCAATATATCTTCTGGTGCATAGTTAAGAGAAAGTCTCAACCGGTATGCATCAATTGGAGATTTCAGATAGTAAGAGAAAAATCGAATGGGATGAGCTAAATCCAACCGTAATCAGAAGGAGGTTTGAGGAAGTTTGGATTTGATTAGGAGAGAAAGAATAAAAGAAGTTGAGACCGAAGGGCTGTCGGGAGGATTCATGATAGCTAATGAATAGCAATGCGGGCTTCTGGGACGACCGTAGCGGTGGGTAGCTGTAGGAGGAGTTAGGGGTTGAAGCTTAGGGGTAGGGGGTGGCGTTAAGGGGTGAGGGTTAGGGGTTGGTGGTTCTGGGAGAAGGGCGGAAAGGCTTAGCTACTCGGAGCAGAATCGCGAACCCCGCTACACCGCTCTTCCGGCCGCGATAGCCGACCTAACTCACCGCGGATCGACCGAGGCCCTTCGGTTCCCCGTGATAAGGGATGATGGAATTACCAGGTAGAAAACGAACGTCTACCCCGAGTTCTCGAATAACTTCCAAAGAGATAAGCGCAAATGAGAAATATGAGAGGGAATTTCAAGATTCACATACAAACGGGTCAGTGATTTGTGAAAGTTAGTAACGACCGACTAACATTACTGGCTTACAAGTAGTAAAGCTCGAGCATTGCAAGGATACTTTACAACATAATATGCTGTATATAATATAATTATTTATTATATAATTTAATAAACATTGGCTTGGGGAAAAATATACTTGACATTCAACACATTATATGTAATCTAGAGAAAACAAGTTTTCATCTCGTCGTAGCTGATGTATGAGCTCCAGAACTTTTCAGTTTTAAAATTTGCACTTTTTGCAATTTGGAATTTTGTTATGTTAAACATAACAACACTGCCAAGAAAAAAGTTTCATTGCAATAACACAATAACGCGACTTTACACTTTAGCAATTGAGTCGTAAAGAAAGTATAAGAACAGCATTTGCGATTCCCAGAACTACACCAAAATTACACAAAACCATAAAACCAATCCCATTTTTAGGTTAAAAATTGTAAAGACTTTATTAGGAATTTAAGTGTTACAGATCAATTGGGTGTTACTTTAGAGGGACCAAGGAAGCAATATTTAAAACCATCTAGATTACCGCTTATAACAAATTGGTCTGAAATAAAATGATGAATATATACAGAATAGATCTGAAATGCAAAAAGTGTTGAAGGGCCATCTTTATTTGGATTTGTTGAAGTCAGTATGCTAAAATAACATGGACTATGTATATGTGCAATATGATTTTTTTTTAGTTGCGCGTTTAGTTTATGTACAAATTTAGAACGCCAAGAAATGATATGAACAGTTTTACGTGTTATCGTGAAACAAAGGAAAGAAGGTTGGGAAGGAAGTCCAAGTGAGACAAGAAATGGGCCTCAATCAGTGATAATCATTATACTTTATCCAAAAATATTTATAATTATTATAATGATGATAGCGTGATGAATTTGATTTCGTCGCTAAGGTTTTGAAGTGGGTCGTTATTCATAAATGGAGCAATGTCGCTGGGGAAACGAAAGTTGTGCATAGAGGCCCACAGTAGTGAGGGAGTTCAGATCAATAAATAATTAATCTACAGAAATGTCATTAGAGTTACCAATTATCCTATAGCACAACAGTTCATACGCGGTGGTCAACACGCTGTGATTGTGTATTGGTCCATATAGACAAGCAAGCTCACAAGCTTTGTGTCCACACAATGCCAACTCTGTTTGCCCACCTCTCGAGACAGCAATTTGTCAGGAATAGACCACCGATTTTGGAATGATTTGTTTAATGTTTCATCATTAATTACACGGCGCAAAAGCCAATCGATCTATCAAGCCACCAATCAACTGGATAAACCAATTATTAAATTTTACCACTTTTCTTGTACTTTGTCACTTGCAATCACAGAAATGTTTTTACTTTCCGAATAATTTTCTCATTACTCAAAGGGTAACTCAAAGGAATACTGCTTCCATATTTGACTTCCCTTCCTAGCTGGTCCTTGGTCTACTAATTATCGAACGTGTATTCATACAAGAACATATCATGATAATCTCACTCTGTTTTTAATAATGACTTATGGCATCACAAGTAGATACAACGATATCAATCATAAGACTAAACACAAAAATGTTTTAATAGCTTCACTCCCTCGAACAACAATAAAATTTACGTGCTTTGCAGGGAATCATAACATCATCCATAATGATTTTGGGCCTGCCTCTTTGAATCGATCCAAAGATCAGCAGCTCGTAAGCATGAACCACACGTCTCGTCCTGATGGTCTTCATATCCTGAATACAACGTCTATAAGTTTCTTGGGAACGGCCAGGAACCAACCTACAAGCTTTGCAATTTATGGTTCGAGACCGATTTAGTAGAGGGATTCCAGTAAGGTAACGTTAGTTTGTTTCCAAATACCACAGCAGCTGGTGAAAATACAGTGGCAGCATGTTCCGTGGCTATTACAGTATTGTATCAATTTAAAAAACACTGAATTAAAAAGTGGGGAACACACTTGGGGTTACCTGGCGCCTTCCCTTGGGCTTATGGAAGTAGAGGATGATTTAGGAAAAAGAATGGGATGAAACGAATTCTCCTATAAAATTACAATCTGATGTGGGTGGTGATAACGAAAAGCAGTGTAAGAGTGATGCTAAACTCGATTCACTCCATGACTCTGTTCCTATACCACACCCCGCGCCATCACTTTGATGTTAATGGGCACCACTCCTCTCAGCTCAGATGCCGCTTGCCGCACGTCATTCCAATCATATCTAGTTGTGCTACTCTTCCAGTTTTTGCACGTGTACACGATGCCACTGATAACTAAGTGACCAAGTCCCTACTTTCTGCTTGCCAACCGCACCATGACATAAAATCCAGCTACCATAAATCCAGGTACATCGCTGCACTACATGATACAGGTTCTTATTTATAATGCATACACGAAAACTTCAGTGTTCTGCCTCGCCATTCATCTTAATGCAAGCCCCCCGGTATCAACAATGTTCCCATTCCCGCTTTAAATAACGAACGTGGAACTCTCGTTGCGCATGTCCAAATGGATATTTCCCTCGCTATTCTCGGTTATATTAGAAAAGCCCTTTTCCATTCTGTTATAAACGGGGTGAAGGCTCAATCCTGAAATCCGTTGAGTTACGAAAGTATTGCGAAGCATTTTCTAATACTAGAACTTCTATCGATACTCGGCGGTCTCGGGGCATTTTATGAAAATCGTCGGATAAAAGCTACCGTTCAATTCATGACCTCCTCTCTCTCTATAGGATTAATAAACGAAGGAATCCCTTGGCGGATGAGTCTAAATATCGAATAAATATTCCTTCAGATTCCTTTAAACATTATTCCGGCCTTTTTTATCGCTGAATTCTCAATGCTGACCTCAATCACGCGCTTCGAAGAATAATACCATCGTAACTCGTAAGCAGATTGAAAACGGAAATATTTAGTACAGATACACGTAACTACAAAGTTACTCAAGCCATTACAATTGTTCAAGTACGTACTTGGTTAGTAGTACATCAAGTAGGTACATTATTTTTTTATAATGCATTTATTTAAGAAAAAAAATACAAAAAAGTACAAAATACAAAATGCAAAAAAGTACAATAAAGCATTCCTATATGTGTTCACCACTCAATAAGTAAAAAACTTGTGCTGAGGGGTGGAGTCGCGATTAGTTATAACTAGTAGTCGGTATAGTTACTACTAGTTTATTAACCTAGTGTATTTTTGAGACCGCAAATACACTAATTGTATCTATTTCACTTGAAAATTTCCCGGCAGATGTATTCTTTAATGCGACGTTTGAAAGCTGATAATTTATTAAGTTTCTTTAAATCATTTGGTAAGCTATTGAACATTTTAATACCTGTATATGAGAAGAAAGTGTGACTCTTAGTAGTGTATCTAAAAGGCAGCTTCAATATAAGGTTCCCAGGTGACCTCGTTTGCCCATCACGTTTCTCAAACTTGGATAAGTGTTTGAATATATGTATAATATAATATAACCTTAAACGCGTTGAAGGTTTCAGCGGTGGGAAATCTCGCTTTCTTACAGAGTAAAATTTTAATAATTTTCTTCTGAGTAATGTGTAAAGGACCTAGGTAGGTTTTGTAGGCTGATCCCCACGCAAGAAGCAGTAGGAAATCACAGATTGCACAAGAGCGTGATAAAACATGCTGAGGGTGCCCATAGACATAAAATTTCGGATTTCCAGGCACCTCTGGAACCTCCAGAGCACCCTCCAGGCACCTATGATCTTGTAAAGTCACACACATTGTCAATATGAAATTTCGAGGACAGACATTGATCTACAACCACCCCTAAGTACTTTGTTTGTGGGAACTGCTTGATACATGGGCAACTGCAATCACTTGCAGTACAGGTTGACCTTTGTAGCATTATCAGCATTATCAGTCCCTAGAATCAAATAATAAAATGCTGCGAATGTTTATTACCTATTTCTGTGATGGTTAGTTCTTCTACAAGTAGGTCCTCAACATAAATATAATGTACATACTCGTCTAAACTCTGCCGTACACTGTAATTGTATACCGGACTTCTCAAACCAGATCCATTCCCGATTCCTCTCCTTTAGTTAGTATAGAAAAGTTTTCACCTTTATCGTATTCGCGAAATCATTTCTAAACCTATTATTGAAACATGTATTTCGGTTTCCAGGCGATAGGACTACTTTTTCACAAATATAACTTCGTAAACATTGACAATAAACTACTCCCACTGTGTGCAACAACAGCTGATATTTAAATCCCAAAAATTGTGCAATATACTGATAATCGTCTCTGTCCCATGAATAGAAATACTGAAATACACGATAAAATAGAACACCCATCCATCCTTCACTCGTGCACAAAGTTTGTATATATTTAATACACACACGAGTTTTTCATAAACCCAGATTCAGAAGGAACTGTTCAAAAGTCATTGCACTTATAATAGCTCGTTCGATCATCACATGACTCTATGCGACAAAGCACGTTCACATTCACATTCGAGGACGTTATTCTTTTCTTACAAAGTTCTATCCCTTAGGGAGAAAGAACGACTTAACGTCGAACGGTCTCTGTGGGTTCAGTCGGTTTTGTTTCCTCCGACTTTTGAAAAGCAGAACAATGAATACACATTGAAGAGGTAACATCTATATGCCTTGGTAGATTACAAATGTTTATTTTTGAAAAAAAAAAAAAATAAATTGCATGAACCTGTGTATTTAGTTTTAATTTTTTTTCAACCTATCGTTGTTCCCAAACATTCGAAATGAAGACGACGAAATTAGGTAGAAATTTCCATATCTAGGGTAATTCACTTTTAGAAATAAAATGAAAAAAGGTTGGTATTTTCAAAAACTCAATCATTGTTTTTGAATCGCAATTTTCCAATCTTTTCAATTTGAAAGAGTAATGTTTTCAAAGATAATTCTTTTTTTTCAAATGGAAATAATAGCCTCATAGTGGGGGGAGGATAAATAAACCTGTTTCATCCCAATCTTGTTCACTGAATTATTCTCGCTACCACAGATTTCATGGAATTAAAACAGCCTAATTCAAATTAGACTAATCCAAGAATATCCCCCGTTTACTTCGTTCGCAGATACCAGCAACCAACATGTACCTTCATCTCATTTTCACTCACCAAATACATTTCTGTATCATGTTTGAATGATAATCAACAAGAATCCTACATAACTTGCTGAATTTAAATCATTGCTATTACTATCAAGAGATCACTTGAGAAAACATCCAGAAAAATTACAGTAAAACAGCTATTAGTACACACAGAAAATTCATCTTATTATGAAACACGCTGTGAAGTATTACAAAGAAGTTGATAATTTCTGTCCTAGAATAACCCTTGTGAGTTGATGGAATGGTATTTTGGTTATGGAATTTCGGTTTATTGATTAGCTATTGCCAATTCGACAGGCCTGTCTCAGTTGGAACTGGATCTGATGCGTGGGGTAAAATTATTTTTCAAAAGAAATGTAATTTTGGTTCACAATTTTCAATAAGGACCTTTGTAGTCGACCGAAAAGCAGCATTTTTTACTCTACCTCAAAATTTATTGTTTTACGTTTTAAAATGTTAGTATCTGAAAATCAAATTTAAGAAAAACCATCCGCTCAGAGCCGAAACTACTGAACGAAAGTTCATGAAACTTACGTCAAAAATGAGTCTAGTTGAGAATGAATTCCCACAATTGATCTCATTGAATGCTGAAATTTATAATTTCCGAACATCAAAATCTTTTGAAATAACACCATTGATTTTATATTCGTTATATATAGACGTGCCTCCAAAGAATCGAATGAGCCCATCCGGACCGCTTTACGTTCATTTGTCGGCTCTCGTGTAATTTGAGCATCGCATCAGCTGGTATAATTGCTGTGGGATTTTGTTTCAGGTTTTCTTTTGGTTTATTATTCAATAATAAACCATTGTAATCGCTCTTGAAAAAAAAATTGTAACCCCCCTGAAAATTTCATGGTTTTACGTTTCAAAGGGTGTAGAATCCAAATCTGCAATACAAATTTTTCCGTCCGTCCGCCGCACGCCGTACGCACGATTTCTCCCAAACGGCTGGAGCAAAATATCTGAAATTATCAGGAAAAATCAATATTGATCCGACAACGCCCCAATTCTTTAGCCAGTACTCTCACTTAATTTAAAGTGCCCTTTAAGGGTTGTCGAAGTTTTGTTAAATCCCTAAAAACCTCAAAAAAGTCAAAGCGGCCTAAACTTGGACTTTTTTTGAAGAACTTTCAACGAGAAATCGAATGAGCTCTTCCCCAGGTTCGTAGCTCAAACCATTCCCAATATACGGCCCGATTTATGGTGCCAACATTTGCGTTTTTTTTTTTTTGGTTTTTTTTTTTTTTTTTTTTTTTTTTTTTTTTTTTTGCTATTGTTTATGTTTTCATCGCAATAACCTAGTGATGTAGTGATGTACTAATGTGGATACTGGAGTGAACTCTTAAAAGGCTTTGTAGCCGATACACGGGTTGAAGCATTCTGATACGCATGAAACTCTGCAAATTCTTTCACTGGGGTTTATTATTCAATTGGTTTGCGTTCATGTTTTGAATTTCTACTATGCTTTGGAGTGTGCGTGTTTCACAGGTGATAGAGTGATTATTGAATTATAGGAGGCACACAAATATGTTCAACTGAACCATCCAAATAGGTATTTTTGGTTTTGGTTATTTATATGACATTGTTACCTCAATAAGAAAAAACCTACTTGATCAATTGCAAAATGACATGCTGCCAGGCTGTGGAAAAGTGAAAGGTTCCAGAAGCTGAGGTGACACTGGTGATCCTTTTGTAGAAATGAACTTCCAAGAGTATATTCCATAATAGGTAATTATTTCTACAATAAAAAATTGTGTTTGGAAACGGTCAAATTTTAGAAGGAAACCATTTGAATATCATTGTGTACTGTATACTGTGCATTCCATAACTCCATAACTAATAGCAGTAATGGATGAAATTTCGCACAGTGAGCAGGATCAGCAATGCAAGATGTGCAAAATTTTAGATTTTTCTGTTAAGTAGAAATGATTCTGGAAGTTTTACATGGGCAAATAAGGAAATGCGGCAGGGTAATTTCTTTCTGAACCACTCTGTGTAGAATTAGTGTGAGGACCGATTTGGTATCCAGTTTTCAGCATGGGCAAATGTTGTTGAATGAAACAATTTCCTGATGGGCAACATCTACACAACCTTCACGCCACGTACCCTCAAAACCGGGTAGTGCAGCAAAGAACGCTTTAAATGCTCAAGCATGTGAATACTTCTATCATGATGCAGTTGATTAATGTCATCGCTGATGTGGCTTTCCTCTTCAGATGTTTGATGTTATGATAATGCAGTTATTCAAGTGACGCCTGATTACATGAATTCGTATGCAAATGCTACTTCGATAGCCCGGTATTACGATCTCTACAAATAAAAAAAACGAAGTAGGATGGAACGTTGTCTATATTTCCACGAAAGTCAAGATTTACACTGTTGAATCGATTTCGACCGTTAGGTCACCATCAGTAACAAACATGAACTGAAAGTACATCACAGAAAGTATGTCTTATATAGGATCGAGTGAGAGGAGATTGAATCCTATTGGCTCAAGGAAGTGAAAGGGGCTGGGAGGACCAACCAATGCCACTCAAGGCTTACAAAGTGAAAGGGGCACAAACAGTATCATTATGGAGAGGCGGAGCCAAACTTATTGCAAGAAAGAACCCAATAATGGTGAAATATTTCGAGGAATGACATCATTTAAACATTTTCCTGACCTATCACTTTTAACAATTTCGAATTTTCCTAGCACATCCAACCCCTTTTGAGGAAATTCTACATATTGCCTGTTTGTCAGATCAAAAATAAAGCTATGATTGGACTCATTCAGATGATTTGCAAAGGCAGAATCACCTTTGTTGTCCCTGAAATCCATTTCGTGCTCTTTTATTCGTTCCCTAAATTTCCTACCAGTTTGACCACACTATCGATCTCTACGTTGGTATTCGCTTGCCTCCCTACCTGAAAATCATGATTTTAGATTTTTCCCAGTTCCTTTCAAAAACCTAATGGTGCTGGTAATCTGAAACTAATATTTCTTCGTCGTAGATTTGAAATTGAGTTACAATGTTACAATGTAAGACATGCAAGGTATGCAATCGTGTCTCATGTAACTATTATCAGGTTCAGTTTTGATGAGTCGTTTTATTGGGAAGGTCGCTATTGTTTCCATAGCCTCCGGTTTCGTCCATTTCGAAATCTTCCAAGAGCAGGATCTGTTTCCACCCCCTTGAAACCGGATTTAGGATTAATTGAGCTGAACTAATTAGGTCCGTGCGAACAAGTCGACGAATCGTCTGGGACCCCCTACCGCTTTGGGTCGAACCGATATCCATCAAGGGAGTTCCCATTCATAAGACCGCGGGAAGGCTGGTCACTGTTTACGCTGCAAAGTCCATACTGTGGCCGAGAACTAAGGCCAGCGGCTGACTGAAAGGGCTCTTAACTTTACCTATGGCCTTAGAACCGCGATAGACTCTGGAAACAGGTTTTAAACGAGAGTTAGCTTAACTTCTCTCCCGTCGTTAAAACCGATAGTAAATGGGTAATTGGGTAAAAGGACGAACATCTGACGGGAAGCTCCCCATCACTAGGGACGTTCCGATACCGCTTTCGCTACGATATTTGGTATCGAATCGGTATCGAATCAATGGTATCGATATTGATACAGTATCGAAAGAAAAGTATCGATATGGGTAGTTTCGAATGACAAACTCAACATAATTGACTAGGAACCTCGGAAGCCAAAAATTCCAGACAAAACCAGACTTTGTGATCACACAAGAGGAAATAATATAATAATAAAATAATACATACAATATATACAGGAAAATAATACAGGTAATTCAAAAATAAAAAACATAATAGTATAAGTAGGTAATAAAAAAGGGTCTGAATAAAAGATTGATCCTACCTATTTTTGTCCTATGGTCGAGGAACATACAACAACAGTCAACAATACGATAGCAACATAGTAATAACAACAGCAACACTAATAACGATCGATATAACACTAATCATTGTCGATATCAAACTGATAAACTGACTGGTTCGATTCGACCACATTGGAAACACCACCACCAAAGTTGCGTCTTTTAAAGCAAGTTATCCACTAGCCCACTACTTTCCAAAACTGAGAAAGTTTCAATATTGTTGAAAATTAGATGTTACGAAAATTTAGAATTATGTTCACCAAAAGGAAGTACTCATTCGATACTTATCGATACTGAAGATTTTCTTTCGAACATCGGATGATTCGATACCGATACGATACCTGCAGTATCGAAACAAAAGTATCGATACCTACCCATATCGGTAGTATCGGAACGTCCCTACCCATCACTTCCTCCATTTGGAGAGAGATGTACTCAGTCATATTCCACTCTCAAGAATGTTGTTTTTTAATCGTGTAGTAAGCTTATACCGGGACCTCACTGACTGAAAGTAGCGGCCCTTTAACTTACTTATTTTCCAGTAAAGGCGGGAAGTAACGTTCACTCAAAAGCGTTCTCTAGAGTAGACTTAACATTGAGTTTATTAATGTCGAATTTCAATTAAATATATTTCTTAGCCGTTTAGTCGATTTTACTTTCCCAACAAAGTATGGTGAGTGGTCTTGAAAGGGTTGACCACCTAAAGCATTTCCACTCCTTGTTAGATCGTTAATAAGCATTAATATTTGTAAGGTTAGGGAGTGTTGCTTTCCTAACTGAGTAGGAAGTAATGTTCAACATATACAGCCGCCGAACTTATAATCCTAACTTGTGAGGTGATGGAATGGTACAGTTGCCCCTTCCGAGCAGGTGGATGCATTACTATGCTCCGCCACGGAGGATGACACAGACGCTTGCAGGCATCCGATACATCTCCCAAGGCGACAGATTCTAAAATCGGGAAGGGGCCAACTAACCATATCCATCACAAACTCCGGTACTTCGACAAAACTCCGGTAAATGTACAAAAACTGACCAGCGCACACAGAGATCGAGGCTGGGAGCTCTCACTCCAAAGGTAACGTGCAATGCTCTACCGGTGAGTCATAAAGATTCATAACAATTGATGATCAATAAAGAGTTAAGAACAAACCAATAACGAAAGCTGTGACTGCTGATCCCAGATGTCCATATAACCTCCTGACCACACATTCAGTCATGAAGTAAATGGGCTCGAATCATTTACTCATTAAAGACAAATGATCTGCAGAAAACTCGTGATAAATTGTTTTGTAATAATTACAGGGTTTGGTAATAATATGTTGGTAGCACTGTATAGTTTTATCTTGGTAGGCCTGCGGAAAGGTTTTTATCTCTGTTCGGCCGAAAGTAAAAAGAAACTTTCCATCGCATGGCGTGCCGCATGCAAATTTTTCCCAACTACAGCTGTTTTGATTATAGGTATGTTATTTCTGTACTGAGTGACCTGTGGTTTTCTTGTCGGTTTCCGACTTTCCGTTGTTATTAATTCTTTCTTTTCTCGGCCCTTGTTATTCTTTAAAATTCGACGGTGTCAATTTCGAGCTTGACTTTAACGTGTGATAGCGATTTACACTCTCTTTGTGTCAAGTTGCATGCAACGAATATTAATTGTTCATAACCATATATTATTTAATAAACCAAAAGAAAGGGTGGATCATAATCAAGTTTGAAACTGTTAATTACAATTCCGGTCCAAAATCAAAGGCCGATTTTTTAATCAGATAGTTTCATTCATTATGGTTTGTTATTTGCAATTATGAAACTTTTAAATCGAATAAGGCGAAACCAAAATTATCCTCTTCCCCAAAATATGTTACTTAACATCTCAAGATGCATAGTCACAAAACCAGCTTATAAAATCCTTCTGTCTAGAGACAGCTGTTCTTCTCTATAAACGTCATTTAATCCAATCTTGACTATCTTGTACTAATTAAATGGCATTTTCCTATCAAAAAGTCCAGTATTTAAATTTTAAGTTTTTTGCCCTAATTATTTACCAATGGCGTTTATCGGTATTGGGTACCGATATACGTCAAAGCTAGGAGTCCCTCGTGTATACCGTGTTACTTTACATGCATCGAAAGAATAATAAAGCACCCGGAGCAGCTGAGATAAAATAGCTGTAATTAACGAATACATCAACAGTTTTCTCAATTCAGTTCTAAAACAGTCTCCATGAAAACGAGCTACTCAAAATTTAAAATTGGCCACTGCAGTGAGAATGTCCGAGCAATCTGGGGTACGTCCAGCATAAAACTCAATATCTAGATTGTGCATTACTTGTAGATATAAGCAAATTGAAACGAGCGAGGATTGTCACGAATGGTAATCATGTTTCTAATGGCAACTTTGCGAACTGTTCTGTGTTCTTTCACTCCTGCGTCTGACATCCTTTATCAATTTAAGATCAGTTTGACTGACCTTTCAGACTCAGTTCTGAATGGGGTGGATTTCGCCGGAAAAGTCTCGTCTAATGCGTTTTTTACGACTCAGCGCATAACGTAAAAGGTACTTCGGGTATCGATTTTCTCCTTTACTGTGGAGTTTGTGAGTAAACATAAAATATAAGTCAAAATGTACTCGTAGGCGTATGAAAGTATATGTGTTGAGTGGCAGGATGGTAAACCAAGAGCGATTCAGAAGAAGGTAACATCATTGTAGTGTTGAGAACAGATCATTGGGTGCTCATATGCATGCACTTTTTGGTCCGTTTTATAGAAAATGTTAGTTCGAAGAATCGATTACGTGCCTTGAGTTTATCTGAACTCTCAAAATGGTGCTATTTGAACGATCCAAGTGACCCTTCAGTCCTGATAAATCTACCTCTTGTGATATAATGTCACATTGTTGAAGAGATTTCCTTTGTCCCTATTGCCTCGTTGGCGATACGCGTTATTTAAGATGCTCGAGTGATGTAGTAACTTTCTTTATGGAGTAATCCGTATCCTTTCCAGATTTCAACCACATGGGTAGCCTTAATTGGGTGTCTTGCTTGATTGCTTTGGAAAGCGCGTCAAGCTCATCCTTACCTCACTTTTGCATGTTTTTTGTGGGTTATTGGGGAAGGAAGCGTAAGTATTCGCGAGATAAAAATTAATGAAAATATATTTGAAAGTAGTTTGTATTAACGGCTATATCTTTCTTCGTACAACAACATCAATAATAATCATAACATCATAATAATCTTCATGCCTTCTTCCTCATCTCTCAATCCTACTAGCATGGATTTTAACAACATGGAAAGGCATTTTTTCTAGCACCTACATTTTTCATTGGAACGTTTTAGGGACAAGGCTGGTTCACTCGCACAATCTTCGCATAATGTGCGCACCTTAATAGTACGTAGGACAGCAAAACAATTTGAATCACACTCTCTCCCTCCAGAGGTACAATATGAAGGGTGGGAAACTGTGAAGTACATTATCGAGTTCAACTCCAAATGAGTTTTTGCCAGGGGGTTCTTTAACCCCACCCCGCAGTCAATCGGTTTTTTATATAACCGACTGGCTATTTGATGTAGTCAGCTAATCATATTACATTTGATTTGGTTTTTTGTACGGGGAAGTAGTCTAAACACTAACGCAAAAACAGACGCAACAGCCTTGCAGCTCCCTCATGAAGGGAAGTTCTGCACGGGGCAAATTTATTTTTGCTGCTTTTTCGCAGATAACCCTACTTCTTGCCTTACTCGATATTTCTAGGACGAATAAAATACTCTTAGTGAGGATTGTGATTGGGCATGGGTTCTTCAGGGTTAACTGGATTGGAACTCACAGACGCAATCCACTGTGCAGTTCCAAAGAGGAGAAGAAAAATCCTTCTATCAGCTCTTTTAATGTCCGCACTCGAAGCCAGATGGTTTAGAACTTTTAAAATGCCTATCCAGAATAGATACACGATCGTGTAGGGAGAATCCACATCCTGTTAATTTTTGGGTTTGGCTCCGAACTTGGAGGTTACTGCAAATGGAGCTGATCAATAAATCACGGGTTCGCCAAACTGGCACTTCTAAGAGTTTAATGATAATTCATGCTAATGAAAATGAAAACAAATTATTTCTTATATACCAGTACACACTACTTGGGTGGTTTTTGTTCGAATCCGTAATCATGTATTTAGATTCAGTTAAAAATAAAAATTCGATTCAGCAAAGTTGCAGTTCAAAATTATGTTCTTTGTCGAGGAGTGAAATCGATATCCTGAGGAAGCGTTTCATTTATTCAGATGAGCTTTCATTAGTTCCTTTCCATTTGCGCACCTAATCTTCAAATGCACGATAATGTGAGTGTCGGATGCAGAATAAAACATCACACTGCACTTTTGCAATGTTAAAACCCTCACGTTTGACGTGTAATCACCGACCGGGGCAAACGAAGTAAACACCCCGTGAGCCAGCGCACATTCATGCGAGGAAGCACAGCTAACTCAAGAAGCAGTTAGCAACTCAGCAGGGTCGCACGCGACCTGTCAAGGGTACTAATCAAGTAGAGTGAAAAGGCCGTGCAAGAGCTGTGAAAATACCTTTTCTTTTATCACGTAATTTGCGCCAATTAGGGAATAAAAAAAAGGAGATTGTGCAGCCGAAGCTCAACTTGGAGTCATTACATGCAACCGCGGAAATACTATGGAAAACGGGGAATCGAAAATAAACGGGCAGCATATTATTCGCTAATCATTCATTTGGATCATTCAACTTTCATAATTTTAAAAACATTTTTTTAAACTGCTCTTAGTTGGGGAAAACCCAATTACAAGGCGTAAGTTTGGTGCTATGGATACACTAACGGTTTAAAATTCATCAGAGAAAAAATCATATGAATCTCTATCACTAATCTCCTCATCTTAACACAAGGTTGTATACCTTTACGGAGTCCAAATTGAACAGCAACAGAACACAATATTAACGGAATAATAGCAGAGATTTTTCGAACGGTCCATTGTTAAAATCAAACCTGTGGTGACCATCACGAACTTTTCAATATGACTGAGCCAGCGGTTGCAAACTTCCCGCATATTTAAAATCAAGTTTTAGGCCTTGGAGGACGACGGACGGCCGATACAGATGTTGAATCTATGCACCTTGAAGACGGAAATTTGAGGTGGGTGTACAAAAGCTTATTATTATTTTTTTTAATGAGAGAAAAAACATTTATTGATCATCATATGGGGTGGAATGTTGGGTTAGTTGGGATTTGTGAAAAGTATAAATTGATATGCCAAAAGCTCGAAGTGGTATGTGCCAGAAGTTGAAATTGAGTCGCCGAAAGTTTAAATTGAAGCACAATTTTTAAAGTTTAAATTCAATGCAAGGCTCGCTATTTTTGCACATTCATCTCGGACGAGGTCATGTCCCTGTTTGATCAGGCCTCCCTTCATACAGTTAAGGGCGTGATTCATGTCCATGGGACTCCCGCATCCGTCGCACCACACTGGCAACCCTTTCGGTTCCCAGCCGTACCGAATGGATAGTGCATCGCGGAATTGGGATTGTGACAAGTCGAAGTTGTCTGGAGGACGCTGAGCCATTGGGACGCCTCTCTTGTTCTTCGAATGGTTCTTTGCTGCCTTGTAGGTAGTGATGCCAGGATCTGCTAGCTGGCTGCAAGCTCAGTGGCTTTACGTCGTGTAGCCACTTCTCGCAACTTTGACACCACAGCACCTTCATATTGGGCAACATCCAACGTGCTGCCATTTTTTATGGCTTTTTTATGCCATTTTTTATGGCTGTTATTGGAATTGTTCTAACGAAATGATCACGAATTGTTCCTACACATATTAGATAGAAAAGTGTGCCCAAGCGCAAACCCCTCATTTCGCGTACTACAGGAACAATATTACGCTTAATGCACACATTTATTACCGTTCTATTCTACATTAAATCATTCTGACTTGTCCTTTGTTTTCCAACAAACACCATTCGTTTATGTTCCAAAACACGACCCTCCACAAGACTTGGGTTTACTTTTTAGTTGTTTCTGCCGACATTAAGTTGTGCTAATTGCTTCCGAGTCTACCAAGGTAGCGGAAGCATTGTTTTCACTTTCGAAATGTGAACATTTTTTTGTCTCCAAAATCCAAAATTCCACTCGCATTTTGCGTTTTAGACCTTTCTGAACAATTTTGGTTCCGTCTGTCTGTCAGCAAATCTTTGTTACGGTCAAAACTACACAAAGATATAGTCCGATTTTGATGAAACTTTCAGGGATTGTGCGGGTTAGGGTGTAGATGGTCTCCTATAGGTTTCATGAACCCCGGATCAATTCTGATGAACTTCGGAGTTTCGACTAATTTCGATGACATTTTCAGGGATTGTTTGGTTTGATGTGTAGATGGTCCTCTATGAGTTTCATGACCCCCGGTTCAATAGTGACTTCTGCGCATGCGCAAACGTGAAATCCTTGCCATAAGCATAACTCCGGGAGTTCTTGACCGATTTCGATGAAATTTTCAGGGATTGTTCGGTTTGATGTGTAGATGATCCCCTATAAGTTTCATGACCCCCGGATCAATAGTAGCCTCTGCGCATCCGCAAACGTGAAATCCCTGTTACACGCTTAACTCCGGGAGTTCATGACTGATTTCGATGACATTTTCAAGGACTGATGTAAAGATGGTCCTCGTGAGTAATAAAGAGAAAATTAAGTTTTAGCCTCCTGCATAACAATAAATTTACCCTAATTCCATATTTACTTCCTGTTTACTGCCTAATTGAACGAAGTTCTTTAGTCAATAATAATTTTCAATGATCTATACAGTCATGTTATGGATACGAGGAAGATATGTGCCCCACCCACTTAGCAGAATTTTTCTTCACTGTTTTCAACACTCCATATTTTTAATAATCGGCTAAGTGAAAAAACTGAAAACCTTTAGGAGAAAATAATGAAACACTAAAACAGGTAACAGAGAAACTAGGAAATTCATTTGCTTATAAATCCTTTAATAAGTATCTGAGTCTTGTCTGGTGGCCACAGAAATTCAAGTTCTCGACGCGCCTGGCATTAAAAAGCCCTTAGTTTCGAGCTGCTAACGAGTTTCAGTAATGAGCTCGGGGCAAGTTACTTAAATGAAGTCAGATTCGCGTATAATAACCACTTGAGAGAAGTTTCCCCTCTTGTATTTCCTTGATATCTTTACGACCCTGGCAACCTCGCTCCAGTTTCCCCTTCTCTTGTGCATCACCGTTCTGTTGTCACGACGGGGGATTCGTTGATGGGACTCGGTGGTTGGCAGGATCTGACTTTATCCTTGATTTGTTGTTTCGATTTCTCGTTACGGCAGAGTTGATTTTCCAAAGATCAAGTTGGTAAGGTGTTTACAGTGGCAACTTCCATCACTGAACTATACTCGGGAGCGCGATTAAAGAAGGTCCGTGGTACAATAACTAAATGTAACCACGTGGAAGTTGAAACCCTCCGATGGAAATTATTTAAATAATAAACCTAAATTTCACCCGTCCTTCAGTAGGCAACAACAGCTAATATCTACGTAGCACATATATTTACATATTGACGTGACCGCGTTCCGATTAAAAATTAATGAAAAAATTTAAAACACTCACCTCCGCTTCATTAAGTTACAAAAGGTATGCTGAACTTAATTTGGGGAGTACCTGTATGTTTCAGTGAACCACCCAATTATATCGTTCAGTTTATAGAAGGAGTTATTATACGTTTCCAAGTATTTTTATTCATTCTCTCAATCACGTTCTTTCTTCCTCCTACAGTTTTTGGTTTATTATTCAATAATATACCATTGTAATCGGTCTTGAAAAATAATTTCTAACTCCCACTGAAAATTCCATGGTTTACGTTTCAAACGGTGTAGAATCCAAATCTGCAGTAAAAATTTTTCCGTCCGTCCGCCGTACACGGTACGCACGATTTCTCCCAAACGGCTGTAGCAAAAAATCAGAAATTTTCAGGAAAAATTCATGTTGGTCCGACGACGCTCCGATTCTTGGGCCAGCTCTCTCACTTAATTTAAAAGGCCCTTTAAGGGTTGTCAAAGTTTTGTAAAATCCCTAAAAAAGTCAAGGTGGCCTAAATTTGGACTCTTTTTGAAGAACTTTCCATGAGGAATCGAATGAGCCTCTCCCCAGGTCTGTAGAACAAACCATTCCCGATGTATGGCCCGATTTATGCTGCCAACATTTTCGTTGTTTTGGTTTATTATTATTTTGTTTTGATCGCAGTAACCTAGTGATGTAGTGAATGTGGATACTGGAGTGAACTCCTAAAAGGATTTGTAGCCGATACACGGGTTGAAGCATTCTGATATGCATGAAACGCTGCAATTCTTTCACTGGGGTTTATTATTGAATTTTATTAATTTGGCTTGCATTATGATTTTAATTTCTACCAAGCTTAGTGACGTGTGACGATGTTTCTCAGGTAACACTCATAGAGCGATTCTTCTCACCATATTTCCTGAAAATTCATCAAAATCCCTTTATGCATAAAAACTGAGTCAAAATTGTTTGAAATTGAAAATGATATATTTAAAAATGTAAAGCAGATTATTTGTCGACAAAATAACAGCTTGTGTTTCAGAAGATGTATCGCCCATCTCTGTGTAAATACCCAGGTTTGAGAAAGGTAAACTCAATATCTCTGAAAATGGAATCAGGTGGGTTCACAAAAATCCACTCTTTTGACGAATGATTCCAGAAGCTTCGATGTCTTTTGATTTGATACAATGTTTTTTATTTTACACACAGAAGTACAAGTTCTAAAGATTTCAGCTGCGTCTTTCTGCATCTCTGATTGAAGCAACAATTTTAGGGACTGTTTGTAACTCTGGCTTCAAAGTAAGGGTTAGCTCCGGACATTTTCGAACTTTATTTTTACAAGTCTTACTATATTTAGTTCTACGAAATCCTCCACCATATTTGTGGTTTTAGGTTGTCAGTATTGAAAGCTTGCTGTTTTGGTCCAGGATTTCTTAAAACTTGCTTTGGATGAGGTACTTGATTAAATATGACAGTAATTTCAATTTTTTTATGAGGCAGCAAAAATACTTACTTTGGTTCTTTTTTTATCGTATTATATATCACGTGACTTTAGTCTTACTTTACCCGCCCTTTTTTCATTTTTAGGCTGAAATTTGCAGAGAATGCGAGTGCTTATTTCATGTTTTGGATTGTCTACGAAATAAAATACGACAAATTTCAATAAAGAATAATACGATTTTACCGCTCGCCCTTAGTACCTTCTGACGTTGGTTCGATTGCTGACTTTTTTCCGACCAATTTTTCAAGTTAAAAGGTGGATTTTAAAATCTGAATCTAAAAGATCCGGTGAAGTGGGCAGTAGCATCACATGCAGTAATGACACTAAATAGGCTTAACTTCGTAACATCGTATCAATATTATATGATAATAACAAATCGCCCTAGCCTCCCCGTACCTGAAACTTGATCCACTATCAAACTTTGGTGATTATATTACGCTCTCCTTTCGAAGTCATGAATAATTTCGGTGTCTTGATAAGGGGGATGAAGATGCGGGGACTTTAACGTGAAAATATCGTAATTAATTCACGTTCTCGATGGTTTTAATGGCCGGGTAGGTAGTACACATTCATTATGCATATCTTAGACAAGGAAAGATTTGAATTAAAACCGATTAGAAAAATAACTCAAAAGATATTTTCCATTTTATAAAAAGGATAATTTTATTTATTATTCATAGTGTTTCGTTATTTTATTAATGTCGTGCAAATGAGGAAAACTTACCAAAAGCTCTTTCAATTTGTTCTGGTTAATCTCTTCAACAGATCAAAACAAACACATTTTTTTAACGTCACTAAAAATATTAGGTTTTCATTTCAAGATGTATGATACCCCCAAAACTAATTAAAAACCAAATAAATTCATGAAACTTTATCTACTTATCAGGAGCTTTTCTCACACAGTTCAGGTCCAAATTTTATGAATATTAGATTTAACCCTAAAATTTATTTAAAGCTTTGGAAAAATTTGAAATTTGTTTATCGATTACTATTTTAGAGACTTTTCAACAGTGATGATTTGTATAGTGTCCTCTGGAGAGGACATTGACTAAACGTAACTTGTTATATGTACTATTAATCATTTTTTTTATAAAAGTAATAAATTCACATAAAAATGAAACTAAAACCTAAAAATAATACATGCAATACAGAGACTTCCTTATCACAGTGATAACTGGATTGGCTATTAATCTCACCGTCCCTACAAATTCAAAATTTCTGGACTTATTGTAGAATTTTATTAAAGTTGGTGTAGAGCAAACTAAAAATTGTTACGATTCATCACTGTTACCCCTTTATCCATTCTCCCCTTCTACATTTCAATTTGATAGCTCTGAACGTAAACAAAAACCTAACCGGCAGTAAAAGCTGAATGAGCAGCGACTGAATGGGGGGTGTATTACCCCACGAATGAAAATTTAACATACGCGAGGTTGCGCAAATAGACCGAAATTCGGGTCGAACAAAAAATATTGAAATCAGATGAAAAAAGATAAGATTTAACGACTTAACACTATTACCCCCTCCATTCACCCTCTTTCATCATGAATTGAAAGTTCTGGAACAAAATCCATGAAAGCCCAACAGTATTGTAGATACTTCAATTTATGAAACTTCATTATACATTTTTATTGTAGTATCTCTATTAGTGCACGTTATTTGCAAAAAAAAAAAAAAAAAAAAAAAAAAAAAAAAGTTTGAAAAAGTTCAGCCATATATGTATACAATATTCTTCACTTTCGGTGCCTTCTTCCATGATAGAAAGTGCCCTCCAAAGAAAAATATAGGATATGGATTTTTATTAATTTTGCTGTAGGTATATAAAAGATTTTGGG
The DNA here is from genome assembly GCA_031894815.1 of Creontiades dilutus. NCBI lineage: Eukaryota > Metazoa > Arthropoda > Insecta > Hemiptera > Miridae > Creontiades > Creontiades dilutus. Next base: position 238,713 of record JAVIWC010008114.1, on the reverse strand, counting down.
ACGTGGTATTTAAAACGTCACGTGTTTTAAAGACTGCATAGGTTCGTTAGGTTCGTGAAATCAAACAAGTTGAATTGAGTTCCTCCTTCCTTTTAAAGTCGGTAACAAGGGCAAAGAAGAGTTGGGGTTTTCAACTTTTGGTTTATTATTCAATAATAAACCATTGTAATCGCTCTTGAAAAAAAAATTCTAACCCCCTCAACATTTCATGGTTTAAGTTTCAAAGGGTGTGGAATCCGAATCTGCAATAAAAACTTTTCCGTCCGTCCGCCGTACGCACGATTTCTCCCAAACGGCTGAAGCAAAAAAGCTGAGATTTTCAGGAAAAATCCATGTTGGTCCGGCGACGCCCCAATTCTTGAGCCAGCTCTCTCACTTAATTTAAAGTGCCCTTTAAGGGTTGTCAAAGTTTTGTAAAATCCCTAAAAACCTCAAAAAAATCAAGGCGGCCTAAATTTGTACTCTTTTTGAAGAACAGTCCACGAGGAATCGAATGAGCCCCTCCCCAGGTCCGTAGGTCAAACCATTCTCGATCCATGGCCCGATTTATGGTGCCAACATTCGCGTTATTTTGGTTCATTATTGTTTTTGTGTTGATATCAGTAACCTAGTGACGTAGTGATGTAGTGATGTAGTAATGTGGATACTGGAGTGAACTCTTGAAAAGCTTTGTAGCCTGATGTAATTTCAGGAGATATGCATAGAACATGTAAATCTGTTCTCAAACAAAATACCTATTTGGATTGATCAGTTGATCATTTTTGTGTGCCTCCTGAAATTCAATAATCGCTCTATCACTTGTGAAACACGCACACTCCAAAGCTTAGTGGAAATTCAAACCATGAACGCAAGCCAATTGAATAATAAACCCCAGTGAAAGAATGAAAGGATTTGCAGCGTTTTACAATAAGCGGATTCATAATGCATGTATATCAAAAGATGATACTATTGACGATGGTGCCCGTTTGCTTTCGACTCCTTCCGTAATTTATAGTGCCAAGTTCTCTTCGCCGGCATGAATCCGGGGAGTTACATTATTTGGCTCGGAATGTCGTCTGGTCTTTTGTCTCGTTGATCTCATTGTTTTACCCACACCGGCATCAATGTTGTCACTGTCGTCTAGCGCTATTTTAACGGCAAATATCTGAAGTCAAGACCTCGAAAGCCTGTCATCACTAAACGCCGACCGGGATGACGTGTATATGCACATATAATGCGTTGCTAAGTTATGAGCGAGATCCCTCTAGGTGGGTTGTCAACCTCGTCTGGTTGTTTATGAATAACAATCCGCAACCCTCCATCCCTTCACGGCTCCGGCCGTTTCTCATCTTCCCTCTCTCTTCGTCTCCGCCCGATCGCTTATCCCCCTTTCCTCAGGTCTCAGTTTCCAGGACTTCCAGCCACCTACCCCCATCGCAACAACTGTTTCAACTGCATTACGCTATATATCACCGCCGCGGTGAACAGCTCAACAAAGCAATTATACACTAACCACGTGACGATGGTAAATCACTCTCAGAATCCCTTGGCCTGTATTCGATTCATTAGCATTCCTCCATGTTACATACGGCTTCTATTCTCCATATCCATCTCAGGTTCCCATTTTCTAAGGAAAGTAATTCTTTACTAATGAGATTCCATCAATAAACTCTCCTTCCCTCGCACAATTTCCCAAATTCCTCTCCACAGTTGGTAAACTTTCAATTTAAACTTAGTGGATTTCTGCATGAAACCTTTGACAAGTATAATAATATTTATAGTTGCAACATTGTAAGTCATAACTCAAAATAAGGGATTACCTAGATTCAACAACTAATTTTTACAGCAAAAAAAAGCAACTCCATTTGAGTTATTGTGTTTGAATTCAGTGACGCTCGCTCTCAGCCATATAAAACGCTGCAAATTCTTTCACTGGGGTTTATCATTCAATTGGCTTGAGTTCATGATTTGAATTTATACTAAGCTTTGGAGTGTGCGTGTTTCACAGGTGATAGAGCGATTGTTGAATTTCAGGAGATATGCATAGAGCACGTAAATCTGTTTTCAACCAAAATACCTATTTGGATTAATCAGTTGCTCATATTTGTGTGCCTCCTGAAATTTAATGATCGCTCTATCACCTGTGAATCATGCACACTCCAAAGCTTAGTAGAAATTCAAATCATGAACGCAATCCAATTGAATAATAAACCCCAGTGAAAGAATTTGCAGCGTTTTTTATGGTTATCAGAATGCTTCAACCCGTGTTTCGGCTACAAAGCCTTTTGGGAGTTCACTCCAGTATCCACATTACTACATCACTACATCATTACGTCACTAGGTTACTGATATCAACACAAAAACAATAATAAACCAAAATAACGCAACATGAATGTGGATGCAAATGTTGGCACCATAAATCGGGCCATAGATCGGGAATGGTTTGGCCTACGGACCTGGGGAGGGGTTCATTCGATTCTTCGTGGAGTGTTCTTCAAAAAGAGTACAAATTTAGGCCGCCTTGACTTTTTTTGAGGTTTTTAGGGATTTTACAAAACTTTGACAACCCTTAAAGGGCACTTTAAATTAAGTGAGAGAGCTGGCTCAAGAATTGGGGCGTCGCCGACCAACATGGATTTTTCCTGAAAATTTCAGATCTTTTGCTCCAGCCGTTTGGGAGGAATCCGAGCAACGACGTTTTTTATTGCAGATTCGGATTCTACACCCTTTGAAACGTAAACCATGAAATTTTCAGGGCGGGGTTAGAATTTTTTTTTTTTTTTTTTTTTTAGATCATTGAAGAGCGATTACGATGGTTTATTATTGAATAATCAACCAAGAAGGCAATTGCTTCCTCGTCAAATTTTAACATTTCATAGTTTTAATGAAGCCAATCTGGCCAATCTTGTGATTGATCAAGATGCCAAGATTACTGGCACATTCCGGATCGATGTGGGATTTTTGGTCCAGTAGTTTCGAAGAAAAACTCTTGACCGCAGATTTTTTTCAATTTCTGAAATTTACATACCTTGAAACGTAAACTAACAACTCTGAGGGGGTCAAACAATTTTAGTTCATGGTCGATTACAAAGATGCATTATTAAAAATAACGAACCAAATAAAATCTACAAAAAGAGAAGTAGTGACCCTTTTAGAAATATTTCGCAGTATTTCCTTTCTTGACTTCTCACACTATTAAGCACTAATAGATTAATCATTCTGTGGATGAGCTGTAAAATCACAAGTTCTTGGCAAGATGGGACTAGAGAGCGAAATGCTCCAACAGTGTACAACCGAGAGAAGTCACGGAGCGCAGAATAATGAAGATCAAATTCACTTTGAGAGGAGCAGACACACCCCTCTTCAGGCCGGGTTTATTTAAAGATCATTACGTCCCCTTTGTGCAAGCTCGTTCATTAATTAATTTCCCGTTTTTATACTACAACAGGGACTGTATTGTACGTACAATGAATATTAAAAATAAATTCCTTTGTTTTCCAGCTGACGTGAGTTAGAAAAAAAAAAACTTCTCGCGGCCCTGATTAGGGTTTTAAAAAGGGTATTAGACTTCCAGGATGAAACACAAAACTGCCTTTGCACCATCCGCTAGTTGATTCCTCAACAATATCCCACTGTAATTACCTTGGAGAACAATAAATTATTCATCCACTACATTCCGAGATAGCTAAATGGTAATACATAGCCTGCAAACCTAATAAATAAAAATCATTATAAATGCAAACATTAACACTCTCGATGCGGGAGCCAAATAGCTGACTGTGGCGGGAGATATATATTTTTTATATTCAACATTGGGGCCTGGATTCTATTTAATTATGATATTCCTTTGCCTAATAATGTTAAATATGGTGTAATTATGTTTTTCACAGCTGGTTGTCATATGAGAATATCCGCCAATCAGCAAGTCCTATAGTTATACAATCCCTCTATACCCTCCAAGTCTTCCTCTGGCGGGAGTTGTCATAAGACAACATGACCTGTAATGTGAAAAATTTCACTCAATTTACTATATCCAAGGGTACCCAATGCATCAAATTAACGATAACATCAAAGGTTACAGATTAGGTGCTCAAAGGTAAGATTCAAAATCCAATAATTGCGACGAGACATAGCGAAGAAAACAGGTTAAAACGACGATAACAGAGGTTGATAAGAATGTTCCTGGACTTGCCCCTCCAACTCCAAGGCGAAAACGGCGCAGTCCAGGGAGCAGGTACAATCCTTCTTAGTTGTAGAAAAATCACACAGAGAGCCAAAAAGGTCACAGTTCCTCTCGCACAACAAAAGAGTTCCCCTTTGCTGAGAGAAGGCCATGTTGTCATTTGATAACACCCGCCACGGACTGAACTCCTCATGTTGTCATGTGACAACTCCCGCACTGAAAGTGTTAAAGCTCTTCCTCTAAGGAATATAAATGACGAGGACTTCGATGAAAATCGTTTGACGGAATGACTGCGTGAGTGAAATTGACTTTCCTTCTGTCCACATGCAGCGTGATTGTATGAACCAATTTACTTAAATTATGGTGATTAATTTGCGTCAAAATGATTTGAAAGGTAAGCGAGGGCAAAAAAAGAAGATTTTTTTGCATTTTAATGAAAGATTTGCCAAAATTTAATGCAATTCAAGTACAATTTTCAACATAATTTTAGGTTTTAAATTTTAAATGGCCTACTTCAGTGATGATCAACTTTTTTTTAATCAATATTCTATAGAAGATAGTTTTTTTGTAATCCAAGAAAGGGCTGTTGACGGCCGGTTTTCGAATGAGTGAATCCTCGTAGTTGTCAAGTGAACGATGTTGGGCCGGCGCTTGGTTATACAGTACCCGCACGACCTTCCGGTCATGATGGTACTGTAGCTCTTGCCCCTTCAACTCCGTAGAAAGACGATGATGTTGGTTTATCAAATTTACTATTGCGCCTTTGAAATCGACCGAAGAAAAAAATCCCTTTCGTTTAGAGCATATGGCTAAAATTCAGGAAACATGGAACATGCTTTCGCTGGGGCTTCCTTACATTGCTTTGACGTTCCGCAAGTTTTAGGCATCTTTGGTATGGTTGTTTCATCATCAGAAGTCGGTTTTCCGAATGTAGGCATGAATGTATTAGTTCAATGACGAGCACATACACCTGAAGACGTTGACCGAGAGCGACACATCACCCGAGGATGGCTAGAGTAAGACCGGTATGTAAGGGTTCACGTACAATTTAATACCATTTATGATGACTCACTACTACTTTGACGGAAGTATACTCTTATCTTATGTGACCACAGCGTCATAACAAAATATCGCAAATTTAGTGACTCGATACTGTTCCCAAAAAAATGTGACACTTTTTGCCAGTTAGGTCAACAGTAAAGCATGTTCCATGCTAAAATGTTTTTGTTTGAAATGCTTTTTGGCGAAACAATGAAGTTTTTTGATCCTACATAGATATTTAAAACGCACGAAGGTACCTGGTGTACATAGTAAAATAGCTTAGTAGATTGCGACGAACAACTCAGATCGTGAATGTAACGGAATATGGTTTTCAAGAGTTCCTTTTCAAATCGATCGTTTTGATCAACTTCTGTATTCATTTTCCAGCAAGTGAAGCGTTGGTGGGTGTTTTGCTTATTTTCATTGAATTTCAATTATACTGTTCGTGGGTTTCTACGTTCGTGGCGATATACTGTATATATATTGCTCCGTTTTTTGGTATTTTTGTTTTTTCTTTTCTTGTGTACAGAGGGAAGAGTAAAGTGTTGTTGTTAACGGAGTTATATTTACCAAGTCTCCTTACCATCTTTGAGACACGTAGAAGTCTTTAACAAGGTATCGAGACCAACAAATCCCATGAGTCCTAATCCCTTATGGCTAATTTCTTTCTTAATCAATTAACATGCTAAAATATAAATGGAGCTTTTTGGCATCTGATGCAAATACACTGTATGTAGGTATAGATAGTGTGGCATTGACTTTCGCTTCTTCAACATGGATGAGTGCTTTACTTGGAAGGGTTATCTAATACAGAAATACAAAACTCTGTGCAATAACTTCCTGCGTTTTTATTTTAAAATATCCAGAGCCATTGCAATAGCTTCATTTCGTAAGAAAATTGTCCAAAAAATTCTACCGGTATTTTAAGAGGGTATCATGTACCTACCTATTGGAAATCATTAAAATGTTGTAAATAATTTCGAAAATATAATTCTAGATTATAAGCTTGTTACAATGAATCAAGGAACGAAAATAACACGGAACATAGATGGATAGATAATTTATTTACATAATTTTACATGTTACATTCTTCTTTTGAATAATAACTGATGACCGAACTGGATAGTGTAACACCGTGGCCCAGCCCGGAGTTGGTTCTTACATCTAATTTTTATAAAGTACGTACCTATAACACTATATTTACACCACATTAATTGTTAAAATTTAGATTTCATTTCCATAAAATGATGTACTTTGTATACACGCCATTTATATAGCTGCTAATTTTATATAATCATTAATTTTAGTTCATAAAGTACTCATATGGGTTATCTCTTATTAGTTTATAAGTTTCTTTTTTGAATAGATGCTGACTGTTTATCTTCATTAGATTTCTAATTTTTTCAAAATCTTTATTGGCTATTTGCACGCCGCTGTATTTTGTCTTCATTTGAGCAAATGTATTTTTTACTCTCGGCTACATGAGTTCCCGCAACATGTTCCCGCAGAAATGAAACCCTTTTAATGGATAGCTAGATTGATGGACGATTTTTAGTTACAAAATAATCGAGTTGAAACTGATGAGTTGATAAAATCAGCTTTCACCACTGAAGCTGCAAATTTTTGCGTAACAGCAGAGTGGAATATTTTTTTTGTGGGAAATAAAATTCGTAGGGGGCTTGTGCAGCGCCTGACTGGCACATACTCTGAGAATTGCAACAAGATCGGATGAAAACTGTTCTAATTGAGCTGATTACAGAGATCTCCGAATATTTGAGAGACAGACGCGAAACCAAAGTTGTTCAATACAATGGGAAACGCGAATGAACATTTAACTGGGAGGAAGAATAACGTTCATATGCCGATAATGAAAACAAAGCTCACGCTACGTATAGGTAGACTCTTAAGCAATACAACAACAATACCTAATTGTAAAAACTCGTCCGTTCGCTGTCCAGAGGTTTTCTCTCAAACTGATGGGACGAAGTGCGTGACACCCGGATGAAAAATATCATATTTCTCAAAAGGTCCTCCAACAACGGTATCATTTTCAGTCAGCTTCAAAGGTTTATCTTGAAGGCCTGGAATATTGAAAATTCGAAATTCCATAATGTTTATGAATGAGAAATGTGTGGTTTGATTTAGATTGAATTCAATACATAAACGTGATGATGACTTGGTACCTTGGTGTACCACAGCTGAATAGTTATCGTTCTGTTACTGATTATGACTTAACCGTCGAAATCGATTTAGCGTTTATAATTCTTGAAATTTGTGGAAAATGGAGGACATTTTCCCTGAACACTGTGTTTTTCTTGATTTGGATTTGAACAATTTCGTCGCAAGTGATTTAGTGCGAGCGCCTCAAGTCATATTCGCGATAGGTTCTTCAAAGGACCATTTTAAGGATTTCATCTGATTAAAAGACCTCAAATTCCATCTGTGGGTTAAGGATTGCCTTAGATAATGTTGAAAGAAGCATCGGTTGAAAATCCAGATTTTCTCTCGTCATCGTACTCAATCTGCAATCCTTCGTCCGTCCTATCTAATATCCTGAGGCATTTAGATGATCATCTATTTACATTAAGTGGAAGCTGACCCGATCAGATATTTCATTATCGTAACAGATAAATCGCTTTAGAGAAAAATGAGATCCGCGATGACAAAGGGTGAGCCGCTCGAGGGGAAGAGAAAGGCTTGTCTTAGAGACTAAATCTGATTAAAAAGCCAGCAGTCGAAGGCCTCATCCCATTTAAGGTGGCGAGAAGTGGGAGCTCTTTCTTGCTCCTCAGAAAGGAATCTAATATGAGAAAATTGATTCCTCCCATCTCCTCCCGCCGCGCCCCATCCACCTAAAGCTTGCGACGAGAAAGGCAGTTGTTCGAGTTATGAATCAACTCGTCCAAGTTTGGTTAATCTTTTTAGCGAAAGTAGTTCTCGCTTTTGAAATTCCCCTTTGACGCATTCCCTTGAAGCGACGAAATTTTTAATAAGATAGCAGTACCTAGAAAGCTTCGCCATTCCTTACATCTTGAACTTGGGAGAGGCTTGATAAAATTACACTCTCAAGACAATAACGCTCTGTGTTGATTTGATCAGAGATAGATTCGGAAATAAATTTGTAAATTTTGTCACAGTTGAATCTTAGCGAAATGAGGGATTTCTTTTCAATTACAAAAGTTTATTATTATTTGAAATTTCATCCCGTCTCGAAAATATCTCATTAGAATGTGATAGTTTGGAAAATATCGTTAATTCATTGATGGATCAAATATCCTAAATTCACTCTATGTAGGAATGAATTCTTGGCATAAAGTTTGATCAACCCAAAAGAGAATTGTTGCAATCTGATATCTTAAGAAAAATTTTAAAACTTTTGAAATGAGGATAATTAGAATAATGAATACATAATAATAAATTAAAGGAAAAATTATGTTATTATGACCCCAACTCAATCGTTTTAAGCTAAATGATCTCTCTATCTCAAGGCAGAACTTTGATAAAAAACGTAATGAACAGTGCAGATGTAAGTTTTATGTACGCACATTAGCTGGACAGCTATTGCAATAATATCAATGGCATTTTTATTACTTTACTATGATCTTTCTTACATGCAGATGGAGCAGCGATACATAATTAGTTGTTTTACTCAATTTCATTAATTTTCATTTTGCAAATAAATATAGGCTCATTTTCATGTAGTGGTAAGTACGTAGATTTTTTTTTTTTTTTTTAATGGCTTCGGCCTTTATTGACCATTAACCAACTATAACAAATCATAGTTCAATTATGATAATATAGTGTTATGATTTACAATAGTTCATAATATATATCATTGTCTTATATTATGGGTTGTATTATATTCTGGACAGATATGCAAACACTGCACGATACACTGCTGCGTTTTCAGTTTGGATGATTGTAGTCGGAGAAAAAGGTTGCTCCAATTCTTGAATTATTATTTTGATGAGTGGTTGTCGCGGATGGTTTAGGGCACTACATGATAATAGGACGTGATTGATTGTTTCTTCTGCTTCCCGGCAGAAACGGCAGCTTTCCTCCACTTCTACTCCAATTTTCATTAGGTATGATCTTGTATTCGCTGTTCCGCAGCGGATTCTTGACAAGCATTTGTAACATTGCTTGGAATTCCCGTCAATTTTATAAAACCAGGGTTGGCGATGCCGCCTCGGGAACACGAAAACATATTGATGGCCAGAGTGATAATTGGAGTATTTATCATCCCATTCTGATTGAGCCTTGGCTTTGTGATATTGATTCAAGTCTGAGGGTGGAAATAGAGGCTCGATAGTCACATGTGGATCGTCTATTGTTCTCTTGGCAATCTGGTCTGCAATTTCATTTCCTCGGACACCAATATGAGCCTTAATCCATACGAAGTAAATGAATTGGTTACTTTCTTTTAACTTAACAATTTCACTTAGCATTTTTTTCTCCAATGGACCAATCGATTTTCCTGGCCCAAGTTTTGTAATTTTTCAGTGAGCTGAGAGAGTCTGAAATTATTACGTTATGAGTAAAACTACGGGTGCTATTAAATAGCAAATTTTGCAACATACTCCACTGCGTACAAAAGAGCATACATCTCCGCGGAGTATATCGAAACGAGGTCTCATATTCTATTTCCCGCTGATATTTGACACGTTTCGTCATAGATGGACCATTGAATGTAAACTCAATTAGCGCCGGCTATTGACATGTGGGTTACATGTTTTATTTTTGTGAAACAAGTTACTGATAAATTTTATGAATTAAACATTTTAGAAAAGATGTAAAAATTCAACGATTCAAAGCCGTTTTTATGGACAAATAAAATATGCAGTTACTATACATTTAATGTAAGCAGGCTGAACTGACCAGATATTGATTTTGAAACTTCGCACGATCACTGCATACATGAAACCATGAAACTCTTGAAATAAAATATGCTCTTAATTTTGATAGATCCTGTTACCATAGCTGTAATGTGAGACTGGTGTAGACTTAACATGTATGGTCTGGTGTAGTTCAGGATTTTTGTTAATTAATCATTTCTTCTGATTCAATAGCTAATGCTCGTTGAGAAGGTTTCATACCATTTTGGCAGGCTTTTAAATGATCTATTGAGACGGTTTTATGGAAAATTAGTCCCGTTTATGTGAAAATGACCATGTTTGACGGGTTTCTCTGATCTTTTGTCCGAGCTTATTCATAGTTTTCCAAACGACTTGAGATCAGGATGACAGATATTGATGAATAGGTCAATTCAACGTATTCAAAAGAAAACGTGAAAAAAAATCGTCCCCTGAACTCCGCTTTTTACCGACCATCTCGGTAAAAACTTGTCGACGACTCTCTGAATAGAATGGAGGGAGAACCATTCTACCCCCTTACGATAGCCACAAGCACGTTGAAAATAGAAGGCGATAAAGTGCAAAAAAAGATAGAAAAAAGGTAGCGAAAGTGAAGAGAAAAGAAAAGGCTGAATGATTCAAAGCGATCTCAACCTCAAGCGGTAACGCCCTAATTAGAAATTAATATTAAAAGGGCGGTAAAGGTGAGCGGGAGAGTTGAAGACACCTGGAGACCAGTGAAAAGTTGATGAGGCTGGGGCTGGCTGTTCCTCAAGACTCGCTCGCCACTTCCTCGGACCCTACGGAAACTTCTTTTCCCAATTTATTGCCGCAGGCTCGGCGAAGATCTCGAGACCTCTCTCGGGTCCACTTTCTTGCCTTGAAAGGGTCCCTCCCTCGCCCCACTCTTCCAGGGAAGATTTAGAATTCGAGCGTTTCGATGAGGTCGGTGAGTTTCGAATAGTGATGGGAGTTGAGTAACAGAATCGATAAGAATTGGTAACTGGTTTGTTGGTGGGAGTATCCCGTACCCCCATCAGTGGACTGTATAAGGAACGCTGATTTTAGCCTTTAAATAAATGGATCGATGATTTTACCCAGGCGGGATAGGTCCCTTACCTATGCCAACTATCCGACTTTTCCGATAAAAGCCGAACAGTATGATCACCAGCCCTCCAACCGCAAATGGTGAACGCTGGAATTATCTGAGGAATCAGAAAAGAAGTACAGGTATGTCTTACGTAAAGGAAAGTGCGCTGACTCACGTGTTCGGTGTCGCCAGGGATGAAGGGGCCCCTGTCGATGTAGCAAAATCCTCTTCGCCGAAGTTGAAACAGATTCTCTCGCTCATCCGAGATTATAAACCGGTGAAATAAAGAACTTATTCTTTTAGAAAATTCACGACCAGATAGAATTAAGGGGAAGTGAGGAAGCGAAGATGTGGCCATGTACGAGTAACGATCCGAAGTGACCATTCCAGCGCAAAAGATGGCAATATGAGGGGGAAAGGAGGGAGGAATCAGAAGCGGGAAACGCAGCGATTCGCTGGCGATTCGCGCCGACTTCAAACGCCTCCAAATGGGACTGGAAGGCTGGTTTCGGCTCCGAACATGGTTAGTGGCGAAGAACGGGTAGTTAAAGAACTAGTTTTCTGAGAACCTCGTAAAATTGTGGAGTATGTGATGGATATGGTTAGTTGGCTTTTCCCGATTTTAGAATCCGACGCTTCGGGGGATTGAAGATCTCCGAGGCATTCACGATAATCGTCCGAAGAAGGTAGGCCATGATATTACTGAGCTCATTAAGAGTAGTATTTCGTCCTTTCCCATGCGAGAAAACTATTATTCCCTCCGTGTAAACAGCAAGTTATGTCTCAGTCCTCAGCTATCAGTGAAACAAATGTGGCAACTGTACTGTGCCAAATACCCTAGCAAGAAGTGTGCTATATCTTTCTATAGAGACCTTTTCGATCGTGATTTTAACCTGAGATTTGGAGTACCTAGGTCAGACACATGCTCATATTGCGACAGAATGTTCATTGCCATGATTGAGACCAAGGATGATGAAAACCTTAGTAGTCTTCACGTGGAAAGCACCATTCACCATGTAAGGGCTGAATCTGCATTCAAAACACTATAAGCAGGTCAGACGTTTTCAAGCGTCTGGGGCATCCTCTGAGCGTGGCGGAGCATTATTATCCGGATCCACCTCAATGGAAGGGGCAACTGTACCATTCCCTCACCCTCACAAGTAACTACCGTCAAAGTTCATTCGCCGGTTTCATGTTAGTCTTCTAGATCATGGAGCTCTGTGTTCATATAAACATTTATACAGCCGTAGCTAATGACCGCAACATTAATAATTGGACACACAATCGTTCCTTGAAAGGGTCCACTCCCTATCTTTCAGTAAAGACTTAACATTCCATCGTTTCGATGAAATCGATGCGTTTGGATAGGGATGGGAGTTGATCAACAGAATCGATCGGAATAGGTACCGTTACCGTTTAGTTCAAGAACTAGTAATAGGGAAACCTTAATAGAGTGAAGAGCTCGTAGCTGCTGTCCAAGTTATTTCGTCTCTTTCATGTCATTCAACTTGAACCTAATCATTAGATTATGATTACTTATAAATAATATAGACATCGCTGTACTCTAAAGGTCGCATCCCTGAGAGGATGTGGTATAAGAAGAAATTTTCATTCCTTCCACCGTGAGGGTGCGTTAATTAATTTATTTGATTGTTGCTATTATTTTTTTTATTTTTTTTTTTTTTTTACTTCAAACTCTGAGCATTATGGGAGCAAACAAAAACAAAAAGATGGCATGAACATCAAAAAACCAAACAATGGATAATTAAAACAAACTAACATCAGAACATCTAAAACGAACCACAGGTAAAAAGCCTCAGAAAAAAAATTGTATAGCAACCTCAAAGACTCTTTGAAGTCATAAAAAATACGTATATATGTAATTACCCACTAACTAATAGAAATAAGGAATGTGAAACTGATACAAAGGAAATGCTGAGGAGGAATTTTGACATGAAAGATTTAGGCGAGTTAGATTTATATAATGGGTATTGAAGTCAAGAAAGGGGATGATTCAGTACGCCTAAATCAGATTAAACACATTAGGGAAATTTTGGCTGTATTTAATATGTTGGACTGCAAATCAGTTTCAACCCCTATGGAAACCAATTTTGGTAAAGAACATTGTCCAGCATCTGACGAAGAGAATAAAAATATGGAGCATATACCCTATAGTCGACTTATAGGGAAACTTATGTACCTATCTCAGGCCACGAGACCTGACATAGCATTTGTGGTTTCAAAGTTGGGACAATTTTGTTCGAATCCAGGTAAAGTGCATTGGTTGGCGGCAAAGAGGGTGTTGCGTTACCTACAAGGAAATGTCAATTATGAGTTAGTTATTGACAGAGGGGGAGAGGACTTGTTAGGATTTTCAGATTCCGACTGGGCAGGATGTGCAGAAGATCGAAGATCAACGTCAGGGTTTGTGATCAGACTAGGAGGATCACCAATTATTTGGAGGTCATCAAAACAGAGGACAGTTGCACTATCCACCATGGAAGCAGAGTTTATGGCTTTAGCTGCTTGTGCTATGGATATGGTATGGCTAATGTATGTCCTGGAAGAAATTGGTTATGTTTTGAAAAGGCTGCCTGCAATTAGGAGCGATAACCAGGCTGCGATAAGCTTCACGAAGTGAAATAATGTTAGTTCCCATTCGAAGCATATTGACATTAAGCTCTTCTACATAAAGGAGTTGGTGAAGAACGAAAGGCTGACCATTGATTATGTGCCCTCTATCACCAATGTCGCGGATATATTGACGAAGCCTTTGACAAGAAACAGGAATGCAACCATCATGCAATCTATTGGGCTCAACAGGATCTGCGGAACAGATTGAGATTTTGTTGGTTGCCCCGAAGATCCTGTAGCCAAGTGATGATGTTTACTTTGTATTGTATTAGTTTCAAGAAAATGTGATTGCTATGTAAATCTCTGTGTAGTACGGTTAAGTGAAATAAAGGTTCCTTTTTCAACAGAAGCAATAACGAAAAACTCTTCAGAAAGCAATAATTTTTGTTCCTAAATTGTTTTTCAAATGTTTCTTCTGGTGTCAGTTTGTTGGAGTGTTGATTATCCTTTGTTTGGTTTGTTGACGTTTATTTAGTGTTTTTTTTATTTTTGTATTATCTTTTTATATTTTATTTTTGATTGAATACAAAGGTTCATTGCAGAACATAATAAACCTAAATGTAGATCAATGGGAGTGTAATTTCGAAAATTGGGAATTCGATCCCTACGTTCGACGCGACATCAGTCAGGTGTGTTGGGGGCATGTTCGTGCCTGTCTCTGATAACTAATCCTTTTCACTCTAGTTATTAGTCCGTCATCCGGTCCAATCAACTCCTGTCTACTCCGTTAACCGCAATCGAAAATCGATTTATCTCTCGCCAATAACGCGAGGAGCGAGAGCTCTGGGGAGAAGGGCATTCAAGCATAATCACCTCTCAAACCAACCTAGTTTTTTTTTCCCTCTTTAATAATTGCTTTATTTTCCCCGTTCAAAGTTCGAGTAGGAAGGGCGAATAAACATTGATTAAAGATATGGAGAGAATAAATGTTTATTCATTCAGAGATAGAGTGGTCATAAAAGTTTCTCCTTATATGAGAGAAGCGAACGCGACTGCGAATGCAATAACATTTTTTCCAGTATTATCTTTACAACAATAATGACACCGAGGGGTTGCCATGATCCATTTTTCATGCGTTTAGAGTGTTAGAGCGCGGTCATTACGTGGATGGGTGATTGTTTAGTTTAGGACCTCACGTTCAAGTAGTTTTACGATTCTGTACTTGAGCTAGGTCATGAGTAGCTGTAAGCGAATTCATCAGACCGAATTCTCATCTTCTCGTGGGAGGACGACGGATGCCGACCGCAATGTCGATTCAATAGGACGACCAGCCCCAACCTTACTTTTCTTTGCTTTTTTGATTCATTGGTCAATAATAAACCATTGTAATCGCTCTTGAAAAAAAAATTCTAACCCACCCTGAAAATTTCATGGTTTACGTGTCAAAGGGTGTAGAATCCGAATCTGCAATGAAAAATTTTCCATCCGTCCGCCGTACGCACGATCAAAATATCAAAATATCTGAAATTTTCAGGAAAAATCAATATTGGTCCGACAACGCCAAAGTTCTTTAGCCAGCACTCACACTTAATTTAAAGTGGCCTTAAAGGGTTGTCAAAGTTTTGTAAAATCCCTAAAAACCTCAAAAAAAGTCGAAGCGGCCTAAATTTGGACTCTTTTTGAAGAACTTTTCATGATTAATCGAATGAGAACTTTGACGTTCGTAGCTCAAACCATCTCGATATACGGCCCGATTAATGGTGCCAACATTTGCGTTGTTTCGGTTTATTATTGTTTATGTTTTCATCGCAGTAACCTAGTGATGTAGTGATGTAGTAATGTGGATACTGAAGTGAACTCATAAAGGCTTTGTAGCCGATGCACGGGTAGAAGCATTCTGATAACCATAAAAATCGCTGCAAATTCTTTCACTGGGGTTTATTATTCAATTGGCTTGCGTTCATGATTTGAATTTCTACTAAGCTTTGGAGTGTGCGTGTTTCACAGGTGATAGAGCAATTATTGAATTTCAGGAGGCACACAAATATAATCAACTGAACGATCCAAATAGGTATTTTGGTTGAGAACAGATTTACGTGCTCTATGCATATCTCCTGAAATTCAATAATCGCTCTATCACCTGTGAAACACGCACACTCCAAAGCTTAGTAGAAATTCAAATCATGAACGCAAGCCAATTGAATAATAAACCCCAGTGAAAGAATTTGCAGCGTTTTTACGATACAATTTTTAGAGCTTTGAATGTTCTGGAGTGTCTTGAACACAGCAACAAGCCAACCACATCAAAGAACTTGAAAAATGAATCCACCCCTCATTTTGGTTTACTTTCAATAATGAGCCTTTGTAATCGTACAGCGAAAATATTGTATAACCTTTTCCCCCCCTTAAAATCCGCAATAAATCCACAGTTCCCAAAAGAATGAGGTAGGCCCATTGATCATTGAAATAATTGACCATTTCTTTCCCATGTAGTGCTTATTCATAGAACGCATTCGTGTTGATCTGTTCTAGTTCCTCCGGATATTCTTAACGACGACACGTCCGCAGACGTCTCGATACAAGAAGGCGAGAACGCGACGCTGATCTGCAAAGCGGCCGGTCACCCAGAACCACGAATCACGTGGAAAAGGGAGGACGGGAACGTCATCCTGCTTCGGAAAAACGCTCGCAGCGACATGTCGGGCCGTAAGTACCTTATTGTTTAGTGTGGCTATCAGATAACAATAAGTAAAATCATAATTGCATTAGATCGTCCCTAGAGCATATCTATATAGTACTGGAGGAATTCAACGTGCTAATGATGACTACAAGCACTCTGTATTGACTTTAATGGAGCGATACTCAGAGTTAAACTGGAGTGTTTTACTGGACTTCCGAATCTCTGGCGATTCCAACTTCATTATGACACCCTCCTCAAAAAACGCGAAAAGCTAAGAGTAAGGACAAGATCTAAGGTTTTTAGCTGTTTTCGTTGATCCTTTGATGTCTTTTGAATGTGATGTGATAACCTTCCATGGAAATAGGCGAGAAACAGGTTAACAGTGTTTTACTGTTTTTGACCAGTTCCGTTTTCATCAAGTTGGAAGCCTCGTGTTAGCTGTTTCGCTAAGGACTCTCCACACAAAGTAAGCACATTCTACCCACAAAAACTTCATTTTTCATTTGATTTCTTTTTTAACTATTTCTTACTACTCTGCAGTTCGTGTTTATTCAGTGTAGATGAGTATTCCATCATGTGAAAAGTGGGTTTGTGGTATGTCGAATACTGGTACGGATTTTACCCAAGTTCTAGTAGTCGACAGGGGGGTGTCGACTATTGGAACATTCGGAAAATACCTTGAGCCAGTAGTCGACAGGGGGTGTCGACTTCTGGGGAATTCCCAATTTTACCTTGAGCCAGTACTCGACACTACGATTTTTACAAATACAGAACATACTTACATACTGAGCCTTCTACTATAACAGTGTTTATTTACTTATACTTAGTAGCTTTTGTAGCTTACTGATTTCAATGGCCCCAACTAAGAAAAATCATGGAGGAAAACGACCGAAAAGACCCCCTAAAAGTAATGGAACTAGAGGAGGAAAGAGCATTTTTCAGTATTCTGAAGGACAAATGCTTCAAGCCATTGCAGATGTGAACAGAGGTCTAAGTATCCGTAAAGCGGCCTTGAAGTATGATGTCCCCAGAATCACCCTGCTTGGTAAGGTAAAAAAAATCCCCAGTTGCCAGACGCATGGTCCCAGCAACAGTTCTATCTCTGGAAGAGGAATCAATGATTGTCCAGTGGTTAGTACATTGCAAAATAATGAACTACCCTGTTTCCCCGACGTTGTTGTTGGACTGCGTGCAAAGATACTTGAAAAAAAAGCAAGTCCGCACTCAATTCACTAACAATCGACCTGGTCGAAAATGGGTGGACGGATTCAAGCGTAGGCATCCTGAAATAATTATTCGCACAGCCCAAAACTTGACCAAATCGAGGTCAGAAGTCAGTGAGGAAGACATTGAGTCATGGGGAAACAGTATTCACACTTATTTAAGAGAAAATGGGCTTGATTCAATCTTAAAAGAGCCAAATCTTGTTTTCAATTGCGATGAGACAGCCATTTTTCTGAATCCCAAAGACAATAAAGTTTTTGCCCTGAAAGGGGACAAAACTGTTTATCAACAAGTCAACAGTGATGAAAAGGAGTGCTTGACAGTGCTTGTTACAGCTAATGCCGCTGGAGTCCAGGCTCCTCCGCTAATTGTTTTCAAATATGCAAGGATTCCTTGTTGAAAATGTTATCTCACTATCAAGTAGGTACTAAAGTACTCAACCTTTTTTAAGCTAGTCTTTGTAGAAATTTTCATTTCAAAAGCATCTTCCTATAAGTATTTTTAATTTGTGATATTATTTCAGTCAAAAAGCTGATACTTTACACTGCTTGTTCATAATTTTATTTTGCTTAATCTTAAGCACCTTTACTTAAATTGACGATTCTTGATTTTGAAAAAGAAAGTCTGAGGATTAAGACTGGACTAGCCAAGTAACTCGGTAATTATTAACTTACTTATTGTTCTATACTTTTAGTAATAAAGACTGTTGAAACTACTTGCTATGTCGACTTTTGGTTCATTCTCCCTGTCGACTACTGGCGATTGTATGTCGACTATTGGTGCATTTGCCATGTCGACTTCTGGAAAATTCAAGATTTGTCATGTCGACTACTGGCAAAATTCGAATAATTGAAAAAACCCGTTTTCCTCTTCCTAGAACATAGTTTTAATCATAATTACTATTACTCCTAATGGAGAGATACCTACAGAACACA
Source organism: Creontiades dilutus (assembly GCA_031894815.1). Taxonomy (NCBI): domain Eukaryota; kingdom Metazoa; phylum Arthropoda; class Insecta; order Hemiptera; family Miridae; genus Creontiades; species Creontiades dilutus. The sequence continues at coordinate 220,154 of JAVIWC010008114.1, read as the reverse complement.
TTAAGCATATTTTCAACATACAAAACAAATACCCAGTAGGGATATCATACGCTTAAAGTATTAAGTTAGAACAGATTTGTTCATTTTAAAGAATAAACCGTGTTTATTGGCATGGGAAATGCTTTAGTAGTGGAGTAACCCGACGAAAAATGTCACGCAAGGATGGAATGTAGATCGCGGGGCCGTTACAAAATTTTGAAACGATTTCCTTGCCCAAGTCATTGTAACGGAGGTTTATCTTTGTCATTAGTGATCGTACAAAATTCGTTCATCATTCGGTGGAGAGCCAGTCAATTTATGGATGAATCGTATACAGCCAAGGCTGCTGCATACGAGGACACAACACCGTCGTAACACTCGTATGTGGGAGAAGCTGAAATATATTTCTGTTTATATACCTCTGAACAAAAAGAGCTCTAAATAGTCATCGATTCAGAGGAGTTTTATTAATGTAGCTGGCTGGCATAGTTTCCACGAAATGAAATGTAAGAAATCAGTAAAATGGTTAAATGGACTGTAAACAACTTTTGCGGAGAAAAGAAAAACGGTGCAAATTATTACATAAGGGTCTATTCTTTACTTGATAGCCTGCCTTCTCTTGCGACGAGTTGTGTCCTGGACGAAAATTCCCCCCCTTCAGTGCCGTCGATGACATTCTATTCATACATCTACTCTAGATTATAATGAAAATCGATCTTCGATACAACATCCACAACCGATGTCTATAAACCGGCCTAAAACTGGTGTCTATAAAGCCGCCAACAAGCCAGCTTTCGACAATAATGGAATGTGGAAATGGAAAGCACTGGTAAATCATTTTCCATTTTTCTCGAATTCTAGCTAGTTTTTAGAACATAGCATTCGCTGATCCAGGGAGCTACCGAGGATTGAAGACCGAGTTTAACCACATTGATTAAGAAATTTTCATTTTGTGCGGAGTTAAAATACATTTCAACGTAGATATTTCCTATAAGTAACATCATTAGTGTTTAAGTAAATGCAAATAATCCTCAAACAATTATAGTAAATAATTACGGCTGATTGAAAACTGTTTTGAAGTAAAAGATAGTGACATGCATAATGGAAAAAATGTGGATGAAAGGCGATTCCTTCGTTCATAAAATTCTATAAGAACCGTTTTCCATATCCCCAGCTCCTCCAGTTCCTAAACGTCAGAGGAGGAAACAAAGTTTCGTCTTTATAAAATTTTTCAACACTTTTCACTATCTCAACCTCATACAAGAGACATCAAAGCAATATTACCCTCAGATAAGAAACCACGATGCTTGCTTTTGTTCACTGTACCTTCGGTATTAGGACACCTTTGGAGTCTACGTTTTACTTAAGAATGAGATTGTCGGTTGATTATTACAGAAGCAAAAATTGAATTTTCGAAGTGCCCAAACTAAAAATGTTTTTAGATATCAAAACGGGTTTCAGAAGAGAGATCGGAAGAAATTATTTAGACCGACAGGGACTCACGATTTGAATGAAAATAATTTTACTGCAGAACTGAAACGTAGAAAAAACTCAGCCTTAGTAAAATGGCCAAACAAACTTACAGCTAGATTCAACAAATGCATAATGTAACCAAATTAGAAGTTTAATTGCCGGTTTATCGAATTTATCAAATCAGACAACTAATGAGAGAACATATCGATTTTCAGATGCTGTCAAAAATTTCCGGTCCGTAAGCCGATTATTGAATTACAGGCGATATGCATAAAGCACTTAAATCAGTTCTAAACCAAAATACCTATTTGGATTGATCAGTTGGTCATATTTGTGTGCCTCCTGAAATTCAATAATTGCTCTATCACCTGTGAAACACGCACACTCCAAAGCTTAGTAGAAATTCAAATGATGAATCATTGAATAATAAACCCCAGTGAAAAAATTTGTAGCGTTTTTTCAAGAGCGATTACAATGGGAAAATATTATATTTAAAAATTTGAAAATTTCGTAAGATGGAGCATGCATGTCGGAGTGCTTCAATCCGTGTATCGGCTATAAACCCTTTTAAGCACTCCAGTATCCACATTCACTACATCACTAGGTTACTGCGATAAAGCAAAACAAACAAACTGTTGTTTTTGTTTTGAGTGTGATGTAGTGAATGTGGATGCAAATTTTGGCACCATAAATCGGCCACACATTGGGAATGGTTTGAGCTACGGACCTGGGGAGGGGCTCATTCGATTCCTCTTGGAAAGTTCTTAAAAAAGAGTTCAAATTTAGGCGGCCTTGACTTTTTTTGAGGTTTTTAGGGATTCTACAAAACTTTGACAACATTTAAAGGGCACTTTAAATTAAGTGAGAGAGCTGGCTAAAGAATTGAGGAGTTGTTGGACCAACATGGATTTTTTAAAAATTTCCACAAAACATTTTTCCATAAAATGAATAATTAACAATTTCATTGATCCCCACGTGCACAGATTTCGTGCGTAACAGTACTGCGAAACAAGCTTCTGTCATATTATTATTGTCCTTCAATATTTTCTTGATGACGTACATCGTTGACCAACAATCATTCCTCTCCATTACGTTAGACGTCTTTGAATTATTTCAAACCGTAGACTCTTTTTTTTTTCATTGGTAAAAGAGAAAAATAACTCAAGTCTGAGTTTAAATGTTGACTCATGTAAAGTTCCTGTTCGTAACCGAGGCCTAGCAGGTACCTACTCTTTCCCGATGGTCAACCTCCTCCATGATTAATATCCTCGGCTCCAGTCAAACAATTAACTCAGAATTATGTATCACGACCCCTTAGGAGCTCATATAAATTTTCCCCCCCGCGGTTGGGAAAGTTATGAAAGTCACCCTCCCCTTTTCTCATCGCTCTCGCACCTCGACGGCAGGAGGAGAGAGAGGGAAGCGCGAAAACAGCCAACCGTCGACCCCAACTCCTTTCCTCTCTCTCTCAACAGCCTACATCTCCTATTCTCGTTTTCCTTAATTAAACGTCATTATTCAACCGTTTTGCAGAACAGGCGGTACGCAGGACCACTCTTGGGGCTGCCGACGCGTCGGCAGGGAAAAATAACAGCGGATTTGACCTTAGGCTTCTCAAGAGCTAATTATGTGTGCTCACGCTCTCGTTTAGCGTTGAAAAAAGGGAGGAGGTGGGGAGTGATTAATGTTCAAACCGTGCGAATATTATTAATTGGAAGATACTGCCGACGCGCGTAATATATCCTTGTAGTTTTTATGACAAGCTCAAATATTACTGAAACTCCAGAATGTATACAAGTTCGGCGGTGATGTATGATGATTAATTGGTTCATTTCCGTATGCGGAAACTCCGCTACTCAATTGGTTCCATGGATGACTCTTTATTAGTGAACAGTGATTGCTCCACCAACTGAACTGCATCGTTGTAAAATCTTTCCCTTGACCGAGTTGGTCATTCCTCATTACTGCACCAAATATCTAATATGTAATAGTTATCTGTACTAATAATCGGTGTTAGGATGGGAGAGTGGGGTTCTTTTTACTTTTTTAAGGTTGATTTTAAAAGGTACAGCTACATTGCGATGATCAGCTGTTTCCCGAGACTACCTTTCACTAAATAGATAGTGGGGGTTACCAGGCAACAATTAGTATTGCCCCCCGAACTTTTTAAATTCTAAGCATGAGAGAATAGTAGTTTCTTCTATTTTGACTTTTTGAAATGGGAAGGAGAGTACTCTAATAATTCCAAAGCGTATTTTTGAAATTCAATAATCTTTGATTTGTAGTAGATGTTTCCCATATTATAAATATTGGGGGCGGGGGGACGGGGATGTACCAAAGAACATCAAAAAATTTTGGAATTCGCACTTGTTTCGTTTGACGAAAAAATTACGAAGACTTCGAAGATAGATATTTTTCACTTACGGGTGATTCCGTCGTAGTGTACGAAATTTTTTTGAAAACTATCGCTACAATTTCGATGATATGATTTTCTCCCAAAAAATTTTTTCGAGGTAGTTTTTTTTCGAAAAGCAGTGTTATGTGCTTTGTCAATGTTTTTCAAACGATACATAAGATCGTAGTACTACCATCACCGCTACTTTGCATCGAATGAACAGCTCAAAGTTTAACTTACGTAGGAAACTATTTTTCATCATCGCTCATCAATTTACTAAAAGACCACCCACAAAACTGCGAATTCCATAAAAAGTAGCGCATTTAATCAGGTTTCGAATGATATAGTAACATTTATTCACATTTTAAATCCGAAAAACATGGTACATTTTTTGAAATTATGGGTACATTGAGAAAATAAATCTGTATTTTATACAAAACTTCTTCTGAAAAAAAAAGAATTATTTTGAAATTTTGGTCTGTTTGGGCATATTTTACTGAACGGAATATCATGAGGTAGTGGTAAAATCCAGGTATGCTTGTCAGGATTGTTACGTTTGTAGACAAACTGATGTAAAAAAAAGAACTGTGCCTGCTAATCTACAATCATAATGTTCGAAGACTCCGAAGAAATTCAAATCGTGAATCACTTTATGATACCTAAACTCCAACCGTTTGTTTTCCATTCGGTAATTTTCATTTCTCTTCAAATTGGAGTTTTTATTGAAAACTGTATTATAATTTATCTAGGGGATTTTGGGGGAAAATGTAACTTTTTACATAAGATCGAAAATAATCAAAAAAAACCTGAAAATGAGAAAAATGTTCCAATAACTGAAATAACACAGAATAGAAAAAAAAACGGCACCATAAATCGGGATCGTGGTTTGAGATCAGAAACGAGTTAAGTGTTGTAAAGAATTAGAGTTGAAAATGTTGATTTTTCACAGAAAATTTCAGATTTTACAAAATGTTACAGGCCTACGGACGGAAAAATTATGCTTTTGGATTTTATCATTGCCAAGGAAGTTTACAACGGTTTCTAACGTAAACTGAAAACTCTGGGATTTTGAGAAATTTATTTAGTAAAGTAAGATCGAAATTGAAAATGAGAAAATGTTCTTGAAACGGATAGAAAAAATCTCAATTTTGGTCGTTTTAGTCAGAAACGAGTTGTGTTGTTCAACACTTGAAAAACGCAGAAGAGCGGCAGCGCGTTACAGCCTATTTTCATTCATCATTGAAGATCTTCCTTTATGTGGGCTGAAACACATCTCAATTTTCGGCATGGCCAGCCGTTGCCCGGTAAATGACGATCTTCCTGTGGGCATGACGCGTCATCAATGACTGTTTTGGGGTTCAAATATTGAAGAAATTGAAACCTAATGATAACAAAAGCCTTCACCCCAAAAAAGCAACACAGTTAAGTGTCGAATGCTTACGAACGTCCAGGATTAAATATTAAGAGATTAAAGATTAAGAGATGAGAGCGAGAAATATTAAGATTTTAGGAGATATCCAAAACAACCTTGCCATCGTTGTTTAAAACTCCACAAAATTCATTTTCTCATATACTTCATTTGAAAAACCATAAATATTAAAACTACGATTGTAACGTTATTAGTGTTATTCTTTCCTTTTGTTTGGACATCCCATTTTTCAGAGAAACATCGTCATTTCTCGTTTCATTATCTTGAAAGAAGTTGCTATTAACCCGAATACATACAACTTTTCAATTTGAAATTCCTTAGAATTTACAAAAGTTGCTCCGTGAAGGCAGGTAAATTTACGATCTGTACGGTCACGTAAGTTGAGGAAAAGATAATTTCGTACCATCCCCCCCTCCAGGTATTTCGGGCCCCACATCTTTTCGAACTGGAAGAGCTCTGCGTTTCTCCTCTTTGATGTGAGTTATGGAGGAGACGATTCTCATTAATACTTCAAGAGAAAAGCGGAAGCTCTCAAGGCCGGTTAACGATCGCTAATAAAGTTTGCCGAGCCTTCATTGCTCCTCTCTTCGCTGGCATTACGTAAAACACATCTCCCGGTCTGAGGCTTCAGGTACAAACTACTTCCCTCCATTTTCCATCGTTCGTTTCATGGGATCGTTGGCTTCCTGATGGCGGCCGGCGATAACGAACTGCCTTCCGGGCGTCTCGATTCTCGCCCCATCAATTTAATTTTATCTGTCACATAAGCGCTAGCTCCAAGAGTTTCCCTCACTAACCAATTAGTGTAGTACATCAAGCGTTCGTAATTCAGATAAAGATTGCTACCATGATAATGGCTTATAGTGCAGGTATGTCAACATAATTCGATCTATTTGAATCCAATTCTTTGACAATACTCGTAGATTTAAAGATCATAAGAAATTGAGTTGTGATCCACATTACAGTTATTCCTAAGGAGTATCTAAAATGCTAATTATTTTTACAATACCCTTCAAAATTGGATTGAAACGGACATGTAATGAAGAAAACAGAAAATAATTACAAATTTGATCAACTTGTGCGACATGAAAGAAGTTGCAAAGTTGAATCGATTTTGTATAATACAGGGTGGCTCTTAATGAACGAACCACCCTTTCTATTTCCGTTGATTGTGGATTAGATTAGATTAGAAGATTAATTTATTAACAGAGAAAATAAAATTGCAAAATGGTACACAGCTGGATGAATAAATAAATGAAAATTTTCTTCTGTCCACCAACCGAATAAGTTCATTAGAACTTGTGGTGGCTGGTGGAGCTGGTCTTAGCAGAATCATCCACGTAAATTATAACATTTTTAACACTACTTACTTATCTAGAAAAAAAAAAACTAAAGGTAAATCTCCTTTATCCTGTTCAAAATAAAACACTTGAAATCATTATAACTATTGAACATGTCCATGCGGAATCTATTCTCATAAAAGAACCGTAAAACATGATAATATGCATTCTTTTTTATGCGTTCATTTCGGACTTTGGGTAAATTAATATTTGATGTTAATGCAGTGCGAGTATGCGAAACAGTACTTCTATGTTCAGGCTGAATACCATTTTTGAAGACAAACAAGCACGATTGATATAAAAACAATTGTCTTATATTAAGCACATCAAATTCACGATGCAGGAGGACAGTGGGGTATCGCGGACTCTTCCGTAGGGCTATTTTGAGGATAATATTTTGCGTAACTTGCACGGATCTCAACAGTGACTTACTAGCACTTCCCCACACGAAAATACCATAATTTATCAAAGAAAAAGCAAGTCCAAAATAAATAGTTCTCAACTGAACAACAGATAAAAAATTCGAGCCTCCTTAAAAACGTAAAATAATTTTCTTGATTTGCAAATCAAGGCTTCTATGTGAAAATTAAATTTCAAATGGAGAAATCAAAAAACTTGTCGAAGTAACTTCCCCTTATTTTTTTGCAAAGAATTAAACCATTGCATTTTTGCCCATCGCGTAATACCGTCTGGTGATCAACACGCCGATTAAACAATTGCTGACAGGCGGCTGCAGTTGTACGAGCATTTCGATGCGTGTAGTACAACTCCACCATTTCGCTCAGTTGGTTTCGGGTAAAACGCGGCATGTTTTACGCACTCGAGGACGTTCACAGTGAGACTACCAACCGGATCAGTTGCTTCTCACGACTGAAGATAAAATAAAGATGCATTCGAGTAAACCACGATCAACTTGGGAAGTTGTAACGTGATGGGTTTGTAACGTCTCATCACAAAGTGCAGCAGATAAGCAGTCCGAGAGTTCGGCGATGAATCCAAGTTGTTTACCTCTAGTGGATCAATTTTATTCAAACGCACCATAACATTCCTGTTTTCTCCGAGAATCCTTCTGGGCGCAGGAACCGAACCGCTTGCCTACAAACTCATCTAACTAAAACAAAAATAATCAAAAGCCAGGATAAGGTGATAAACCACCACGTTCCAGGCGTAGGCAAACTTTGGGCGCTTCTGGACGCTCCTGGGTGCGTCCAAAAAAAAAGTTGTCGAAGTAAAATGTTCATAAAATTGGATGTAAAATCCGATTCTGCAATAAAAATTGAGAGTTTCCATTCGAAAAAACAAAGTTGGTGCGCGCAGCGCCCATTTGCGCGCATGCGCGATGCGCAAAAATGCAATCGTTTAATTTTTTTTGCAAAAAAATAAGGGAGGTTACTTTGACAAGTTTTTTGATTTCTCCACAATCAACGGAAATAGAAAGGGTGGTTCGTTCATTAAGAGCCACCCTGTAGATCGATTGTACCAACCATTCTTAAGAATTTACCATGAAAATTAAGCTATTTCAATCACTGAAAAAGGTTTAAAATGAAAATTTGAGAAAAATTGTTTAATTGAAATTCTATATAACGAAAAATTCGTAACAAATCGACCAGTTTATATGTTTTAGCATATTATTTATCAAACATATTAGTGAGAAATGCATGCATTGCAGGGACGTCACATGTCCAGTTTTTGTACGATCACACCCATAAACCTATAGTGAACATTTTTGAAGAATAGACCTAGTTATTAATCGAACAAAAAAGCACAAAAATAGGCTGGGAATTTTCGTAGGTATGATAATCATTGTGAAACGTTGTTTTCATTGTTCCCAACAATTTATATTATATTTATTGACATTGGGCAAAAAAAAATAGCTAAAAATTATCCCAAATAGTTTTATGCTGAGCTTTTACAAGACTGTGATTGTATAATACGTAAAAGCGGAATATTGGTTAATGACCTGTAGTGACGTTTTGTAATCTACCCATGAGAAAATGTTCTATATTCATTTGAAATTTGTGGAATTAAATTCGATCATTGAAATAGGACTTGGGAATTAGTTAAATAAATCAGAATATCCGATTTTGTTCTCCACAGAGGCTAGGCCCCCCTAGACGGCCCCTTTCTGTTGTGGGACTCGAATATTATCCACGTCAGGCCAAATGCTAATTACTAGTACGTGAGAAAATTACATTTTTGTAGACTTTAAGTTTACCCTCTGCAGCATAACTCGCACACTCCGAGAAAATGTCATTAAAACTGTAGAAATAAAGCTTGCTGCTTGGATACAACGTATGCCACGAATGAAAGACATACCGACACGAAAGTGTGGTAATCCAAAATGGTCTGCAATGGTTTACTGGGTAACATTCCATGTGTAGGAGCATATCAGAAACAACTTTTCAGGCAATATAACAAACATGTAATTATTAATGGTAAGGGGGTCAATGACAATTAATTTAATATTTATTAGGTTACGGAACATTGTGAAGCAAGATCGATTCAGCCCTTTATAATTACTTGGTTGTTTGGTATACGACCGATGAATATGAATAAAGCAGTAATATGAAACGTATATTCATAATATTCATCTTGTTTATAGCAATTTTGAAACCGTGAGCTTAGACTGGAGAGTCACATAATTCCCTTTGCTGATTCTATTTCTGAACTGTCAAGATTTCTGTATCTTCCCTAACCATTATACAAACTTTACCGCTATACTATCATGACCGGCACGCGTTTCCGAAATCTGCAGTGAGGAAGCGCTGACAACTCTAAGCCCCTTCCCGGATCAAAATTATAATTGCCAAACTAGCCCAGGAGACTCAGGGAGGAAGCGGGAAACGGCTGACAATAAACTGCAGGTGTTCCCAGCTGTAGCATCAACTCTGCGGGTGTTATCAGCTTTGAGGAGGAGGTCGGGATTGTTGAAGTTCATAGCTTCCCTCCGCTGGTGCTGGGGGCGTAGTCGGCGGCAAGGGGGCTTAGGCAAACAACCAAGATTGCAGCTCGAGGCCCTTGGTAATATTTGCTATCTCCCGATCTCCTAACGACCATCCACTCCATACCATAGTTTTGTTTTCACAATCCTGCCACATCCTCTATATGGGCGCTTACGCTTACAGCAGTCGGAGATCGGTAACAACTATTGAGATCAAGATTGCAACCGCAGTAATGAGGTATTCTCATGGGGCTAGAATGGTTTCATTGCTTACATCAAGATTGATTATTTGCATTACAACTTTTTTTTTTTTTTTTTTTTTTGTTTTATTGTAATTTTCAATAATAAACCTCTGTAATCGATCAATAAAAAAAACACATAATATAACTAACTCCCTCAAAATTCGTAGTTTTACGAGTACGTTTCAAGACGTAAGAAATCCGAAAATTGACTTGAAAAAAAAATCCATCATTCTGCCTTTTGGAAAATTTCCCGAAACTACCCAATTTGATGAAACATTGAGTAAAAAATCACATTTGGGTTCTTGTTGGGACTGAACTCTTAGCATCAATCTCAGTCAATCCTAAAGGGGGAAAAAATCATAACATCGGAAAATTTTGAAATAGCACTACTTTTTTGGTTTATTATTCAATAATAAACCATTGTAATCGCTCTTGAAAAAAAAAAAACAATTCTAAAAATTTCATGGTTTACGTTTCAAAGGGTGTAGAATCCTGCCCGTCCGCCGTACCCCGCAGAAAATTCTTTAGCCAGCAATCTCACTTAATTTAAAGTGCCCTTTAAGGGTTGTCAAAGTTTTGTAAAACCCTAAAAACCTCAAAAAAAGTCAAGGCACCCTAAATTTGGACTTTTTTGAAGAACTTTCCATGAGGAATCAAATGAGCCCCTCCCCAGGTCCGTAGCTCAAACCATTCCCGATGTATGGTCCGATTTATGGTGCCAACATTTGCATCCACATTCACTACATCACTAGGTTACTGCGATCAAAACAAACACAAGAGTTTTTTTTTTATCGCAGTAACCTAGTGATGTAGTGAATGTGGATACTGGAGTGAACTCCTCAAAGGGTTCATGTGTTGAAGCATTCTGATATGCATGCTCCATCTTACGAAATTTGAAATTTTCAAATAGAATATTTTTCCATTGTAATCGCTCTTGAAAAAAACATTGCAAATTCTTTCACTGGGGTTGATTATTCAATGATTCATGATTTGAATTTCTACTAATCTTTGGAGTGTGCGTGTTTCACAGGTGATAGAGCGATTATTGAATTTCAGGAGGCACACAAATATGATCAACTGATCAATCCAAATAGGTATTTTGGTTGAGAACCGATTTAAGTGCTTTATGCATATCGCCTGAAATTCAATAATCGCTCTATCACTTGTGAAACACGCACACTCCAAAGCTTAGTAGAAGTTCACATCATGAATCATTGAATAATAAACCCCAGTGAAAGAATTTGCAGCGTTTTTATGTTTGATATGGTCAGAAATGCCTTCAGAAAATCGAATGAGCCCACCCGGACAGCTTCATATTCATCCATTCGCTCTCCCTAAGCGCTAAAACTGTGACAGGAAAAAGAACGAAAACACGAATGTGGATATGAACGTGCTTGGACTTCGTAAAAATCAAATAGTATCATGTGTAATCAAATCAACTGACAAAATTGGTGTGGAATTTCATTCGCTCCCGTTCATTTTGAAATCGAGTTATAACTGGAATATAATTGTAGTACAAGCAGCGCAGGAGGATGTTTTACTTTACCTCGCTGAATATTAGTTGTTCAACAAACGGATTCCCACATCGTAATCATACAGTATATTGCATTCCATGTCCTAACTTCCAGCTGAATGTTACTAAAGACCAAGTGCGATAACTTGCAGCGGTTCGGTTTTTTGATGAAATTTTAATGAGTTCGCTTATGAGGTCTAGTTCTACTAATCCTTTGACGGTGTTATTTTTAAAACCCATTGGTATTAGTTTTCTAGGGAATAGTAATTCTACTTTTCGCCTTCGATTATTAAAATACGATTGCTGCCTCGTGATAGACTTTTTCAGAATTCAGTTGTGATGGATATGGTTAGTATGCCCCTTCCCGATTTTAGAATCTGTCACCTTGGGATATTAATCGGACGCCTGCAAGCGTCTGGATCATCCTCTGAGCGTTTCGGAGCTTCATCAATGCATCCAGCTCATTGGAAGGGGCAAATATACCATCCTATCACATCACACAGTCCTGTTACAATAAAGTTTTGGGTTCAAAAAAGAGTCATAATGTGGGATGCAAATCTTTCATCCAAGATACATATTTTTCTAGATAGTCACCGTAATGATTCTTCATTCGAATATAGGTTCTGTTAAAACAGCGTATTTGAGAATACAGAAGGTGAAAAGAGAGAGGTTCTAATGGTAATTTCAGGGAAAATATTTGTATACTGTGAAATAATTTGATAAGCTGTATACCAAAATCTGATTATTCCGTGGCTGGGATTGGATAAACAATTTCAATCAGGGGCATTTGTAGTGAATAGGGCTATAAATAAATTAACATGAAGGTTTCAATCAAGGTCTGCTTTCAACATAGAAAGTTTCTAAGAATTTTTGAACACACTGTATCGTTCAAGAGATTTCCAAAATGGAGTTTTTCAGAAAAATTTTGTATTATTTAAAAAAGTGCTTGAGAATACAGAAGGTGAAAAGAGAGAGGTTTTAATGGCATAACCCTGATTTCAATGAAGTCATGAAAAAAGCTGATTATATTCAACTTTTAAGTCAAAAAGGGAGTTTCTAATAATTTGCTTTCCAAAAAATGTATTTAGTTGCCCGGTGATAAGTGCCTCATTGGATATGCCTGATTTTAATCAAGACAGAAGCGTTGATGATCCTAAGCTCATTTGATAACAGGAATCCATCTTCGGGATATATTGCTTTCTAACTTTTCAAAACAGTAGTATAGATCATTTTATGGATAACTTATTATTGGCAATGCCTAGGGAATCTTAAAAAAACGTCAGGGACTGTTTCATTTGTTTGTATGATGACATGTCGGTATCAAAAATACTTTGATAGTTCCAAATGTTTTCATTTTATGGTTAACGCAACTTTGGTATCTCCATTGATTTGTGATACAATAGAAAAAATCGAATATCCCAAAATTGAACTTAGGGCCTTTTTTTATAGGCAAATACTCATCCGATTTTATTTACAAAGTTTGTAAATAAAAACAATTCGGCAAAGCAAATAAAAAACAAGCAACAAACTAAATGTGTGCTATAAACGGTAGATAAATTGGAACCAATTGATTCTCAGAAGATGAATACAAAACAACCTTAATGAATTATAATGAATGTTAAAGTATATCGTGAATTATTTATCTGAATTATGGATCTTATTCTTATGGGAAATAACTATGAGTGCTTTATGGATGAACGTAATACTCCATGCAACTCAAGCGCAACAAAAACATATCAATATATTAAGCTTCTAAATAACAATTACTTATAGATATTATCTGATGAGTAATACATGATTTGGTGGAATGGGATGGAGGCAAGGGCTGAGGCGATGTGCCTAGAACACCCGTTGGGTAATCTTCAGGTTTATGATCATACATAACAGTTTCAAGGAAAGGGAAGGGGAACTATAATATATATTATATATCCATCACCAATAGGCTTCCTGGGTGACATCCACGAGGGCGGGAGGGTGGGATGTTTAAGGGTTTGTATCCATGTGGAAATTTTCCGCAAGAATAGACTGGACGTTAGTTCTTTATTAACTAGGAATTTTCATTGATATTTTTCCTCCATTGAGGTGAAAAGTGACAGAAAATACCGAGGAATTGAATTTTCTATAATGGATTCAAACGGTTGAATGAAAGCGATCAAGTAAACATCGTTAATGTGGAGAGTGGATAGACATATTGACGTGTGCATTGGATACCTGTCATCAACTTCTTCCAACTGATACAGAGGGAAGCATCATCCAGCGCTGTATAGTGTAGAACACTTAATTCAAGCCCGGATACCGCATACATGAGTAAGGATGAAGTAGATTCAGACGGAATGAGGAATCGGATGTGAAACATAGGTATTTATCCTATTGATTTGGATTCATCATTAATCGGCCCAGCAGAAGGATTTTCTTTCGCTTAATCTTTCACATGTAGAACAGAACAATTTTATTGAACTCAAAACTACTGGTACACGTTGATCATCTAAAAAACTTTTCCTTGCGTACGAAGCAGTACAAAATTAAAAACCCTACCGAACAGATGTAGATGCAGTCAGAAAAAACTTAAGCAAAATGGCAGCATACAATGAATCCCTATTCTCCACCGCACACACATATAATATGTAATTTTTCCAAGAGAATTTCTAATTCGAATTGAGAACTCGGAACTGCAGGATGGAAAAGGGTTCATTTGTTTTTTCAAGTTCTTGTTAACATTATGAGAAAGTGCAGAAATTTAAATGCTTCAATCAAAACGCTCTTTAAAAAATTGAAAATTAAACTAAAGGACTGAACTTTTAGAGAAGTAGAATTGTAGCCGCTGTCTTGGGAAGTTCTATCATCATGTCTATGAGCAAATTTGAGAATCGGTGGTCCGAATAGTCCGATTCAGATATGAGACCTGACAGGATCTGTTGTTTCTCTTCAGGTTCACTCGGCACATTTCTGACGTACATTTTGGTTTTAAAAAAGCCTTTTTGCCCGGTTCGAGTTGGTAAGTAGTGAGAAGCCCATTGCTTGTATCTTCTCATCAACGGTCGTTGCATGGTGGATTCTAGTGTATCCATAACTAAGCAGGTGTTAATAACCTCCAGAAGATTAATCTTCCTCCGCTCGCGCCTCCCAGTGGAAAATTTCCGCTCGCGTTGACGGCAATTTGGCCGCTCACAAATTTCTGTAGTTTTCTCATGGAAAATGGATTTTTCACGACTTTAAAATGAAATCCATTTTCAAAAAATCATTCATCATAATTGAAAATATATTTACCTAATGTTTTAGGAAAAATTGTTCATAGAAAAATGTATGCATGAATATAGCAGGAGGTAAACGCAATTTCCAGTTTTTATTTGTCATTTTGTCAGCCTTAATTCAAACTTTATACGTTATCCACCAGGAAGCAGGGTGTAGATATAAGAAAAAGGTAACTTGTTCTTAGGCATAATAATATTATAGTGCAAAACCCTTTGGTGTGGGGTGTTATAAATAATATTAAATTACATGTTGTCCCCAGATCCCCTGATGATGGAGTGTTTCATCACTCCGAAACGTCGGAATAAAAATGAATAAATGAATTTTAAAAATTCCAGCCTTTGTGAAACTACACCCTGTTTCCTGGTGGATAACGTATAGCAATTTCCAGTCTTTTCGGTAGAAATTGGCTAGAATCAGACTACAAAAATCATTTTCAAAGAGACAAAAGAAAAAATACCAATCTGCAAACATGAATAAAACTCATTAAACGTGAATTCCGACTTGAACTTTCTTAAATCAAATCATTTTTCAAATCACAGCTAGGTTCCCTCCTATCACATCATGGTAATCAATCATCACTGTCCTCATCTTGACAACAGTGACAGTCTTGGCAAGTAATCGAAGAAATTGAGTTGTTTTTGCTCACGTTCTTCTTGCAGTGTTGGCACTCCCATTTGCTACAATTGTTCTGGACTTTTTTCTGGTTGGTATGGTTCCAAGAACAACACCAATCATTTGGTAGAGTTTTTATGAGGGATCGCAGCTTCAGGTTTTCATTCATCAATTCAAATTACAGGCTGTAAAGGTAGTATCTTCTGGTGTTCCTCTTTACCTGCAGAGGGTTGTTGAACTGAAAAACCCTAACGCGGCCGCTCGCGTGCGCGGCAGATTGGCTCGACTGCGACCGTCCGAAGTTTGAGCGATGATTTCAAGGGCCTAGGCGACTGGAGGGACATCTCCTAGGCACTGTTTGGTGGGGGATGCTCTAACTGGAGATTACATTCCCCTCTTCAGCCCCTCACGAGCCTCAGATGAAGTCGGCACTGAAAAACTCAGATTGACGGCCAATGAAGGTGATGAAGGTTAAATTCATTTAAAAGTCACTCAAACCAAAGTGCATTATAGCTACCAAAATCGATTATTTTATTATGAACAATCTTTTCATTATTTACAGCAAGCAGTAGGGAAACGTTGGGGAATCTGACTGTGAGTCGTGTCAAAACAGCAGGGTCGTTGTTCTTTGAGCGAGCTCTATATCTTCTCGAACACACGTTGAAATCCTCTCTCCTAATACAGACTAAGTCACTAGCGACGAAGTTGTGGAAACCCATTTCAAATAAACGGAAAATCTGGAAAAAAATCAACAATTTCCTTTCATCAAATTCACCCTTGAATTGGGTGGAAATGAGTTAAGAGTCAAGTTTCTTGACTTGTCTATCTCATTTATTAACAAAAGGCACGATTTCTCCATTTATAGAAAAAATACCTACAGTGATATAACTATCCATAGCACTTCAAATCATCCTTTAGTTCATAAACATGCCGCCTTCCATAGTATGATCAATATGGCACTGTCCATACCAATGGATGATCAAAATTTATTGAAAGAAAAATCTGTTATTAAAAGAATAGCCCTAAGTAATGGATATGGGGGACAACTTGTTGATTCTATTTGGAATAAGGTTCTTAGGAAAAAGAGTAGGGAAGAGGTGTGTAATTTAGGGAGAGAAATTGAGTTGGAAGAGAAAAAGTGGATTAGTATACCTTATTATGGGAAAATTTCGGATAAACTCGGTAAAATTCTGTCGTCCAGAGGTTTCAACGTTGGGTTTAAGAATAAAAATAATCTCAAATCTTCTTTGGGTTCGGTTAAGGATAAAATTAACGTTCAGGATAAAAGTGGGGTTTATAAACTAAAATGTTCATGTGGGCTTGAGTACTGTGGTCAAACTGGTAGGAAATTTAGGGAACGAATAAAAGAGCATGAAAAGGATTTCAAGGACAACAAAGGTGATTCTGCCTTTGCAAGTCATCTGAATGAATCCAATTATAGCTTTAGTTTTGATCTGACAAACAGGCAATATGTAGAATTTCCTCACTTTTACCCAAAGGGAGGTATGTTGGATGTGCTAGAAAAATTCGAAATTGTTAAGAGTGATAGGTCAGGAAAATGTTTAAATGATGTCATTCCTCAAAATATTTCACCATTATTGGGTTCTTTCTTGCAATAAGTTTGCCTCCGCCTCTCCATAATGGTACTATTTGTGCCCCTTTCACTTTGTAAGCCTTGAGTGGCATTGGTTGGTCCTCCCCGCCCCTTTCACTTCTTTGAGCCAATATGATTCAATCTCCTCTCACTTGATCCTATATAAGATATGCTTTCTGTGATGTACTTTCAGTTCATGTTTGTTACTGATGATGACCTAACCGTCGAAATCGATTTAACAGTGTAACTCTTTACCTTTGTGGAAATATAGACAACGTTCCATCTTACTCCGTTTTTATCCTCTCTCCTCAATAAAAATCATATTTCCCAGGTCTCCGAGATCCCAATTGTTAAATTCAATGGCGTCTCTTCTATTGAAAAGATTGGATAGAGAGCTAATTCGGTAAACTTCCTTAGTACCCTCTTGAGAGTTATTCTAAACTTTACTGAGCCATTGTCAATAGCCGATTAACTTAAAGTTGTTCGGAACCTGGAGAAGATAGTGGTTTTTATCTCCTTCAACGTCCTAGCAGAAATTTCTTGGAATATAGTTTCAGTATTATGAAATACCTCAGGGGTCAATAAATGAATCCGGCGCCCACCCCGAGCCCTGCTACCGTTTCACTCTCCTCAAAATTATATTCATTGGTTATCCGGTAATATGTTTAATCTGTATACCCGAAATATTGGCTTCCTTCAGTTCAGTACCTTCATCTACTACCCCTATAAATCATCATTTCCAGAGTTTTCAACATTGTCCGTGATTCCTGTGTGTCAGTCCTCTCACCATTCAAAACTATAAGACTATTACCTAATACCTCGCTGGGTTACTGTCACTTTACACTTCCAGGGTCTTTCATCGTTGAAAAACAGATTGAAACTAATAAACGGGAAAACCAACGTGGATGTTAGCGAATCCCCTGTAAAAAAAAAAAAAACAAAGTTTTGTTCATTGTTTCCAGCCTTCTGGCAAAAGATAGGTAGCGACAGCAGAAGGGAAGGTTCTGCAGACGGGCAAAGCGCAATACAAGATAGGTAGGTGGATATAGACGGATGGTATAGTTCGATTGATGTGATACGTACCGAGATACTTGTCATCCGATTTCCCAGTTTTGTCGTTAGACATGCAAAGTTCTCAATTTGATTTGGAAAATTCTCAATGTGACTTGGGAAACCTGTTTATGTCATATTATCTAATATATAAAATGTTCGGGTCACAGTGTTAGTTGCCGCGTTCTTCCGAAGCTGTTTGATGGTTTTTGGTGACATTTCACTCGGGTGTTCGATGGAAAAGTTCATTGGTTGTCGACTATTTTCAAATACCCCTAGACGATGAGTTCACTCGAACAGGTATACAATACAAAGAACGAATAATAATTCATTAATACTAGGCTTTTCATTATAAAATAATTTGATGTGTTCTATTTGTTTGTGTTTCAAACAAACTTACATTTCCAACTAGACTCGCTTTTCCCAGTAAATACTAATAAGTCTCCGGTCCAAACGAAGTCTGTGGCTCAGAATTGAGCACACCATGTTTCTCACTTGAACAATTCTGCGCTACCTGATACCGATTTGCCAAATCATTCAGTTTGTTTGTGTTAGCTAAAGATGAGATGACAAAATATCTTATACGCTCTACTGAATTAAGGGGTTGGTTTTTCTAGGGAGCTATTCACTAAGTCGATTGGAAAAACAATTATGAATTAATCAGTGTCATTTTAATTGTCATCTTGTACTTACTATTGTACTCCTAGTTCTCCAAACGATCTTATTTTCAAACTTCATCACCCAAGGGGGTCAGTAGATAAGTTATCCGCAAGCCTCAACTGATCTCTCGTGATGCGATTATGTTTATGTCTTAACGTACAATAGTGTAATACCGTTTTGCGGAGGTTGAGAGTATGATTTCGTCATTAATCATGTATAAATCCTTCAAAACATGTGAACTACGAAAAAGAAAGGTTTCGACATTTTGTGCAACGTCTTCATAGAAACAGTTGGCAGTTGTTGAACCAGAGTTATGGTCCATTGGGGGTCAGTAAATGTTCAACAGTCAATGCAACGGCAAATGGGCTAACAGGATACTAAATAATCTGAAGATTTGGTTAGGAAAAGTTACCAAATCGGCCATTTGGTAGCCAAAATCCAAAGGGTTCGATACAAGCATGCAAAGTGGTGATCGTCTGTTCTACATTTGTAGTACTACTTTTTGTAGTTTATGTTCAAGCCCCAAATATTCCACCGTTGATTTAATTAGTAACAATCTCCCCTCCTTCTTTTGAAAATCGTTTAAACTGGATAAAAACTATGTAGTACTTCATGCTTCTCGAACGAGTTTAATTTTCTACCACATATACATAGTTAATTGTCAGATGAAGTTTTATTTGTACGAATCACAGACAGTTACAACAGTTTTATGAGCACAAATAAATTAGATAAGTAATAACAGTTTTTCAGGAATAATACAGATTTTAAAAGAGTGTTGCAGCGTTTTTCGTTAAGGAATGATTCATTGTTTTTTGTTTCTTTCTTTATTCAGGTCCTCCATCAACCTAGTCGAAAATATTTCTCCCGTAGAAGTTAATGGAGAGATATTCTAGCGTGTAATAAATAAGACCGTTAGTTGAGTAAAATGTTGGCACTTGAAAAGTGTAACCGCTCTGGTCCAACCCTCAGTCCGTTGGTGGAGATGCAATTATCACGATTCCCCATTAAGACGTTGAAAAACGGAGGGTGGAGCCGCAAAGGGTGACGGGAACAATTTATTTGAGCCGGCCCGCTCCTGACAGCTCTGCTGAAGGCAGGTGGTTACGCCGCGGGCACCACAGTCCAATTCTGATTACCAAATAGCTCCTTAAGTCTCGCCCCCGTGCGAGCCAATTTTAATCGTGCAAGAACTCCAGCTTTCAATCTTACTGGCAAAGTCGTTTGTTTCCACCCACACTGGTTCCATGGAATTTTTTTTTTTTTTCATCGTCCCAATTAATCTTAAATTGTTCTTCCTTAAAAAAGAAAGACGATTAGGAATTGTACTTGAATTGTTTCAACCAATTTCTCCGTTTCAATTCTATTTTTTCAATATCTGTTAACATGCTGCTACGAAGGCAGATAGTGAATCTCAAGATTTGAAAGGTGATTTGCTACACCGGGGAGAGTGAAAGCGACAAAGGAAGGCGTTATTTGATTTTGGTGCTACAAACAGGCCCCCCGAGGGCACTGGGATCTTCTATACGTTCATTATTGGCTATCAGGTGCGGGAAACAAAATCAATACACAAATGAATGATTTTAAAATTTCTAATTAAAATAAAATAAATACAGTGATATGCTACAACACGTAAAATGTGAGATTTTTTTTTTCTAAGAAAAATTGTTTGTTTTTTCTTTTACAAGTGAAATTGACGCTTTCACTACATACAGGTAAACTCGGAAGCAATATCTCTACCATGATGTGTGAAAAACATAGCTTCTTCGAATAGATAACTCTAAATTATAAACCAGACCAGATATTCAAGAGGTGAATTGACATGCATTGCAGGTCTGTCACTAATTTACGTTTGCGTGTGTTCAAAGTTGTGTAGTTATTTTTGGGAAATGAAACTCACAACTAACCTTCTAATATCTAACCCGATACGCTCTCGGATAAAAACATAATCGGTCTAAAAACTAAAAATTATGATTATTACAATCATTTTACAGTTGTACGCTCAGAGAAACTACTAATGCTACTGTGGTGTTCACATTGATACGATGTTATTGATTATTATTATCGATATTATGCTTCCCCTGTTGCCCTCACTATTTTGGGCAGTGAACGAAAGTTGTTGAAAATGGTCTAAAATGCAAAACGCCAGCGGATTTTGTCTTTTGAATAAAAACATTTTTAATTTTTCTCAAGTGAAAACAGATTTCCCACTACTTTTTGGTGGACTCGGAACAAATATTTCAAAATAGGGGGTCAATTTCCTTTGTTTCTTGAGCCCGAGTTTAAAAAACATATTCATACTAACTCATAAAGCTCCGAATCGAACTTCCACAAATTTTGGTTTTTTATTCAATAATAAACCATTGTAATCGCTCTTGGAAAAAAAAATTCTAAACCCCCTGAAAATTGCATGGTTTACGTGTCAAAGGGTGTAGAATTCGAATCTGCAATAAAAAATTTTCCGTCCGTCCGCCGTACGTCGTACGCCGCACGCCGTACGCACGATTTCTCCCAAACGGCTGGAGCAAAAGATCTGAAATTTTCAGGAAATATCCATGTTGGTCCTTCAACGCCCCAATTCTTGAGCCAGCTCTCTCACTTAATTTAAAGTGCTCTTTAAGGGCTGTCGAAGTTTAGTAAAATCCCTAAAAACCTCAAAAAAGTCAAGGCGGCCTAAATTTGTACTCTTTTTGAAGAACACTCCACGAGGAATCGAATGAGCCCCTCCCCAGATCCGTAGGTCAAACCATTCCCGATGTATGGCCCGATTTATGGTGCCAACATTCGCTTTATTTTGGTTTATTATTGTTTTTGTTTTGATATCAGTAACCTAATGACGTAGTGATGTAGTAATGTGGATACTGGAGTGAACTCCTAAAAGGCTTGTAGCCGATACACGGGTTAAAGCATTGTGATAACCATAAAAAACGCTGCGAATTCTTCCACTGGGGTTTATTATTCAATTGGCTTGCGTTCACGATTTGAATTTCTACTAAGCTTTGGAGTGTGCGTGTTTCACAGGTGATAGAGCGATTATTGAATTTCAGGAGACACACAAATATGATCAACTGATCAATCCAAATAGGTATTTTAGTTGAGAACAGACTTACGTGCTCTATGCATATCTCCTGAAATTCAATAATCGCTCTATCACCTGTGAAACACTCCAAAGCCAATTGAATAATGAACCCCAGTGAAATAATTTGCAGCGTTTTTTCAAATTAAACTTGGGACCCGTCTCTCACTATACGTATGAAGTTCCAATATAGCAATGAATATTAAACTGAGGGATTTTGAAACCCCTTTAATAGTCGTTTCTAGTATCTTATTATAAGTGATACCTAACTCTCTATCACTGCGTGGATGATCTCTGGAAAATCTTCCAGACGATTGATAACGTTTGAGATCAAATAAATTAGAGTGCAGCGGGAACAAAAAACCCCATTTGCCTCTCGGAACATTATCCCTTCGACCATTTGCTCCCATTCAACAAGTGCCGAACGCAATCGGATGGGTATCTCGATTCAATAATATTTTTTTCTCGTTTTACCGTTCTTTCTTCTCCCCGATGCTATCCTCCGGGCAGTCGAGTCGTAAGAGAAAGGGAATCTTTATCTGTGGATTGATGGCCTTCCGTGTCAACCTCCGGTCCTCTTTCCCCGCTTGTTTTCTGGTAACAAATGTAGTCGGATCGTTAGCACCTGCTACCAATTGTGAGATGAATTTCTCACTCCTTAGGGTTCGATGACGTTTGATAATGTCTCCCAAATTTGTCTTTAAATGTACGCCCCAATACCACATAGAGCACGGCACCGGCTACACGTGAATTGTTAGAACCATTGATTTTAGGGTAGTAGTTTCTCTGTCGCAAATTAAAGCCTCATTATGGCATCGAAATAACGGTAATTGTACTACATAAAATGTTGCATCGCTCTTGACTCAAATCATGATGTAGAAAGTTAGAATGCCAGCTGTTCACAGGTTTTGATGTCCACAGAAATTTAGAGATGCGTTACGGGGTACGAACCAAATTTTAAACCCTCCTCAAAATTTTGCTATTTTGCTCACTTTCGGAAAATGTGTGGAATTCCAAAATCGAATATAAAAAATCCGCCCCATGTCCGACGTACGGCGTCCAGAGCTTTGGTCCGAAACTACTCAACGAAAGTTAATGAAACTCAAGTCAAAAATAATATTTGATTTTCAGTAGGGACTGAATTCTCAGCATCGATCTCAGATAAACCTAAAGGTTGAAAACGTAGAGATGAAGTTCAAACAATCTGAATATTGAAAAGTAAAAAGGAAAAAACTATTGTTTTTATATTTGTTATTGGTAGAAGTGCCTTTGAACAATTGAATGAGCCCACCCGGACTGGTTTAGGCTTCTCGTCCACTGAATAAGGGAAGCTGCGAAGTGTGAAACAACAAATTCGGTCGAATGCCTCTCGTCCGTTGTATCAGTATTCGTTCGGATTCCTAGTAGACGAGATGGCTCTTCGGACCGGGTTTTCTGATGACTCTGATGAAGAGCTTTTTGCTTTGGAGTTCTCTCCTTTGATTCTTCGAGGTACCAAGCACAGGCGATCTCAACCTGGACGGAAAATGTGGGTATGTATACTTGCGTCAAAAGAAAGGAGTTCGGGGAATTTTCTCATTTGTGGCATGGTCATCAAATCGACGATGACCACAATGGTTTATTATTGAATAATAAACCAAAATCGCCCAGTAAATCGTTTTTTTTCCATAATTTTTTATTGCAAAGTAATAACTTATTAACAATATTATTCTGACTTAAATTCCTACATAATATTGGGACTCAAGATCCATTACTCCAATGTCCTTCTGAGGTTCAGCATTCACGTTCCTACAAAGTTCATGTGGTTTTGTGCGCTTAAGGCGAAATTAGTCTTTCAAGTAGTTCACAGCTTCTTCGTTGACATGACCTCGTTCTGGCTAGATGACGGTAAATTATTTCGTCTATGCTGTCCACTTCCAGTTCGCGGTGAAGAGCATCATTTCTAAAGTTCAAGGTACTGAAAACGCTGGATTAAGTCAAGCTGTTTTTGCTTACGTCAAACTGGCTTAAGCACTTGATTGTACAGAAGCAGCTTGTTACCAATGGTCATGGAGATTGCCTGCCAATAAGCCAGTACATTTTTCTAAGTTTTAAATGTTCGGCCTTCTTCTTTTTCACATGTTCTTTCCACCTGAGCTTGGCGTCAAGCGTCATGCCCAGGTATTTGGCTTTATTCGCGTAGGGAATTGCCACGTTGTTGAGGTAAAGAGGGATGTAGTTGATTTTCTGGTTGGTGAAATCAACATGCACCGACTTTGCCTCATTTAACCTTAACCATCTGGACGTCCAAAATTTTGGAGAAATTATTGAGTTATCGATTCATCATTGCTGTCTCCAACTGCCAGGATTGCGTGTCGTCAGCATTAGCTGTGACGTTTCCTGGGAAGGTAAATATTGTATTAGGAGTGGGCCTTACACTTTGTGGTACACCTGCGTTTATTTTCATGAGCTTAGAGTAAGCAATCCTTGATACGGAAATACCTAAAGATAAGAACCGAGCAGCTCGAACTGATTGGTAACATCTTCTTCAGTTTATATTTAAGGCCCTCGTGCCAGACCTTATCGAACGCTACGTCCAGGAAGATGCCTGAACACACTTTCTTCTGCTCTAATGCTTCGATGGTGTTAACTATTCTATGAACCTGATCAATGGTTGAATGTTGCTGGCGAAAACCATTGGTGTTCCGGTAGCAGCTTGCGTATTGTGATTATCTGTAATTGATAAGCTTTTCAAACAGCTTGGATATTACTGGCAGCAATGAAAGGGGCCTGTAGGATGAGCTGGTCTGTTGGTTTTCCTGGTTTTGGGATCATAATTACCTCGGCAATCTTCCACAACTGAGGAACGTAACGATGAAAGATGGCTGAGTTAATAATTTGGTAATTTTTACAATCGCTCTTGGGAAGTGTTTCATTATCTGGCCATGAATATCCAGGAGCCTTTTAAGGATTTATTTCCTGAAATTATTCTGACTACAGACTACAGGAAGCTGCAAAGTGTGAAACAACAAATTCGGTCGAATGCCTCTCGTCCGTTGCATCAATATTCGTCCAGATTCCTAGTAGACGAGATGGCTCTTCGGACCGGGTTTTCTGACGATTCTGATGAAGAGCTTTTTGCTTTGGAGTTTTCTCCTTTGATTCTTCGAGGTACCAAGCACAGGCGATCTCAACCTGGACGGAAAATGTGGGTAAATCACATAGGTATACTTGCGTCAAAAGAAAGGAGTTCGGGGAATTTTCTCATTTGTGGCATGGTCATCAAATCGACGATGACCACAATGGTTTATTATTGAATAATAAACCAAAATCGCCCAGTAAATCGTGACAATATGTATAATCAGGTGATGTAGTTCCAACGAAATTTTGTTTTCAAGCATTCAAATTTTGTTCCGTTCAAACGGACTAACGAAATGTTTTTGTTCACGGAGTAATATTTATGACGAAATGTTTCTTCCGTCTTTGGGACATATCGAAGTTGAGTACAAATATAGACACCCCGATTAGCAAGGGCTCTTATTGCAAATTTCTTTTCTAATTGATTTAGAGCTCTGCAATTTAAATGTAGCTCTTGTTGAAGCATCTCGAATAAAAAACGTCTGCCAAGAGGGTGTGGCACATAGTTTCCTCGTATCCATAACATGACTGTATCAAAATTGAAAATTATTATTGACTAAAGAACTTCGTTCAATTAGGCGAAGTAAATATTGAATTAGGGTAAATTTATTGTTATGCAGGAGCATAACTTGAGAAAATAAAGGTAGGCATGTTCAACTATTGAACAAACTATAAAACATACCTAATAAGTCCGAACAATCCCTGAAAATTTCATCGAAATAGGTCAAGAACTCCTGGAGTTATGCTTGTGGCAAGGATTGCACGTTTGCGCATGCGCAGAGGCTACTATTGATCCGGGGGTCATGAAACTCATAGGGGACTATCTACACATCAAACCGAACAATCCCTGAAAATTTCATCAAAATCGGTGAAGAACTCCCGGAGTTATGCGCGTAACAAGGATTTTGTTTGCACATGCGCAGAGACTACTATTGATCCGGTGGTCATGAAACTTATAGGGGACCATCTGCGCATCAAACCGAACAATCCCTGAAAATTTCATCGAAATTGGTAAAGAACTCCCGGATTTTCGCATTCCGAAAGTGAAAACAATGCTTCCGCTACCTAAAGGGGCACATCTGTCCCAAATGAATATGTCAAATTTTGTTATTTATCTTCATATTACTTACCTAACTTATTTTGTTACCAATTGTTATTTGTTACAAAGTGTTCTTTACTATATTACCGTCCAAATACTCTTACTATGCTCCAAAATTGAATTAAAATTGTATTAAGTTGCTACTGGGCAACGATAAATACTTCAAGTGCCATGCGATAATTTTGTATATATCATATTATGTATCGAACTTGATAGTGGACTTCCACAATAAAGTTTCTAGTGAAAAAAAAAAAAAAAATGACGCGAGGTGCCAACCTTGGATTATTTACCGCACACCACTTCTAATAAACATAGATTAGTGATTTACATGTGAGTGTGACCTAACACCGAAATATTATTGTTTCTTGATTTAGTTACTGAAAATAATTTTTCGTAAATTTTGTTGTTCTACAGTATCTTTTCTTTGAAAAACATTATGCGGTTATTCTTTGTCACTAAAACCGTACGCATCAGTTTAATTGTTTTGAAACTATTTGTCTTCTTCCGTTTGATAACAGTTCATTATTTTTCTGTTGCAGTTGAAACGTACAACGGCAGTTCCCTTCATTTTTGGAGACTCGACCGCCGACAAATGGGTGCCTTCCTCTGCATAGCTAGTAACGATGTGCCTCCGGCCGTGAGCAAAAGAATTATCCTCAATGTCAACTGTAAGTTGTCAACTAACAGGACTATAGTAGTGGGGTCGATTAATTTTATTAGCAGGATTATATTTAGCTCACGTGATATCCAATATTTAAGCGGATACTTTAGTTTCGTGTTGAGAATTGGTTCAAACTGTGTTGTCATAAAGTCGCTGATGAGAGAACGTCGATTAAACGTTATATTGGACCCTAAGTATTTTTAGTAACATAAGACAAATTGGAGTTCACTAATTGAGGAGCTTACTTTCAAACAGGCACATATCCATTCCGACAAAAGGTTCAGGAAGTGAAAAAAACGATTTGCAGATTAGTGGAGTTGTTTTTCTGCAGTTTCTCATCGGAGTAATGTGTGAGAAGGCGCAATGCTCTTTTTGGATAGGTGCCTTTTTGAAAACCCACGACTTATCGCCTGACGAAATTCGGAGGATATGTGCCATTTCGATTGCAAGGCACTGAAAAAAATGTAGGGGACGGATTTGTTACCTTTTGATGCAAACACATAACTTTAGAACCGGAATTGACGTGGATGTGTTCCGTTTTGTTCGGAAATGATAGAGGGATCTGATTGAACTCATATTCAGAGATAGAAAATTGAGAAAAAACGTTTTCTCCCAGATTTGGATAAGTGCCTTTTTGAAAGTAAGCTCCTCAATTATAAATTATGTTCTTTGTACGCTTCGTAAACATGTCATGCGCATCAATCGCAATCAGATCGCAGATAAAATTAACGGATCTGTCTCGATACTCTTCGCTTAACGTCACGGTTGATTGTTCTAGTGTTCCAAAAAGAAACCTAGAATCCAAGGGGTCGTCCACCATCTTTCATTCCTAGTGAGGAGTCATTTTGACTCCTCCCCTGTTTTCCCAGGTTTTCCCCATCAAATTGGTTCCTAATCAAACGATGACTCTTCCATCATAATATTAAATAGCTTCTGTAAGGTTTGAAAAAATTCCACCAACTTACAAATTTTGCTATCAACTTATTATTAATGCAAATGGGAGGAAAGACAAAATAAATAGAGACAATTTGATTTATTCATTCTGTTAGTAAAAGTTGGCACAAAATAGGTCTTCTAGTAATATAACACGTACATAATAAATGTAATACAGTAAGATCAAGGCTTCATCAGTCTTTAGAAAAATAATCTTCAATCACAGAGCAGCCCAATAAGGCCATGGAGCTCCTTTACATCTTCAATCTCAGAATAAGTCCTATATTTTTGTTCTGGATGATTGTCGCTTATTTGCCTGATGGTGTAGTCCACAATGAGCTCTAACATCTCTCGTGTTCTTCATAAGATGGGACAATCAATTGGCTCATGCCAGTTACTGGTCCAGGTGACTTGTGGATAACGTTTCGAGGTGTCTTATTTCCTACCAACGTGATAGGCTTTGCATGCCACACTAAAGCACTTTTTCTTCGTCTTTTCAAATTCGTCGCTGCAAATTTGCAAATTCTTTCACTGGGGTTTATTATTCAATTTGCTTGCGTTCATGATTTGAATTTATACTAAACTTTGGAGTGTGCGTGTTTCACAGGTGATAGAGCGATTATTGAATTTCAGGAGGTATGCATAGAGCACGTAAATCTGTTCTCAACCAAAATGCCTATTTGGATTGATCAGTTGATCATATTTGTGTGAACTCCTGAAATTCAATAATCATCTCTACATCGTGTTGTGTTTGAAACTGTGATCACACTCCAAAACTTCATATCAGTAGAAATTCAAATCATGAACGCAAAATGCCAATGGAATCTAAACCCCAGTGAAAGAATCCACTTTTTAGTTTTTCTCGCTTTCGGTTTGGTTTAGCGGGTCTGCGTAATTTATCCAGAGCCTGAATTGTCCCCGATGCAGATACCATTTCGGTAAGAACTGTAGATTGTTGAAAAGTCGAGATAAATGTCAACGATTACAATGAAATAGTGACTGAATAGGTGATTGTGTAATTTAGGTTCCTAATTTATACACAACTTATTTTCAACAACACTTAAACAGAAAAATAAAGGGGTAAAAGATGAGGTTAATTTAGAGTGGTAGTTGTGTTATCATCCTGTATAACGTCCTATTCATTTGTTCTAACCGGTGTTATTCCACGAAGAGGTAGATATTTCTACAATACTCTTCACTCAAAATACATTTCATATGTAAATTACCCTGAAATGACTAAAGATTCATCTTTCCGAAATAGTTTTTAATGATTTACCATTATTCAAAGAAACAGTCCCTGAATATACAACGTTTAGATTCTGTTCAAAATGTATGGCTTTGTGAGTTTCATGTACGTTCGAGCGAATATCAGTGTGGCAATTAATTACTGTTTGTAATAACATTCGGTTATTTATTCAAACGTGAATGCAAATATGTATTCATTTATAAATTTACTGTCTATCTGAATCCGAGTCAATTTGCATTGCGAGTCCCTGGAATTAGTTGACTCGTGTGGCGCAGAAGCTGCCAGGCCGCTTTGTGTTTACCTGTTGCATGAATATTTATCACCTCCACACTCATTCATAATACCATTAGTAGAAGCATGTCGCTGGGATCGGGCTTCGCAGGGGAGGCCGTAAATTGTTCAATATTCAGGAATCACCCTCTCTCTCTCTCTCACCAGTACTTAAAATGTTCAATGCTTAATCATTATTGTTGTTGGGAAATACCGAAATACTCACTGACTCCTTTTCAAAAATTCAGGAGTGACGCGGGAAATCGGCAACAGTTTTTCGATTGAAGTAGGATGATGTTGAGAAACAAGTTAATTTTAACGAATTTCCAAATAAATTAGAGAATTAAGCGTACGGCATAAAGCTTCAAAGAGTGAAACCACAAATTCTGTGGGGTTAAAAAAAATGTTTTATCATTTATATGATTAACAGGAGTACAATCCAGTTCGTAGTGACCGTGCCCCCCCCCCCCGCTCAACACTCCTTCAACTAACCTTCGGGTGGGCTCCTTCCGCCCTTTGTTATCCCGGCATCACCACTTTTCCGTCCACCCGAAGGGGTCATTCGTGTACCTGCCACCTTGGTAAGCACTAGCCTCTCTGGTGCTCTGGTTGAATCTACAGATTTTTCCAGGGAGTTGGTTAGGCTTAGTAAGTACCGTTTATGAACACAGAGTGCGCTCACGTAAACCCTTGTTAGACCCCCCTCAGCCGTAGCTCTCATTTCTGTTTACTAGCTCCCCTCCTCTGAGCTAGAACCCCATATTAGTAGGTTGCATAGGCAATTTTTCATCTTCGGTACTTAAACGTGTAAAATTAATCATTTAAATGATCTGGCTGTAGAACCATAGATGGTCTACTGTCCCGCTTTTTTTTCTGTGGTTTATTGCAAAGATTCATTATTGGAAATATTAAAACAAAATCTGTCTTCAACCAAAAATCAACTATTCCAAGAAAGAGGGAGAATTAATTGGCCAGCTCATTTTAGGTAAAACATATTGATCGATTTAAAAAACAAGTTTGCTAAAAAGGGCAAAAATGTCTAAAAAAAAAAAAAAAAAACGTTAAATTTTTGTGTGTTTTAATGCAATATTAAGTGTGAATGGAATAAATTTCACTGTCTGTATTGCATATGTATGTTAAGTTTAAGTAAGTAAGTTGAAGTAAAATGGGAAAAATTTCCTTAAAGAACAGAATGTCATTTTAACTTCTATTTCTTTGCACACAAAGAGCTCGATATTCAAAACAGTTTGTCACAAATAAATATTGTTCGGTAATTTCAGAAAATTCGCTCATAACATCGTGCTGCATGATTATATATATTTTTTTCTTCATTACTCCGTGCAATCATCTATAGAAAACCATGTTCTATGTTATAGTAAATGCTACAGTTTTTCTACCAATCAGGGCTGTTTAAGATCCAAAAAGCTTTAGTTGTCTACTAAAAGCCACCACGCTAAACTCTGCACAGTAGAAATTAAAAGTGTCTTTGCTCTCACGGAGATTTCTCCTCGACCATTAGGTGAGTACTACAGTTTATCAACTGGGCGTGGCTTTGCATTTAGAGTTAATAGCTCTGTCCAATTACCTATCGTCTTACTACCATCATTTACATCCAATTTGGTCATGAAACAACTTTTATGAAGAAAAGATGATACAATTTCAAAAATGATTAATAGGAATATTGAGAGAATCGCACACCGTTTAACTATTATTTCGTCCAGTAAGTAATTTAGGATAAACGTTTGAACAAGGCGTGTAGAGGAGTAAACCAGCCGTTTTGCCGACTCGATCATAAGCCAACTGACCCGGGCAAGAAGCCAGATATCGTTGCCATTAAGCCTGCCATAATCCTGGATGTCCAAGTTGTCAGTGGCATCGTGGACAGGGAGCAGACTTGGAGGACTAAGACAAGTAAATATGATAAGAACGATAGGCGACAAGCGATCCTAGCTAAATGGAGTGACGCCTAACAACATCAAGATTATGGCTGCAACCGTGTCATGGCGCGAGTGTGGTGCGGTAAAAGTGCCACGGAGTTACTTGAGCTGGGCATCTCGTCAGGAGTACTTCGTGGTACCACCATCCGCGTCATTCTATTGGGGTACTTCCTTCCATCCCTCTCTCCCTCCTCCATCATCCTCAAATTCCCAAATCCGGCGTCGGGTAAACCTGGGCGTCCTCCCTACTTTTCATTTTTTCAAAACGTTATTTTTCGTTACTTTTAAGAGCCTAATAGCATAAGTTGAAAAATACTGAACCTGACTTGGAAAAGTTCAATTTTACTTGGAAAATTTGTTTGACTGGAAAAATGTGCTTTATGTACCTGTGAAACGGCTCATATGGGAACTGTTGAGTTTGATTTTGGCATGTTGAACTTGGCTTAAAACATGAATTTAACTGAAATGTGGAATATGACTTGAGAAATAGTGCATTTAACTTGAGTAATGCTGAGTTTGACTTGGGAAATGTTTTTGTGAGAAATCGGGGGTCATGTGATGTATTCAGTCACCTAATCTGTTACTAGAGAGTTATACTGTTCAGTTCCAACATTTGCTGCTAGAGTGAATATGCATTGATTATCACTCATTCCTGTACAACATTTCAGACGTGTAATAAATTAGGATGGAAGGGATGGGGGATCGGGTAATTGTTTAATTACAAAAAAAGTGTTCCCTTTGATCTTTTGTTATAATGGAGAGAACTTTTAGCGATGATTCAATGTTGATGATATGCGGGAGGTTAGGGGTTAGGTAGCCGCAACTGGCTTGCAGACTCCCCCCCTGGCCAGCGGTCCCGGTGGTATTTCGGTAATTGACCCTCCCCGGTGGCCTCTCCTTTGAGACTTCCCGAGGTGGATTTGCAAAAGGGAGGTAACGGTAACGGTAGCGGGAAACGGAGCCAGGCGGTAGCGGTATGAATGGAGAAAGAGAGGGCGCAGAGGTCATCCATTATGCAGAGGAGTCAACTGCCCTAGTACAAAGCATTAACATCTTATCCTAATAAATCCGGCGTTATTCTCCCGGGAGAACGGGGAGTGAGATCGGGAGAGCAAGGGTGCCTGTAGAGCACACAGCGTGAAGTTAAGTTTCACGACTTGGTAATATTAACCGCGGAAAACCAACTCCGCTCTCATGTTAATTTTGCTCTTCTCAGTCGCTTTTCTCTCATTCGAATCGGCGAATATATTTTTCCAAACTTGCCAACCACACTTGCATCCATTTAAATGTAAAAATTGAGCTGAATCTCTTACATAAACACCTTGTCGCGTTATACAATTTGTATGATTTTCTTTCTTTTTTTGGCTCTCCTGAAAACATGAGTTTGGATTCAAAATGAAAGAGTAGTACCATGAATCACAATTTTATGTATGTCTGTTTGAGTTTTACCTTCTCTTACCTATAAGGGTGATTCTCGAAAAACCACAAATGGTACGTTATTATACCATTTATACTATAATATAGTATATAGCATATTGTGATTTCTCTACTTTTTAAGCTTTAAATGAAATTTCAAATTCTATAGAAATAACCAACAAAA
Source organism: Creontiades dilutus (assembly GCA_031894815.1). Classification (NCBI taxonomy): domain Eukaryota; kingdom Metazoa; phylum Arthropoda; class Insecta; order Hemiptera; family Miridae; genus Creontiades; species Creontiades dilutus. Next base: position 187,738 of record JAVIWC010008114.1, on the reverse strand, counting down.
AAAAGTCAGAGGGTGGGGGCACACTTGCCTATCCGGAGCTGAAAAGTACAGATGAATAAATGGTGCAGATTTGATTCTATTTCAAAATTATTTAATTGTTGAAAAGGAAAACTCTGTTAAGCAAACAATCTTAATGTATGGCTTGATGGTATTCAATAGGAAGAGAATTTAAATGTATGACAATAATTTGTGAAGTGATAATTCTGAGAAATTCGTGATCTTCTAGTCAAGAGGTGATTACTTCGAGAGGTTTTTATTTTTAGATGAATGTTGGATATGAAGAATGCGAGAACTCACCGCGAATGCCCTCCCAACTCATGGGTAGGACATTTCCGAATTTGAGAGCGTGAATGGGGGTAGACCACGTGGTCCTGCCAGAAATAATGCGGGCGTATATCCTCCTCAGCCAAAAAAGGGATGCTGCAGCTACGTTGTCGTCACAGGGCGAGAGCAGGTTCCTGGGTCTTGCGATGACTTCCCAACGAATTTCAAGGGAATAGTAGAAAGTTGCAGAAAGGAAAAAAAAAAGGATGCACAGATGAAAGGTAGCGAGAAGGCTCCTTCCCCAACGGGGTCGACTAGTAGAATACCCTCTCCCGTCCTCCGTGCGCTTCTTCCAAGATAACCACGATCTCGCGGTTATCACAATATCAAAGGATCATCACAATATATAGTATATTATAGAAGGAAGAACGAACGTGATTCCTATTTGAGCATTTTATTACTTCAAAACAAGGTATGATAAACGTAAGCGCGGAAGGAAAATTTGGCGCGATCAGAAAAGGGAAACTCACAGCAAAAAAACCAGGAAACTATATTTATAGTAATATAGTATATATATAACATATTATGTTATATAGTATTTCTTCTTTCAAAATATTTTCACTACCATTGCGCACAATAATCATGATCAATCAGGTATGTTTATATTCATAAACCATTTTCTATTTGACGTTAAAAGCCCACTCCGTCATTGCCACCATCTGTAACGATCTCATTTCCATCCATTACATCTTCTCTTAGAATGTGGCACGGGAACTTTTTGTTGAAACATTTTTTGAAACTGGAAAAACGTAGTTCAACATTTACAAAAATGTAATCATTTGTCTTCTAACGTGAATGTAATGACTAGAAACTCATTTGAAAGTTAGCAACTATAAAAATCCTCATTACCGCCAACCAATGGTTTTGACCCGGTAAGGGAAGCAAACAAGAGAATTTCGCTATGACTTTTGCAAATGACAAATGATTTTGTCGGAATGACAAAAGAGGTTTTTTTATGAAACACTTATGAAATTTTTTTCGTGTTTTCGACCTTACGTCACTAAAACGGCTCGCTCGTCTGCGAATGGCGTTGGCTTGAACGGGAAATCCTCTCCGGAAATCCTCTCCGGAAATCCTCAACGTGTGTGCCCAGCCTAAGATTTGCAAATACTTCAAAAACGCCGGAGTTACGGCCGTTTTAGTGACGTAAGGTCGAAAACACGAAAAAATCTTAGATGTGAAATAACTCGAAAACGAAGCCTCTAAAAAAAACTCTAAGGGGCACTTATTGTTGGAAACTAGTTGTAGAACACGTGTGCGAAGTGTTTCGGATCATACGCTGGACACCCAGTACACGACAGACCCTGGGTCATATCTTACATTCCAATGCTTCAATTTACCTATGAACGGAACATTTTATGGTAGAAGTAACTAAAATGAATAACTGCATTCTATTATAGCTACATCGCAACATCAGTGGCTGGTTGCTTACCATTAGTTGCCGTATCGCGCTCAAGGACGGAACCACTCCACTACCAAGTTCCAACCTTAAATCCTTTCTCTTCGCATTCTGAGCACTCACGCAGCTCCCATACGACTTATTTCTTTGCCCCTCGGGGCGAGGCTCCTTTTTGAAAAGAAACTCTGCCTCCATACACTTTTCCCTCCTTTCGTGTGGGAAAAGAATAAAGAAAAGAAAAAATTCCCCATCAAAAGACCCGCGCGTTCTTCGGCTTTCTGCTTTTGCACGCAGCCTCCACACCTTCAAACAAGGATCTCCTCTTACTTCATCTAGCTAGGCCCTTGAAAAGGGCCCCGGCCTCGCAAGATCCGTTTTAAACTCGATGAAATGTGACTCTGCTTTCTTTCTTTTCATCTCCCTCCTTATTTAGTTTCACTTCCACTTTTCGGAACCTACTTTGCTACACATACAAATAATCAAGGTTTAGCTGACTGATGGATTGGATGGATTCAGTTTAGTACCCCAATAAGGTAAAAGGTCGATGAACCGTGACTTATTCACACTTTTAAGGCGCTCCAAAGGGCTAGAACCTTGAAAAACAAAAATAAAGTCATGGCATGAATCTGAATGAGAACGGGCTTGACATAATACACATGTCGTCTATGTACCTAGGTATACCAATACATACTTATAGATACAGAGACATAATTATTTTATGGACAGGAACCGCGGAAAAACTAAATTATTTTCACGAAAAAATCAACAATTCGGATCCTTTCATCAAATTCACCCTTGAATTGGGTGGAAAAAAGTTAAATTTTCTTGACTTGTCTATCTCATTTATTAATAAAAGGAATGATTTCTCCATTTACTGAAAAAGTACCTGTAGCGATGTAACTATTCATAGCACTTCAAATCATCCTTTAGTTCATAAACATGCCGCCTTCCATAGTATGATCAATAGGTCACTGTCTATACCAATGAATGATCAAAATTTATTGAATGAAAAATCTGTTATTAAAAGTATAGCCGTAAGTAATGGATATGGGGGAGAACTTGTTGATTCTATTTGGAACAAGGTTCTTAGGAAAACGAGTAGGGAAGGGGTGTCTAATTTAGGGAGAGAAATTGAGTTGGAAGAGAAAAAGTGGATTAGTATATTATGGGAAAATTTCCTACCTTATTATGGGAAAATTTCGGATGAATTCGGTAAAATTCTATCGTCTAGAGGTTTCAACGTTGGGTTCAAGAATAAAAATAATCCTAAGTCCTCTTTGGGTTCGGTTAAGTGGGCTTGAGTACTGTGGTCAAACTGGTAGGAAATTTAGGGAACGAATAAAAGAGCATGAAAAGGATTTCGGGGACAACAAAGGTGATTCTGCCTTTGCAAGTCATTTGAATGAATCCAATCATAGCTTTAGTTTTGATCGGACAAATAGGCAATATGTAGAATTCCCTCACTTTTGCCCAAAGGGAGGTATGTTGGATACTATCGACATTTTGCTAGAAAAATTCGAAATTGTTCAGAGTGATAGGTCAGGAAAATATTTAAATGATGTCATTCCTCGAAATATTTCATCATTTTTGGGCTCTTTCTTGCAATAAGTTTAGCTCCGCCTTTCCATAATGATCACAAAGTATCGGGGAATGTCCATTATTGTTCATTGTTTATTCCAATAATCATAAAAAAAAATCAAATCAAAACATCCTTTATTCGTCATTATATGAAAATATTGAGTACAATAATTTAACGTTTAAACAAAAATAAAGTCAAGATTCTGAATACAGTACAGTATTTGAGGATCAATACAAAACTGAAAATGGAAAATGTGACAACGATAGTGGATCCCGAATTACATAATAATTGGATAATTTCTTTCAGGAAAATATGTGGAGGACTTAAAACATTGATTACCCAGTCTGAAGTGTGCCTCCATATACATCCACAGCTACCGGTACAGATTTAACCCCATGGAGATTTGCTCATGCAACTTAAAGGTTCCTGAGGACCTGTATCACATAATGCTGGTTTGCCTTTATACAACTCGGCCCGAAAGTAAATTATTGGAAGGTCTAACTTCCATTCTAAAACATATATATTCAAATTTTATTAGGTTTGCCGCCTAAGAGCGTTTTGTTTTTTTGATTAACAATTAGTGATGGTTCGTCAAGTGAAATAGTGAGGTTTTTAAATCGGATCCCGCAGAAATTACTTGATTATGATATAATGTTTATTTACATATATTTAACGTATTCCTTTCTACTCAATGTAACTTGTGCTCATTAGAATTATTAAGCATGCTTTTCTATTTAATTTGTTAATATTTTAATATTCCATTTAGTAACTTTCTCTTTATTGGCTTGGTCATGCACCGTTGCAACACTTGCGCTAGTTGTTAGCTAATGTTATGCTGTTAAAGATGTGTTACATTATGTTATGTTAAAAAAAGGATACCTTGATAATTAAGAAAAATGAATAAAAAAATCAAATCAAATAATAACATTATACCATTAATATCATTAAATATAGTCCATAGTAATACAAAAAAAAAGAAAAAATCAATGAGATGTTTAATATGTCAAGCAATCATTACGATTCCATCGAATTTAAAATATTGAGTAATAATTTAGACGGTACAACGAAATGAAAAGTAATTTTCCTACAATGTAACAAGAATGTGCTATTTTTATTCCAGTAGTTTAATTTTTGTCAAAATAAGAGTTTCTGGTGGTTGGAATAACTCGGTGGAATTACTGTTAACAGGCAACGATGAATACGATCTCACCATGGAGGATCAAATTCCATTGATTGATCGCAGCTTTTGGATGTTGATTCAAGCGTTCCTCAACGTTCCCATAAAGCCTCTTCTTTCGACATTGCTCCTTCCAAAATGCTCATTGTTCTGTATCGAGCGGGCCACTCGTGCTCGAAAAGCTGATTACCCCCGTAGTGAGTGTTTGCTTCTCAAGTAGACTCCGACGGTACATCCTTTATGATGGCAAATCAATGAAATCAAGATGATTAGGAAAGCTCCAGTACAACGTACTTGTTTGAAACATAATAGGCACTTATTGATTGGTGTTTGTTTATTAGGGGATTTGGTAATATAGACGACTAGGTACTGTTTTGTTTGATACATTGTTCTTGCTTCATCCGGTGATCTTCAGGTTTCATTTCTATGGATTGAATTAGAGTCACAACCTGATAGAATCGGCTCGGATTTCCCTTAAAACTTCAATAATATTAAATATTGACGGAATCTGGCCTGTAATTTTGTATCCGTTTGTTCAATAACTGCAAAAATAACCTCTTCAGTTTCTAAAGGGCCATATCAGAGTCTAATTCGACGTACTAGGGTCAGATAACTGCATTACGGTGATGCTTATTTCATAAATGAAAGAAACTACAAAAACCTATTCTTATTTGGAAATATAAAGTCAAAATGCATTTCATTTATCTAAAAGATTCAAAACTACCACTATACTGCCTAAGTTTTAATGGAAATAGTGTGTAGTGGTGATTATCTGATAATATAGCTTTTCCAAGTCGAATTGAGAATTTTCCAGGTCGAATTGAGAATTTTCCAAACCAAATTGAGATTTTTCCAAACCAATTTGAGATTTTTCCAAACCAATTTGAGAATTTTCCTAATCAATTTGAGAATTTTCCAATCTAAGAAACTTTCACTACTAAAAAGGAAGAGGGAACCGAATTGACATTTTTTTAAGGCAATCCAAGACTTTCATTGAAAACAAAATTAGGGAAGCAAAATGAAAGAATAGCACCTTATGAACTAATTAACATTGAAATCAAAAAGACAAAATGAACGAAGAATACTTCATAAAAATTACGGTCTTGTTATGAACAGAAAAACTCTGTGTTTGGCTGGTTTATTGACGTCAACAAAAACAAAAATGCGGAGTGGCCTCGATTTTTTCTGTTCTTAACAGGAACGTAATTTTTATGAAGTATTCTTCGTTCATTTTGTCTTTCTGATTTCAATGTTAATTTGTTCATAAAGTGCTATTCTTTCATTTTGCTACACTAATTTTGTTTTCAATAAAAGTCTTGGATTGCCTTAAAAAAATGTCAATTCGGTTTGGAAAACTCCCTCTTCCATTTTAGTAGTGAAAGTTTCTTAAATGGGAAAATTCTCAAATTGGGAAAATTCTCAAATTGGTTTGGAAAATTCTCAAATTGGTTTGGAAAAATCTCAATTTGGTTTGGACAATTCTCAATTCGACTTGGAAAATTCTTAATTTGACTTGGAAAAGCTATATATGGCAAAAAATGATTTGTGGCACCTCTAAAATGTCTAACACCCAGCGAGAATACGTTTGTCCAACTTTAGGTCAGCTAAGCGCCATGTATCAATGACAGGGGAAGAGCGAAATGTATGAAGACAAAGTAGTGTAGAAAGGTAGGAGCGTAGGAAGGAAAGAGGGTGTAGAATGAAATGAACCCCATCATCGCAACGCAGAAACTTATTGATCAACCTGAAAAGGGAACTCGGTCCCAGGGATTGGACCATTCGAGTTTGCTTTGAATGTGAGAGTTCGGAAGACGAACAAAAGTAGGAAGCTAGCCCTCACGCACACGTAGGTTGTTGTGTTAGAGAGACTTGTAGAGTGGTAGTGTGTTGGAATTCAGAGAGCTGTCGAACCTAGACCATTACAACTGGTGGTTGTCTACTGGTACAGGACCTTTGCCGTTTCAAACGAACTGAAAGGTTGACTTCATTTAAAACGACACGTGGATCCGTACGGGGCTTTGTTGCTGATTCATCAAAACATTTTGTTCAGGAAGCTGACTTTTCTATCCACAGTCCTAGTCTTTGACATAGAACAACTGAAATTTATGTATCTAATCATCGAAAATTAGGTAGTATATCATTCAAACACAACTTTTTGGAAATAACCTCAGACGTCAACGCATTAGTAACGTACACACTAAGTCACTCGCCAAGAAGTAGTGGAAACCAATTTCAATGAAAAAACGCTGCAAAATCATTCACTGAGGTTTATTATTCAATTGGCTTGCATTCATGATTTGAATTTCTACTAAGCTTTGGTGTGTGCGTGTTTCATAGGTGGTAGAGCGATTATTGAATTTCAGGAGGCACACAAATATGATCAACTGATCAATCCAAATAGGTATTTTGGTAGAGAACCGATTTAAGTGCTCTATTCATATCTCCTGAAATTCAATAATTTCTCTATCACCTGTGAAACACGCACACTCCAAAGCTTAGTAGAAATTCAAATCATGAATGCAAGCCAAATGAATAATAAACCCCAGTGAAAGAATTTGCAGCGTTTTTTATTGAACCTCAATATCCCTCCTCCCCCCACAATAAAAATATCTATATTTTATCAACTCACTTTAGCACTCGTATTGCGTCAAGACTTCCCCAAATCCAAATTTAAACGATGTAGCCGGAGATAGACTGATGTAGAGGAGGCACACAAATATGATCAACTGATCAATCCAAATAGGTATTTTGGTCGAGAACCGATTTACGTGCTCCATGCATATCTTCTGAAATTCAATAATCGCTCTATCACCTGTGAAACACGCACACTCCAAAGCTTAGTAAAAATTCAAATCATGAATGCAAGCCAAATTAATGAAATTGAATAATAAAACCCAGTGGAAGAATTTGCAGCGTTTCATGCATATCAGAATGCTTCAACCCGTGTATTGGGTATAAACCCTTTTAGGAATTCACTCCACTATCCACATTCTCTACATCATTAGGTTACTGCGATCAAAACAAAAAAAAAACTTTTGTGTTGTGTTTGTTTTGATTGCAGAAACCTAGTGATGTAGTGAATGTGGATGCAAATGCTGGTAAATCGAGCCATATATCGGGAATGGTTTGAGCTATGGACCTGGAGATGGGCTCATTCGATTCCTCATGGAAAGTTCTTCAAAAAAAGTCCAAATTTAGGCCGCCTTGACTTGTTTTGAGGTTTTTAGGAATTTTATAAAACTTTGACAGCCCTTAAAGGGCACTTTAAATTGAGCGAGAGAGCTGGCTCAAGAATTAGGGCGTCGTCAGACCAATATTGATTTATCCTGGAAATTTCAGATTTTTTGCTCCAGCCGTTTGGGAGAAATCGTGCGTACGGCGTACAGCGTACGGACGGAAAAATTTTTTATTGCAGATTTGGATTCTACACACTTTGAAACGTATACCATGAAGTTTTCAGGGGTTGTTAGAATTTTTGTTTTCAAGAGCGATTACAATGGTTTATTATTGAATAATAAACCAAAATTTGATATATTCTCCAAAATAGATCTAAAAGACTACAGTCAAACAACAACAAAGTTTGTTGTACATGATGATTGGTAGTCATGGAGAAGTTTGAATGCCACTTAACCCTCCAGCCCTTCCTTCTAAAACCTACTTTTCCTAATAACCACTTATTAAATAAATTAGAACTTATGAATTCCTGTTCTCGCTAATGTTGATGAATAGCCAAAGTTTTTAACCGTATCAGAGGGGTTAAAATCGCTTTGTAATTTTAGAACCGCTAGTGTTGGATTCAGTAGAAAGCTTGGCCGTTCCCATCTCATATCAATCTACTTTTTCACCCTAAATAGTGCACCCTTCTTTTTCACTTCTCATCCCCGCAATCAGAACTCTCTACCTCGATCTGCACTTCTCACCTCCCAATCTTTAATACACCACCCTTTCCAGAGGAAGAAGATCCTATAGACGTCATTTTCACCACTTAGAACTTTCTACTTTCTCGTCTCTCGAATCCAACTTTCCTCCTTCGCTCCCCTTTGACCCGATCTCTAAGACTACGTCACCTGTCTCGAATAAATGTCACGTAGTCCGTGAACCGAGTGCTTACCGACTTCTTCCGCACATTTCCAAGTTCTCTAATTGAGTTAGCTACTTTCCTGAATGCCTAACCACTGTTCGGATTTATTTCCAAAGATCACGCGTTGTCTACGGATGATCGATTCCATTCCTGACTTCACTTTCTCACTAATGCCATCCAGAATGACCAATAATTGTCAGAATTAATCTTATACGATTTCCCCGAACAATAACTTACAATCTTCGGAATCGCAATAACATTCGACGAAAACCATTTTAATGTAAAGGGTGTCTCCAAAAAATGATAATACCAGAGAAGTTTAAAGGAAATTTCCTTAAATTTAAAAGTGATCGAAAACGTTACATGCGCAAACTAAATCTCAGTATTAAAATCCTTGTTTTTAAATAAATTCAAGAATTACGATGAAATTGCTAGTTGCTCAAAAAAAGGGTCGGAAATCAACCTTTTTATATGATAAATTCGGAGGAGAATGGTTAGCTAATTAGTTGATCGGTGCCTCATGTTACGGGGCTACGGTTATACAGTACCCGCAACACTTCTCAGTCTTGACTGTGAGGTATATCCTTGCGCCCTAAACGTTGATCAGAAAATTAAGATTTTTGGTGAACACTCAGATTCAACACACCTCCCCCTTAGAGAATAAGTTAAACACACTTTGTTCCTTCACATTCTTTTGAATTTATTTTGACATTTCGACTGCATTATTACAAAGACAGTTTTGTATGATAACCGCAATTAGGTATCTTTTTAACATTTTTTCAGCAACCATGTTGATAAGTTTTATAAATCGTTCGTGGTAAGCTGGTGTGCATTTTAAACGATCTAGATTTCTAGATCGTCTAGATTTCACCTGGACATGATCACTTTTCCTTCCACTACAAGGTGCTCACATTGTCATTTGACATAAATTAGCTGTTTTTGCTCATTTAGCAGCCTGATCAGAATAAATGGTCACGGCAGTCGGTTCTTTTTGAAGCCCAAGAGCAGGATAAAATTCCCAGTCCGCGTTATTGCATATTTTGCTGTCAATAATTAACCAGTTTTCCACCTATAAAAAACAGTTCTTACATCCTAAATTTTGTAGAGAGACGAATTAGTTACTAATTTTACCTTTTCTTCGTGTAATCCTCATTGTACTTTGGGCTCGATATTTCTATAATACTGAGTAGGGATTAATTTTCCTACAATAACATATTATTTTACCTACTCATGGAATTTTTAATTATATCCCAAAATTATTAAATAACAGTTTTCTGAAAAAAAAATACTCTTTTTTTGAAAGAATTTTAAAATAACCCAAAATAATTATGTTTCCCACAAAGTTGGTGACGAAAAACTACAGTCACGCTGCATGTGTTCGTATAATTAAAACGAAATGATCTTATCAAATTATTTAGCATTGTTTTGTAATTCAAGCTCTCTGGGGTTGTAGTTGTAAATCGTTATAAGTCGTTTTTAAATTGATTGTTGATCCAATTCTCTCTAACAAGCCTCTCTCGTAAAAAAATAAAAACATTTGAATTTGATGAGAAAAGGGCTGACCCGTTCAAGCGCTGTTCATACGTACTAGAACTCTCAACCAATGTTCATGTTTTTTTTTTTTTTTTTGTTTAAGAATTTGGATGTTTTTGAAAATATTTATGAGTGTACTAAATTTATAAGTTTGATAATATGAAAACCTGTCGAAGGGACCTTCCTGTTATGCATGCGTTACTTGTCAATACATTTTCAGAATGCTTTTTGGTTTATTATTCAATAATAAACCATTGTAATCGCTATTGAAAAAAAAATTCTAACCCCCCTGAAAATTTCATGGTTTAAGTTTCAAAGGGTGTAGAATCCACATCTGCAATGTACGCCGTACGCACGTTTTCTCCCAAACGGCTGGAGCAAAAAATGTGAAATTTTCAGGAAAAATCCATGTTGGTCCGACGACGCCCCAATTCTTGAGCCAGCTCTCTCACTTAATTTAAAGTGCCCTCTAAGGGTTGTCAAAGTTTTGTAAAATCCCTAAAAACCTCATAAAAAGTCAAGGACTTTTGGACTCTTTTTGAAGAAGTTTCTACGGAGAATCGAATGAGCCCTTCCCCAGGTTTGTAGCTCAAACCATTCCCGATATACTTCCCGATATTTATGGTGCCAACATTTGAACTTGGCCAATATCAAATAGATATACCTATATTCCAGGAGAAAGCCAATGGGCTTCACCTCCAAATCAAGTTTCATGTATTATTTGTATACTTTTTTTTTTTTTTTTTTGGGGTTCATTATTGTTTATGTGTTTATCGCAGTAACCTAGTGATGTAGTGATGTAGTAATGTGGATGCTGGAGTGAACTCCTAAAACGCTTTGTAGCCGATACACGGGTTGAAGCATTCTGATAAGCATGCTCCGTCTTACGAAATTTAAAATTTTCAAATAGAATATTTTTCTATTGTAATCGCTCTTGAAGGAAACGCTGCAAATTCATTCACTGGGGTTTATTATTCAATGATTCATGATTTGAATTTCTACTAAACTTTGGAGTGTGCGTGTTTCACAGGTGATAGAGTTATTATAGAATTTCAGGAGATATGAACAGAGCACTCAAATCGGTTCTCAACCAAAATACCTATTTGGATTGTCAGTTGATCATATTTGTGTGCCTCCTGAAATTCAATAATCGCTCACCTGAGAAACACGCACACTCCATAGCTTAGTAGAAATTCAAATCATGAATCATTGAATTATGTACTCCAGTGAAAGAATTCGCAGCGTTTTTGTTGCATTATCGTTTTTCATAGACTATATGAATTAAGAATATTGTAGGTTAGTTAATATGCTATGGCCAGGTCACTGATTAAATAGGCCTTCTAACGTAGTGCGTGAGAGTGATGGGAGGGGAATGGGGGTCTGACTTTTAAGCCGCGGATTCGAGCCTCACCTACGGCGCCGTGGTTGCCGACGAGGAGTCAAAGTTGGTCCAGGGAGACAGATAAGGGTCTTTTGATCACGGAAAAGCTCCGGCTCCCCGCAACGACCCGAGCTCCCCCCTTTACAACCCGTTTTCCTCTACGCCGTTACAACCCCGTTTCCCCACTTCCATACCCTTCCCGTTCCAGCTTGTTATGTCGTCGTTTCATTTGACCAACTCAGGTGGATCGAATTAGTAATCCCATCCTCCGCTAACCTCCGTCCCTCGTTTCCGGGGAACCGAGGACGGAGATACGGTGCGGCTAGGGAGGGAGATACGGAGCGAACCTCAGGAGTTACTATACATTCCAACTTAGATGGATTACCTTGCGTGGCGATGGGGTGAGTGGGAGGGTTAAAGGGGTTGAGTTCAAAGGGAGCTCCGTTACCTCCAGCTCGCTTCTACCGCTTACACTTTCCGCCACCAAAGTCCTTGCGATGGAGTTAAATCCGCTGTAATCCTCTCTTTGTAACATGTTACATGCCGGACGTTGGCTGGCTTCCTCCTCCCCCTACCATTTATCCCTCTGTCCTCCGCATCATCACGAATTCAAATGAATTAATGTAATTGCTCCATTGATGCTCTCCAAATACATTCCTATGGTTAACTCTTTTTTTTGCTAATTCTTCCAATTTTTCGTGCTTAAAATCTCTTCAACTAGAAACAACTATTCTCGTTCAGGGTTTTACCAACAATGAAAATCATTATTCATACGTTCGATTCCAACATAACATAATAGAATGTTTTCGGGGAGGGGCTGCCTCCTCGCAGTTTGATAAGCCAAGGGCCAAATCGGCCTATTGTGCTTGTAGATAGTTAGTGTAACAGAATAATTATCAAAAGCCGTGTAATTTGTTATTTTGACGTCCGTGAAACCAGTGCAACTAATATTGATGCCGAAACCCATTCCTTATATAACAAAATATGGATTATAAAATCCCCGTTCTCGACAACTCCCGTATCTGCGACTTGTGAAAACTGAGTTACTACAAACTTCGAAATCAATATGGAGAGTGCATTTAACGCTGTGGGAATCGAACCAGTACTGGCGGAGAATGAAGACGGAACCCCAAGACCTGAAAATCCACGGTTTGTGGGATGTAAAAAGGGTGTCGTATTTGGATACCCGCATAGTTAACGCTAGTTTAGTGATCAAGCTGCAAAGTTTTGTAATTATTTTTATTTATTCTATCTTTTCAAATCCCACCTTTGATTGCAATCTTCAAATCCGAATCGTTTATTCGTACTATATCATCGAGCACAACGTTGTAGAATAAGTTCAAAATGTACAGTACTTGAGGTACACGTTACCTTTATCATATATATGTTTACAATATTAATTTCTAACACCAAGTAAGTATGGAACTTCAGACAAAGTCGAGGCTGTTTTATAGTCAATTTACTTGCGCTGTCAAAAGTAATTTGACAGATGAGGTATTTTTAGGTATAATCAGACGGCTGCATGTGTAATTTATCTTTGAAGGTGTGGGTTGTTTGAAATGTAATATGCAGTAATGGTATTCAGTTTTAAACTCTCAATCATTAATAATGTCAACATTACCCACAAATGATCAAAATGTTCGTTTTAATTTCATTATGTTAAGGGCTTGAAAACTTTTCGAGTCTTGCCAAATGAACTGAAACTTCCTTGTAAAGGTGTTTCGAAAAGGGCAACCCCCCCTTTTCCAAGCCCCTTCTATTAAAATTCAGTCGCTTAATGAGTGTTGGAAAATGTCGCCTCAAGTCAAATTATAAACTTGGGGTAAAGGTTGAGGAAGCCAGTTGGAGTTGAGGGGTAATGAGGTGTAGGTGGGGCGGTGGAGGGAGATAGTTAGTATGCCTTTCGGGAGGGGACCTTAATTGGGGTAAGACTGGTCGAACGTATCAAGAATCGTCTAGGGTGACTGTTAATTCGATTGGGAGACGGTCCGGAATATCCACCTGGCTCTACTGAAACCCGCGTTTCCAATCTGTCTCCTCGTCTATACGGTCGACCATTATCTCACGTACCTACCTGTCTCACGTACGTACTTACCCGGCCAGGTGACTCCTTCGTTGAACGGAACGAGCCCGTGGGGTCGAAGCGATTGACGTTTCAGAGGATGTTTCTACAACTAAAGACAGCTTCCTCACCGAACTCCTTCATCCGCTTGCCTACGGGAAGCGCTTGAATCCTTTGCCAGTTAATCCTTCGCTACACCGAATTCACAATTTTGAGGTTTACTGCACTAAAGACGTTAGTTAGACAAAAGTTGAGACCGAAAAAAAACGTAAATACAGGTTGTTGACCTGAAGATCTTTCACCGGCTAGGAATACATTCTAAAACTCATTTCAGGCAAAAAGTACCTCATAGAAATGTTTTTTAGATTCTTCGTTTTCGAGTTATTTCAATTCTAATATCAAAAGTAAAAAGTGAATTTTGTCAAATCTTCAGAATGACCACTTTTTTCATCCCGTAACTCTAATGAAATTCTTCTCTTCAAATTAAGCCTGTAGTCCTAAAATTCGCACCGAAATTTCAGCTTTTCAACGGGGTTCTCAAAATTGCTCTTACAGTAGAATTTAGTGGAGAAAATCACGTTTTTATTCCGGGTAACGTTTTTAACGAAAAAATAGACATCTCTTGCAAAAATAAGTTTGGCATTTATGTATTTTTTACGGTAAATGGAGTAAGTGGCACTTTCTCACCTCCTTGATACTCGAAACAGCAAGGTTGGATGTATCTGAACACCTTTTCGTTTCATCATCACTTCTTCTAGTGCGATTCTGTTAACTGGACTGCCATTTTTTACATTAGTAATGAGCTGTTTTTTATTTTTACAATAAAGTAGTTGCTCAAAATGGACGAGAAGAGAATGAGCCAGTTTCATGCAGTCTCCTGTCCAACTGATAACAATTTAATGTTATTTCATCTTATTTATTGAGCAAATGTTTCTGAGTTTAGAACTCGTTGGACTAAACGTAAACACAACTAACCAACATTTCTTATCGTAAAATAGTGACACTGTTTTAGAAGGAAACATTGATATAACAAACTTGGTGTACCTGGACCTTCCTCGTTAGTGACACACAAAAATTGCACACATTGGATTCTTTCATACCTCAGAAAAAACGCCCCGACCAGGAATGAGCCTGTTAGGGAACCTTCGTTGGTATTCGCTCACCTCTTCCCTGTCATTCTTACTATGTACTTACTACAGCACATAAGCAGTAAAATTGTCATGCGAATTACATCAAACTTTGATTTTATTATACACATTTGTGTGTACATAAGATCATTAACAACTACAACACGTCTTACAGTGAGTCATGTCTTCTGAGTTCATGTTTACACAAAGATTTAACAAACCAGGGAAGCATTGTGTTAAAAAGGTGTTGAAAACCTTTAATGAAGACCACTATTTATTATTATTACCCGTTAAATTCCCTAATTAAGTTTAAATGTTCCAAAACAAGATCAACGTTCTTAATCGAAACACAAAAGGATCAAGAAAATCGGCTGTGAAAGCTGTAAGCAGAGCTTGAATGGATTATAATCTATCCTCTAGTTACAGAACGGAGAGGGTAATAGATAATTATCTATTAACCTCTTCGTTCCTCCTCCCAACTGAAAATTCGAGATCCCCGCGGTTTGGTGCACAACTAGACTGTAATTACGGTTGAACAAAAAAAATTGTTCTTAAATCAATAAAGTCAGACGGTAGTACTGACCCGCAGAAATTAAGGATGTCTTCATCTGCACCTGCATTGCACATTGAACACGTCCTTCTTGGGCTGTCTGATCTTGAGTATGTTCCATCATTCAATGCCAGCAGCGCACCTCCCAACTTCAGGATCCAGCAAAGTACCCATAGGGGGTTGTTCTCTTCCGTCAACGAATTTTCAGCTCTAACAGCCAAGTCAAGTACATGATATAGGGGATTTCTCGATTCCCGAGCATGCGTCAGCTTGGTCTCATCCCAGTTCCAACAGCCTGCGCCTTCTCGCGTTTCTTCTAATTTTTCATTATTTTGAGCTTTTAGTTGATGACATCCAAAAACCCATTCATAGAACCTCCACCCCTTCATAACCTAATAGGATTCTTCACTTTTCAAACTACTGCACGTCCCTCGGAAGCAAATGCAACTACCAGTTGTGACCCCAAAGATCAACCTAGCTTGTGAACTTCCCGTGCAATGCTTCTCGTTTCTTTTCCAAAAGTTCAAGAACTACTGAGCCTTTGTCCGCTTTTTAGATCCAATCTTCTTTGTTCTCCAAGTACAAATACTCTTAGTAGAAATACCTACGTATTTCTATATCGTCTGAATATATACATCCAACTAAAACCTTTTAAGAATTCAATTGGGGTATTTTGTTTAATATCCAAACATGAGCGCATTTCTTGAGGCATGAAGGCAGATGGTGGTGACTACTACGAAAAGCCGTTGGAGGGGAAAAAGGAATGTTTCGCACAACGCTACTGACTGAGCACGCAGATCCTCTGCTCCCAGCTATTCAAACCTCTTGTGACAGGAAAAAATGATTTATTACCCGAGGTAACGAGAAAAGAACCGAATCCCGAACGCTGAAAGAACGTATATAGGAGGTGAGCCGGAGTTTCCACGGTATTTTCGATTCACGGGTTGATTTACTTCACCCTGTTTCCATGAAACTCTAAGGAAAAAAATTAAAGTTCAATGAGATTAAAGGATTTCCTCTGGGGATGGAACATGAATATATACGAAATATAAATACTCTTGTTTGGAAAGCAGCAGTGTAAATATTGTTACTTGGAACGCTTATTGTGGCCTCGAGACGTTATGCCTCTATACAAAATATATTTACCCCCTATCACACTTTGTTACATTACATTTTAAGAGAAGTACCAATCACCTAGGTATCGAATGGTGTTTGCTCGCGCTTTGAAGTTCCTGCTACGAGTGTTGAAGATGGACGGGACGAGATGGTCTAAGCTGGCGATTGAAGAGCTGATAAAATCAGATGCCGACGGCTCTAATGGCAACCCAAAATTTAATTGGATCTCAAAAATGAAGGAGTATTTAACGACCATCGGATCGGCAGACATCCTCAGTGATTTGAGTTACCAGTCTCTCAAAGAAGAATATAGTGGGCTCGTCGAGAAGTATGAAAACCACAGCTGGAGCCTAGACATGCAAAGAGTGATGAACTCATCATACAACCCTCTGTACAGGCAGATAGTGGATTGTGGTGGCAGACAAGCTTATTTGGGGAAAAATCAAAACATTGGCATTGAGAGATTGTTGGCACAGGTGAGACTCTCGTCGAGAGAAGCAATTCGATTTTTTCATAAAAGAAATAGATACGAGCTGGATACAAAAGAGCTATGCTCACACTGCAACCTTCCAGCTGAGGAGGACGCCGTGCATTTTTTCCTGATCTGTCCACTGTATAATCCCTACAGAGACCATCACCTGCAACCGTTTATCAGCACAAGGACAACACTGAAGGAGCTGAAGACCGAGGACTTGAATAGTGTTTTATGTTCGCTTTTGGATTTCCGGGACAATCAGCCAGGGATGTTAGCGGTGTATAAGTTTGCAAGCAGAGCCCTTATGTTGAGGGCATTCTCTGCCTACGAGTGATGTGAAGCTGTATTCGGTCACCTGTGTTTGGATTACGTTGGAAATAATTACAATGTTTTTTTATGTTTGTAATAATTAAGCATACAACAATAACAATAACAATGTATTAAGACATATAACGATAACATCTGTATTATTACATGAGAAATTCTTTAATTTATCTATTTCCAGTTATAATTATTTTATTTTTAGATTTGCTTTTTCTCATCATTAAACTCTGTTATACCTTAAATTTGTCGAGTAGCTCGTAAGCGCACTCATTGTAACGGTCATGTAGTGACTTATACAAATAAAAAATGTATCTATCTACTTATCTATCAATCACCTAGGTATCGAATACAAACTTTAGTGCCGAGTCCACCTGCAGGTAGGTACTGGCTTTGTTTTTAATTTTGGGAGATTAAAAATTGGTTTTCTGCGCTTTCACTCGCATTTCACGTTTTATATCATTTCGAATAACTTTCATTTCGTGTACGTCAATTTCTGTCTGTTATAGATCCTCCTTACAAACCTAACACTTACAGTTCTCATCCGATTTTGATTACTTTTAAGGGGACGTGCGAGTTAGACTATAGACGATACCCCTACAAATTTCATTAATCAAAACTGATTACTTCATTCTTACTCAAATTAATATCCAAGTAGCATACATTTTCATTTGCTCTTGTAACCCGATCTGGCTCAAATTCAGAGGGCGTACTGCCGGTGACAGGTTCTCCCGCATCACTCTCGACCGAATGACACGGCGTTAACTTGGGTGTAACCTCGGATCTCCTGACACCATTGAATTGGGGAATGCAAGAAGTTTTCTGGGTCTTCAGACATCTCAAGACCTCCAAAGGCCATAACGTTAGTAGCAGCACAAATGTGTGTGATAAGCGAGGGCTCAATTTTTTGACTGCAAAAATCCTCTTCTTGATAACATACAAAATTTCATGCCAATCTTGTTTTTCAATCAACATTTTTCAATGTCATTTACAGGGAATCCTCGTAACAACAAAATTTCAGAAGTTTTAATCATATTTTAATGTCATTTACAGGGAATATTCGGGTTAGGCTGTAGATGGTCCTCCATGAAATGTTTCATTGCTCTCAAAACAATATATTGCTCAGTGCGTAAAGGAAAATTCATTTATCATAATTTTTTCACTCCATAAATTTCTGATCTTGCTCAAATATAGCTAGTAGTTAGGAAAAGACGGTTGAATCATCTCATTTGAATATCAACACGATCGTATTATTATAGCACATGATTTAAAATTAGAACCGGAAACCTGCAATGCATCCATTTGAAAGAGACATTATTATCTTGTGAATCTTTTCAAATCGACTAATTTCTACATCTATTTAATAATTTCTAATAATGACGTCATATTTCAAGTTCATTGAAGTGGTTTGTCCAGTCAACTATTATGTTGAACCCCATGCTTGTGTAGCCTAGTAATCAAAGTTAACCAATTCCAATTATTTCATTATGTATACGCATGTTAAAGGCTTAATTGAATAAAGCTCAGCTTTGAGTTAATCATTTCAATTTATTGGAGGCATCTTCTCAGTGGAAGACATTTCACGGTGGTGACAGATCAAGAGGCTCTTTCTTTCATTTTTGACTTGAATCATGTCAGTAAGATGAAGAATGATAAAATAATGCGCTGGCGTTTGGAACTCTCAGCATTCAGCTTCGATATTTTATATAGACCTTTGTCACAGATACATTATCGAGAATCTGCGGCGCTGTCAACAACGAATCTCTGTTTTTGATGCATGATGCTCTATGCCACCCAGGCATAACTCGTATGTTTCATTGGATAAGAAGCCGTAATCCGCCTTATACTTTGGAGGAGTGCGCAGAATGTCGAATTGTCCAATCTGTGCAGAGATCAAAAAATACTTCAAGAAGCAACCTGGGACGCTAATAAAGGCCACACAGCCATTTGAATGGGTAAACTTTAAAGGGCCACTGCCGACATCCACGGGACGTCCATACATGTTGACAGTAGTCGATGAATACTCACGATTTCCTTTTGCGTTCCCCTGCAAAGATGTCAGTTCTTCCTCAGTAATAAGATGTTTCACCGAACTATTTACCATCTTCGGGATGCCAGCTTGTGTACATTCAGATCGCGGTGCCTCTTTCATGTCTAACGAGGTTACCGAATTCCTCCATTCTCGTGGCACGACGACCAGTCATTCAACGCCGTATAATCCCCAAGCCAACGGTCAAGTTGAGAAGTACAACGATATTGTGTGGAAACTAGTATCATTAGCACTCAAAAGTAAAAAATTGAAGAACACCCAATGGGAACAAGCACCACCAGAAGCACTGCACTCTATACGATCTTTGTTGTGCACGGCCACCAACTGTACCCCGCACGAAAGGATGTTCAATCATCATCGACGGTCGACCTACGGACGCGCCCTACCAAACTGACTGAGCAAACCTCTGGTTGTCCTTCTCAAAAAGCACAACATACAAAGTAAATACGAACCCCTGGTTGAAGAAGTGGAATTATTGGAAGCTTGTTGTTGGAACCGACATTGATGGTCCGACATCCAACAGGACGCGAAGACACAGTATCTCTCAAGCATTTGGCTCCTCGTGGAGATACGACCCTCAATGACAGGAGTACACTAAAACCCTGTGACCCAATTCAGTCGTCCCTGCAGCCCTGCCCGTCATCATCATCAATGAAGTGGTTTGTCCGGTCAACTATTATGTTGAACCACATGTTTGTGTAGCCTAGTAATCAAAGTTAACCAATTCCAATTATTTCATTATGTATTCGCATGTTGAAGGCTTAATTGAATAAAGCTCAAGTTAATCATTTCATTTATATTTTTCCAAAATGCAAAACTGTAAACTGAACAATCATTTAAATAATATATTTTATTTTGATGAATATTTTTGGATCAACAGTTGTGATATTTGCTATTTTTCAAAGTACAAAGCCGTTTACTGAAAAGGAAATGTGTTGTTTACACAAACCTGATGGTTAAAACGAGGTTTTTCCAGTTATGCAAGCAAAAATGTTTAAACAGTCGAGCACGATTATCATCATACTGACCACAAAGTGTGCTAATATAGGGGTGCCACTAGCAGAAGGTTAATAAGTTAAGAATTTTCAATATTACTTAGAACAGTCCTTTGATCTAATAATTCTTATTAGCTAGACTAGAAAACTATATAACTTGGCAGGGAAACTTGTTAGGTTTCCAGTTAACATAGCAAGAAGAAAGAGTACGAGTTCGGGAAGCTAAACCTTCTCCCAATATACTCGTAATTTACAGCGCTCTAGCGAAATAAAGTGAAAGAATTTATAGTTTACTAGGGGTGGCTAGTTGGTTCTAACACTTATGGCGGCCATTATTTTTTCGCAGTTGCTCCGTCGATACGGGTCCCCAACCAGCTGTTGGGCGCTCCGCTGGGAACAGATGTGACGCTGATCTGCTACGTCGAGGCTTTTCCCAACACTATCAACTACTGGGTCAAAAACGGAGGCGAAATGCTCCTAGATGGGTAAGTGATTTAAAAGTTCTGTAGATAAATTATGATATTGAAAACAATTACAGTGCTTTCCTCAGAACAATATTAATTTGCATTCTTAATTCATTCGCAATACTACTATGAAAACGACCACTGCGTGAGGATATGGATAGTTTCCGATTCTTGTTTCCTGTATCTGCTAAGCCTGAGAATACAACTGAAGCTTTTTAGCTGCAGGGGGATCTTCAGATAGTTGCATTCGTATCGCATCAGTCTTTGGAAAAGAGCAACTTCTCCACTCCATCACCTCCTTGTTATAACTGTGAGAAGCCCAATCACAAAAAACTAGAAACGAAACACTAAGTTGCAGAACTAGACTAAAATCAAAATCGTGTAAGATTAGATGTTATATAAGAATTTTTAACCAGGCAATGTCCGAAATTTGTCACACAAAGAATGCTCTTAGAATGTTCTGAAAGGGATATGCATTAAATTTGTCTCTCATGGTTGAGTTATCTCTTGTCCCTACACACGTGTACGAATTAAGTACTGGTATGTATGTTCCCGGTGGACATCTAAACTATTTTGTCTAAACCAATTTTGACGGATTGGTCAAGACACAATAAACATCATTTCAAGAAATGATGAGCTTTGTAGCCGTACACGGGTTGAATTGATAACCATTGAAAAAAACGCTTTCTTCCACTGGGGTTTATTATTCGGGTTCAGAAATTTCATAGAATTTCGGGAGATAGAGCGATTATTGAATTTCGGGAGAAATGCATAGATCTGTTCTCAACCAAAATACCTATTTAGATTGATCAGTTGATCATATTTGTGTGCCTCCTGAAATTCAATAATCGCTCTATCACCTGTGAAACACGCACACTCCAAAGCTTAGTAGAAATTCAAATCATGAACGCAAGCCAATTGAATAATAAACCCCAGTGAAAAAATTTGCAGCGTTTTTTTTTCAATGGTTATCAGAATGATTCAACCCGTGTATCGGCTACAAAGCCTATCAGGAGTTCACTCCAGTATCCACATTACTACATCACTACATCACTAGGTTACTGATATCAAAACAAAAACAATAATAAACCAAAATAACGCGAATGTTGGCACCATAAATCGGGCCATGGATCGAGAATGGTTTGACCTACGGACCTGGGGAAGGTCTCATTCGATTCCTTGTGGAGTGTTCTTCAAAAAGAGTACAAATGTAGGCCGCTTTGACTTTTTTTGAGGTTTTTAGGGATTTTACAAAACTTTGACAACCCTTAAAGGGCACTTTATAGTAAGTGAGAGAGCTGGCTCAAGAATCGGGGCGTCCCCGGATCAACATGGATTTTTCCTGAAAATTTCAGCTTTATTGCTTCAGCCTAGCCTAGCAACAATAATAGTTATCAAAGCAAATCATACACCCATACGTATAAGAACTCTGTATTACAATATCACAAATATTTCGCTGTTAAACGCTTAATGTAATTACACACAAGAATCATGAGTTCCACTATTACATATTTGGTACATATTTTCGAGAAAGTGTCAATGGACATTGACGTGAAAAGAAGAATCGATTTTTATAGTTTGTTATTTTCAATAAGCCAACCTTCAACCTTAGCTCTTCCTCCTCTTAGCCGTTGTATTTAATTTATTTTAACAAAGCGGTGAGGAAACATTTGTATCAGCAGTCGGTTGAGCAACCAAAAAATAATCCAACCGCCTTTAAACGAGAAAAACTGGTAGAGCAGTGTGCGTGACGCCAGAAAACGGAGTTAACAGAAAAAAGGGCCTTCATTATACCTTCGTCCTCCAATGTACATCTTATCGAGCTTTTATACGGGAGAAAATGTAACATCCGGTAAGCCCTTACAAAATCATCTTTTTTAAATTGATTTATCGATTGGCTCTTGTCAATGTTCTTCAAGACTTTGGCAGATTTTAGCAAAGCAAAGACTGTCCTTATCTTGAGATGTTTCTTTCCGTTCTTTGCACGTCATCTTACGTCATTCTCGACCCTCGGTTTTTTATGTCTTGTATGAAAAGCGTATGTATTATCTGAAACCATGAAGGATGATAGCCGAAAAACTATACTCTTTTCCAGGAAAACTTGGCTAGGAAAAGCATAGACTACTAAAGTTCTGACAAAGTATAATGGTAAGAAATGCATTCATTACAGGGACCTCCGTATATCCAGTTTCTGTAGGATCCAACTTATAAACGATCAATTTACCAATCGTTTGTAATCTGTTCATGAAAAACTGATTTACCCTCCCCACTCACCTCCTTTCATCATGAAGATTGAAGTTGAAATAATTTTCGCTACTAGACCGAGTTATTACCTAAACTACCACTTCTACTTCTACTGAATATTACCTACCTTCTGATTGAGCTTAAGCGACGGGTTTCGAGCTATACAACGCAGGATTTATATTAAAATTTGTAGCTCTGATTACTCAAAAATGCCTGATTGAAGGCCGCAATCCTAAACTCAGACAGCACGGGACAGCTGCAGATGAAGTGGTAGAGATCTTCTCTTGCATGCTTATTACATAAGGAGCTGTCCTCACAACGACCCTTCACGTATGGTCTGGCGTTTAGGCATAGTAGCTCGCCCCGCACCTTAAACAGCCATCTGCTTGCATAAATATCCACACTGTTTTCCCTGATCGAACTAGCTGATTTGATGTGCGGGTCTAGCACCCTGTATAGGGTAAAATCGCTAGACTCCTCACACCTTTGCCGTGCGAGATCCCACCTGTCCTCTTTATATCGTGAGAGTAACTGCTCTCCATCCGACCTTAAAGTCCTGGTGTTCATTGTTGCCAAGTTATTTGGGATGTCGTACTTATTCGTCAAATGGTCCCAGTGCTTTGCCCAGGATATATTCCTCCCCACTAATTCCTTAGCCACAATTTTTGGGAGTCTATCGTCTGTCAAGCCGAACACTTTAATTAGGTAATTTTGGTGTGATCCCAATCTATGAGCTCCTATTGGATCCAATTCTGTCTCAAGACGTAGGATGTAGTTCGATAAGAAGTTTGGCAGTCGGAACAGCTTGCGAATGAACATGTAGCGCACACACTCGGCCGCTTCAAAATCCTGATATTGCCAACACTGGGCTACATAGGCTAGAACTGTTCGCACAGTTGCCCAATAAACCTGCATTTTGGATTTAACAGGATAGCTGGATCAGCAAAAAGATTGCCCCAGACATTGTTGAGAGCGAATTTAGCAGAAGCGGATTTCTGTTTCACATGTTGAACAAATGAGAGTGAAGGCGAAGTGAAGGTGAAGATGATTAGTCACCATTGCACCATTCATTCATCCCCATCCATAACTATATTTAAAGGTTCTGAAATATGTTTCAAAACTACACGAAATTCTTAGTCGAACCACGAACGAAACAAGAAAATAGGCAATATAAGTTGATTGAGCAACTATTTAAGGATTACATGTTACACCTCCTTTCTCTCTTCCAACAGAAAATTCGACATTTCCGAGGTTCCAAGCACAAACTAAAACTGGATTCCAATTTTTTAAAACTGGATTAAAATTGGAGTCCAATTTCAGTTTGAAAAACCAATAAAATCAGATGAATACAGGGAAGATATCAACATTTATCACTATTAGCCCCCTTCCATAATGAAAATTGGAAGTTAGGAAAGTTGTTTAAATACTAAGCTTAATCTAAACTGAACAAAAACTAAGGACATGAATCGGTCGGAATTTCTCGCTTGAGAAGCGATTAAAAGGACTATAACCCTCTTAATTTACGAGGTTTGTCGCCCAACTGGAGTAAATAAAAAGTGGGATGGAACAAAAAGAATCACAGAAATCAATCAGGAATTACTGGCTGGAAAGCATCGACATAATCGGTCACAAAGACCCATAATCAATGATTATTAGTCATACACTCATCTTTTTTTCTCGGATTCGCTCACAGAATGGTATAAAACGTGATTTTTTTATCATGTTCGGGTTGTATGTATTGAAAAAGCCTTGCATCAGATGCTTCTTCTTTCCGTAGAGCAGGAGGAAATAGAAAACCATATATTAAGGGGTTTAATCTCAACCGATTTCAGGGCTTGATATTTCGACCAATGAGACAAAAACAGTATTCACGTTTTCAGAGACGCCTGGTGATAGAAAAGTGTACTATGTATCAGTCCTATCAACAAATGTAAAAAAGTAACAGGGCATCGAGTTTGCATCATTGTAAGCTCTAAAATAAAGAACTGTATAGAATACGTAATAATTTCTGGGTTATTTGTTCCCTGATGCTTAAATTATTTGATTTTTCTTTCATGTTGTTTGTTAATCCAATGATATTACCATTTTAGTAGTTTCACAACACGTGCAATTCAGTGGTTTTTCCTAACCCTAAGCCCGCAAAAGAAAGGCTGGGTACTTCCTTTGAAAAAATCAACTCAGTTGCCGGTATTTTAACTAACCAGTTCCTGAGACTCAATTTCGAATTGCCACTTTTTGAGTTTAATAAGCGAGATAATTATCCACACAAATCGAGGATGGAACGACACCGCGTTTTTTAACGCTCTTATTCCAGTTAAGAAACAGTTGTATAGGAAAACACTCCTATACACCAATCAGCCATTTGTTCTTCAGCAGCTTATTGAACACAATTATCTGTTGTAGGATATTCTGAATTAAAATTGATAAATTCAACATGGAGGATAACTGAACATTAAGGATAGCTGAATCAAAATATATATATATAACAGTGGATTATTTCAAAATGTTTAGATTTGTGAGCCGAATGTAGAACATCCACAGCAGTAGAGTTAGAGATGGTTTTAGCATCATTAAGTTTTTTATTGCATGATCTCATTTCTCGATAATTAATTACGTTGAATGCTTCTCTCCCCATCACCATCGTAACATCATATTGTGGCCGTGGAAATAAACTGGGGTGGTTGCTAACCATTATATGTTATTATTATTTATCGAATGAAGCTTAAACGATGTAATATGATTTCCGTCTTCGACATATTCTCCTGGTTATTTATATTGAACGTTAGCTCCATGAGCCGTATGATGGGATATCCGAATTAGGGGTTGGTTAGTAGCGAGGGTTGTTTTTGGGTTGGGAGGGTAGAATTACTGTGAGAGGGCCGAATGGGTGGCAGAAATTCCCTCGTGAGATATGTTGGTAAAGTGAGGGTCATGCCTCATCAGGATGGGAAGGAGAGCTCCACCAGGGCGATTGGAGTCGACACACACTGCTATAACCGTTTTATTCTCTTTTGGTCCATTACGCATCGTCTGATCCAACAATTGCTCCATTTTGATCAACCGAAGATAACCAATTTCCCTCTTTTCTTTGTTCGTAAGAACACTAAGTCGTTATGTTTTTATCTTGAAGTTGCATCCGGATCCATATACGTAAGATTCAACAAAATAGCTAATCTGTAGTGACAAACATTTCTATTCCAACATTAATATCGTCATCAAGGTAGAAGGAACGCAACGTTCATAAAACAATAGGGATGGTATTTATAATGTGGTTGACTTAGTAGCAACAATCAGGTGTAAATGTATAGGTATAGAAGCTCTTGATGCAATTGTAGCAACTCTGACTAGGTCAAGATTGCTGGGACATATTGAAAATCGTTGGAACAAGTTTGTGCCAGAGCAAACAGGAGTTTCAGGCATCGGAGTGGGAGACCTGCTCGCTTTAAGAAAAACAATGCCCTTTATTGGGCCGGAACCCTTCTTGTTTGTCGAGAAATGTTTGGTAAAAACCAATTCGTGGGAATACTTAAGGAAGAAACACAAAATTATAAATGAAAACACTGCAGAACAGAAACATGGTAAACTGGTCATGATTGCACCCTGTTAACGCCGAAGTGCAAATTATCTCATGCTCTCTAGGAGGAAAACGGGTAAAACATGGGAAATCGTAGCTGGGCTTGGGTGCTTTTGAAAACCTCTGAAAAGGGTTGGAGCTTTTACTTGCGACTCATTGCTCTTTGAATGCCCAAACTCGAAGCCAGACGATCCAAAACCCTTCAGGACCCTCGACGCGGAAGTGATAGCTATCACTAAATGGCCTTGTGGAGAGAAATCTCTGTCTGGAAGATGGCCGAGGATTGAATACAGAATCTACGGATTAGGAAACATAGGAGTGATGTGCACAATAAACCACGGTTTCGATGTGGCTAAGGGATTACCACCGCCCCTGGACCTTCAAAACCAGTGAAGAAGAAAGAAGAAAATTACTTTATTCAAAAAATAGTATACACATAAAAAAAGTTAAACATCTTCAAGAAAGTGAAAATAGGCATAGCCTTCGGCTGTCTGCCGGAGTTGACCCAAATGGAAATCGATTAATTTATGGAAAACGACTATAAACTTATTCAAAATTAAATAAAATACCACACTGCCTATCGCATTACCAATTGAATTCATTTACTAGTACCTTGCGGTAGGACCATGCATCGCTTGCATAGTTCGCCAACTTTACCCACTTATTTCTATTTACTAGAATATGAACAAAATCAGTCTGTGCGATTGCAGGAACTCCAAAATACTTAACTCTGTATTCACTTAAAATAGGGCAAACTGCAATAAAATGAAAAATATCCTCCCTCAATCCTAAATTGCAGAGAGAACAGTCCACTCGCTCACGATCCCATCCAGGCCGATAGTTCAGTGTGACCATCTCGCTCCGTATTTTTAAAATCCATCTTAGGATCGGTATAGTAAAATCGGAGGTTCCCCGTGGATCAAGCAGATCAACAACAGGAATTGCATGGTCCAACCGACACCCCCATATACGAGAGGAGGAGGACGACGCTCGAGATATCCAATCACGCCTGTACTCATCCCTAATTCTCGCAATAAGGCTCTCACACAGCTCTCTGGAAATAGACCCCGCAGAAGAAAAAGGAGAGCAACCATACCTCGCTTCCAACTTTCTCCAAGTACCACACAAAAAGATCCCCAGCGCAAGTATCTCCTCAGCCACCATCCTCGGAAACCTGTGAGCTGGAAGCCTGAAAACCTTGTCTATGTAGCCAAAACGAAGCTCTAGGCAGTAAATAAAGAGAGGAAAAACACCTGTTGACAAATAAACAAAATAATTTGGGGTTGGAGTCGGTAACCAGAACAACTTCTGGTGTTCAACACCAGTGTCTTGATGACAGAAGCGTCTATAGTTTCCCAATACACACATATCCTTTATCATACTTATTTTTACAGACATAGGTGAACATTTGTGAACGGAATCTATGGATTAGGAAAAAAGGAGTTACTACTAGTATGTTTCCAACAATAGTATCTTATTACACTCCAAATTTAACTCTGAAACTTTATCATACATATTTGTACAGACATAGGTGAACAATTGTGAACAGAATCTGGATTAGGAAACATAGGAGTGATCTGCACAATAAACCACGGTTTCGGTATGGCGAAGGGATTACGACCGCCCCCGGACCTTCAACATCATTGTCTTGATGACAAAGGCGTCTATAGTTGCCTTCTTGTTTGGATTCACCATTGAACGTGTTCTCAGGGTGCGGACTGACAGGTGTTGTATCTATTCTGATGGGACCCGAACAGAATAAAATCACTTGAAGAATATACCTACAGTCCTCGTATACTTATTTCCCCTCCTCACTAACTGTCAATTACCGTCATCAAAACACCATTTTAATGTTTTTAAAGGTGATCCGTCCAGAAATATAAGCATATAACACTAAATGACGAAGGTATTGCAATCATTTCGGGAATGTTGAAAATTAAGTTATTAAAGAAGTCCGTACCAAAAAGAACTTTGTTTCTATTATGTTTCTAACAATAGTATCTCAGTTCATCCTAAATCAAACTCTGAAACTTTATCATACTTATTTTTGCAGACATAGATGAACATTTGTGATTTCTACAGAAAAGCAATATTGTCAAGTAAGACGAAGTCACAAGATTTTTCAATTTACAAAATGGGCTGTAGGTATATTAAACGAAAATAAAGAATTATTGCGAGCATGGGGCGAACTAATAATAATGACGTCATCATTTCGCGGAAAAAGTCGCGTTTTATCCATGAGCAACAAAAAATTTGGAAATTTTATTGGGCGCTTGCTGCTAATGACAGCTTAAGCCGCAGTGGCAACCCTGTCTACCGATTTTTAAAATCTGTAAGTCAACCTAGATTACCATTTTTAGCGTTCAAAATTATTGTTTTATTGTTTTAACTGTTGTTAACGCGCCAATATTGTACTAGTTTTCTAAATATAACGATTAGGAGAAGCAAATAAATCGCCTATCTGGACTCGAAAATCTTTGGCTTCGACACTAGCATAACTGAACCTCCCTGCATTACAGCTTACTTTCATGCGCCAAATAATCAAACGTTGATTTTTCTCAAACCCCTTCTTTTTTCTGTTTAGGGTTGAAACTTTTTTAACTTGCTACAAAGTGATATTTCACACTGCTGACATAGATTCATTAAGAAAAACTTGAATTGTCTACCCCCTAATGTACCCTATTATAGTAAACAATCGTCTAAATAATGAAAATGCTGAATACAATCTTAATTTTAGCGGAATGTCATTCGTATACACATGGTGTCCCAGGAGTTATGTCCAATCCGACTCCTACGTGTTGTACAACTCATTTCCAACCAAAATGCCACGTAGCAATTTTTTGCCAGAGGCCTTGTTTCCGAGCTATTCGCGAATTTTTTCGTGTTTTTGATCTTAAGTCATTAAAACTGTCATAACTCCCCTAATTTTGAAGATAGCTCAAATTTGATGACACCGTTGGAAAGAGCGTTAAATTTTCTATGTATTTGATGTCGGAAACATTTTTTAAAATTGCATTGAAGATGTGCGATTGTTACGCGAAATGGCAGTTTTGTCAAAATCTTAAAATCGCCTGTTTTTCATCTCGCCTAGAAACCTCATGACGCAGAACTGTGCAGGCCTGGTAAAACGTGCGCCAAAATGTCAGCTTTCCAACGGTGTAGTCGTTTTGGTTTTAAAAAATATTTTTAGTTAAGGAAATGGTGATTAACTGCAGAAAAACGTGTGTTATCTGTTAAAATTGAGGTTTTCCCAAAAGTCTCGAAGATGAATGCAACTCATCGCAGTCGGAAATGAGTTGTAGAACACGTAGGAGTCGGATTGTGCATAAGTCCTGGGACACGATGTATCACTAAAAAAGATCTAATGTTAGAAAATTGGGAAAGCTACGGAGGAGGCATTGTCTTGGTCAAGGGGAAGGGTATGCAATGACCCGCACAACCCCCCGGTCTTGAAGGAGGGGTTGCTTTGTGCGCCGCGTATTATCAACCCCAATCTGATTTTTCCGTAGTATTGGGTGTTGTAATGTTGATAATTTGTTGTTTCTGACCAAATTCAGTTTTAGTAAGATGTTTGTTGACTCAAAATGTTATCCAGCTTTTGGACAATGGTAAGATATTGCGGTTTAAATCGAGTTCATACAAAGAGTTAGAGTTTAAACAAGATTGTTAAGATTTAAATTTTTTTAAAAATATTTAAAAATGAAAATGAATTTAATGAATGAAAACGTTCGTTTGTGATCAGCGTTTACGGCATTTCCAAGCTATCCAGCCGTAGTCAGGATAATCGAAGATCCGGGAGACAGCTATTGTTTGTGTTCATTTACGATTGATTGCGACGATTTGCTTTCAGTTGAGTAGCTATACCACAAGTGGGTATGTCGACATGATTTTTGTGTACGGTTTTGCCAATGGTAGTGCTTCTGAAGCTGCAAGGGAGTCACACTTCTTCTGTGTACAACTCACACCCTAGCCAACACGTCGGATAGTATTAGGAAAAAATATTGGTAGACAATATTGTTGATGTCGCTCATCCTTCTTTACCAAGTAAACTATCTATTTTTTATCTACTAGGTAGTTGTCTTTTGTCACTAAGGTTTTGGTTACTACTACCAGCTATGTTGAATAGCAATGATGAATATGCAATAGGGAAAACCTCGCTGAAGGAAATACAGCGAAATACGAAAGCGAAGAGTTGGTAATGATACGGAAGACTGGTTTAAGGTTGATAAGGGTCCATATTGTCAGCAAAAAGAAATGCAACTCATCGCAATCAATCGTAAATGAACACAAACAGAGAGTCTCTCGGCTCTTCGATTATCCTGACTTTGGTCGGACAGCTTAGAAATGCCGTAGACGCTGTTCACAAACACACGGGTTTATGCTTCCGACAAAACTAACTTAAATCGTCACTTGAGACGTCTGGCGTTGTCACTATTCGATTCAGCGAGAAAAGTTACGTATATCCCGCCACCAACCTTTTTTCGTCGAGACTTTTGAAAAAACCCCAATTTTAACAGAAAACACACGTGTTTCTGCAGTTAAACACCATTTCCTTTACTAAAAATATTTTTAAAAACCAAAACGACTACATCGTTGGAAAGCTGACATTTTGGCACACGTTTTACCATTCCTGCACAGTTCTGCGTCAAGCATTCATGAGGTTTCTAGGCGAGATGAAAAACAGGCGATTTTAAGATTTTTACAAAACTGTCATTTCGCGTAGCAACCGCACATCTTCAATGCAATTTTAAAAAATTGTACGACATCAAAATTTAACGCTCTTTCCAACAGTGTCATCAAATTTGAGCTATCTCCACAATTGAGGGAGTTATGACAGTTTTAATGACATAAGATCGAAAACACGAAACAAATCTTAAATCGCGAATAGCTCGGAAACGAGGCCTCTGGCTAAAAATTGCTACGTGGCGCTTTTGGTCGGAAATGAGTTGTACAACACGTAGGAGTCGGATTGTGCAAAACTCCTGGGACACCCTGTATAGGGGTCAAAGTAGGTGTTACCAGTTAAAAACCATCAAGATTAATGTTTTCTCCCATACTGGAAAATCCCAGAGCTTCGCAAAGTGTGGTGGGAGGTACAGGATATTGTTTCAATCCTTGGCGGCCCCGTCAGCAACTCGTTGTTTGCAATTTACTACTTTAGGGTAGCCTCGCTGTACTGCACTGAAAACTTCTCAACTCTTACTCGGCAGCATCTAATAAATACACGTGTTGAATAGTTGTTCAATTCCATTGAACAATTTCCTGGACAGTATTACAAGATATTGACTTAATGGGTTTCTTGTAGTTTCACGGCTAAAGCTGACTTTCAGCGAATATTTTTTTAAGTTTTTCTTTAACACCAAAAATGAAGATCAAACAATCAATTGAATTCCAATAGACCCCTTCAATATTTGGCTCAGAACTGCAAATAATGGTTTTTTCTCTGTATGTCCCACATTTCATCTGTTAGCAGAACTGTCCGATTAGAAAGTATCAAATAACATACACTTCAATTTAAAAAACAAAAAAGTAGATGATTTTTCGTGAAGCCGTTAAAAGCAAACCGCTAAAATACCTTCTGTCTGGTTAACGAGATTGTTTTCCAATTCTAGTTTTAAAATTATTAAACGACGAAGTATTGTGCCAACATTTGCTCATAGTCCTTTGAATTAGCATTCCTGTTTATCAAAATGAATAACATGGACCTACCAACAAATATTTGCTCAATCAACCATTTCTTCGTGTTATTTATATATTTAGATCTATATGTAGTTATTAAACGGGCTCAATTGTAGGACTCAAATCAATAAAAAGCCGAAGAACCCTAACACCAATTACGTATTCTACCTAACTGGTGTTTCGAAATAATGTTTTATCAAGATGTAGGTGCCATTTACAACATATTATTATGATGTGTAGTATTCGCACGTATACGTTATTTTCAATATACGAGTAAACATCTCTGATCAACCATAAAACACCCCCCTCAGTTCGTTCTTTTTCCTTCTAAGATGCTTGAAATCTGAAGGAAAAATCGATTATTAAAGTTTCATCTTTATTGCCTATTTTCTCTGTAACCTGGACCTATAAGAACGAGTGAAGCCTGGTTAGGTGTTTCTTCATTTCATCAATTTTCTTCTCGAGTTCAAGTTCCTCTCATTTCTAACTTGTATTTGATGTACCCTGGACTCATCTAATGATGGACAATAGATCAGTGCGTTAGAAATTAACTAGTGATTTTGCGTATTCCGAAATAATAACCCTCCGAGTAATTATTTGCCAACCTTTTCATTTATTTTCGGAATCAATGTGTCTTGGAACGTAAACCAACCAATGTTGATGGGTAATTACAAAACAATACTCTTCTGTTTGTAAAAGAAAACAAAGAGAATTAATACTGAATATAGTAAGCGGAAAGTAATTTCCAGCCAATAACATCTGAAGAACGGCCGCAATTCAATTTCACTTGAAATTCCCTGTTTCTGGAGAAGAAGTTCTGACAAGTGACGGTCTACTGTTCAAGTCATCTAAAAGGAAACGAAATAAGCTTTTCAAGTTGTGCCGCGTTATAATCAGCGAGTTTGATATCTTTGTCAGAAATATTCTGAAAATGTGTCCGTCAAGTCAGACGAGAATTAAACATTCGTTTGTCATTCATTCTGGAAAACCGCGTGTTCAGAAATAACCTACATCAGATTGCGCAAGGGACAATTGCCGCCCGCGATAAATATTTCGCAGCCAAACATAATTGGCACGCTAGAGTACGGGGATATCTTTTGGTTGTATTTAGTTGGACAAGATGTTTACCCTTTTGGTTTATTATTCAATAATAAACCATTGTAATCGCTCTTGAAAAAAAAAATTGTAACCCCTAAGTTTTGTCAAATCCCTAAAAACCTCAAACAAAGTCAAGGCGGCCTAAATTTGTACTCTTTTCGAAGAACTTTCCACGATGAATCGAATGAGCCCCTCCCAGGTCCATACCTCAAACCATTTCCGATGTATGGCCCGATTTATGGTGCTAAAATTTGCATCCACATTCACTACATCACTAGGTTACTGCGATCAAAACAAACACGAGAGTTTTTTTTTTATCGCAGTAACCTAGTGATGTAGTGAATGTGGATACTGGAGTGAACTCCTGAAAGGGTTTATAGCCGACACACGGGTTGAAGCATTCTGATATGCATGCTCCATCTTACGAAATTTGAAATTTTCAAATAGAATTCTCAGAATAGAGCGATTATTGAATTTCAGGAGAGATGCATAGAGCACGTAAATCGGTTCTCAACCAAAATACCTATTTGGATTGATCAGTTGATCATATTTGTGTGTGTCTGTCAGTGATCATTCTTGTTATGGGTTTTTGTTCTTGTTGAACAAGTAGATCGGCGAGTCTTTTTCGTTTAAGCATCCGGTTCGGTTGGTCTGGTGGTCTTTCTTCCATAATGGCAATAGCAAGTATTTTCGTGTCATTGTGGAGTCTTTGATGGAATCGAGAGTTTGAGCTCTGTAAAACTTCCGTGACCGTGGGTATTTCTGTATCTCTCTGCAGATTTTCGTTTCTGATGTACCAACCGGCTCCAGTGATCACTTTTAGGAAACGATTCTAGAAGGTCCCAGGAAAATTAACTCTGTTCACTTACGAGTTCGATGCTCCACCTGGTATTTGGTTTCTGCATTCCCAAATTAGCCGTATGAGTAAAATAGATGAGGCGTTTGGTATCAAGGGTTAGTGGGGAGTGTTTTCCGAGAAGGGGCATAAGGACTCTTAAGCGGTGACGGCATCTTTGAAGTGTGGGTGCTACGTGGGCGTTAAATATCAATACCAACACTGAGATCTCACCTCTGCTTTTGTCATAGAGTCTCTTATTTTGAATCAACTAAGAATTTTCTCATTTCGTTTGGTGACATTTACGGTTGTGCCATTCATTAATTTTTTCCTCGGGTTTCGTATAAAACTCTGTGGGCACTGTTATATAAGTTGATTCCTTATTCATTATAAATAATTCCGTTCATAATATTTTATCATCATGTCTTACATCATGGTGACCTTTCAGAGGTAATCAAAATTTGTTTTGATTGAAATTAGCTCTCTTTATTTTGCCGATGAACCAGCTCTCCAGTACTTCCACATTACGTATAATTAGGGAGGAGTATACCTTTCATTTACCGTTTCTCTCGGAAGGATCGAGTTCTTGATATCGCTATTGTTCGCTCTTCGTTGGCCCCGACGAGACTCAATATAACGGATACCTAATATGAGATTTATTACGTTTTATTGTCTCGCCGCCGTGTTCCGAACGGGTCCAATAAGTGTTGGCTTCGCGAACCAGTCGGTCGAATGAACTCGGATCACCGCATCGAAAAGCTTTTATATTTATTCTTCCCATCGTAACTGGAAGTAAAAGAGAGAAAGAAATAAATAAATAAAAAAGAGACGGAAATACAGAGAGACAAGGAAAGTACGAGTGTGCTTTTCTATTCGGGTCAGCGGTTTTTCCTCTCGTCCGATGGTTGGCTTCGAGAGCCTCTCAAAAATTATGGGCCTCGTCCACAATTAAACTGCTCTGAGCCGATCGAATGTTATTTTCTTATATATTTTAGTTAAATGAAGCATGGTGTATGAGGATGCACTTTATATGTATAATCTTATTCATTGTAACAGTCATTATTGACTTTATACAAATAAACGGATTGATTGATTGATATGTATAACCTCTATGTTCTGCTTCCTTACTACTGAAGGTAGAAAAGCTTTGTGTTCGATCATAAAATCGACAAAAATGTCCCCAAAAATCAATAACTTTTGTTTTTGCGTTGTAGAGCATGCAGATCAATTTCCGTTCTGCGTCTGTCTAGAATACATTTTTTGCCACAACCAAAATTGTACAATGATTTTTTCGATTTTGAAGAAATTTTCATGGACGAAAAAAATCGATCAAACATATCCCTAACCACCTTTTGATTTTGAACATAACGAAATTGATAGATCGCGTGAAATGAATGTTTCGAGAATCTTTAATTTATCGGTTTGATATTGTTCCAACTTGGGAAGGGAAGTTTGGTGTAGATTTCACCTAGGACGGTTCTCTCAAACATCATCATTCGTAAAGGGTTTGAGAAGCATATTAAAAGATCCCAATGATTCAAAAGGATAGATTATCCAAAGAAAATTTGAAAGCGGCTCATGAAAAAGGCACGAGACCCAGTCGTATCCGATTTTCATACCTAAATCTTCACTCACTTCAACATCAAAACTTGAGTCGTCCAGAACAAAACACTAATTACCACCTGAATTTCCGTCATTATGAAGAAATTGGAGATTCGATTACGGCGAGATGTGATTTCATATGAAGATCATCGATTTTTTTCAGTTTTCATGCTTTTAAACCCATGCACACAATTTTCTCCCAATATTAAAAAAAATAAATATTTATTAAATACATTATTCATTTGTTTAATATTGGGTGAAAATTGAGTGCATTTTTGTTGAAAATACAAATTTTGTTGAAAATGAAACCGTTGACAACGTGAAACTATATTATTCCACTCCTTATAGCGTCTGGTAAATTTAATTTAATTTAATTTTTTTTTTTTTTTAATGAAGTACCTACATGTAAAAAATTGTGACATTTGTCGATTTGTGAAAAGTTTGGATTGATTCCACATTTTCCTTTGTTTAAGTGGCTTTTTAATATTTATGATGCCCTTATGTTAATAGGCAGTTTCCCAGTCTTTCTATCGTTGCGTTTAATCTTGGTTTTACGATGAATCTTGGGGAATTATAGTCGTTTATAGTCTTGAGGTTAAGGGATGAGATGCTCATGACGAAAGCGTGGATTGTGGTTCAAAGAGGATTTCTCGTTGAGACCTGAACAGAACTCACGAAGTTCCCTTGGGAGACAGTGGCGGTCCTAGGCTTTTCATTGGGGGGGAAGGGGGGGGGGGGTCATTGTTAGAAAATGTAATACATTTTTTATCAAACCAAAGCCATGTCCTTACCGAAAGACCTTACCTGAAGATTTTCAATGGAACTTAGGTCTATCTTTAACATTTTTTCCGTACAATAATTATCAGAGGTAGAAAAAAGTGTGTTTGCGAAAAAGCTTATTATAAACCATAAAATTAATTTTTTTTTTTTTTTTTTTTGGGGGGGGGGGGGGTGCGTGACCCCTGTGACATTACGGATATGACTAAAGAAATTGTATCCAAAAGCAAAGCGAGTCCATACTTACTATTAACTTTCCACCTCGACCATGGTGTTCCCTAGGAACGGATTGTTTTAAATATGAGTACCGGTGGTGTATTGTAGTAGCCGACTACTACTCTCCCCACAAGGATATTCATTTACTACAAAAAAAAATTATATATAAATATGCCTTCATCTTGAATATTTTGAATACCCGAGAAGATGAGATATATCTCAACGTCATAATATATGACTTTGTCGCTGCAGACTTCGTCAGCTATGAAGTGCGACAGTTGGGCGAGAAGTGCGATTCCTAACTATCTGAGTCGATGTTGAATATTGCAATAAGGTTAGTCGCCAATGGGAACCTCGACCATGGCCTTTTAGCCCATAAAACTACCCCATCGGAGGAAGGAGTCTCTTCTGTAGAATTTCCGATGAATCAGAAGTTAAGAGCGTTTGAGTAGTATCTGTAAATTCTGGATGATATAATTACCGTCGCTAGTTTAAAATTTGCTAATATGTTGGTTGAATGAAAGATCGGCAGTTCCGGTTTAACTTTGCGTTCTAATTTTCTTTAGAATTAATCAATTAAGGCACAATGGTCAAAAATAAACAAGGAGGTACTCTACCACTTGATTCACAACTGTTGAACCCACAATGACCCCGCTAAGAGGGATTCCGGGCAGTGGACCTACACAAAAAAGAGCTACAGAGATAATATTTCAATATGCGGCATCGAGTAAAGACACACACAAGAATGCTACAAATTCTTTCACTGGGGTCTATTATTCAATTGGCTTGCGTTCATGATTTGAATTTTTACTAAGCTTTGGAGTGTGATAGTGTTTCACAGGTGATAGAGCGATTATTGAATTTCAGGAGATATGCATAGAGCACGTAAATCTGTTCTCAACCAAAATACCTATTTGGATTGTTCAGTTGATCATATTTGTGTGCCTCCTGAAATTCAATAATCACTCTATCACCAGTGAAACACACACACTCCAAAGCTTAGTAGGAATTCAAATCATGAACGCAAGCCAATTGAATAATAAACCCCAGTTAAAGAATTTGCAGCGTTTCATGCGTATCAGAATGCTTCAACCCGTGTATCGGCTACAAGGCCTTTTAGGAGTTCACTCCAGTATCCACATTACTACATCACTACTTCACTAGGTTACTGCGATGAAAACATAAACAATAATAAACCAAAAAAACGCAAATGTTGGCACCATAAATCGGGCCATATATCGGGAATGGTTTGAGCTACGAACCTGGGGAAGGGCTCATTCGATTCCTCAGGGAAAGTTCTTCAAAAAGAGTCCAAATTTAGGCCGCTTCGACTTTTTTTTTTAGGTTTTTAGGGATTTTACAAAACTTTGACAACCCTTAAAGGGCATTTTAAATTAAGTGAGAGTGCTGGCTAAAGAATTGGGGCGTTGTCGGACCAATATTGATTTTTCCTGAAAATTTCAGATTTTTTGCTCCAGCCGTTTGGGAGAAATCGTGCGTACGGCGTACGGCGGACGGACGGAAAATTGTTTATTGCAGATTCGGATTCTACACCCTTTGAAACGTAAACCATGAAATTTTCAGGGGGGTTAGAATTTTTTTTTCAAGAGCGATTACAATGGTTTATTATTGAATAATAAACCAAAAGGGAGAGGAGGAGTTGTGGGTGACAGACTCTAGGAAGTATAGACTAGTACACTAGTCGAGGGCTTACCTGAAAGATTCGAAGAGAAGACTTAAAATAGATTAAAACTTTACAGACATCGGACATTTATAGTGCCAACAACGAAAGAGAGGGAGATGTACCCCATCTTATAATTACATTGTTTCATTAAAATTATTAAAGAATAATATTGCTTGCAACCTAGCAACTCGTGTACATTCGTGTATACATCCTAATCATTTATGTAGATAGCTGAAATAGCTAGCCGAAAATAAAGCAATACCTCTGTTGCATATTAGTTGTGAAGCGGTTCCTAAACTTTCCAAAACTGTGTGTTCCTCCTGTATAAATCGCTCGGAATCCCTCGCTTAGTTACAAGGACAATGACTCTTCATCAACAATATCCTTAGGTAGATCAGTACTTCCTTACTTTAAAGATGACATGTTTACATAGTTAGTTCTACTGTGTATAGTATCGGGTTTCCCTTCGAAGAGTCAGGTTAAACAGCGCGTAAACTTGAAAAGTTAAACAACCCTTAACAACTCGTGGGATCGATCGGCTGATTAAAACTTCTAAACGACATGATAAACTTATACAACTCCTCGACAGCTCAACTTAATTTCGGGTTGACAGACAGCTCCAAACTCGTCGGAGGAAAGCAAGTGAATAATTTTCAACGCTAAATTATCTGATGAAGAATATGAGCGTAATAATGAATATTGGATTATACGTTTATAAATCCTTTCAATATTTCCTTCTAACCTTAACTCTAATTAATTTTCACTTTACTTCGCATTCTACTTTTATTAATTCTTAACAACTATACAAATTCGGAAAAATCTGGAAAATGCTCTGAGGAGACTAAGTGAATAGCTAAATTTAAATAGCTTCTAAGCTGAGAGTTCAAATCGGAATGTCAAGAAGTTAGTACTTAATTCCCATTGTTTGTTTCTTGCAATACATCAATCCGTCACATACGCGGTTGCCCCTGTAAACTGTTACATTGCACGGTGATCATCGTCAAAATTAATGGAGATTGAAAGTAGGGCTTGTAGAATCCGTTGCGCAACAAAATACCAATTAAGTGATATTACAAAAAAAAAGAAGAAAAACACTCCTCTATTGCTAGGAGGAAATGGTAAAGATCGTTGATATGGGCTGGTGTTTGATCACTAAGATATTATGTTTACATTTGCCAAATAATAAAATAATTAATACCTAAGAAATAAATGAGATCTAAATCTTATGAGGCGTCAACTTGGTGTGGTAGAAATGTTCCAGGAAAAAAGTAGGAAAGATTCCTAAAGATAGTTGCAATGTTCAATGATGTTATTATGGGGCAGCATTAAATCGAGAATTAGTCTCCTAAGTGCCCTATAACATAATCATGATTCATTGAGTCACTTTGTCTGCGACGACAATTATCATTTCTTTCTTAACAAATCCATGGAGCCGTCACTGAGCAACATCAATGTTGTCAATCACGTAATAAATCCATCTCAATCAATCAATAAATGTCATTGCAGGCTTTGCGCAAACACATGAGTACGTTGATAGTTTAAGGCTGTCACCTTTAGCTGACGTAATATACGGCGATTGTCACGCAAAAGTTGGATACATACTGATTTCAAAGATCTGAATGGAGTCTTTTACATTAGTCCTGTGAAATAGGACGGTTTTTCTTTAGTAATGTACACCTAATAATCTTTTAAAGATTTTCTAAGAAGTGCAACTAATGTACTTACTTTTGGGATGAACATACCTAGTTACAACTCAAACTGAAAACTTCAACAAAATCCAACTTTTACAGCTTTCCTTTGAAAATTTCCGCGGATATCTGCATTCCTTATGAGTAATTTAACGGAGGGTCCTATTTTATACTATCATTATCTCTTCTAGACACCATATTCTGTGATGTAATTCTACCCTTTTCCACAGAATCCAACCTTATCCTCTTCTATCTTACACAGCCGTATCCTATC
This sequence comes from Creontiades dilutus, assembly GCA_031894815.1. Taxonomy (NCBI): domain Eukaryota; kingdom Metazoa; phylum Arthropoda; class Insecta; order Hemiptera; family Miridae; genus Creontiades; species Creontiades dilutus. The sequence continues at coordinate 147,433 of JAVIWC010008114.1, read as the reverse complement.
TTCATCGTTCTACCCTATCCCTACCATAGAACCCTTGCACACATCCATTTCAACTCTTCCACATCCTCGAATAATTCTAGATCAAACCAAGCATTATCGTATCCTATAATTCCAGTACAATCCTATAATATCCCACAATTCCATTCTATCCAATACAACCTTATTTTATCCTCATCATTCCATTTATAAAACCGTTTCATACATATAACCTATTCCATTCGTTTCAAATCTTTCACATCCTATATTTCTAGCCGATTATCCAATACAATCCCACCACGTACTATTATTCTACCCGATTCTATTAAATGCTACCCTACAAACGTTATACTACCCCAATCTATTCGAACCCTAACTCATTCGTACAATACCCTTCATTCCTGGGTTCATTCTTTCCCATCCAACCCAATGCTGTCGTTTATTTATGCTTATTTATTGGCTCAGCGACCGCTTTACTATTACAATTAATGATTCTTTCAACTACACTATTTCGTATTAACCCTTTTCAAGATCTTGTGTAGTGGATTTGGAGCCATGTGATAGAGAGATGACCCCTTTGCTTTCTTGTAGTCGGCAACTCGATATAACACGTGAGAGTGGTGTGTGGAAGGGAGGTCCAGAAGCAAAGGTAAAATCTCTTATGAAAACTGAAAGTCCTAGCTCTAAATGATATCTCTGCCGGTCAGCCGGAGTTGAAAAGAAGAGCGCGAGCGGTTGAGCCCCTGTCCCACCACAAGTCCGACGGGAATGATGAAAGCGCGGTAAGTGATGTGAACCGGGCGCCTCAGCTTTTCCCCGTTGATTTTCTCCCCAGAACGAGCTCTCCCTTCAATTATAAACCCCGTTCACCAGCACGAGACTAAGGTGAACGACGAGGGGCCCGAGAAACCCCTTGATTGTCCCTTCCAACACCATCATTTATCTCCCTTTTCAAGTCGGACCCCCCGTCGGAAGACAATCTTGACGCGGATTGTTATGAAGTGTTTAAAAGGAAAAAGACGGCCGGCCGCCTCAGGGGGTTGAAATCCACGGTTTCGCCCGCTACACCATTGTGCTCCCGTGAAATTGGGCTTATATTTTAACAGTTACATTCAATTAGTTCAAACCCCTTGATTACGGGCTGCCCCAATTAAGGAATGCTAATTTCCTCGCGGGGAGTGCGAACAAAAGCCGTGGCGCAGGTTCCATGCTGAGCGAACGATTAAGTTTTCCATTCTTCCTCAGTTCTCAGGTAGAATTTGAAATCCAAAGAATTAGCATCAAGTGAGAACAATGAATTAAATCGTTACCCGCGGAAATTTATGAAGATTTACGACGCTTAACAACTATTCGACTCTTAATTATTGAAACCTCCCATTCTTTACATTCCAACTCACTCTGTTTTCAATGACAGACCTAATTAACCCTATTGGTCGTAGATATTTGTACACTGGTATTTTAAGAATTGTATACATTAAAAATACTTACGTAAATTTTTAATCTGAACATGAGAACAAGATGAGAACCGTAAACTAAGCTATAAATCGAGCAATTATTTTAAACAACTTAGGGATTGTTACAATGTAATAATAACGCAGTATTCTTTTACTCCAATGCCAACCATTGAATGAGTATCTTTCAATCCACTACTATATTCGGTTGCCCATCTGGACCTACGGTATCCAGCTATGGGGATGTACAGCTAAAAGTAACTTGAAAATAATTCAAACATTCCAAAATAAGGTACTGAGGAGTATTGTGAATGCTCCATGGTACATTCGTAATGATGACCTCCACAAGGACCTCCAAATCGAAAGAGTCACCGATGTCATTAAAAGATACGCAAGGAACTACAAAAAGAGGCTTCTTGCTCATACCAACCCAGAAGCCATTAGGCTTCTCGACAACTCCCAAGTAAACCGACGCCTGAAAAGGACCAAGCCATTGGACCTTGGATGGTGATGTGAAGCTGAAATGTGGTGCATTGTCAATGGACTAACACTCGTATAATATTGCAGAATTTATGTGAAGTAAATATCTAGATAGTTGCCTGTATATTACCACAGTTGTAACTAGTTGATATATTAACAAATAAACGATCTATTAAAAAAAAATTAAAAAAATATTAGGTGACTAAATTAGCGATTCTTAGAACGCATTAACAAACATAAACGAAAGCCTAATACAAAGATACCAGTATGTTTATGAAACTCTGCCAATGGGGATTGCTTGTGTCATTGTGAGGTTCGGGGGTTATTTTAAGTTAACAAATTACGATTATTTTCTGTGGGTGAATTTCTATGGATCTGAAATCTATCTCTACTGATTTTGCATTCGAAATTACTAGCAAATGCACCTCACTTGCCTTTGACATCAAAAACTCCGAAAACCACGTTTTTGCTCAGTTGTTGGCCTTTTGGTCGATCTATGCGTGTGATGCAATCGGGCTGGCTAGAAATGAGGACCAACTCTACCCCAAGTGGAATGATTTTTTACATCAGTTCTGAAGCCTTCTGAGGCCAGAAAGGCGGCAGACGCACATTGCAGATTTGAGGAGCTTACTTTCAAACAGGCACATATCCATTCTGACAAAATGTTCAGGAAGTGAAAAAAACGATTTGCAGATTAGTGGAGATGTTTTTCTGCAGTTTCTCATCGGAGTAATGTGTGAGAAGGGACAGATAAAGATGCCTCAGAATATGAATCAATTTTCTCCAAAACACGAGGATGTATATCCATTTTCACTTTGGAAATGTGCCCTTTTGATCAAACTCATGGATTTGTGCCTTTTTGAAAGAGAAAGAATTCATTCTCCATTCTGTAGGTTTTATTGAAAACTTTACCTGACTCCATATTTCCATTTGTCATGCCTGCCATCTATCGAGTCTCGTGTAAATATTCAACGTCAAAACGAAGACGCAATGCTTCTTTTTGGATATGTGCTTTTTTGAAAACCCACGACTTATCGCCTGACGAAATTCGGAGGATATGTGCCATTTCGATTGCAAGCCACTGAGAAAAATGTAGGGGACGGATTTGTTACGTTTTTGATGCAAACACATAACTTTAGCCACGTGGATGTGTTCTGTTTTGTTCGGAAATGATAGGGGGATCTGATTCAACTCATCTTCAGAGATAGAAAATTGAGAATAAAACGTTATTCTCCCAGATTTGGATATGTGCCTTTTTGAAAGTAAGCTCCTCATTTGTAGATTTGAGGGGGTTAAGGAAAAAATTGTTGAAAATGCCAGGATTAGAGACTTATGGTGTAACCGAGCTCCAGTGGGTCAGAAATAAAACTCCAAGCCTTAAGGTCAAAAACCTTTTCTTTTCTTACCCATTAAGTTCACTTTTTGTTCTATTTTACACCACAATGCGTTGAGAGTTACTTAATCGTCAGAAACATTCAGCTGACAGCTGGTATATAGGTACTTGCAGACTTACAAGGCGTCAAATCTGATTCATAGTTCAATGATAATAAATCCCAATTCACGTAGGTTGCCCATTTTCGTATTGCGTGTCGAAGCTAGTCGCATGCCACTGCATCAAGACTATTACTTACAACGCTCTCCATGAAAACGAACATGATTCGAACTAAATAGGGTTGACGTTCGATTTCCCTACCCTGTATAGAAGGCAAACAATGAAAGTAAATCAATCCGGATGTTTTAATCAATAGAAATCATAACATCTTTTCTTATCTCAAAAATGTTAAAAATCCGGCTTTGTTGTAGGCCTACAAGAAAGGACAAAGGCGATAGAAAACGTATACTTCGCGGGGGCGCCAAATTTATTTCTTGCCCTGGGTGAAATACGGTCTGGTTACGTTCCTGATATTGAACATACACAAGTATCAATTCTTATAATAATTTTAGTTAATCGGTGTCATCAAGGATTTGTAACCATCCTAGACGCTAGTGTAATGTTTGATTTGATTAAGTTTCGCGGATAAATTTGGGGGGGGGGCTTACAGGCGTGGACACGTTTTGGTGTATAGTTTTCAATACTAAATCTTCGTAATTGACCAAGAAAAAGGAATTTCAACACACACACCACCCTCCCCTTTAAAATTTGTGGTTTTACGTTCCAAGATGCGTAGATTCTAAAACTGAATTTAAAAAAATCCACATATCCGACGTCTGATGTTTATAACCAGACCCAGCAGATCTGATGCGATGGAAACCAGACTACCAGAAGTGGACCACACCAAACACAATGGACTGCACCCAATGATATTGCTTCTTAGGTAACTAAACTTGGAAATATACGGATAAATCCAACAATCTTAAAAGACAAAACAGAAGTACAGGGAACAAGAATGCTTCCGCTTGTTCTCCTCAACTGAAGGGATGCCGTTGTAGGTACCATAATCGTTTAGAATCAACCTTCAGAACAACTCAGAACGGTTTGATTTTCCGGAATGGGCCTTCTCCCTACGGTTTCAATTTACAATTCACTTCTGTAGCTATGGGTTGGCCAAATCTCATTAAGCTCTTACTCATTCATACGCTAATTTGGATAAAACAGAGAAGCAGCCTGCGTGAAAAATCTTTTGTTTTTAGGGTTCCTCATGAATTTAAAAGTTGGCTTCCGTTGTGGATGCGTGGAAAGAAGTAGACTTGCATGGGCAATGCCCTCCATTTCAGTTAGCTGATTCCACGGTTCGAGGCTCCGAGCACTTTGTTTCATTCCACCAAGTGCTGAAGATATCCCTGGAGGGAGAACATGGCGGCACTTACTTCAGTTAAATCCTCCCGGACATTGTCTCCTTTATTTAAAATTCACTTAAAGAGTAGGTGACGGTGGAATCGGGGAGTTAAAAGAGAAAAGGAGGGCTGCGAGGGGTTGTTTATTGTACTGAGCACACTTTGTATGCTAATACCTCGCAGCCCTGTGTATACGGTCGGGCCTGGATCTCAACAGGAGCGGGCCTCACCTAATGCATACTCCCCTGGCAGCTTCGAGATCTGTCTATTTACTAGCGGAGAGCTCCTCTCGCCCAGCCACCAAGCTTGTCTCGCTATTCGAAGGCTTCTACTCTCTTGCTGTTTCTAGTTAAACTTTATCCCGCTCCCCCTCCTCCGGCAACTCCTATAACAGTTGCCACTATTACAATAGCGCCGTCATCCCCTCTGTTCGGTCCTCTCAAACCAGAATCTATCGTTTATCCATGTCAGTAAACTAAACTCCCTCGGTTCCAGACTCTTGACAATTACTACAATAAACCCAACAAAGAAAAATCTAGAGCAGCCACCAAGTTTTTTTTTTTTTTTTTTTTTTTTTTTCAAGGACTTTTTAATGTCTGTTGGAAATACAAGGTTTTCGATACGCCAATTTTGGTTTATTATTCAATTAATAAACCATTGTAATCGCTTAATCGATCTTGAAAAAAATTCTAACCCCCCTGAAAATTTCATGGTTTACGCCCCAATTCTTGAGCCAGCTCTCTCACTTAATTTAAAGTGCCCTTTAAGGGTTGTCAAAGTTTTGTAAAATCTAAAAACCTCAAAAAAAGTCAAGGCGGCCTAAATTTGGACTTTTTTTTAAGAACTTTACATGAGAACTCGAATGATCCCCTCCCCAGGTCCGTAGGTCAAACCATTTCCGATATATGGCCCAATTTATGGTGCCCACATTTGCGTTATTTTGGTTTGTTATTGTTTTTGTTTTGATTGCAGTAACCTAGTGATGCAGTGAACGTGGATACAAATATTTTCACCCTGGAGTGAACTCCTAAAAGGGTTTTAGCCGATACACGGGTTGAAGTATTCTGATAACCATTGAAAAAACGCTGCAAATTCTTTCACTGGGGTTTATTATTTGGCTTCATTTGGCTTGCATTCATGATTTGAATTTGTAGTTGACAAATTTGATCAACTGATCAATTGGAGTGTGCGTGTTTCACAGGTGATAGAGCGATTATTGAATTTCAGGAGGCACACAAATATGATCAACTGATCAATCCAAATAGGTATTTTGGTTGAGAACAGATTTACGTGTTCTATGCATATCTCCTGAAATTCAATAATCGCTCTATCACCTGTGAAACACGCAACTCCAAAGCTCAGTAGAAATTCAAATCATGAATGCAAGCCAAATGAATGAAATTGATAATAAACCCCAGTGAAAGAATTTGCAGCGTTTTTCCTGAAATTTCAGATTTTTCGCTCCAGCCGTTGGGGAGAAATCGTTCGTACGGCGTATGGCGGACGGACGGAAACATTTTTATGGCAGATTTGGATTCTACACCCTTTGAAACGTAAACCATGAAATTTTCAGGGGGTTTAAAATTTTTTTTTTCCAAGAGCGATTACAATGGTTTTATTATTGAATAATAAACCAAAAAATAAGGAGAAGTTACTTCGACAAGTTTTTTATTTCTCCACAATCAACGGAAATAGAAAGTGGTTATAGAGTGGTTCGTTCATTAAGAGAAACCCTGTATGTGTATGAGCATTAGGGAGAAGGAACCCACTTAAGGAGAAGGATTTGAGGAAATTAGGTCGTGTGGAGGAAGTTGTCTCACTACTTATAGTTGTGTCTATTTGCCATAATTTAAAAGCTGTGTGTTCTGAAGCTCGATTGTCTGAGAAGAGCTACTACATGACCCCTCCTGTGGCTACATGAATATGCAAATTTTATTGCTATGATTTCTGTCTGGGATGTAGATGAGTAGTAACCTGGAGGGAATTAAGATATTCACCTAGGTTCAGCACCATGTGCTATTCCCAGTTTGTACTTCTATTTAAGACCTTACCGAGTTAATAGGAGTGCAGTTGTGGATTGTGATCTATGATTTTCAATTCGTAGATCTGGTGAGTAGTTATTCCTGGCTTGTTCAATTCCGTTACACTTCCCATCGAACACACAGCATGTCGTTAGAGAAAAGTCAGTTAATTCTCCATGCAGACATTTCTACATGGAACATTTTGGACAGTTTTACGCATAAATGTGTATGTATGAGAATTAGTGAAGAGGAATTCACTCAAGGAGGAGAAGTTGAGGAAATTAGGTAATGTGGAGGAAGGTGTCTCACTACTTCTAGTTGCGTATATTTGGTATAATGTAAAAGTAGTGTGTTCCTGCTCAGAAACAACCGAGGCACTCGGAGAGAATATACTCGCGCCGCTCGTCTACGGAGATAACGTATTCGTTCGAGGTTGATTGAATTTCACGAGGTCGGAGGGGGAAGACGATCTCAGAGACCGGAGCCCCTCGAGCCAGACCACCCGAGGAAAATTTTCGGGAGAGGAAACGCGATGATTGAAGGCGCGTTTCAAGAAGCAAAGCGAAACAAGATTCCTTCTGAAGGCGACGAAAACCCGGACGGCACGGGGCGGAGAGAGGAGGGCTGAACAGGGCGGAAGGGAGTCGAGGCGGCGAGGGACTGAAGGGCGGAGATGCTAATGAAAGGTGAGGAAAGGCCTCGCAGACAGCTGCTCCGTATACTCCGACTGGTAACTCAATTAAGGAGCAGGCAGTTGGCACATTGCTAGGATATCAAGTTAGCCCCATCCCGCGGAGCTTCCTTCCTAATTGCCTCCACCTGCCTCTTTTTGACCCCGCCCGCATAAAAATCGATCCTCCTCCCCCCTCGTCATTCTCACTTCATATACTATCATTCGTTCAGCTTCCTCAATCAATGTATCAATAATTCAATCTAACACAACTTCTGATTTTGTAACAAGGATTTCAGTATTACAACCGATTCAATTACGTGCTTTGCCGATGCTCGTGAACTTAATCAAGAAAATATCGACAAACTATTAAATGTTCATGCAAATGTTATCAACAAAAACGACGCTGCAAATTATGACCGAGAGATTCATTATTTACGCATTAAATGGCTGGTATATTATTAAATATACCTAAAGGTTCATAATTGAAAAAGTACAATTTCCGCACTGTAAGCAGGGATTCGGAACAATTTACCGATTTTTGAATTGATAAATTTGTAGATTTTTATGAGAATCGGTTCTTTAATAACGACTTTTTGAAAACGCTGGGAATTCCTTCGCTGGGGTTTATTATTCAATGATTCATGATTTTAATTTCTACTAAGCTTTGGAGTGTGCGTGTTTCACAGGTGATACAGCGATTATTGAATTTCAGAAGATATGCATAGAGCACTTAAATCGGCTCTCAACCAAAATACCTATTTGGATTGATCAGTTGATCATATTTGTGTGCCTCCTGAAATTCAATAGTCGCTCTATCACCTGTGAAACACGCACAATCCAAAGCATAGTAGAAATTCAAATCATGAATCATTGAATAATAAACCCCAGCAAAAGAATTTGCAGCGTTTTTTTTTTTTTTTTTTTAAGAGCGATACAATGGATAAATATTCTATTTGAAAATTTTAAATTTCGTAAGACGGAGCATGCATATCAGAATGCTTCAACCCGTGTATCGGCTATAAACCCTTTTAGGAGTTCACTCCAGTGTCCACATTCACTGCATTACTAGGTTGCTGCGATCAGAAAAAAAACGCTGTTGTTTTTGTTTTGATCGCAGTAACCTAGTGATGTAGTGAATGTGGATGCAAATGTTGGCACCATAAATCGGGCCATACATCGGGAATGGTTTGGTCTACGGACCTGGGGAGGAGCTCATTTGATTCCTCATGGAAAGTTCTTAAAAAAAAGTCCAAATTTAGGCCGCCTTGACTTTTTTTTAGGTTTTTAGGGATTTTACAAAACTTTGACAGCCCTTAAAGGGCACTTTAAATTGAGCGAGGGAGCTGGCTCAAGAATTGGGGCGTCATCGGACCAACATGGATTTTTCCTGAACGTTTCAGAATTTTTGCTCCAGCCGTTTGGGAGACATGGTGCGTACGGAGCAAGGCGGACGGGCGGAATCATTTTTATTGCAGATTTGGATTCTACACCCTTTGAAACGTAAAACCATGAAATTTTCAGGGGGTGTTAGAATTGTTTTTTCAAGAGCGATTACAATGGATTATTATTGAATAATAAACCAAAATCATTGTTCTAAATAATTATTTTCTACCCCATAGCGCAAGCCCATTAAAAATAAGTTGGGCTTTCCCCTGCCGAGATTACTGTCACATAACGGATCAACGTAGGATTTTGAGGAAAATTTCTCGGTCTATCCTTCAAATTTGATCGAGATGGCAGTGCAAGCATAATGTTTTATTGCTTTTACGTTTGATCAAGCCGCTGATTTTAAGAAGTTATTGATTTTTGATCAATTCAACAGGTTAGTTGAAGATGATCGCAACCCAACTACAGTACACTCCCCATATTCTCTGAAAGTTTAATCGAAATGTGGCGAAAGCAGTTGAAACAAAGATTACTCTATCAAAGACAGACAGACAGGACTTGAATTATCCATATTTGTTTTGTTGGTTAACAGAAAATGTTGATCGTTAAATTGAAACGACTATTTATTAGAAACGGAAATCACTGTGTATTTTCTGTTAGGCTTGAACAAATTATTGTTCTAAATAATCATTATCCACCCCGTAGCGCAACTCCATTAAAAATAAGTTGGGATTTCTTTTGAAAATATTTAACTAGTCGGGCAAATAGCGTGATGACAAGGAGAAGACGAGCGTTACGTGCATCACGGAATCAATCTGACCTCCGATTGTATTCCGGGCTGCGGGCGGAAAATAACCCGAAACGGGGGAGGGAGTCATTATTATTTACGGGAGCCATCTTGCACTTAGTATGTCACGCCAATGCTGCGTATAAAAATGTTTGACGTAAATATATTTTCGCGTGTAATAGTCTCGGTTGACATCATGAATAATAATATGCTTTTTTTCTTTATACTGTATACAAGGCGTCTTATTAACCTTATTGCACCCGAGAAATTGTACCGCTTAATTTATCGCTTATATATAGATCTCAACACACAAAACGGGACAAAAATCCCACACACATTTAGGACTAAAACCTTGGAGAATGCATTATCGATTCAAAATTAATTTTTTGTTGACGTGTGCTTTTTAACAGAAGACAGGACTGGAATTTGTTAGTATAGTGTTGGAACGTATTTCTTTCATTAATTTTAGCAGAATGGTTTAACCTTTTAAAAAATTTCTGGGTGATGTCATGCAATCATTCAACCGATACAGTAGTAGTAGTAGTTATAGTAGTAAACAAGTAGTATTTTCGTCCGACTACCCGGAGGTTCGCGGACGTCGCCAGCCGTCAGAGAGGTGTAAGGGACTCATTTAGAATATAATAGCAGAAGGGAATATTGAAAGAAACAAGAGAATCTGTCCCTTGTTTATTCATTGCCTTTATCTAAACTATCAAAAGAAATAGAATATTATTTTATTAGGTGCTTATTAATGCGGTCTTTTCCCTTTTTCCGTGATTCTAGTAGTGGCCACATCACAGATTAGGAAATCTGACGATTTCGTAGTGGGTTGGGACGTTTGGATTCATGTCTCGAGTAAACTGGCTGACTTGACATTTTGCCCTCCTTACGTGTCTAATATCATTAAATTCAATATCAGATGAACAAAATTGATTCTATCCAGTAGAAGCTGGCTAGGAAACAGACCACAACAAATCGAGTGAAACTAGGGACGGTCATATGCAAATGACTGAAGTTTACCAATTTCCAATGATGAATATATACTCTTTGGAGTGTGCACTCCTAGTTCAACCTCGACTAACAAATCCGAAAAGACATGAGCTTGAGAACAGATTTACGTACTCCATGCAAGTTTGAAGCCACTGGAGACCGGGAATCCTTATTTTCAAATATAAAAGACAATTGAATAAAATGGCCACTACTGGAGCAGTTGGCCATGGTCATCAAGAATAAATTCACCGTGTGTCGTTTCCTTAATTTTAGCAGAACTGAGTTTGAACCAAAAACAATCAAACAATTTCTGTTGATATCATGCAAGATCAGTCAACCTGTTACATTTCTTGGAGTATCCTATCGATTCCATTCAATTGGTTTTCATGGATATAGCAAGAAAAACAGGACCCACAATCGACATCGAGTGACCCCTTCACATTGCAGAGCTGCAAAGACTTACCGTGTGACTGTTCGGAAACCAAAAAAGAGAATAGCTCAGTTTATTCAGCAGTGACGTTTGTTTCTAAAATGAAATGGACCCACCATATTCTAATTGTGTGTCAAAATATAAGAAAACGTGCCTACACCCTGTATAGCATCAAATTTCTATCAGAAGAACTAAATATCAATATTTATCAGTCGCTGTTTGAGTCAATTTTTGCCATTGTAATATGGGGAAACACTTTTAAGTACCTAATCGATAACATTTTTAAGATTCAAAAAATGACATTGAGGACATTGTTCAATAACTTGAGTTGTCTATAATTTGTTAAAACAAAATTTGCTACATTTCCTGAAAGCAAAAACAATGCTAATCAAAGGCAGATTCGGCGGTGACAAAAGGAGTTGTGAAAAAGTTGTTTTGTGTTATTATAGTTGATGATGATTGATATGAAGTTAGGTAATTACAGTTTCTGTTGTTGATGATCTGTGGCTGATAACACTGTAATTGAATTGAATTGATTGTGAATCACATATTTACATAGAACAAGCTTTTAGCAAGATCCATCTTGTAACATGGGGAGGTGATGGGCAGGTAAATTTGCCCCTTCCATGGGTTGAATGCGGATAATGTTCCGCAACACTCAGAGGATACATCAGGTATACCTCCAGCTGTCCATTACAGACTGGCCAAAAGTGTCACGTATTTGTCACGAAAAACTGTGTTACAAAATTGTTCATGGACTTTCTCGTACAACGAAGCCACTGCTAGGAAATGAAAAATCCGCAATATTCATCGCACAGAAATCATTCCCTATTAGTTGGAAAGCTCCCGAATTACCTCACATTTTTACAACGTAGTTTTATATTTATTTGCAAAATATCAATTCAATAATGCATTGTTCTACATTGTTAGTAGCCAATAAAACTGTGCCGATGGTAACCTTGTTTTATGGTCAACAACTATTGATTCTTAATCATGTTCCTCTAGATTTTTGTTGAGCGAATCGTATTTAGTTTTCAGATTTCCTTTGTGATTCCATACATCAGTATGAGAGTTGTACGAGCGTTTAGGACACGTTTTAAGTTTCTTGAATTTTAGCTGTAGGGTCTAAGCAAACAGCGTCCGTGAATACAATTGGCTGTCGGAACCCGAATTTCTTGGAAGCATACAACTTCATTCTCCATTGTACTATCCACATTTCTGTCAGTCTCTACTTTCGAGTTGAATGGTTCGTTCAGCGAATAGTTCGTCGTGCTGCGGATCGCCAATATCATCACGTTATGGAGGAGGGCATTTCCAGAGAGCGTTAACTATACAAAGAGTCCGTCTGGCCTTCCCTTCGACGGCCTTCAGTAAAAGCCTTTTTATACTACCCCACCGCCGTCACGACCGAAAAAAAGGGAACTTCCCCACTCGCCGTATGCGGCTTGAAAGGTAGTTGTATTTTCGATTCAGCCAGCGAACCTCTTTGCGGGTGAAAAGGAAGAGTTCTTGCCGTTTCCTGGGTCCCCAAGGAGCTCACAGACTCCCCTATGAATAATATAGAGGTTATCGGGCGATGGCGCACCTCCTACGGATCAGGATCTCCCCAGCCTTTCCCGCCATCCGCAAACACACTTTTCCGATGGGGGCAGAAAGGAATCAACGTTATGTTCCAGTTCATATACGAGCTGAGATGGCAGTTGTTTTCATGCGAATAACGGTGCCGGTCACATCCGAAGCTTCAGACCTTTTGTCTACGTATTACACATCTCAACATCTGCGTAATTACTCCAATCTATTATACCTACCTTATTTGACTACATACATGATACATACATGATTAGGTATAAATCACCTACATTTTTTCGTAATTTTATTTTATTGCCACATAACATAGCCATTGTTATGTACAACATTGGGTAAATTAAATTAAAATTTGATTCCTGCTAGTTCTTTCAAGTTAAGTAGCGATATCAGTTGACTATTTGTTGCATTTGTGAAAATTTCATAAAAATCTTCTTCGACCTACATTTAAATTCATTGGTGTAAATGAAGTTGCAAACTTGCAAACTGGGAAATCTGAAGGGTTTTTTTCTCGGGGAAATTAGGATTCCCAGATTTGTAAAAACAATTGGACACGATGCAAACTTCAAAGCCTGACTTCAAACATGATAACTCCCTTCTTATTTATTGTAAGCTTACCTATGTAATTATTCGTTTATTTAAATTGCAGATCCACTCGTGTAAAAGAATATTTGAATCACGTACTATACAATAAAAAAGAGAAGATCAGTTCTTTTCAAGACCTTAGGAAAGGATTCTGCATGTTGCCAACTTCAATTTATGACTTGAAATCGATAACGACTTTGTTATTTATGCTACAAGTTTGATCTACTTGTTTGTTTAACCATATAACTGAAACCGGCATCAGTTTATTTTACACTAGGAAACCCGATGGTAATAGGAAGTGGCGTTCTTCCCAATATTTTGCAAAACCAATTGACTAGTTGCGAACTTCAAATGACCTACACTAATAGGTCCTTCCATACTTATTCAAAGTATTCATCCGACTATAATTTCAGTTGTGAGAATGAAGTTATGAAATATTTTAGGCAATATAATTGGAATATTTTTGCGAGGTCCTAGGGGTTTTTTTTTAGATTTGTGGCAGAAGCATTATCACAGTAGTTGACTTACCTCAACTGTTAACTAAAAATTAATAACCCATTCTACATCTAACTTATAAATACATATTTACCAAATCAAAACAATTTTTACCCGACATCCAGTCAATAACGCCGGAGTTCCTAAATTAAGCTGTCAAAAATAACAAGTTGAGGGTAGTTGTAACTAATTTTTAGGGATACAGTGTACTACTGAGAGAACTACCCATACCATTCCTTCCCATCTCAAACAACTTTACATCAAGTTTTCATTCAATTTGGTTTTCTGAATTTATATTTCTTCAGCGATGCTTATCTTGCTACGGTATGCTAAAATGACGGTATGTTTTCTTATGATACATGGGTAGGTGTGTAAGATTTGCGATAGGGAATTGTAGAACTAATGAACTCGTAGTTCACTTTATGCTGAAAAAAAAACTATCCAATCTCCGATATAATATTAGCCATTACATTTTATCACTCCTGCAACTCCCTTGCCTCATTCTTGTTCGAGTTCTTGATCCTACTTCACTGTTAAGTGTTACCGTTGTGAATCTCAAAATATTATAATCCTTGTTTCTTTCTGAAATACTTCAAAACGGATTTTACTTGAGAAACCATACAGAATTGTATTTTAAAATCATTTTGGAACAACTAATTCGTTTAATTTATGATAATTTCCTAAGTCAATCTAAAACCCAAACTGTGTGTAGACTATTTGTTAAATGAGCCGATACTGGTAGGCTTTCTGACACTCCATTAAGAATTGATTCATTCGTTGCGGTTAGCTCTGAAGCGGAGATACCCACCATCTAGAATATTTATGATCATCCCCCTGATGTATTTTCCCCCACATCTAAAATGATTTATGAGTTACATTATATTCTTATGTGTTCTGTTCTGAATTCTGAAGATGGTTAATGTCTATACCGATCGAAAGGTCCCTTTACTTTTGAATTAAACAGTGAATAAATCAATATTCAAACCACGTATCAGTCGGCTTTTATCTTTCGTAAAATTGACCACCAGAAAGGACCGGTGGTTATACTTCCACTTCTTTAATCCCTAAGCCGGTCATTTCTAAATTTCGGTCACATTTGGTATCGACTTTTCTAAAAAAAAAAGAAATTTGAAACTTGATCCTTGCCTGGTCTCCTTAAGGAGTGAGAGAGCAGGGAGTGAGGTTATAGCCTTTCACCGCCTTTGCAGGCCACAAATCAATAGAAACTGGTTGAACCAAAATGTTGTCAACGAACTTTCAACAACTACACTAATTGTCAACAAGTGCGATCAAGTTTCACTTGCCACAGTCAAAATGTTATTGGAGTTAAAAAACCCACACTGCTGTTGGGATGTCGATCCCGACTCCGGTGTCGTCACAACGCCACGGTTAATCGTCAAGGATTTGGCATCCTCATTCAAGTATTCCACAAAAACCTTCAAGTTTGTTAATGTGTATTTTTCACACAATATAATTTATAACGAAAATCATACCATCTTCTCCATTCACCTCTCATATTATAGGAAATGCTGCCTCCAGGGATGGTTTCCCCGGTAGAACTGACAGGGAAGGTAGGCAAAATCCAACCACCAGCGTTAGGACCATCTTTAATGAGGGATGCCAACAAAACAGAAGCAACTTCATAAACACCCTTTCCTGTCAGTTGGGGGCTACTTTTCAAAACATTGTAGGGAGTGAAGAAAAACCGTGTGACACTGAAATAATGGGCTGATAAGGCTACTTGATTTGATCCAATTTTTTTTCCTGAGGCGGATATCCATTGTAGATTGTATGTTCTTCCATAGTGTAAGTGGATGTAACAGCCCCAATAAATATTTCGCTGAGCAGTGGCGATGGAAGTTGTATACCTCTGGTCAGTGACAGCTGTAGAGAGTAAGAAATACGGACTTGGGTATTTTTTCCTGGGTCCTCCACACACAACTTTTACATAATTTTCCATGGAACATGTACATCCACATAGGACTTTTTACATACTTTTCCATGGAACATGTACATCCACATAGGAGAAAATTTTAAAACACTTACAAAACTGTATTTAGTTGAGATTTGACGGCAATACTGATCAGTGACATAAATGTGTCCGAAATTTTGAAATGCCCCGAACACAGTTGTGATTCAATGCGGTTCTGTGCACAGTATCTGATGATATTCTGAAACTACAAATACTTTGAATTCAGAACAATCATCATTTGAGAAAGGTTGTGAAACTCTTTTCCCACTCTATAGATATTAACTAGAACCAAGTGTTCTTTTTATGATTAATAATTAATTTTTATTATTGAACCAGCTTTTATTATATTAATAAGTTTAAACATCTAAGTATAAAGTAGCTGATGTTCTATTCTAAATCCAAAATGATGATAATTCTATACTGGG
This sequence comes from Creontiades dilutus, assembly GCA_031894815.1. Lineage (NCBI taxonomy): Eukaryota > Metazoa > Arthropoda > Insecta > Hemiptera > Miridae > Creontiades > Creontiades dilutus. The sequence goes on along the minus strand of JAVIWC010008114.1, from coordinate 131,403 downwards.
GGTAGTAAGAGACATAATGGTCTTGATATCAGTCACAGAAATATGGAAGTGTGTTTTCTAATACTGCCTTTGATTCTTCCCACGGTAAGGAGACGAAATAAACCTAAATCATTCGGGACGGTGTTGTGAGATCATACCTCATTAAAGGGAATGATTAAAGGGTTTTCAATTCTCACAAAATGAATGAAATGACAAATCAAGGTCGCCGTCAGTGGAAAACGATTGTGGTTGGATACTGATAATGATCGATAGGTCAATATTGATATAATGTAGTATCCAACTATTTCGTTATGACAAATGGCATCTTCTTTACGAGTGGAATGATTTTAGATGGAATAGATCTGGTCGGATGGGCAATCTGATTCAGGAAGATGAAACTTTCTGTAGGTTCATCTGTAGCATTTTACGTAAAAGAGTTTAGCTTTGGAACTATACTACAATTGCTGATAACTGAATATAGGAAGGAAACACGCTATTTGAGTTGTATTACTATACGCAACTCATCAATAATTGATTGTATTCCTCGCTGATGTGCATTATAAGCTCCAACCCGTAATCAATCATGCCCCTGGAGATGTTTCCTTTGACTGATGATGTTATTCCATCGGTGTAGAGGACATCAACGAGGTTTTCCAGCGTACTTGTTAGATTTACAACGAGATAGAAAGAAAATATCAATGACAGTGAGTATCGATTTGGTGAAAGGTAGTTACAAGCTAATGAGCCAGGACTCGTCAATGTACTGACAATCTTCTTACGGATCGATAGCAATACAATCCTTTATGCACCTCCTTGCTGAGCTCCAAAACATTAACCGCAATAACCGATTCAGCAAACAGCTGCCATTTACAGACTACATTTAATGTATAGTAATCGTTAAAATGTCCTCTCGTGGGAGAGATACATATTATCAGCGTTTCATACATTTCATAATGCTTCAACCCGTGTATCGGCTATAAACTACAAGTATCCACATCGGGTATCACTCCAGTAACCACATTCACTACAACTCGACGCTATCGGTATCACTAGGTTACAAACAAACAATAATAAACCAAAAAACGCAAATGTTGTCACCATAAATGGGGCCATACATCGAGAATGGTTTGACCTACGGACGTGGGGAAGGGCTCATTTGATTCCTCATGGTATGTTCTTCAAATAGGTAAATATTTAGGCCAATTCGACTTGTTTTGAGGTTTTTAGGGATTTTACAAAACTTTTACAGCCCTTAAAGGGCACTTTAAATTGCGTGAGAGAGCTGGCTCAAGAATTGGGGCGTCGTCGGACCAAGATGGATTTTTCCTGAAAATTTCAGATCTTTTGTTCCAGCCGTTTCGGAGATATCGTGCGTACGGCGTACGGCGGACGGACGGAAAATTTTTTATTGCAGATTCGGATTCTACACCCTTTGAAACGTAAACGATGAAATTCTCAGGGGGGTTAGAATTTTTTTTCCAGAGCGATTACAATGGTTTATTATTGAATAATAAACCTAAACGCAAATGTTGGCAGCATAATTAGGGCCATACATCGGGAATGGTTCGAGCTACGGACCTGGGGAGGGGCTCATTCGATTCAAAAAGAGTCCAAATTTAGGACGCCTTGACTTTTATCTATTGCAGATTTTGATTCTACACCCTTTGAAACGTAAACCATGAAATTTTCAGGGGGGGTTAGAATTTTTTTCAATTGAATAATAAACCAAAAACGCCATGAGACATTTTCGTTGCAAATTAGTTAGCGAATACCCTTCATGTCTAAGAATACTGTTGTAGGAATATATAGAGAATTCGTTATTAATGAAAGTTGAACTTTTTGTCTTTGATTCACGATTCTGGCTTCGATAAGTTGAATTGATTCGAAAATCTAATTAAGATCGCTCCAAACAAGAAAATGATAACCAGAATGATTTGAAATTTTTTATTTTCTACAGCAATGTGATAAGTTAAGCAAATGTTGGAATGAAATAGAATGGAATTAAATTCACCTGGTAAGGTAGCAATCGAGAGTTTTACGCTGTTGAAATACCACCGCAGTCGTGCATACAATTACATGGGACGGTGAAGATGTTTTTTCTTGAAATGAACCAACCAGTTTAACCTTTTGTAAGAATTTATTATTCTTTCGTAGCGCAATCACCGTACCAGAACATCCTCTTTAGTTTTGATATTCACGCTCTAAAATAACAATGCTGATGCTAAAATACTGTTTCGAGCTCCAAGCAATAAATGCGAGAATACGAATTAAAACCACCGTTCCTGCATTATTCATTCACCGCCGTTTTAATTGCAGGGGTGAAGCGCAATGCACCTTGACAGACCTAGCTTAAAATAACTCGTTTCACAGAGGGATTAATTCAAAATTTACCGGTTAATTACCTAGTCGATTAACCGACGGCGCCCACTAAGTAAATGAGAGGTGTTACAGTTACGCCGCGCCTCGTCTGCCCTTTGCTCGTTTTCTTTCGGAAAAGCACGGTTGTACCGTGATCGGTTTGTTACTCCTCGTTTATAAACTCATGTATCTGGGAAGATTGACAGTGTGATCGCGCGTCTCTCGAAGTAATGTTCCTTTTGCTACAACCTCCTCTGAAGCAATGCTTCTTTGCTAGGGGAACGCCTGTTGAAATTGATCCATGGGAGTATTGAACATAACAAACGTGAGAAAAAATAACTGAATACAAATCCGTTTCATACCATTCTAATACCGGAAAAACAACGCTGGTGTGCGTACTGTATGTGCGTGGGGTTTTGTGTATTTGGTTGCTTGTATGGAAAAACTTGTCGACGGTCTCCAGCACATACTTCCTAATCGATTTTCAAGATTTTTTTGTTCGATCCTAATTTTACTCTATTAGTGCAACAACATTCGGGAATTTCGAATTTCAATGAAGAAGAGGAATTAGAGGGGATATTACGGTTTTTCCTCGAAAATTCGGTTGAAGAAACCCATTCTATAATTTTTCAACGATTCTCATTATTCTTGTATCTTCCGAACACAATTTTACTGTATTTGTGCAGTAAACTTCGAAGAGTATGCTTTTGCGGTCAGGGGCACAGAAGGGGTTAATAGAGTAATGAATCATTATTTCTTCACTATTTTCATATGATATTGATTGAAGAAAATTTTTTCGACATCAATTTGAGTCTAGCTATACAACGAATCTCGATAGTTTGGGGACCGAAGAGAGTTATGGATGTTTCATGAGCAGTGCCGCTCATAGGAACACCTCATGCCGGTTGTCTTGCATCTTTCTTGTTTGTCTAAGATCATTGGTCTTGTTTTGGAACACATTTCAGATCTCATAAATGATATTTTGAGAGAGGAGATGCATGAAGAGGGGGGGGGGGACTGATAAATAATTATATCACCACCAGGGGTGGTTCCTTCCTTCTTGAATACCTTCCACGGAAGCTTGGGAATAGGAAACATTACGTTTACGTTTAATTTATGCGATGTTTTCAAAAGCAAGGCCACCTGATGCTTAAGGTGTGTCGAGCGGTACTAGTCAGATAAAATTGGTTATTGGGGTTAGCTTTTCCGAGTTCTGGCCGTTTCCTCCAACTCAAGGTATCTGGGAAAATACAGCAACAGCCTTCGTCTATACAGTCAAATTTTAATTATGTAGAATACTTCATTCAACAGTAATCCATAATCCGGTGATCCGTTTTCTAATAAGACCCTAACAAGAAATAACAACATTTGCTAATAATGTGCAGTTTCTTGAAATGTAGTTAGATACTTTGAAAAAAGAGAGAAAACTAAAACGTTAGAATAGAACCATTTTTAAATTAGTTTCCTGGATTCTATTCATCTTTAAACTCAAACCAACAAATGTTGCGGAAAGTTAACTTTCATACATCGTCGATTGGAAAGGCACAACATTGAAAATAATAAACCAAAAACGTTCGATTCCCAACTAGCGCTATCGACGAATTCGGTCAGTCGGACTCATTTATATGGCGGGAACGATGAACGTATCACCCATAAAACTTTGGGTGTCACACCATAATCACAATCGTTCTCAACTCGCGAGGCACTTCCCAAGTTTTATTGGGCCATCGTCCTTATGCGCCGCAATATTCTTCGACGCTCCCTTTTCCTTCCTCGGTTTCCAGATAATTAGAGTTTTTATGACCTCCGAATAACGTGACTGTGTTTTTATTCGGTTCACGAAAGCCTGCCCGAATGAATTCGGAAGAGGAGGGAAAGAGTAAGGAGAAACGCATAAAGAAATAAATCAAGAGGTGAAAGTGAGCTATTGTGGAAATCCGTAAAATTTGTATCAACGTCGAATTAAATTTTGAAGGGTTGTACACTCTTCAAGTGTGGTACACGTGTTTACAAAAACATTACTTTTCGAATACCTTATTTGGAGCATGAGTTTTTTATTTTCATCGGATACGTTTCGTCCTTCAACGAGGACTTCATCAGTCTTATTATGTCATTAATGCATGTAGAATTCTAGCTTAGACATGGTGGTGCCACCACACATCCTTTCACTTTGTTTCAATACTTGTAGTATGGGCAATTGAAGTTTTTTAGTTGCTCCCTCATCCTTATTTATATAAAAACTGGTCATGATTAAAAAAATTTATATTATTTTTGGGGGGTATTGAGGTTCAATAAAAACACGCTGCGAATTCTTTCACTGGGGTTTATTATTCAACTGGCTTGCGTTCATGATTTGAATTTTTACTAAGCTTTGGAGTGTGCGTGTTTCACAGGTGATAGAGTGATTATTGAATTTCAGGAGGCACACAAATATGATCAACTGATCAATCTAAATAGGTATTTTGGTTGAGAACAGATTTACGTGCTCTATGCATATCTCCTGAAACTCAATAATCGCTCTATCACCTGTGAAACACGCCCACTCCAAAGCTTAGTCGAAATTCAAATCAAGAACCCAAGCCAATTGAATAATAAATCCCAGTGGAAGAATTTGCAGCGTTTTTTAAACTGAGAATCCAACATTTTTTCCTCGTAAGATTCTATTTGTGTTGGATTTTGACTGAATTGATGGTACTTCGCTATCATCTTTGTAGTGCCCAAGCTGGGAGCACATGCTTTTACAGGCGACGCGAGTTGAGTATCGTACGATCAGCTGTTGGCCCTGTGACACCGGCTCCCTGGTAATACTCCAGTTGAGAGCTAGTACGATGCCTGCAATTCAGCGGTCTAGACAGGTCTGTCTGCCTTTGAGGCCAACGAAGAGGATAACTTCCACTGCTAAAGCTGAGCCTAAGTCGAGGACATATCAATTTTGACTTATGGACCGATATCCGATAGCTATGCATTCCCGGTGCAAATGTTAGCTAAAGCCGTAGCTGCCGTAGCTAATATTAGTTTGCTCATGTGGTAAGTTAATCAAAAGTTAGAAGAAATAGAACTCAGGACTCTGAAAATGTCTTCCACATTGAAGCGTATTCTCCAATCATGGAGTTTTCCCATCGGCTTCCATTAGAGCCTTACGAGAAATGAAATGGTGGCACCAACACAAAGCTAAGTACACACTAGCTCGACTCGACCGCAAGTAGCAGCGTGGTTTGGGTTTGGACCATGGGGTGAGGGAGGCCTCTTGGAAAAGGCCTTACCCGTTTTCCCCTTGTAATTATTGGGTTCTGTGACCCGTATCGGAGTTTCGGACAATAGAAGATAAGCCCGGTCTAACAAGTTGTGCGACCCCCCACAAAGGTGAACCCTTCGCTCCACCCCGCCCAATCGTCCTCGCAACCGCCTTTTTACTTCTGTCATACACAGAGCTTTCTCCGCACATCGATATCAACGTAATATTCTTCCTTAGAGGTACTTTCCTTTTTTTGTCTGCCTGTAAATGTTGTCTTTCCCGTGGTCGAGATTTCGGTCCGAGGCCCCCATTGTTGACACGATCCAATGCGTTTCGAACGAAAACGCTTATCCGAGGGCAATGGCCGACTGAAGATTGTCAAGTTGTCCGATCAGCTGAATCCTATAAAGTCCACGCTCATCTTCATTGTGCTAAAATGATCAACAGCGCGACCAACTATAACAGTTTTAGTTATTGCCAATTCTCAGGGCTGCACATTCCTCTACGTCAGTGTTTTCTTGAATAAGACGATTAGTATTACTTTAAATTTTATAATACAATTAGATTCCATCAATTCGTTTTCTCACTAATGCTTCAACCAACAATTCAAATTCAAATTTTCTTCGTTTTTCTATTGCAAATACTTGTATACTTGTATACATATTTCATAAACTTATTTATTTGTTGTCTACATATATATGTATTCTGTTTCTATTTCAGATCCAAATATTACGTTCGGGAAAGCAGATCAGGCTACAAAGTCTTGATGTCGCTCAAAATCCGATCGTTCGTTCTGTCGGACGTCGGTACCTACAATTGCGTGTCTACCAATTCCCTGGGCAAAGCTGAGGGAACACTCCGCCTGTACGGTTAGTATTCATTTTGGTTTGCTACGTAACAATAAGAGCAGTTGTAACAGTAAGGTAAAATATTTTAAGGTGTATGAGTTACAAGTTACAGGTTAAATGAGGAGGATGTAAGTTGATTGACTGGTAGTTTGAATGTACCCGTACAACTGATTCATACAACGACGACTCCAGTCCTCTCCTCCGGTTCAATTAAGCATTTGACTCCGCTATACTCTTGCCCAGGTAGGAGCGACCCTGCGGTTTTCTGAAGACCTCTGGGTCTGGCAACACCGCTCAAATCCGAGCCTCCAGGTAGTGGCCTGACGGCTCGCATTGGACCCTAATTACGGTGCGGTACTTACGTCTTACGCAATTCAAATGTGATCTAATAGTTAATTCGATCATGCCATCACCAGAATCGTGATGTACATGAAAAAAGGGACACAACGAGTATAAATTTGAACTGGAAAAACATACCTAGACGTTATGTAAAAATACCCAATGGCGGTTTTCGTCAAACTCGAACAAAAATGGGTTTTTCCCCATGTGGGCATGTGGGGTATCGTGTTCCATGTAATTTTAGACGCTGAAGCGATTGGAGTGGGTCCCAAACCTGTGCGATTGACCCAGAGCTAGAAAATCCATTTTCATGGGGCAAAATTGTGCAAATAACATTATTTCCGTACTTTTCGAGCCCCATCCCATCTGACAGGGTTGGATCAAAGAAACATGAGTTTAAGTGGAATAAGGTTTGACACAAGAATAATAAACCCATGTGTAATCAAATTTGCAGCGTTTTTTTGCAATTTATTATACTGTTGCAATACGGCCACACACTTGTTTGATAAGGTGTTCCTGAACCGAATGATATAAAATTTAAACTTGTTTTCCTCAGAACGACGAGAACATTTTGAATTTCACCAAAAAATTACATTTTTCAACAAAAGCAACTAAAACGTCTTGCGTTAAGAGGGGGAGATTGAAAGGGGTTTTACTGCTGCTAATGAGGGATAGTTGGCAGAGTTAAAGGGTCCGCTGCGGTGTTGCCACCTGATGGCGGGGAAGGGGTTTTCGTCCCAGCGGTCCGGGGTCGCTCCTATATGGGCAATGGTATAGGAGCAATCACCGGACGATTATTTCGAGATAATAACTTTATCGATCCACAACAGGAATAGAGTTGTTTAGAATTACAGTTCTCTCAGGTATCAATATGGGTATCGTGGTTCTTCTTGGTTACCTAAGTACATTTCTGGTAGGTCAGTGATCAGCTGCAGTGGTTCCCAGCCAAAAGGCTTTGTATAGTCACCCCACTGGCTATGTAGAAGTAGAATGGGAAGTGAGTTCTACGTTTTGGGATTATTATCACAGGTTCTGTGTGTTAGGTTCTCACAGACTAGCATTCGAAAACTATCTTACTCAACTTTCACCTCAGTTATGATTGTTTGCTTCATTGATCGGTTTTTAGGATCTGGCTTTTCCTATTAGGCATGCTGGATTTCCGCAGCATGTGAATGCTGGAACGAACCGCTCAAGAAAGCTGAATGCCCGGTATCGTAGCAGATGTATGGTTTGCAGAAGTTCGCAGTGGAGATTATGGTCCAATTCGGCGTTGTTTTTCAGTATCATGATTAGAGTTTCATAACTCATCCCGCACGATTTTGAACTCACCGTTACACTGGTTTACAGACAGACTGAAAAAAAGGTAGAATGGTCTCTCAATCTTGTTTATTTGCGATTGATGATGATTATTGATGATTACTATATGCCACTCATGATTTTCGGACCGTGTCATCATAATATTTGAATTTTTTTAAATGCTCCCAAAACCATAATAACGGAGATTTTAAATGCATTCTCAGTTTAAAAAGAACGAGCACCCATTAGAAGAATGTTATGCTTCCATCGTCAATTGTAAATACATTCTTCACTTCTCTGGTTATTTCTTCATATGAATTTGCTTCAGTTTAACGAACTTAACCCTTAATGACACACGGTATCTTCCTGGATACCTTCCCTTCAACCTTGTTTCCCTTGAATGAGAATGAAGGATATAAATAAAAATGATTAGTCCAATTTGGCATGATACATTATCTCTCAACAGTTCTCATTTCTGTATTCCTGGTTTCTAATTGAGACGCTAGAGAACATGAAGTAGGATTATTCTCTTCTTGTTCGGTCCTCAAACTGTTGCGTTTGAACGTAACAAAACTTATTTCCAAACTTTTGATGTTTTACTGTTGGATATATCACGGTTGACACAAATAAAACTCAAGTTTTACCATAATTTGATTTTTTTTTAAAAGGAGAAAATCAACGGAAATTAAGGTTAACTATAGGATACTTTGAGTTTTGAGTGTCTCAGAAAAGGATCCTACAAGATACATGAAAAATTGAATGTTATCATTCATCGTCAATTAAAAAATATGATTCTTCACTTCTCTGGTTATTTCTTCACATGAATTTGCTTCAGTTTAACGAACTTAATACGACATCATTTTCAATAATTAGCCATTAAAAATTGAACCCTCTCTCAATTTTTGTTGGTCTACGTTTCAAGTGGAATTTAAAAACAAAAACCATGACAACTAAATATAAACAAATTTCAATAATCAAAAAACTTCAAGTGTTCCAAAATTAAATTTTGTTAAAATGAATAAAAATCTTTATTTCGTACGATATTGTTTAAAAAAAAAGATGCTGGAGTTTAGAATTGGGGAGATATGATAATAATTACTTGATTCACAGTTTCAAGTAACGAACCTTTGTAATCAACTATGTGATTTGGTCTTACTTCATGGTATTACGCTCTTCCCAACTTGAAATGTGAACCAACAAATTTTGAGACTTTTGAGACAAGCTTTTGTACTGCTTTCGTGTTTCGTTATGAGCACGGCTGCGGAATTTTTCAATATGCGCGTGATGGTAGCACGATACGGCCCTATCATAAAACAATCAGCGATCGTTGATAAGGGTTCGCTTCGAAACATAACTCATCATGATTTCACGTTGGCCGGCCGTTTCCCAAAGGTTTCTCTACACAGCAATAATTAAGATGTTACACTCGATCCCTCGTGAAAGCGTGCTATCAGATTCCAATCATTAGCAAGTGCTGCTTGCTGTGTGCTTCAACACAACGCCAAAGCTCGGAGAACACGTTAAGATAACTTACATTCCGGGAAAGGGAAAACAGCCAAACATAGAAATATTAGGAAACGTGGAGCTCGCCGGGACTTTTTTCTGTTTTTTACTTTTTTACCCCTCACCCAGTGACGTCGAAATTATTTTCCGACAGAAGGAAATAAGGGTGCCGGTAGACGGACGCTTTATTTTCATTACTGCGAAGCTGAAGTGAGATAGAAAGGGGGAGTTATAATGAAAAACCACCTTGTGCAGTTGGATTTATGATCTCGGGAAAGGGGAAGTTGGAGGAGGCTTGCTGAAGGGAAAAAGGGTAATTTAAGGTGAGCCGTGCGTGTGATAATTACGTAATAAAGGGCCTCGGAGAAGAGAGGCAGGTCGAGCGCCGGTTGTAATAAATGTGATTCATTGTGTTTCCGGCTGTCTTGGGAGGGCGCCTAGCGGCTTTTCTTCCCCCGCAACCTGCGTCCTATGGGTTTCTCCCGCGGCATCTTTAGCAATAAAAACGAAGAAAAAAAGAATAAAACTACATCTTATTGAGGTACTAGGGACACCGGATACTCTGCAGGTCTTTGAAACCATCACACCACCATATGAGTAGCGTCACTGGTGCGCATCTTTAGCATGTACACTTACCAGGGAAGCGGAAACACCAAATCCTTGTTTTGTCAAGAACCACTCAAAAATTGATTCCCAGAAGTTTTCAGAACGATAGAAATGTTTGAATATTCAATTTTACAATACTTTTAAACAATCACCAAACTTACGATTTCTTCCAAAATAGTATTTTCAATTTATTGGAGCTCAAATCATATGAATGTAGTACGCTTAAGGTAGGGAAGCAATTGCAATCCCACCGTTTTTATCCAGTCCGTAAATGTAGGAATTCAGATCTCTGGGTGGAAGGCCTAGTCAATATACGCAGGAGTTCTCATTCTAATTCAATCAATCTCTGTTAAGAAAGCCGATAACTAGCCCACAAGTCAAGTACTTATTGCATGAGAAGGAGTCTCTGATGCAGCTTCTTCCATGTTAACAACCGAGGATGGGAGATTGTGCAACAAAATATACTTCTCATCAATCAACTAATGTTGGCGACCTGATGGAATCATGGCATCCATCAGTAAAAGTAAGTAAAGTAAACAAGGAATTTCAACTTGGATTTTCGTCCGACTACCCGGAGGTGTCGCGGACGTCGCCAGCCGTCCTCCAGTGAGGATCGGAACTAGGTCTGACGATTTCGCTCGTGGCTTCCCATTGCCTCACGCCCCTGGGTTGGGAGCGTTTTGGATTCACGTGATATCGAGATCAGAGGTGAACTGTCTAACGACAGGACAGGTATACAACACTTGATAGGATTTTGGCCCTAATCATTGGTGCCAGCCGGATTCAAACCGGGGCAATCAGTACTCCCACTGAAAGTAAACAGGTAGAGGAATGACGCCCCAGCTCGCTCAGCTAACCTGTCTCCCATCAGCTTTGGTGACCTCCAAGCTTGAGTTCTTCAGCGCAACTAATTGCTTACACCATATCATTTTTAAGCTAAAGGGAGTTAATGCCGAGCCCAGTGGCCTTACATTACACGGACTTTGAACACAATGTAGGAAGCTCAAACATGAGCGCGTAGCAGAGCAAACTCAATCAGGGTCCCTAAAGAAGGCGTGGCAAAACGTATTCCATAAATTTGACTGTAAATATAGAAGTACAAGCATAGCTTCAACTAACTGAACAATAATAAGACTCCACTAAGGTTCACAATGTGGCTACGGTGGACACCGAAGAAATCAACTCCACCACCACCAAACCTTAGACTGGCCACTGAGGGCACTAGACTAACCTACACCAAAACGCATGCTGCCAACGTCATGAATCATATAGGCAGACCGACACTCTGAAGTTTTCATCACTAGATCACATCTTCATTAACAAACGTTGTGAGGTCAATATGTTTTGCCAGTGAGAGAACATCATCCGTAAATGCTAGCGCAATTTACTTACTCGCCTAGAACCAAATCCACTGTCAGGTTAAAGATTAATGGTAATAGAGGATCATGCAGAACGACCATATCCTCCGGATCATTGTACAAGCAGGAATGCAGAGAATCAAATGAAGTGGTGTTTCAACTTTGAAAATATGGTCGATCGGAATGGAATGGCTTACGGAATCAAAGGCCTCATCATCCTGAAAAGACGTACCTATTATCGGAGCTACATATTATTAGTTTTAAACGATCTTTTACGCTACTCTACCTTTATTGATGTTCATTTTGATAATGTGGCACTGACCGGCAGTGTCAAGTTCGACAGAACAGCAGTAATGTAATGAACTGTATAGAAGAAGCAAACATATCATTTGTAGAGAAATAACGGCGAACGTTACACGGAAATGAACTCTTGCAAGATTGCATTTATTACAAATCCACTTTTCGGTTAAAACTCACCTTTTGTTGGTCCATTTTTGGTAGATGCCTTACCTCAGAACTTCGATTGATGTCCACAATCTGAAAGGTTTACAGTATTCTGTACTAGAGTTATATTTTCCACAATCTTCATGACCGGCGTTCGCACTATACTTTTGTAGTAGGACAGCCACACATTACATTCGTGTTATGCTTTTATGAACAAAAAATATGTTCCTTCTACATAAGAGCAACAGCAATATCCATTGATTTAATCTTACATTGAACCCATATCGGGATTTTTTTTTCATTTATGATTTTTCTCATGTAACCTTACATCTTAGCGAAGCTTGAAATGTGTCCATCGAACCGGTTGTTTCGTTATCCCATGTAGCACAGAAACTCAATCATAAAAAAGGAATTTTCTCTAAATTTTCCAACGACACACGAATAATTTTCTTTCAATCTATGCAACACATTTTATTAATCATTCAATTAATCGAAATTAGTAAATTCGTATAGCGCAATTTCAACGAAATCTCATGACAAATAGTTTTCTGATACATAAATAATCAACAATTAGAAGAAGCCTCAGAGCGGATCTTTATTTTTTCAGAAATTAAACTGCCAAATGACCCGGCCGAGGATAATCAGGCCGCATTCCTAGGAGGTGAGTTGGTCTCATACACATTTTCTTTATCCTCACACCATTCAAAGGAACTGACTTCAAACATTTATTTAGAGTTCACGTCTTTTTTTTTAAATTATTTGTGTTTATTTATTTTTTCCGATTACCGTACTTGAATTTCCACTTCTTCCTATTATCACATCTTACAGCTCACCCACGCTTCTAAATAGTGTAGTTTGAGGTTGGTAATTGAGAAAAAGCGTTTGTTTTGTAAACATAAAAACACCCTACACCAATCCGTAAATGAATCATCCTGGATGATTAAAACTTCGAAGAAGTTTAAAGTGTTTTTGTTATATTCTGTTTTCCTTTTGATCCTGAGTTGAATTTGATTTCCGGTGTTTGAGTTTTAAGAAAAGTTCCATCGTCAGCCTGGTTGTCAATAAAGTTTGGGCAACAGCAAAATAATAAAATAAAATTCCCTAATAAAAGCATTTTATTGAACTCCAGAATCAGTTGGGATGATAAAACGTTAAGAATAATCTCTAAAAATCAGTCGACTCCGGAATTGAAATCATGGATATGCAAGTCTAAAATGAACCGCTGCATCAGTTGCGTTATAAACCAATGCAAATAATTGAAGTTCATGATCAGCTAACGTTGTAACGTTCAAAAATCAGCTGACCAAACGAAATTAATGAGGAAAATGATGTATTTTCACGGGCTTGATGAGCATCGGTCCAAAAGTATCGAAAGTCACCATTGAATTACCTATCGGGAGTAACCATCGACAGACATCCACAATCGGCACTTTGCGATCTAAATCACTATCAACAATCCGCAATCGGATAGTTTGCGATAATTCCGATAGTTGTTTGTTCTTAAACAAGAAATCATGGAATTGAAAATATTAAAAGTTAATATTACATACTTGCTATTTCAGTGTGTATTTTCAATTTTACATCTGACATGAATTCCAGTACAACCACTTTTACATTTAGTGCGATCTAAATCCACCAAAAGTGGAACAAGAATGAAAAATAAATAATTTTCTATTTTCTATTCTATTTTCTCAATACTGAATGGGGAAATGGGGTGGATGTGCCTGATTCAATTTTGTAAACCGGCATGGAGGTACCGGAGGTTTTTAATAGAGCAATATAACTTCTAAGTAATTCTATTAATTTATTTATTTTCTTTATGTAAAAATTTGCATTAAACTCAATGATGGATGTCGATAGATCCTGAATTTCTTTATGGAGAGAATAAAAGTGGTTTAAAACGTATGTAATAATATAATAAATTAATGATGATATATTACATCATCAATACCTATCGGAGAAGATGTACCCGAACCTCCGGCAGACGGTAGAAGATACCATGCCGTATTGTTTATATTGTTTACGTGAAAGTAGAATTAATTTGTCATTTTGTATCTTTAAAATAAACGTATTTCTTTTTTCTTCTTCTCTTTTTTTTTAATTTTCTATTTTCAAATTCAATTTAAAGAAAATGGGAATTCCATTTGATATCAAATCATTGTTATTGCTAAAATCAAAGGGTAAGGAGTAGGTACACATTAAAATAAAAAGAACATGAAAAAAATAATGAAAATTGGATATCAAGGGGGACCTATTAAAAAGACCAAATACCAAAGACCATACTCATATTAGGTTGGTCCAATCAAAAGTGTCACAACTCATCAGGCAATGAGTTCAAAAGCAGACTTTCCGACACAAACCCCTTAAAGGTGATTTTTGCTCTTGGTAATTATTTTCCCAGCATTATAGAACATGCGTTCTGATGGAATGAGAGTGTCACGGTTGCCAGCTCAGAAAGAAGTGGGTACGGGATAGATTTTTGGCTACAGAATTTTCAAGGATCTCCTTCTTTTCTGCTGGTGCTTTCACATCGGTATAGATTTAGTTCAGCCTGGTACACACAAGGGCGGAATCAACAAAACACTAGAGTTATACATATCGATTGAATGATAACGAATAGATTTGATGCTATCGGCATGAAACGATCAGTAGCAATTAAACATCGATTGTAAGCCATCGATGTGAAAATATCGACTTTCACTATTGGTTTAATAACAATCGGTAGTTTAATAATCATCGGTGCACATCCCTACTGAGTAGGTATTTTTCCGACTCAAGGAACCTTATAGACATCTTCAGGGTCCATGTAATAAAATCGTTTTCCCTTGATACTCTGTTTTTTCCTCTGCAGTCCACCTTTACCTTAATTTCCTTAAGTTATTTACAACAAATCTTCTCTTGAAGACTTGTGGTGTGGTTCTACAAAACGAAGCAAAAACGAAGATCTTTAAAATACCCCTCACTAAAATATCGTTCAATTTCTCCTTTCATCTCCTCTAGACTCAATTTTAATGAGATTGTTGGATAGTGCGGGCTACGGCCAGGAGATAGAGTGATTTGAGGCATCAAACTTGAATATGATATAAATAAGATATCTTATTAAATTTGAATTCACAAATTTAACAGAAACTCACGAATAAGATCCGAATCCTTACTTATCGTACAGAAAGTAATTACCCACGCTGTCTCGTCAGATTTTGGCTATGCTCTACTAGAAATTGATCGTATCTTTTTCACGAAATATTGTTGTCTAAATGACTACAAGAAGACTCAAAACTAACAAGTATTCACCACGTAAATTCAACGATTTGTTTTAAATTAATTTTTGTATTCATTTTTTAACTCAGTCTTCCAATTTTTTTTATATTTTAACAACGTTTCGAGGTAATGTTACGATTTTAGAAAATTTCTTTGAGAAAAACAGCCGAGCTCTCTAAAGAATGGTACTTCAATCATTTTCGAATTAAAGTGAAAGGTAAGTCAAACGTCGCAATTCAAACCAACACTTCCAGCCATTGTTTCCTAGGTCTCTCCTCTACATTTTCTCAAGGAAACAGCAGTTTTGTATGTTACTTCAACAGTTAAGTGTAAACACTCCTGTTCTACTTAATGAGCAATGATAAAAAGTATACATTTTTTAAATTCCAAGCTTTACTTCTATGTTATAGATTGCAGACATTTTAAATATTCATTAACTAATTTCAGCAATAAGTAATACAACTAAAAGCTGTTACTGTTGCTATTCATGATGACCTAACCGTCATAATCGATCAAACATTGTAACTCAATACCGCTATCGTAAGCTCCGTGAAAACTACCTCCACAAATCCTGTGATCTAGTCTGATTGGGTTTCTCGTTGCAGTTCAAACCTAAAATCATAGTTTCTATCAACTCTTGAGTTGCAATTTTGACATCGAACCAGGGAAAGCCGCATAACATTTAGAGATGGAGTCAACGTTGACCGTCATTTTAGCGTAGAATACGCTTTAGCCATGGACTAACTAGCCAAAAAAGGAACGCTTGAGCGTAACGAAATGTGACACGGAAAAGTCTAGAACGTTCTGGGCTGCTTTAGAAACAGATCATATGATCATAAAACACCGATAATTGATGTTTATAAGCACATTGGGTAACTAAAGGCGATCACCAAGCAACAACTTGCATATTTACATCCGTAAATTTACCTTAATAATTATTAATTAAACAACTTGCATTTACCTTAATAATTTTATGTTTCATTTTTCAATAAAATAAACCGTCGTTTTTCTATTGATTTGCGCACGTTTGTATTGATTGTCACATACAAGAATGCGGATTATCGTGGTGGATCGTGCATTGATTCCATATTCGCCCGTCATATCAATAACATCGTTAGTGTACGTTACTTAAACGCTAATACACGTTTCATAATCACCGTTGAACGTTCTGCAGTTCAGCGTCCACTCGAGGCTAAAGCGTATTCTACTTTTCTATACTTGTAGCAGCAGGCTATAAATAAAAGCAAAAGGGGGGTCCAGGGGGCGCAGCCCCCGGCGAGGCGCGTAGCGCCGAGTTTGATAACTTTATCTATGGAGGGTTAAGCACTGGTTCTGCCAATATTATAATTTACATTTTTTCTCAATGGGTTGAAGGCAAGAGGCGTGCTTAATTAGTGTCACTAGCACAAATGGCACAACAAAACTACCAAAAAAAAAACATGTTTGTAGATAGAATCTTTCCCTGGTCACTTCTCAGTTCAAATAGAACAGCCTGACTTACTAGTATAATATACCACTATATTTATATTATAGTAGTACCATTCTTTCATGCCTTCGTGGCGAATTAATATAGTGGCATCTGAAATCGGAGGCCATCCTCATACCGACTTGACAAGAACTCTCTCCCTGTATGACAAGAATAGTATTACCTAATCATCAAGATGATTTCATTATTCTTGGAAAGAGAGACATGACGAACATTAATTCAATTAATTCAACCTGCTACGTTGGCCCCCATAGCATTGAAAATGGTGAGTAAAGACCATATTGTCTAAAATATGAAAGTTTCAAAAGAAGCACATTCCCCCCCCCCCCGATAAGGGATGGGAGGAGCCCTGGTCACTGAGACCGCTAGGATCTATTGTTAAGCTGTCCCATTTTAATTCAAAACCTTATTAATAACCTCTTAGTTCACAAAGTGTAGGAGGTTTTCAGGCGTTTCCAAGGCAATATCAGTGGGTGTTAGGGCACCTTCCCGAAATGCCGGAATCTAGTTGATGCAACACCAGGACAATTACAGAGGATGTGTTCTGCTGTTTCCGCCTCTTCGCAGCAGAGCCGGCATTCTACTGTCCTGGCCTTACCCATTTTGTTTAGGTGGTACCTTAGGGGGCAGTGGCCAGTAAGAAGACCCACTAGTTTGCGAAGGTCTTTGTGCCTCAATGATAGAAGGGCTTTTGCGCGTTTCCTTGAAATAGAGAGGAACCGCTTGGCTTGCCTCTGCTTAGGAGTGTTGTGCCAGTATTCTGTGCGTGTTTTGTCCTCCCATTTCTGAACCTGCTGAGTTATATAACTCTTGGTAACCCCTAGTTGGGGTTCAGGTCTAGTTGGGTTGGACTCTGATCCATTTTTAGCAAGGCGATCAGCTTCCTCGTTGCCCTCTATTCCCTCATGACCCGGCACCCATAGCAGCGTCAGTTTGTTGCCCCGGGCTGCAGCCTTGAGGGAGTTTAGGCAACTCCAAGTCAGCTTTGAAGTTACCGAGAAGGCAGAAATAGCCTTTAGTGCTGCTTGGCTGTCAGATAGTATATATATTGTTGCACCTTTGAATCGTTTCCTGGCAATCTCTTGTGCACATATTTCTTTCTATAGCATGGGTTTCCGCTTGATATATGGTTGCAGTCGAACCTAGAGGCTTGGCCAGTTTGAAATTGGGGCCTTTGATCCCCAGACCTGCCGCCCCATTCATCACGGACCCATCTGTGTACCACACAAGTGAGCCTGGTTTAAATTGAGGCATGCCTCTTTTCCAAAACTCACGATCATTTATGATTACTTTAAAAGGTAGATCAAAGAAGCACATACTTTTTTTTCTTTTTTTTAATGAAAGTTTGAATTGTGAAAGTACTTGTGTTTATTGGTAAGAGCTGTTTATAAAGGAAAAGATTCTCCCTGCTTCAGTGATAGATTGACATTACCTTGTACGAGCTGGCAGTATAACTGGGATTCATAACATTAAACGATCACACACACTCTGACGCTTTTATACGTAGCTAGGAAACCCCCTCCTCATCATTCTCCGGGGAAACGTGAAGACGGGGGTGGCGGGAAGAAAACTTAATTCAGGTTGCTTTGACTAAAAGGGAAGGGCGGGAGTTTTTCTTTGCCAGGACCTCCTCCTACGTCCTTCCTATACCTGCTCGCTGTTAAGTCCATATTTACTCCCTAAGAAGATGTACCGTGTGTAGTCATAATACTCAGTGAACGCGTGCATTATTCATTGCTCCTTCCCCTTTGGCCCGGGTCCCGTAAATCCACCCCTTGACGTCCGCCTCGCCCGACCTAAGGCCGAGAAATAAAGTCAACTTGCGCCGCTCCGGGTTATATCAATGACGCTATCGTTTCCCCCTCTCTAGCACAAGATATACTTTTGAATATAAAAACGCCTCTTCCTCTCCCTTGCCCCGGCTCCCCCATTTCCTTTCAACCTCCTAAGAGCTTCTTATATGAATGGGCCCCACAGTTTTAGAGGTACTTAGGGCTTCCAAGATATAAGAAACCCTTCGCGTAAAAAACAACACTAAATTCTGTTAACACCTCGCACCCCTCATTGGGACTCCTAAAGAGAAAAGCTTTCCTGTTAGACTTCCTTTATAGTTGTTGAAGCCAGGCGGCACTTTAATTCATGCACGCCTGCAACACTTAAATATGAAAAATTTCCCCGCGTACAACTCTTCGCCTACCAATCGGTTCCTACAATTGTTGATACAAAACTCTTCATCAATGATAGTAGCTAGTAGCTACTAGCTACTGGCTACTTTAATAATCTTTAAAAAGACCATCATCCATCTCTACGTTGTTTAGCCACATAAACATTTAACGTTGAAACTATAAACCTTAGAAATACAAATATTTAAGTATATATATCCTCTGTTACGTTGAAATTATAAACCTTAGAAATAACAAAAATATATGTATATATATCCTCTAAGTGGTGAATTAAGATTAAAATTGATTGTACCGTTGGAAAGGTAAAATCTTGGCACGATTTTTACAGTTCTTGCTTTGTGATTCGCACGTGTGTGACACGGAATTTTGAGGTGAATCCGTAGAAGTAGTCCAAAAACTCAAAGAATAATATGGAAACCAGCTTTTCAATAAACTTCCTACTAATATTGTGCGTCTTACTAATATTGTGTTTGTGTGTGTATAATGGAATATTCATCCATTATTGGCTGGAGCGATTTCCTAACAAAAAAAAGGCTTATTATTCAGAAATGATAAACCAAAATTGGTTGGTACCTACATAAAAAAGAAGGCAATTCGTCATCGTCACCTGCTTTCAGGCAGCTCACAATTGAAGGGAGAATTGAAGTACCTATCTAGCTCCAAATTGCAGTCCACAAGTTGGAAAATACACAGGGAGACGTTGCAAACAAAATCAAAACAAAAATCCGAGACGTTTTCAACAAAAATCCGGGATGGAAAGATATTCTGCTGATCGCTGATATCCTCAACGGAAAACAAGTAACAGACCAGTTGAGCGTAGAACTCACCCCAAGCGATACAGCGGCTTTCTTCAGTGCCCCAATTACATCTGTTGATTTCAAGAGATCTTTCAGCAGATACAAGATCATTTTAGGACCCGACCGTCGAATCTTTTCGTTTGAAAATATGGAAAACCATGTGGTTGTAAATGAAAATAATTTTGATTAATAAAATTCCCTTTGAATTCAGTTCAATTGGCACCAGTGGTGATAATTTTCGATTTTACATATTTTTCATTTTTAACTGCATATAAATCCTAGCCCTAGTGATAAGTTTGGGAAGGCTGAAACGTCTGACTTCTTCACCATCGCGATATCTTCTGATGCACCCAACAACACGACGCGCTGGTATTTTTAATCAAATCGTGAAACTGTGACGTTGAAGTCAAGCTGGGCTGACATAAAACTGCCATGAACATCCTGAAAAATGAAATTCGACGCTCTTTCATAATTTCCCCGTTATCTCCTCGTACGCTCGGGTGATACCTGTACATGGACATGATGGATAGGTATAGACCAATGATCTCCTCAGAACAGAGTTGAGATGTAATCATTACTTTGAGTAATGAATAATTTTCCGATTACTTTCATTGTAATGACGTATATTTGGCTAGTAACAATTTCAGTAAAAAGGAGATTGAAAATCCGAAGTTTTGGGGTTGAAATTACTCCAGAAGTAATCGCGATTACCATTCCAATTACTGTAATGGTAATCGTTAAAACGATTACTTTTTCCAAAACGATTACGATTACTTGTAATCGGAAAAAGTTCGTCATTCGTCATTCCGATTACTTTCAATTAATACCTTACAAAAAAACAAGTCGATTTAAAAGGGAAAACACTTTTAACAGAAAATAACGAAAAATAAACATTTTGCAGGAGAATTTACCAGGATATGTCATAACCTTATTTTCGAAAAATTTCAACTTACGGACTTTTACACTTTTACAATCGATGTATAATGCATAGCAAGTATAGCGAATAGCAAGTGTTAAATAGATGACATCTGTATTATACGATATTAAACAGATAACATTGTTTCATCTATCATTATGGCATCAAATTTGCATTCTACCAATGGAGTAATCGGATTAAAAAAAGTAATCGAATTACCAGTACTCCATTCCGATTACTGTAATGGTAATCGCGATTACCTGTCTTCAAAAGTAATTGGAATTTGTAATGGGTAATCGAATTACTTTCCTAACAACTCTGCCGTGAAGTCAAGCTGGGCTGACATAAAACTGCCATGAACATAATGAAAAATGAAATTCGACGCTCTTTCACAATTTCCCCGTTATCACCTCGTACGCTCGGGTGATACCTGTACATTAACATGATCGATGTATAGGTATGGACAAATGATCTCCTCAGAACAGCTTATTACAGGAATAATAATGTTCGGATTGCTTAAAATCATTTCTACTTATAACAAGGAAACGATGGAATGAACTAGATCCTTTCATGGGATGAGGCGATGAGACCCAGAGGATATCACTGAAGCTAAAGAGATTCAGATTTATGCTCAGGCGAAGCAGTTTCAAGAAATCAAAAGGATAAACTATATGTTTTAATCAACATAAATTGACTCCAGTTACAATAATTTCATGCTTGTGTTGTTTCAGAACTGGCGGAGTCTTCGCGGGGAGAAAAGTCGCGAAGTGAACTGAAAAAAGACTCGAGTTGCCTTCGAGTTTCTTCATCCCCAACGCATCTCTTCATCACCACTTCCCTCCTCTGGTGGCTGTCCACGTAACAGAATATCACCTGCTACATTCATAAATCATCGTGAATAACGCACTGTACATATGTAAATACGAATTAAATCCCTTCCATGTTAATATGACAAAGTGTGTGAATCGATATGCTCGATCATCACCAGTGAGTGTTAGTTTAAGGAGATTTTCAAGGTCGGTGGTTGCAGTTATGTTGCTTTTACAATTAGATAATACGAAGACCATTTTGAGCACAATTCCCTGTTTGTAAATATATATTCAACTTGCATGGGTGCTATTCGTACTTTTCAGAATACAGCTCAGAAAACTGAAATTCCAGTGGTATTTACGCCAGGGAACATTGTGAGGGATGTCATTAAACTATTATGACTTTCAAAATCACAAAAAAAGTAACCCATCAAAATGATAGGATACGTTCGGAACCGATTCACCCAGAAATTACACTGGTTTACAGAAAACAATGACCTCCGACTTGCCGGCTTTTGTTAATCATTTCAATAACTTTTTTTTAATCCAAAATTTGCGTTTCTTTTCTGGATTTTTCTTCAAACCGAGTTCCGC
This sequence comes from Creontiades dilutus, assembly GCA_031894815.1. Classification (NCBI taxonomy): domain Eukaryota; kingdom Metazoa; phylum Arthropoda; class Insecta; order Hemiptera; family Miridae; genus Creontiades; species Creontiades dilutus. Next base: position 109,394 of record JAVIWC010008114.1, on the reverse strand, counting down.
ATTAATCAACGGCTCCCCTCGAAGGAATCATGCATTTCCAATTTTAGTCGAAAACGTTTTTAAACCATAAAAACCTCAAACCAAGCACGAATCTCAAAAATTGGAACCAAGGGATCTACTAGAACATTTTAAAGTTTGTCATCTAGAAATCAAGATCATCAATGATCGAAGTTGGCTCTTAAACAAATCTAATTTTTGATGTGGGAAGATTTTAATGAAATCCAGATGAAAACTGGCTCTAGTCGGCTTTCTTCTATGTTTATCGTTACCGTCTTCTCTGTATACGCTCCGACAATGGTCTCCCATTGTGTGCTTGTCCCACCGTTTTTGACAACGTTCTTCTACCCCGTTCATATATTGGTGAAACCGCTCACCTTGTTCCTTGCTGTAATCCCTGTTTTCAGCTTCAATAGTCTGTATTCCATTCATACCATCCTTGATAAAAAAAAATTTCAAGTGGCAACTTGATATTCTCTAAAAAATAAAATACACTCGCACTAAAGCGATGAATGTGTGTTCATCTGTCACTTGTTCAAGCGATTCGATCGCCTTAACATTTTGGCAGATAGAGAGTGTCGAATTTCACATTTTCAGTTGCAGCTCCCGCAGGTTCAATTTTTGAGAATTGTGGTTGGTTTCATTCTGTTCAGAAAGCTCTAAGAAAGTTCTAAGCTTTCGATGTCACCCCCAATTTAATCCCAGGGCATTTTTGACCGAGTAGAAATAACAATATACGAAAAAATGTTTTGATCATTAAAAAAAATGTTTTGATCATTAAAAAAAAAAATGTTTTTGAGGTGTTTATGAGGCCAAACGTAAGTTCAAATTCGGAATCTTCTATGAATCCCCTGTAAGATCGGTGACTCTTGAAGAAGTTCGAGTGAAGTCGGTTATTACTTCAAAATTCAGTGTAATGAACGGCTCAAAAAAGATAAACCGATCAAAAAAAGGCCTTATTCGGACCAACCGAAATAAGGCAATTATTCTTGGATTCGTCACACTCAAAAACTCCAAGAATATACAGGGTGTCAACAAAACAGGTCTGACGTACTAAAGGGGTCGATTCTACAACTAATTTGCAACAACTTTTGCCTCTTAGCAATTTTTTTTTAGAGGCTTCGTTTTTGAGTTATTTACGATCTAAGATTTTTTTCGTGTTTTCGACCTTATCTTCTATAAATTGCTATAACTCCCTCAATTTACAAGATAATCTCAAATCTGAGTACACCGTTGGAAAGAGCAGTAAATTTCCTTTCGGATTGATGCCTCACCTTTCCCGAAAAGTGAGGTTTGAGACATAAAAAAGCTCTCTGAAAAGCTAATTTTACTTAATTTGGGAAACCTAGAGTTTTTTCAATCGGAAATTGAACTATGAGAACCAATTTTTTTTAAGATGCAAGAACGGTAAAAACTGCGCTAAGATCTCACCTTTCCAACGGTCTAGTCAATTTTGTCCTTAAAAAATTTTCCTGGGGAGGAAATTGAGTTTGAATGCTGAAAAACATGAGCTTTTCGAGAAAAATCGGGTGATTTACATGGAAAATGACTGAATTTGAAATGGAAAACAAATCGATTCGTTTTCCATACGTGAATACACGATTTTTGATCGGTTCTAAATCCATGTTTTGAAGCGGAAAAAAAAAACATTTCAGACAAATTAAGTACATCAAGTGTATACTTTTCTTCAGAAATGCTGCCTTGAAAAACAAAGAAACTTGATGTCTGCGGCCTGAGATGCCCCTCATTAGTCTGTGGCTGCTCCCATTTGCTGTATTTACATACTAAATTTTCCACTGCACACAAAATTGTTAATAATTATTTTTATTTGTCATTTTATTTTCCAGCCTTAGTAAAACTACACCCTGCTTCCTGGTGGATAACGTATAAATGTTAATAATTAATATTTGGGTGTCTTTCCGTTTGCTGCTCCGTCAGTCAGTATCTCAGAGACCGTTAATCAACTACAGATCAAAACTGTTTGGCCTCCTGGAATGACAGAGAAAAATTTCGTCGTTCGAATAAGGAGAACACTTCATTTATTTATTTTATTATTATCTATGTTTTGGCAAGTTGAATATTTATTTTTTACATTTTTGAGTTTACCAAATAATTACTTACTCCATATGTTGTTGGCAAATTTAAATATATAAAATTGTTTTCAAATGTATAAATACAATTGTCTCCGGTAAAATAGGTACCTTAAGAACTTTTCTCACTTAGTACCATAGAAGACAATAACGTTATTTAGAATGGGGTATCGTCATTTCCATTCTTCCGTGAGCCACTCTGCCACAGAACTACTTACTGTTGAAAAACCTGTAGAAGTATTTGAGGATCAGGCTGACTTTTAAATACTTCAATGCTGAGCATTAATAATTTGTTGCTGGTTATCTGTAATAATTTTATTTTTGCTCTATCGGCAAAGTACGTTGTGTTTCAGCATTCCTGGATGCAAAACCAGCTCAAAATCTCCGATTTTCTCATCAAAAACTTGAAATAATAAACAACACTCATTGGTTGGTGACTTCTGAGCACATTAAATATCTTAAATGGCTGACTTCCATTGTTATCTCCTTTCATACATTTTTACTTGTTCGTTCCTTGTACTTACTTTTCATGTTCGAAATCCTTAAAAATGACCGGCTATGGACAAAACAGATGTTAACTTACTTGGAGTAGAAACTTAGTTTTTAGCATATTTTCAAACTACAAATCCGGTGGAATACAGTGTTATTTTTTTTCAACAATAAATTTATTTGATATTAATTAATTTCAAGAGTTGTTTTTCATGTCGATATTATCCAAAATCGATTTGGAGAAAAACGTATTCAAATTAAATTTTGTGTATGAGTTGAACAAACGAGAATTAACCGTTCTAAACGAGAATTTAATCGTGGTTCGACATTCCTGTTGAATCATTCGCTTGATTGGTGGTCTCTTGTGTAATTCCACGTCAACATTTCCCACAACATATTCTAGCAAAAAAGTTCAAAATTGTGTTTAAAACCACAACGTTGTTAAAAAAAAACTCGTTTACCCTCAACAGATACAGAACGAAGTAAATGAGAAAACGATGACTTACCGTTTGTGTCGTCAAATGTGTTGGTTCGCGTGCTAATAGATGAGACGAGCTAATTTCAGTATCTTTCGTTTCTTTTATTCTGAATAAAGAATACAATTTGAAACTGGGTACTTGTGTTCAGGTTCAACTTTTCTCAGTCGTTTCTAAGATGTTGAATATGGGAGAAAATGGAAAACTTTTCTAGTAGTTTCTCATATTCTTTTCTGAAAGTTGCATATGCACAAGGCACATTGCTAGTCGGTGCGTAAAGGCCAGAACGGGGAAAGTTACTTCCCTAGAGCGAGAACTGAGAGCTTTGTTGACACCTTCTTCATTCATGACGAACCAGAACTACAAACTATTCAAAAAAGCCACTGAATGAACGGAATGTGCAACCAATTCCAAAATCAGGCAAACGACTGTTTTGGTTTTTTGAGAAAATGACCTTTTAAAATGATCACAGTTTGAAATGTATAGTGCTTTCTGAGTTCAACATTAAATTTTCTACAACTTTTACGCCGACTCTTTTTGATAAGAAGAGTTTTTCCCAAGATATAAGCGCTAAAAAACGAGTGTACTTAAATTCAGCGCCAACATGGGAGAAATGTTCGAATTTCGGCTCGTAATTGTGCTCGTTCCACCGGACCAAATTTCAAGTTTGAGGAACCCATTCAACGCAGAATTTAATCCTCTTTCAGAATGAACGGGACAATATTTTCAATATGATGCGTACTTTCTAAATAATGAGCAAAAAACTGGAAAAAGTGCAAACATTTCGTGGATTCTTGCAATTTTCTCAAATACCTGGAGAGAAATTTTTGTTGCAAACGTCAGATTCAGTGTTCAGCACCCTCGAAAAGCTAAGAATCAAGTGAAAAAAAAAACCTTTAAACTTTCCACCTCAAAACCTTTGAGCAGTCCTTAAAAGCTTCGATTAGTTTCACCTGATAAAAAACTGAACAGCGATTGCAACGTCAGATGGACAGCGAATAAATAACGAACGGACTGCTTCATCAGGAGGCTATAGACTTTCCCTTAAATTATGGGATGTTTCATCCCTGTTCCACGTCAAAAAATTATAGTTCGGACGTTTTCTTCTTGAATTCGCCGTACATCTAGAATTTATTTGGGTGCAAAATCTATTCATTCTTCTAATGACATGGGTTTTTCCTTCTCTCAAGCTCTCTCTTGATAATAATTATCAGCGTAATCCGAGTGCCGCACGAGCTGTGTTCTACTTTGATGAAACCCACTATCGTGATGATCGACTAAGGACTGAAGGGAGCGAGACGGCTTAGACAGAATCGACGATATTCTCACCATCAATTCAGCGAGTGTGTTCTTGGAATCTTACTCTAACACTCTCAGGTCTCATCATGTAGACTGGCTAATCCATGATATCAGTATAGTCCTAGCTCTCTCTGTGTAGACCGACTCCAAACATCAACATTGAACTGAAAATCAATTGGTTCTTGTCTAAAGAAATAGCGTTTGGTATATTAGCCACTTTGACGTCGATTGTTTATGAAGTACAGACATTTTCGAAGACTAACAACTCCCAGCTATTGGGCAAGCCATATCATCATTACAACAGCAATAATGTTTCATGGGCATAGCACGTCTCCTCTCAGATTATTAGATTACCTGTAATCCTTTAAAAAAAAGGTATGGAATCACTCCTCTCAGGGTGAGAATGACCAGCCAAAAAGGGTTGGGTACGTCTCCTTTCAGTACCGGTTACGAGAACTGTTACGGGAGTGATGGAATTGGAATAACTGTGAAAAGCAACGTTTTCTGCTAGTAGCACGTTATATTGGTTCAGTTGTGCGGTGTCCAATTAATTAAAGCACGAGTTACCTACCTAATGTTAACAAAGCAACGTTCTAAATTCATAACGGCAGTATAGATTTAACATAATTATCATAACTCGTGTGTAACGTATGTATCTGTTAAATAAACGGCAAATTTCTTTACTGCTTCATCGCCAGGCATGTTGGACATCAAATCGAAGACGAAACAGTCCTCCACCACAGAACGGTCCAAAGCACCACTTCAATCACTTGCCTATTTCTGATTTACATTTGTACTCGTTTGAAAGACCAACGTTTTGGATTTTCTTCCACCAAAATTCGATAAATGAAAACGGCAGCCCGCTATTGAGGTTTCTGGTCAAACTAAATTCACTGCAACTGAGCGGTAACGGTTTGTAGGAACGGAGAGGAGTGAAGCTGTTATGACAAGGCAAAGGTGAGACGAGAACGTCGAGAGGAGAGGTTCCATGAAGAATTGTGGCACAGGTCGAGCTCTGAGAGGAGACAAGCTAACAAAACAACAAACGGATTATTTTGGAGAGGACCTGTGAATCGCCGTGTTTCATTATATCTCCAGTGTAACAGGTTACTCATTTGTTCTTGCTTTACTACTTTTCTTAACAAAAACTTAGAACTGGAACCGATTTCTATAAATTGAACAAAGGACCTTTTGAGCAACTTATAGTTTCTTCCATTCGCAGTCATAATTGACAATAGTCGTCCGGTATAATTTTGTGCGATACACTAATTGTTTGGTAAGTAAAACGGGTTAGTTGGTTTTCCGTTAGTGAAAAATTAAATTAAAATATCTGCTTTGCGTCAAGTTGAGAAGAACTGGCATCAAAGGTGATCTGCAATTCACTATAATATTGTTCCAACAATATGCTAAACATTAGCATCCTAATGCTGGGGTAGTGCATTTTAAAAGATTGTCAGAATATTGTACTTGACTAAGTTCCACAATGAACTGATTCCAAATGGGAATGAACCTAACGTTGCGTGTTCTATCATTGATACTTATTGTATTGACGTGATTGTTGGATAATGACATTATCATTTATTGTTTCAACTTCTGTTGTACAGACTTGTATTACAATTATTATTAAAATATTAAAACCTGATTGATTTTGTTATATAGTGCTTAGTTGCTCCAGATAAATATTCAAATGAAATAAAATTATGTCGAATTTCTGTTATTGGAAATGAGTCAGTTAATTGATTTTTCCATTACTGTTAGTTTTATTATCTTTCCTGTTGATTAATATTGTTAAATATTGATAGTTACGTTTTAGATTTATATTCTGCCTATCACCACTCCTTATAAGCTCAACCGCAGTTGATACGAGGATCTGCAAAAATTAATGGATCATATCAACAAGCATTAATCAATAGAATGATTGATAATCAATCATCTTCTATTTAGTTCAAAGCTTGTAAATAATCTTCAACTGATGAAATTGGGTAAGCACTGGTCATTTGATTCGTTTTACGAAAGCCAGTAAATTCTCCACCTCACAGTGGGCTCGTTTGCGTCGTTGGTGCAAAAAACACATCTGACTCAGCATGTCTCTCAAGTCAAGTTCAATAAACCGCAGCAAATCACGAGGATCTGTAAAAATTAACGGATCATATCAACAAGCATCAATCAATAGAATGATTGATTTTCGTTGATTTTCTATTTGAATCAAAGCTTGTAAATAGTCTACAACTGATGAAAGTAAGTAAGCATTGGTCATTTGATTCGTTTTGCAAAAGCCAATAAATTCTCCACCGTTCGGTGAGCTCCTTAGCTTCGTTGGTACAAAGAAATGTAATTTCCATCTCAGCTTGTAAAGTAATTTGACGTATCCCGAGTGGCAGGCGACATCTATTGACCCTGACCTGATCTGTGCTAAATCTTAGAAATGTGTGTTCTTTAGAGCAGAGGCGAACTTGGGGCAATATTAAAGGGAAGAAATACATTTTGAATCGCTCAATCCAGTCAATGTCATGGTTCATAATTGAAACAAGGCGATTGTTAATGCCGGAAGTGGAATCGCAGCAAATAATGAGAATGAGAATGAGGAACGAAATTTTAACAAACCGTGATGCAAGGCTAATTGAACCTTGGAGGGTGAATAATCTCATATCACTGAGCTCTACTAAAAATTCAACAGCTTTCCACGTTTTCTATTGTGGTAATATGACAAAAACAATTATGATTATAAATTTGAAACGATAAAACACGCCGAGATGGGCCACTTGAGTGTATTCTGGTTTATGTTTTAAGATCGTAACTATTTTATTTTGTTTCTTCCTCTACTTTATGAAACCCCGATAAATTGACTGGGTAATTGAAATGTGATAAGAATACGCTATTAGTTAGAGAATGTTCGGCGATTGTTGCAGAGTTACTATGCACCATTGTAGAAATTGAACAACAATATTATCTTAATCCGGTTCCGGGGAAGCAGTGACGCCGCGTCCTACGTGAGCGGGAGTCGGGCGATTTCAGCGTTACTGGCGATACCAGCGATTCACGCGAGCGCAAGCGTTTGCAGTGGGAAACGCCACTAGTGTCCTATGTGCGGGGGATGCCGAAAATGGAGGAGAGCGCGTTTTAGTTAGGTTAGTTCCGTACCTAATTTGTCAAACAATACGATGAGTGTTTTTTCTTAATTTATTACAGAGAGACGATTTGCGTTGGCCTGAAGTAGTTCAGCTCTGTTCAATTACATTTCCAATAAACGTTTGCAGAGCCAACCGTCTCATGAATCAATTAATTGAACTAATTCTGTCATTAATGGAACTAATGATCAATTAAAGAACTAATTCGGCGAATTTATAACTCTTCAGCCTATTCTTGTTTTCTTATTTCGTTGATAAGTGACAACAACATTGTTCTGACTAACCTCGCAAGCACTCGAGAAACGATTTTGACTCCTACCGACTTGGACAACTCCAATAACCTTGACAACAGAAGTAAACAATCGCGCGATTGTAGAGGGAGTGGCGAGAAGAAAATTAAACCGATTTGATTTCAAGCCGCGTGTAGCGTGTGCTTGTTAGCGATTTGCGATATTTGATATTTTATGATATTTTATTTATCTTGTTTCAATAGTATTTGCGAGGTTTGTCAAAGAAATGTTGAAGCAGCTAATTAATGAAATACGAAAACGACCCTCATTATGGGATAAAAGAAACCCTCATTACAAAAATAGGATGAAGAGTCGAAGCTGCTGGCAGGAAGTCAGAAATGTTATGAGAATCCCCAGAATGAATTTCTCCACCAAATAATCGAATGTTGTTACTTCCATTATTGTGTAGGATCTGAAGATACTGTCCCTAAGCACTGTGTAGAGGTGGTGGAATTCCCCAAACTCTGTTTTTGAGTAATAAATTTCGTGAGTCGTTTGCCTCAGCAAACGTCTATTACAAATGTAATTGATCAACACTGGGTTGGATGAGGCCAACAAAAATCCTCTTTGATCAAGAAGTTCAGAAAAAACACTCATATTGATGAGGAATATCGTTGAACAAAATCGTATTCGATTGGCACGGTAACTGACTAAAACGCGCTCTCCTCCACGAGCTCTCCTCCATTCGCGGCATCACCCGCACATAGGACACTAGTGTCGTTTCCCGCTGTAAACGCTGGTACTCGCGTAAATCGCCAGTAACGCTGAAATCGCCCGGCTCCCGCTCACGTAGGACGAGGCCTGACGCGTGTACGTAGTTGCAGACGCGTGTACGAGGAAGTTTAAAACGCAATAATTCCCTCGTGCCTCGTCAAATATCCTCTCCATCATCCAGATTCGTCAAATTTTGAAGACAGTTCTTGTCTCACATCAAGTTCAAAATATTTGGAAATGCAAAACTCATTTGATTAATTGAACTTCCAATTCCAATTAATTCAATTGTTACAGTCAATATCGAACAGAAGATCCGTCAATTTCGCCGACGAACTGCGGTATTAGTTTTTGAGGTAGTGATTACTAACCTGATATGGCGGATACGGATAATAAGAGAATACGTTAAGAGTATCGTCATAGGTTTTTCCGGTTTCAGTCCAGTTTTCAATAAGTAATACCTTCAAAGGATTGATCCAATTAAAGTCAAAATTAAAGGTATTTGTTCACTATAATAATTTTGCCTTTTAGTTTTATCCTTGAATATAATTGAGGAACATTGGTAATACCGCACAATAGTGTTACACTCTTTCGTTCTCATTTGAAAGTATCTGTATTGATGTGAACTTGATTACTTTGCTAGGAGCCGAATCAGTTTTGAACTCTGTGATTCAATCCGGAAAATCTAAAAAAAAAATGTGACGTAACGACTTGCAACGAATGGCACTGTCGGTTACAATTATATTCTGAATCTGAAACTCAACATCAACCCCCAACTTTCCCATCTTTAGTCTCCCAGCTGAGAGCTCTTCGTTCGTTCCGAGTGAAAGACTATAATGACATACTCACATGTGTGCACTTTGGTTTGATTGTACGACAAGGATGCTCCATCCTTGCCACACGTCTATTCATGGTTTCATCATTATAATCTGAAGTGAGGATGTTTGTACTCCCGGCAGCTTCAATCAGTTTCGTCATAACTCACATCTTACAACTGAAAAACATGACAAGAAATGAATACAAATACATACAAAAAAAATTAAGAATAATTACGTTTATCTTTTGTTTAAAATATAAAAAATACTAAAAAGAGAATGGGTTGGGAAAATAATGCGCTTCCACAACAATTATATTCTAGTATTGTCAAAAGTACATACTTTTTACTTCCCCAACCATTCAAAAATCATAAGGAATCTAGAACAATGATTTGTAAAACGGAAGGGAACAGCACTTTAGGATTTTGCTTTATTGGCTCTAGGATTTCCATCTTATTTGATTCATCACGTTCATTCACGTGTGCATTCTTAAAACTTATTGCGAGGGCCGTCCCCTCCCCCCTTTAAAAAATTCAACTATGAAAATGTTTTATAAAACGCTGCAAATTTTTTCACTGGGGTTTATTATTCAATTGGCTTGCGTTCATTATTTGAATTTCTACTAAGCTTTGGAGTAGATGTAGAGGAGGCACACAAATATCACCAACTGATCAATCCAAATAGGTGTTTTGGTTGAGAACCGATTGACGTGGTCTATGCATATCTCCTGAAATTTCGGGATGGATTCTTTACCTAAGAATTTCTTCGGGATGGATTCTTTCTCTATTTGTAGGTTGGTTGGGTAATTATCATTAAGTTGGATGCAATAGCCTGTGAATGGATGGCTTGATGTTTTCATAGCTAAACTCGTATCGAAATTAAAAGCAGCCGCTGCTACATCTTCACTCTTCTTGTGTTCATACATGTTTCTTCTTCTTAGGGTCCTTTATATTTGTAGAAATGTGATAATGTCCTGAATTCCTGCCGGACTGAACTGGTATAGTTCGACTGCTTTGGAAAGAAATGTCTCCTTGGATGGTCATGGTGTGGTTCTTCTGCTTCTTCGTACTTTTCATTCAATCTCTACTGATGATGATAATGCTTCCATACCACAATGGCGGAGGTGCGGAACTTCGATCTCCCTTCAAGGTCTACATCCACAGTAGATCATTATGGTCTGAAGGGAGGTCCCAATTCGAACAAGGGGCTCTAGTGTTCTACACTGGTGGCTCCGTCATGAATGGTAGAGCTTGTTCGGGCATATAAAGCCCAAGAACGGCGATCGCAGAATCGCTGGGAACAACTGCTACCATTTTCCAGGCAGAAGTACAAACCATACGCTCTTGTGCCGACAGACTCTTGTGTCGACGAGTTAATGGAGCGACAATCTATATTCTCTCAGATAGTCAAGCTGGCCTCTTTCACAATTTCCACGAGACTGGTGAAGGAGTGCTTGGCTAACCTCAAGACCCTTGCCAGTAACAATAAGGTTACATTGGTGTGGTGCCCTGGGCACCAAGGGGTTGAGGGGAACGAAAAAGCGGACACCTTAGCTAGGGAAGGTGGGTGCTTCTCTCCCGGTGGGTCCAGAACCCTTCCTGGGCACAACGGAGAGCTTTCTTCGGGGGGAGCTTTCCAAATGGGAGAGTAAGAAGAGTACTGCCTGCTGGATCCGTGTTAGGGGACAGAGGCAGGCAAAGCAATTTATTGATTTCTCCAGGAAGAGAGCTAACGAGCTGCTCAGCCTAGGAAGAAAGGAGATACGTATAGTAACAGGGCTCTTAACGGGGCACTGTCCACTTAGATACCATCTCCACAAAATGGGCAAATCTGACACCACCCTCTGCCGGTTCTGTGGGGCTGAGGATGAGACTGCGTGTCATGTGATCTGCCACTTCCGTGTGCTGGCAAGACAGCGTTTTCTAACCTGGGGGCAAGCTTCCGTTGATTCCCAGGTTATTAAAACGGGAGAGGTTAAGGATCTCCTTTCATTCGCCAAAACGTGGTGGGGAAGCTTTGTCCGGGGTTGACGACAACAGGTCGCCACAACAGACTGGGATTTCAATGCCTACCCAGTAATTACCAGGCAGTTAGTGCATGGGTCCCAGGCAGCTCCTGACAATGGTTACAAGTGCTGTTCACTGGGCATTCAGTGCTCGGTTCGGCAGGGTGCTCAGGTCGGGCCCACCAGGGCCTCAGTGGTTATAAAAAAAATACTTAAATGATTTAAACTTCTTAATTAAACATTCCATTATCATTTCCGTCCGATTCTACAAATTTTTCGCTACACGCTATGGCTACCCGTTATCAATGCAACGTGTTAGTAGGTTTGTGATCACTCTCTTGGCGAATAATTGAAAATATTACGGCATTTATGTAACGAAATGCCCTATAAATTCCTACTTCAGGGTTGTTTCTGCAAAAAAAATAAATCTCACAATTCATAATTAAGAATGGAAGACAAAAACAATCGAGTGGGAAAATTACTTGTCTAATTTTGAGTGACCAATTTTGTTTAACTTTTTTTTTCATTATTTGAAACATTCTCTCGATGATACCTACATCAAATGGTTCAAAGTTTGTCGTGAACGGCGATTTTTATCAGCTGAGAAAGGTTCAGAAAATCGAAGCGGTACTCAAAGAACATCTTTCAAGGTTTACCAGGTTGTGCCAGTTTAATACAATACTTAAACAATAGTGAGACGCCTATATTTCTAAAATGGATGAATAAGAATGAGGCTGTGGGATGGACTCGCAACTCTCAGAGGATATTTATAATCAGAATTAGGAGTTTCAAGAAATGGGAAGAGGGATATTTCTATGTTCTATGTGTATGAAATACCCACGTATTCTGTATTCGTTGGCAGACCACTTAAAAAAGGTTGTTATTATAATTGTTTTATATCTCAATAATCACGTCAATACTACCGAACTTTTGTTAACAATTCATACTTCACACCAGTGAACTGTTCAAAGTTCTCATTTTATAGTTTTTAATTTGTATGACTCTTTTATATCCGATGTTCATTTACTCCCGTTATTTAACAATAATTTGTATCCATATCAATCTGGAATTGCTGTATTTATGTAATATAAAAACAAGTTTAAAAAAATACAAACACCCAGCCATCAACGGATTTCCACTACAATTTATATGATGTGTTACCTTAGAATTTCTGAGAGCAAAACATGTCACTATCTTTCATTTTATAATGCTTAAAATGTATACGATCGCCTAATAAAAGTAAATTTTGTAAATATGCCATTGCTGTTTTTCCTAATGGCTTGAACATAATCAAATAATTTGACCATGCGTACTTATTGAATGTTTGCATTTAAAAATGGAAGAAACCATCAAAATTAATTCATGATCCATTTTAGTGCCAAGAAAATTATGCATGTCATGTACGAACATGAATGTAATAATTTATGAATTACTGATTATTTTACTAATAAATGTCTTTAGTTTACGTAGCATTTATTACCAACACCTGAACTGCTTTCAAAGTGTACATAAGTTAGAATTCAATTCGCATATTTAACGTGTTTCATGTGTTGAAGTGTTTAAGGAGTGGGGATGAGAAACTGTGAATTCGACCAACGTAAATTTACGGAATGGAAGAATGTATGGTGTGGGTGATTTCTAATTTGTGTATCGTAATTTCATTCGATAGCTTTGAATATAATTCAACCAGGAATAGTCCTAAAATCTACTCGAATTGAGACAAAAAAAACCAAATTTTCGGGTTTTTGTACTCAAGTATTAAATATTCAAACAATTAGATATTTAATTTTCGTAAATTACCACCCGTTTCACAAGAAAACGTTGCAAAAAAAGGGTCATCATTATTGAATTAGATAACATTTTTGCATTGCCCTTATACATTGTCCATGTATAAACAATTTAAGAAATAAAATAACACACCTTCTCTTCAATAGTCCATCTCTTGATAAGCAGCCCTTCAATAGTACCATTCAGGGTAGATCAAAGTTGTACCAGAGATTTAATACCAACTAAAACCTGGATGTGATTTTTTACTCAAGTTTCACAAGAATTGTCCTGTCTTTGTAGCCGAAATAGAAGAGCCCAGGTAATAAATTGGCTGTTAGACTTTGTTAAGGTGAACCCAAAGAAGATATAAACGGTTGTGCAGTTAACTGATGGAAGCTGTATTTCAAATCAATGCGTACATGCTCAATGAACAAGTATGGAAATATATCATTCAATTCGTATTCGTCGATATTGTGAATCAATGAAGTAAATAAAGGTGTTCTTGAATAAAATCTTGGGCGCTTCTGCCGAACAGTCATATCACAAAATATGCTGCTTTGCCACTACTTATGAAAATGAAGTCACTTTGATAATATCATATAAGTCAGTCGAGTTAACAAGGGTGTACGAGCCGGCTAGAACGAAGGCGAGAACAGAGTCCGAATTCTGTTTACCAAAAACGAGAAAATTTTGTTTGGAGGGGAAGTGAAGAAAATCCAGAGTGGGAAACCCCAGGGTGCTAGGGGGAGACTCGGGTGACTTTTGCCAGAAAAGGGTGGCTTGGGAAAACCCACGTGCAAAGCATCTTGGGGTCCATTTTGAATATTTTCCATCAGAAAGGCTTCAAATATTTTCAACAGTGGCGAGTATGGTCACCGTTATCTGCGGGCCTTGAATACGAGTCAAGAGATAATGACCCGAACACCGAAAATCTCTTCATGTTCCAAAACTATTTCAGATACATCTGAACAGGGTTTTTGAGAAGCCACAAATATCCCTCTAACCTAATAGTTCCTTCTGTGATTTGCACCAGTAAATATCGAGTTCTCGAGTTCCTCTTAGTTAGGGTCTGTGAAATGTTTTGATTATGCCTCTACATGGTATACCCAGAGTTCTGGAGAATGACACGAGTCCAGGTCCTCTGGATTCTGGACAGCCAGGCAAGGTAGTGGTATACATGGAAGGTAGTTCTTAAAGCCCGTTTGGCTAAAGAATTGACCACATGCTTAGGCTGAAGTTGTCCGTACACCTTTAATGATTATCAGCGATATAAGTTCGCCTCCTTCACTCTAACTTGAACGTTATGCGGTGGAAGCACATTGCGCCCTACCAGGCTACACGAGCGAACTTTAGTTCAGGCAACGCAGATTCCGTATACATAGTTCCCACCCCTAATGACACCATCCTCCATTACGTAACTACCAACCGAGAAAATCCCTATCGGAGATGTGAAGCTCTCTGCGTGATGTTGGCAATGTGTTCACTTTAGATCTAAAGGGTAGTTTTGATCTGTGGAGGTTGTGTACATCATCTGTTGAATATGTCCACGAACTGACTTGCCTACAGGACTCGCAATAAGTGAGTAGACTAGCTAAGTTTCACATTAAATGAGACTGATTCAGAAAATAATATTCCCAGTAGCAATGGAGACCCAACCCAAGACAACTAAGACCATGATGTTCATTCCAAAAAATATCAATTTCTCGCCACCCAACACGTTCAAATTTGTTCAAAATTTGATGGTGCACGAATGATCTCAAAGTGATAACTTGTATCATCGATTCTAGTTATTGTGATGGCGCGCATAATACTTTTACTGAATCCTATTAAACAGCACATTTCTATTGGTCATAATTCCTAAACGGAACTGATTAACCGAGTTGAAAACTCGAAATTTACTTCCAAATAAATCAGAATCCCTTCAAACGTTAGAAATGAACGAGAAGCTTGGAAAATATCGTGAACCAAAGCCGTTCGCAGCTCACGACGCCGTTTCGTCGATTTCAATGGGCAGCCTCTAGCACCAAGGTGTCGAATGTTTCATCAGACTGAATTGAAATTTCCAAGAGGTGGAAATCCGAGGGACCTCCGTCGATGCCTAATGAATGCGGTTGGTTGTATATCCCGCCTGGCCCCTTTTCAATTTGCCAGAGTTTCGCCCGTCATGTTTTGCTTTTCAGTCTTCCGAACTAACTTGTAAGCACCTTTCCCCGACGATTCTTCTGAAGAGAAGTTGGCTGGTTATACACTTGACTGCCTTGTACCTCTTTTCCTCGTGGATTTTCGAATTTGATTTGCGATCGTTCTTCCAAGTGATATAAATGAAGCGTATCTTTTCAATATTACACGTGCCTCTGTGATGGTGACATTTTTTAAAAGCTTTTATTGCACCAAGTAATAACTCATTAACAATATTAATCTGACTTAAATTCTCTACATAATTATTGGGACTCAAGATCCATTATTTCCATTTAGGAAACTTTATGAAATGAAACCATCTCGATGAAATTTATTTTTCCACCGACTATGTGATTTACACATATACACGAACTTATGAAGTAAAAGTAGGTGTTTCACTTAATTTAAAGAAACAAATAAGTTGAATTTCTGTGTAGACCAACTACTGATTGATTGACATACCGGATTCAGTTTAATGAATAATCAAAAGACCAGAGCTCTCGACGAAATTTTATTTTTAATGTGATTTACAGATAAGGATAAAATAGGTGCATTCACTTAATTTAAAGAACAAATAAGTTGAATTTCTTGTCTAATTTAATGAATATCAAAAGACCAGTGGGCTGTGATGTACGTCTGATGATTTTAATTTATACGGATTCAATGTCTTTGTCACCGAAATGTTTATGGTTTTGATATGCTGTTCATATTTGCCGGCTTCGATGTGAAATTCCTTCACAATTCTATGCACAAAATTAAACGCTCATTGGAACCATTCTTTTGGTTTATTATTCAATAATAAACCATTGTAATCGCTCTTGAAAAAAAAATTGTTAACCCCCCTGAAAATTTCATGGTTTACGTTTCAAAGGGTTTAGAATCCAAATCTGCAATAAAAATTTTTCCGTCCGTCCGCCGTACGCTGTACGCACGATTTCTCCCAAACGGCTGGAGCAAAAAATCTGAAATTTTCAGGGAAAATCCATGTTGGTCCGACAACGCCCGAATTCCCTAGCCAGCTCTCTCACTTAATTTAAAGTGCCCTTTAGGGGTTGTCAAAGTTTTGTAAAATCCCTAAAAACCTCAAAAAAGTCAAGGCGGCCTAAATTTAGACTTTTTTGAAGAAAATTCCATGAGGAATTGAATGAGCCCCTCCCCAGGTCCGTAGCTCAAACCATTTCCGATGTATGGTCCGATTTATGGTGCCAACATTTGCATTTTTTTGGTTTATTATTGTTTTTGTTTTGATCGCATTGTGAATGTGGATACTGGAGTGAACTCCTAAAAGGGTTTATAGCCGATACACGGGTTGAAGTTCTCTGATATACATGCTCCGTCTTACGAAATTTAAAATTTTCAAATAGAATATTTTTCCATTGTAATCGCTCTTGAAGAAAAAACGCTGGGGTTTATTATTCAATGATTCATTTCACTAAGTTTAGTGTGCGTGTTTCACAGGTGATAGAGCGATTATTGAATTTCAGGAGGCACACAAATTTGATCAACTTATCAATCCAAATAGGTATTTTGGTTGAGAACCGATTCATTCTATTCATATCTCCTGAAATTCAATAATCGCTCTATCACCTGTGGAACACGCACACTCCAAAGCTTAGTAGAAATTCAAATCATGAATCATTGAATAATAAACCCCAGTGAAAGAATTTGCAGCGTTTTTTAAAATAATTTCGAAAAAGTAAATATTTGCTACAATAGTTCAACTTTAACCTCTGGTGGATGCTTCGATATCTCTGTAATACTGATCCAAGCAGTAAAAGGTCATGCCGTCTACCCCAGGAGTGGGTACGTCACGCTGCTAAGCAACGATTCGAGGAGATAGATATCCCCGCAAATCCTTCCGAAAGCTGAATAATCTCTCGCAAGATCCCACTCTAGAGCCGCAATCCTGTTTCACAATACCTGAGAGGTCTGAGGTAAGTCGCTGTTGCTTACTTTATTCCCGATTCTTAGGACAACAGCTTCCAACAGTTCAGTTGAACGTAAAGGGAAAGCTAACAAAATATTCTCCACATCAATTTGAACCAAGCATAATAAGAATTTATTTTTTCTATAAAAACGAATTTTAACTCCCCATCACCACAAAAGTAGTTGGGTTACTTCTCGAAAAATGTATAACCAATATCCGAATTTAGAGCATCCTTCAGTCCACGATTTTCCGAAATTAGAAGAGCAAAGTTAATCTTGGAAAAATAAAACAAAATATGAGAGGAGGAGGGTTGTTAAATTTTTTCTTCGTCCGTCAAATGGTTCATTATTGAAACTAATGAATTATATTGGTTCTGAATCATCACTAGAGTTTGACAGGAAAGGTCTTTGATATTGAAGAATCTGAATATCGAAAACTTGCGATAAACACTAATGTCTTGATGATAGCTATTGAAGGACATGTTCTCAATGAATCGAATGAGCCAATCACAATGCACGTCCGCGAATAAGCGGACACGATCTAAGGACTAGAACTGGATTTAAAAAAATGTAAACATGATTGAGAATGATAATAACTGTGTAGATACTAAAAATGGCTTTAAACAATGCCTCAATCGAATCAGTTGCTACAATTTTTAATGCATATATTTGCACCCAGTAATAAATACGGCTGTCTTTATGCTACTCTCTTTATAAACAAAACTGGTCCCACGGGGAGGAGTTGACGATATGCATGTTCAATAATTAATCAAATATGATTAATGATGTTAATGATTGGTTTTTTGCGCACTGTGCAAAAACTATGATGGGTGAAACTCTCATTTTTAATTACGAGGTGTTCGGAGAAGAAATATCTAGCCTAAGGTTACGTAGGTAGCAACAGTTTATTTATATTATAAACACCAATGCAAAATTAACAGCCGAGACTTGTCAAAATTTGTCATTTTAATGGGCTTCAAGGTTTAAAAAATCATGGAATTCTCTTTTGAAAACAATGAGTATGTTATAACTTTTGTGGTCTATGTGCGTGGTGTTTTATTTTATCTCATTAATTTTCAGATTGTTGGTATTTTCACTCTTTTCGGTTGTGTAAAATCTTTCCTAATCGACGTGTGGTGCTGAAATTTGAAATGAAGCTCTTTTGTGTTTCACAACACACTTGCTAAACGTAAGACCAGTAATGTACGAAGGGAGGCTTTATAAAACAGAAATAACAAATCATTGTGTAATAACTCGCTTTTTTCCCCAAGATATAAAGCTTTTCCCAGTAAGGAAAAGTGAGTTTCAGTTGATTATAACATGCAAAGGGTTTGATTTGTAATTATTGTTTTCAAATTTACTTCGTCAAATCCTCTCTTTGACTCCTGTCACCCGTCGACGTTTTCCAGTTTCTAGATCCCATTACTTTCAGGCAGGTTTTTATAGGATCAACCCGTCTCAACTGGGAGGTCAGTCCATTCTCTTCCACCTACCTGACTCTAAATGGATATGTATGAATGATAAGGCAAACTGTTAAAGTTACCTGAGGTACAGAATCATAGTCACACCATCTTCAAACATTTTGACATGTGATTATGTAAATAATAAATATGGCAAACCATGCGGTTGTATCCCTGCTGGAGTGTGGGATGAGAAGAAAACAATCCCTACTTCCCTCTCAGGGAAAGAAACATTTTTCGTTTTCAATTTCACCGGTTTCGATCCGTTGGCACCGACCCTCTCCAGTTAAATGATTAGAGAGCTTTGAGGACACTACAAGAAAAAAACATGACATAACCAAAAACGATTATTAAGGCTAACTGGTGTCACACATCTCAATTGGAAAATACGCTAAGGAATATCTTGGAGTACAAGCTGGTAAGTCGGAGCTCATTATCACAAGTAGTTTTGTAATCTTTTTGTTGTTACAGTTCTTAATTATTATTGGAATTGATAATTAGTTATTGTTACTCCTTCATATTTATTTTAGTTAGTATCTTGCAAGGTAAGCACACATTTGACGTGGTTGTCCAAATGCTGAAAGGGACTTGAAGCTGATAACTATTTACTCATTATTACTGGACGATTTCATCTGTTAGTCGTTACAGTTGTTTATTGTTGATGGAATTGATACTTGGTTATTGTTTACAATTTTTATTTATTTGTGTTAGTATATTGATAGGTGAAAATACATTTAACGTGGTTTTCCAGCCGCTGAGAGGTTGCTGCACTATCGCAACTACCTCTTTCACATAATTCTTGTTTTGGATCTTTTGATCAGAGAATTGTGTACGTGCGAATGTAAAAAACGCTGCAAATTCTTTCACTGGAGTTTATTATTCAATTGGCTTGCGTTCATTATTTGAATTTCTGCTAAGCTTTGGAGTGTGCGTGTTTCACGGGTGATAGAGCGATTATTGAATTTCAGGAGATACGCATAGAGCACGTAAATCTGTTCTCAACCAAAATACCTATTTGAATTGATCAGTTGATCATATTTGTGTGCCTCCTGAAATCCAATAATCACTCTATCACCTGTGAAACACGCACACTCCAAAGCTTAGTACAAACTCGAATCATGAACGCAAGCCAATTGAATAATAAAATCAGTGAAAGAATTTGCTGCGTTTCATGCTTATCAGAATGCTTCAACCCTATATATCGGCTACAAAGCCTTTTAGGATTTCACTCCAGTATCCACATTACTACATCACTGCATCACTAGGTTACTGCGATGAAAACATAAACAATAACAAACCAAAAAAAAACGGAAATTTCTGCACCATAAATCGGGTCATACATCGCGAATGGTTTGACCTACGGTCATGGGGAGGAGCTCATTCGATTCCTCGTTGAAGGTTCTAGTAAAAGAGCCCAAATTTAGGCCCCCTTGACTTTTTTTTAGGTTTTCAGGGATTTTACAAAACTTAAAGGGCACTTTAAGTTAAGTGAGAGAGCTGGCTGAAGAATTGGGACGTCGTTTGACGAGCAAGGATTTTTCCTGAAATTTTCAGCTTATATGCTTCAGCCGTTTGGGAAAAATCGTGCGTACGGCGGACGGACGGAAAAATTGTTATTGCAGATTCGGATTCTACACCCTTTGCAACGTAAACCATGAAATTTTTAGGGGGGCTAGAATTTTTCTTTTCAAGAGCGATTACAATGGTTGATTATTGAATAATAAATCAAAACTGTTCTCACCCAAAAACTACAGTTATATTGAGGTCACATTGGTAACGTTTTACGTTCTATTTCAATATCCTATTTAAATTTTTCAACGGTCGCATTACAGAATGAATGGATTTACCGAGCAATACTGAAATTTCATAATGAACCTTCGTTAAATACCTAACAGCAGCGAACTCTAGTTATGTCGAATTTAAGCTTCACTCGAAGTGTGGATAAAGCCCGAGGTTTTACGCCCTCCATAAATTGTCCATTAGCTTCAAAATCGACAAGGAGCGAGCAGTAATAACGACGCCACTTAAAAGTAATTACGCCGAAGGGTAATAATTACGAACAAGGTAGAATTTCACCATAGTACATAATTTACAACTGGGAGCTAATATTTTGAGCTTGTGTACAAAGAGTCGAAACGAATTTCAGCGCGTAAAAAATGAAGTAGGAACCAACCGTACTGCGCGCCCTGTTATTATGTTATTTAGTCCATTTTCCAATAATTACCGCTTTTGTTATGAATGTATAAATTAAAAACCTCGTTATAATTATAGACGAAAATTACCTCTGGTATTTATTAGCCACATTTTTAATACTTCATTAGTCAACACTGGCAACCTACACAGCTGAAGTCCCAGATTCAATAGTTGGTGATAATTACATTAATTAGAACTATAAATTCAGGAATATGGTAGAAAGAAGAAATTACCATTAATGAATTATTACAACAAAGCTATCAGCCAATAAGTACTAAGCTCCTGCCTTGGTGAAACTTCTTGTAAATGGAGTTGATTGTTAATAATTTATACCTACCTAAGTGCTGTGCTTTTTTATTTTAGACCCCCAAACTATTTGCCCCAAGGGCCATATCATAATGTGGAGGTGGAGGGGCGGGCTAATAGAGGTGTCTGGGGGGGCGGAAGAGGGGCTTCCGCCGGAAAATTTTAAAAATTAGACACTTGAAAACAGTGTTTTTAAGCACTCCTAGAAAATTTTGACAAATTCAAAAGGCCTAATATAGGAACAAAACATTTTGTCTAAAAAAAGTTTTCATTGTTTAAATATATTTTTTTCATTCCATGATTTCTTTTTAGTTGTGCAATAAGAATTCTAACAACTGAATTTTCAGGAATGAACAATTTTGCAAGTCAGACCGTTGAAATTGTGGTTTTTAAGTACTCCTAGACGAATTTGACAAATTAAAAATGAGGCCCAATATACAAAACAAAACTTATTTGTATGTAAGAAAAATATTTTGTATTAATTTATTTAAAATTATTTATATTCAAAAAAATATTTTTGGAAAACCAATCTAATGTGATGTGTAATTGCTAATTATTGTTTTGTGCTTACAAGGTCTTCCCACTTATTTAAGAGAAATATATTTTGTATTTATTTATTTAAAATTATTACATTCAAAAATATATTTTAGGAAAACCAATCTAATGTGATGTGTACAATTGTTTTTTGCTTACAATGTCTTTCCACTTAGGATCATAGTTTGTTGTTCCAATCGTAAGCAAATTTTTCAAGTAGTCTTCTGAAAGCATTGCTCGATTTTGGGTTTGACATGTGTCATTTTTGAAAACGTTTATTCGCACAGATACGTTGAACCAAAAATTGATATCATTTGTCTGGAAAAACTCTTGATTCCGTTGAAATCATCACGTTTTGCCGGTAGCCTAATGTTTTCCTTCCGAACCAAATCCTCCCTCGGGCCGTTGTTTGGACATGACCAATACGTTAGGCTAGTTGAGAACTGCGTTAATAATAATACCAAAAAGGTGGTTAGACAGCTCATTTGATACTGTTTCAGAGACACACACAATCAAAGACACATCCGAGAGGTGATCACCAGGGCTTAGCGTCCCACAGCTACGAACAAGCGCATCATAATTGAATGAATGAAATTATGGTTCATCTGATAAATAACATGAATATAGAATACAAGAAATCAGAAACATAGTTTCCCTAATATGTAAACCCGTGACAGAGAAAACGAGTTGGTACTAGTTAAAAATTAATATTAAATAAAAATGAAATGAAATAAATAAATAAAAATAGTAGGCACTATAATGACGAAGACGACTGCTGCAAAATTAAAAAGTCCATTTTACCGACGATCCTGCACACTCAAGTACCACTGTTTTAGACTGCTATTCACTTTTCTAGGATGATCTATTAATTCAGATTGAACAGCTGTAGGAAAATTATTGAAAACTCTTATCCCAGTGGAGAAATATGTATGAAAAGAGGCAGTTTTACGAGAACGTGGGAGAGTAATATTACCTTGCGACTGAAATCTAGTTTGAAACTTGTGTGATGGGTATGTAAACCGCTTCTCCTTTAACACTTGCTTCACGCTATTCGCTTCAAATAAATTCTGGAATTTCAATATTTTCAACTTCCGAAAGAGGGGATCAGTGTGTTCCAGAAATTTATTTGAAATTTGCTTTTCGTAATAACACGAAGTAGGATTTTTTGGCAGACATTTAATGGGCTGAGAGTCGTAGCGTAAGCTCCTCCCCAGGGTTGGAAAATACATTAATAAGTTTCTCAATCTCTGATATACTAGTTCGATCTGAAATTCCCATTTCACATTTGAGTCGAAGACTACACCCAAATATTTAATATTATAACATTCGTCCACTTCGGAGCATCGTGAGCAGTTAATATAATCGCAATCAAAACAATGAAGGAGTCCATATAGCAAACGATTGGGCAAATGAGTAATATAGCATCTTCATGAGACTGAATGGTACAAATTTAGTTTTAGAAAGATTCAGTGTTGACTGAGTCCGGGGAAATATGAAGAGTATATATAACTGAACATATCTCAGGAACCTGCGGTGTACTCTTTCAATATTTTCAATGTGGGAACTATAGTGGGTACTCCGAACAACACATGCAAATTCTTTTACTGGAAGGACAAGAGACTTGAACAGAGCAACTATTGCTGGTACATACTTGAATTCGCGTGAGTTCCGCTTGACGAAGCCCAATAAGAGCATAGTCACAGCTATAATGTCCCATATTTTTTGAATTTTGTGTCTCGAAGGCATCGAAGCATCCGGGGGTCCAGGGGACTCGCCCCTTGCGAGGCGTTCAGCGCCGAGTTGTTGATGATATTGTATGCTGTCCAATTTACTTTTCAAATTATGTGAACATTTTGTTTGTTCCCACATAAATTTTTCAATAAAAACCAATACCTAGGAACTTGGTAGTTCAAATTCTCCAATAATTAAATTGTGGACTTTGGTTAAACTTAAGCTGATTTATTGTTGCTTCATGGAACAACGATATAGTGGAATTACCGCAATGGTAGCTCCTTGCTGTCATGGATGCTAAGCATCGAGTTGATAGAAACCAGGTAAGTACTAACAGTTCTCTTAATTGCGTACTCAGAGCCACTTAGACGCTGTGCTCTCGCAAGGCGTGCGTCTCAGGAGAAGTTTGGCAGCCAAGGTTCGAAACCGGAGGAGTAGGTTACTGAATTAAACGGCAGGAGAGTTTGCGTTGAAAATTCCTTCTTTGAACTACATTATCAAAGTAGAATGTAATAGCCCAGGTGAGATAGGGAATTTATCACCAGAAACTAACTACGGCGGTGAGGGACGGAGGGTGGAATCGTCCTCGGTAAATCAGGAGGGCTAAAGGGGTGTCAGGATGGGAAAGGGGGTCAGAGGGAGGCGACCCATAATTAAAAGTATATTAAACTTTGGGAGAGAAGACAGGAAGAGGGAGCAAAACCCTACGGAGCCGGGCAGCCCAGCTCAAGGAAAAGAGAGGAAACGCTACACCAACTCCCCTAAATCTTAGTCATCATCGTCTTTTAATTGAATGTCTTTTAAGGAGAATTTCTGCTATAGGAAGCAAGTACTTCAGTGATCACGATTCAAAGGAAATTGGGATCTGTTGGATTTGGTTGGTTTAGTCCCTTTTTATGTATAATAAACAACTTCTACGTAGTTCAGAAAACGCCATGTCTTGGTTTTTCAAACATAAATACATTTAGCTATTTAGAAAGGGGTTTTCTTTGAATATCAGTCCACACGATTCCAAATAAATATCCAATACTTTATCACGCATATTTAAAATGGATTTGTATCAACAAAACTTGAGAAAGGAAATCGAAATATAAATACATATAGATGTTCCGTACAAGAGTTCGGAAGAGATGTAGCTAAGGCTTTAGCATCCATTTCAACCACTGTAGTGCTACTAGTTCAATCGTGGACCAAGTTTATCAATTGAGTGAACCAGTTGAATCTCGGATTATTCATTGGCTTTTTGTCCAGGGATATCAGAGCTAAGAGGGCTATTTTTGGATACCTCGCATCATCCATTCTGAGGATCTTAATGAGGAAGTTAAGGCTTAGTTTGAGAACCTCATATTCCAGCGGAGATATTCCAGACTCAAGCCTTACCATATAGATAGATAGATAGATAGATTCTTTATTGCCTGTCGGATAAACATCCATAGCAAAAATAATACAAATGAAAGATGCTCATATAAATTATTAAAGGAAAATAGATTTACACAGATTAGCCAGAATAAAAGGATACAAAAATCATGACAAAATAAATGAACGTCTAATTAGGAGCTGAGAATTAAAAGTCTTATCTCACAGGCCTCTCTTAAATAGAAATACAATCTGTTGGCCACATCACGATCACTGGACGTCAGAATTCGCTTATATTGTTCCTCGTACGACAATGGTACTGCGAGCACTGGCAATAGAAACTTCAGTCGAGGGTTAGACAGCATGGGGCACTGAATGATAAAATGGATGGCTGAGTCACTCACAGCCCAGTTGCAGATGGGACACGCTGATGGATAAAAATCGATGCGAACCACCGCAACTAGGATCCTTGGTGCATGCTTTCCCAAAACCCGCATCTGAGCCAATGATCGCGTGATGTAAACTGGCCAGTCCTGGGTAAGATAACTCTGAGGCTGGAGTGATGATTCCTGAAAGGCTACCGAACCGTAGTCTGGGCACGCATCTGAGGATATTGCCATTTGCAGATCAATATTGCGGGAGACGAAAGGCAGGGATGACATGAGGCTATGTATTGTCCTGGGAACTAGCATCAGTTCAATGTCATCAGGCACACTCAGTCCAAAAGACTCCACG
Source organism: Creontiades dilutus (assembly GCA_031894815.1). Taxonomy (NCBI): domain Eukaryota; kingdom Metazoa; phylum Arthropoda; class Insecta; order Hemiptera; family Miridae; genus Creontiades; species Creontiades dilutus. Next base: position 83,908 of record JAVIWC010008114.1, on the reverse strand, counting down.
GAATTCTTCAACTGCTTGAACCAGTTATACCTGGGATTATTCATTGGCTTTTTGTCCAGGGATATCAGAGCTAAGAGGGCTATTTTCGGATACCTCGCATCATCCATTCTGAGGATCTTAATGAGGAAGTTAAGGCTTAGTTTGAGAACCTCATATGCCAGCGGAGATATTCCAGCCTCAAGCCTTACCATATAGCTGGGAGTGCAACTCTTCCGATCATGCTAGAAACAGCCAAACTTTTTCTACTAGATCGCGACTTATCCAGCCTATCCGATACAAGATATAATGACTCCTTCGTCCATCTCTACTCTCCACACCCTGGCTATCAGGACTACCTTAATCTAGAAGTACCTATCGTCTTCAAGCGGCTCCTAGCTCAAATCAGAATGATGGGTTTTTACAGTTCTTTGCTCAGAATAGGAAGGAAAATCTTTAGATTAACCCCAACAGAACTCTACGAGGACTGTTCAAAACAGTGGTACCAGACTATCTTTCATGTCCTCTTCAACTGTCCCTTGTACTCAAGTGCGCGGGAAGCCGTGTGCCCCTATCTTCTCTACCCAGAACTCGCCATATCAATTATCCGTTCGCCGAATCAAATCGACCTACAACGCCTTCATAATTTCATCGCCTCCATCTTTAAAGTACGAAGCCTCCGTCTGTTCGACGCATGAATAATAAATTAATTAATATAGTAAACTGAAAAAGGAATAACGATAAACTTGGAAAATAATAATGATATTATACAAAATTAAGAATGGATAACACAATAAATTATATTCAAATAATTGTAAATAAAGGAATTACGACTGAACAACGAGCAAATCAGTGAAATTAAAAAAAGACATCAGAATAACGAGAAATCATCTAATTATTATGTAATTATACACTATCGTTGTATCATTTTACATACTTTTGTATTGCATACTGTACTGTATTCAGAAGGTTGACTTTATTTTTGTTTAAACGTTCAATTATTGTAACTCACCCTTATGTCAGGTAATGACGAATAAAGGATGTTTTGATTGATTGATTGACTGTACAAGAGTTGATTGGTGTGAAGAGATGGTTTCTTCATGGAGATGATATTTGCATAAAATGTAAGTAAAAAGAAATAGGATGGAAGTATCTTTATAAAAGATTTCGGGAAGTGTTGACCACAGTAAGGGTCAAATGACTGTGACAGCTTAGTTGTGCAATGTCGACCAACAGTCAGCTGATGTATTCCACAATAATTGGTTGAGCTATTCCCAGTTGCTGCATTCAAACGAATTCCAAATTGTGATAGGCTGGATGCACACATTTTCTGATTTATAACAGGGAACTTTCCCAAGGAGGGAGTCCAACAAAAATACGTGGGAGACACTTTTAGCAGGAAATTAGGTGTCGAACTACGAAGTTTCAGCACACTTAGATAGTGAAATCCTGTTTACCTACTTGTGGAGTCTTTTCGGAGAGGCGTATGTAGAGGGTGTAACATATAACGAAGCCTCGAAGAAAAAGTAGCAAAACTTCCATCAGGTAACAAACTGAGAAAGAAAGTGAGAGTGGGGAAAAAAAAAATGTATGAAGGGTTGTCCGCATGAGAGTGGAAACGGAGGTTACATATCGCCGGCATTGAATCAGAAAGCGGCCGCGGGCGAGGAGTTGGAAGGAGAGAGATGACGGGAGGTTTTCAGGAGGAATAAGTTTACCCCCTTTTGAGCCATAATGCCCTTAAACCAGTGGAAACAGGTGCCACTGCAAATCAGCGCCAACTGCTGGAACTGGTCGTAGAGCGAGGAGGGCGGAAGGATTTGTCAAAGTCCGGCCTTAAGTTGGGAAGCATAATTCATGGGTGGCCCACATGGGCCACCTCCCACCTTCCAGGACCAGATTAATACCCCCGACCCTTCGACCCCGTCAACTCTAAACTTCTATTTGCATTTATACAGGAGCGTAAGAGGTCCTATGAGAGCTTTCAAGGAAAAGGCGACCGGAGGAGGAGCGAAGGTCGGTGTTCCTTTCCTTTTTTGTGCCTTATTATTATCGTCTCCTTATTTTTTCTCTCCATCCCTTCGGTGCTCTTTAGGTGCGAGAAACGTTTAGGTAGCGATACGCTGTCGCTTTCGTTGCGTATGCATTAAGAAAGTCATCGTTCCTTTGAAAAAATCAAAACTTATCAAACAGTTCTTTCTTTATTTCGATTTATCACAATCAATAACGAACCTTTGATATCCACCCAAAAAAAGTGTATCCCCTTGTGATTGTATTTTTGATTATATTTCAATATTGTAATACTAGAAATGAATCGTAATACCAATTATACCTTTCTTTGATTATTGTTTCTTGATATTTATTCCTTTTTGTTTACTTATCACTTACTACGGTTATTTATACACATATATACATGGTGGCCACAATTTAATGGACCAGGCTTTTATCTCCGTAATTCCGAGCCTAAAAAAAATGTCAAATTCACTAATTTTTAACAAGGAATTCATGTATCACAATTTCGCGCGTTGCGCACGTACGCAAATGCGCGATTTGCGCATCAACTTTATTTTTTGATTGCGGGTAACTGGTTCAGCGAGGACGCAATGTTGCGCAACTCCGATATTGTCAAATAGTTGATGATGTTGATCTGTAAAGTGTGGCATATGGATTTTCTATGAAGTTTCTAATAGAATGGCAGTTTGGAGTTAAAAGACGCTAAGTCAAACTTATTTTTTTAAATTGAAGACAATTCTAGACTGACGTTGCTGCTGCAAACGGTTAAAAATCGATTGTATAAATAATTAGATGGGTACCCGAGTGTTGCGCTGCTGTCTCAAATGCTGTAATTTTCCACCCACTCTACAGGCTGTGTATGACATCTCAGCCCTATCAAAATCAGTTTCAGAAGTTCTCATTTTCAAAATTTTAGCACCCTACGGTGAACAGGAGTGAATTATTTGCCTGTATAGTCACCCAGCTGATTTGACATCCTCCCAATCCCTCCGCTTGGTCTCATGAGACTGTGTTTTAGCGCTCAAAGATGACTGGGAGAGAAGTCATTTCCAACGCTCAATTAAGCCCACTCCCCCCCACTCAAAATTGGGCCGCCAGAGGCAGTGTACCAAATATTGGGTAGGAACCTAATAGATAACTGAATCAAAATCGTTAGACAAATCATAATATTCTGTGAACATTTCGTGATTATCATCGCGTTGCATTAATCGTGGTGAAACAAATAGTGATCGTATCCATACACCACAAAATCTGTACTTTCGATTGATTAGAAAGGATATTCGGGAACGATGTTTATAAGAATGACTTTCGACAATCTCCCTCGAAGGCGGACACTGGAACGGCTCAACTCACAGAAATAGTTCAATATTATGCGAAATGTAGCTCATACCCTTAAGCCCTCTCAAGCCTTTTGTTCACGTACTTACTGGTGGCGTGTCCGGAAAAACATGAGAACGAAGAGCTGAAATAACAACGGGAAAAATACTCGTTGAAAACTCGCTACCCTCCCTCGGGAGTTGACGCAACGAGACTTGCCACTGTACTTTTTCCACAACTGCCGTACTTGAAAGGAGAAGAGAGGACGGCTCAGGCAAATACGGCGCTTATAGAAGGGAAATCTGCAACTAAGTTTGAAATAGTATACATTTTTTGTTTAAATCTCGCTTTGTATTCGAAGCTATATTTCATATACTCGTATATACTGTCTATAGAACAGGTAGATTATCACATTTGTAAATAACATATGTATGAAACGTAGTTCTACTGATATGTTTGAACAATTAGACAGTTATTGACAAATGAAGTTTAGTTATTGTGTATGGCTAGTGTGTAGTTAGTGTAGTTATACGTCATTAGTTTCTTTTTTTCAATTTTTATTAGATAACTTTCTATATAACTGGCCAAGTAAAGCATTTAAATAGTAGGTACCAAGATAGTTACAACACTGGAACGTTGGTGAGGGTGGCTGTCCATCAACAGACCCTCTCATTTATAATATAATGATTTAAATACTAGGGTAGGTAATACTAGAATAAAATTTAGCATAGAAATCTTGAGTTATTTATCACAGTTAGGAATAATACACAGTTTAGTTAGGGCGTATCGCTCGTCAGGATCAGATCGACAGCTCTTTTTCTTTCGAGGCGACGGGGGGTGAAGTTGCCTCTCCCATGAGTTGAGGAGACGTTCAAAAGCTGTGGGTGCGTCGAAATGGAAGTGTGCATTTGTTTTATTGTCGTGCTTATTCCACGAATGGTACGTCAAGGTCCCTGTGTATAATAGAATTTCTCGCAAGCCAGAGTGCGTCAGTGTTATAAACCTATAATTGATTACTCACATTTTAAAACTACTATATAATATTCAAATTTACTGAAGAACGTGAACTATCAAATAATCAAGGGATTTCAAACTCGTAGGTAACAAAATATTTGATCAACTGATCGAATCTATCAAATTTAACTTTTGGAATCAAGGGATTTCAAACTCGTAGGTAACAAAATATGACAGGTGAGCGCGATCAACTGATCGTGGAGGAGACACATTTGGTAGATAGGTAGTACACATCTAATTTGAAATCACAACAATCAGTCATCATTCGAAGTGCTCTATTTTATCGAGTTTGCGCTCTATTAATTTGTATGTTGCTAGCCAGTCCCCAGATAGAACAGCCACACTGCCAGATTGGACGAATCATAGTTAGGGAGAGGAGACGTTTCTTGTCAAGGGATACTGATGATTTTTGTTTTAGAAATGGCTTCAGTAGATGTATGCGGGAGCTGAGTCTTTTCACAAGTTCACCAGTGTGGATATCGCAAGTGAGTCTTCTTTGCAGATGTAGTTCTAGGTAGTATACCACCTTTGTTTCGGGTATGTTTTCACTGTTTGCAGTGTGCATGTAGTTGTGCAGGATTTTCCGGGGTTCATTATGATACCTCATTAAAATAGTATTTTTCAAAATAAAATTTACTACTCTTGCTGACATCAATTGTTTAATGATTTTTCAATCTATTTATCGCTTTGCACGGAATAATTGTGGACACTTGAGATTGCAGTCTTCACAGAGCGGGAATCCGTAACGAACGTTCGCAAATGAAGGCAGATAGGCGAGTGAGTACAGACGCTGGGCAGACTGTTTGCGTTTACCTCAGACGGAGCTCATCAGCGGAGGTGATGAAACAAATCGCCTCCGGCTTGCTAACACTGCAGCTTCTGATCTAGAGGTATTCAGCTAATAGAAACTGATGGGGGTCTCGGATAATTAGCAGGAGCGGTGTGCTAGAAATAGGTGGGAGGAAGAGACGTACCTAAGCGGTCGGCGTGCAGCCACATGCTAAACTGTAAGTGTGATCTACGTGACACTGCAGTAAAAAATACGCTGTCAAAGAGATGGCATAGTAGCTTCCTCGTTGCAATCAAAGTGACACCATTATAAAAAACGCTGAAAATCCTTTTGGAGTTCACTCCAGTAATCACGTTCACTACGTCACTAGGTTACTGCAATCGAAACAAAAAGAATAATAAACCAAAATAACGCAAATTTTGGCACCATAAATCGGGCCATACATCGGAATGGTTTGACCTACTGACCTGGGGAGGGGCTCATTCGATTCTTCGTGGAAAGTTATTCAAAAAGATTCCAAATGTAGGCCACCTTGACTTTTTTTGAGGTTTTTAGGGATTTTACAAAACTTTACAGCCCTTAAAGGGCACCTTAAATTGAGTGAGAGAGCTGGCCCAAGAATTGGGGCGTCGTCGGAAAAACATGGATTTTTCCTGAAAATTTCAGCTTTTTTGCTTCAGCCGTTTGGGGGAAATCGTGCGTACGGCGGACTGAAATGTTTATTGCAGATTCGGATTCTGCACCCTTTGAAACGTAAACCATGAAATTTTCAGGGGGGGGTTAGAATTTTTTTTCAAGAGCGATTACAATGGTTTATTATTGAATAATAAAGCAATAGAAAACAGTCTGGATCGATATTGTTGGTTACATTGCTTTTCCAATACAAGTTGCTTTTGCGGTTACTCGTCAGAGACGGGCAGTAAAAACGAAAATTACTTAATTTCACGTAAGCGCATGCGCACAGCGTACCGCTAGTTCGATCATGATGGAATTCATAATATGAGCTTACTTTCAAACAGTCACATATCCATTCCGATCGCAAGGCACTGGAAGAAAAGTAGGGGACGGATTTGTTACCTTTTTATGCTAACACATAACTTTATCCCCAGAATTGACGTGGATGTGTTACTCTTTAGAAACATCCATACATACCCTACAAATCATGTGCCATTTTACGTCCTGAACTTAATTTAATACTTATATAAGCAAAACATATAGCGTGTGTTACTGAAAGTTTAAATAAAGTTGAACAAAAAATGTATCAGTAAAATATGCGATGTGAAAATCCGTTAGAACACTTTTCCTATTATTTACTGCTCCATAACTCGCGTCTCTGGGAACGGAAGCTCTCCATATCACACATGTTAGATACGTAAGTAACGTAGCAGTTATTTGTTTGTTTATTTTTTTTATTATTATTATTTTTAATACATTCGAAAAAATACATTCACAATTCAAATTTTTATTTGCGAATTTCGACCTCAAGATGGGCATCAATCAAATTATCTTCACCTAGTTGTCTTGCAGCTATTGGATATACTTCAAGGAGAATACATGATATTTTCATTTACCTCACTCGAACATGGATGGTCCGACGCCGTTAGTAGGTATTGCAAGAGATGGCGATAAATCCCGATACACGCTGAATAATACTGCTATTAGATCGTTATTAGCACGCTCTGGATCAAAAGGCATGAAAGTAGCTGTTATATCGGTTTTTGGAGGCGGTACGTATATGTTAAATTTACTAATGAGATACGCAAACCATAGATATACGAATGGGGAACCCGATAACGTGGACTGGTGGACCATGAGTTCTGAAACTAAGAAAGAATCATCACCCACGGGTGACCCAATACTTGCGATTATGCCAGATATTATAATCGCAAAAACGGACTTAGGTGAGAAATGTGCGATAATAATACTCGGTTCTCCTCTCCTACGGTATATGTCATTTCAAGAGGAAGCTGCTACCTACGCATTAAATGCTCTTGTTGGCTCTTGTCTGATTTACTCGATTTACAGAAACTTTTCACGGTTTGTTTTAAGAAGGTTTGAAGTTGGAAGTGCTTACGCCAAACAATTATATTCATTTCGGGAGCAATGTAAATCTTTTCAGAAAATAATATTCATGTTAAGAGGTTGGGAATCTCCCACATCATTCGAATACGGGTTGGAAGGTGGTCAACGATACCTGATAGAATCTGTCTTCAGCGACTCAGAGGACGATCCAGAACTCATAAAAACTCTTCAAAACGTAAAAGCGGATTTTGAGGAAATTGAGTGCTTTCTTATGTGTAATCCAAGTAAAGAAACGGATCGGAAGAACAAAAAATTGTTGGACACTAAACAAACACCTCAAGAAGAGTTTGTGGAACAAGCAAAACAATTCGTGCAGCATGTATTGTCACCAGATAAACTACCTATGAAACGGATAAAAGGTGAATTGATTACTGTTGGAGCATTGGTCAGCTATTTGAAGCGGTTGGTGAAAGCGCTCAACTCTGGTAGATTTCTAGAAGCACCGTCGTTGTACCGACCATTGCTGCAAGTGACCTACATGACGGCTAGAAAGAACGCCTTTGAACTCTACCGGATAAGAATGTCGGAATTGGGTTGCGGAACCGGTAAGTACGTTAACCCAAAAATACTCCAACTGTGGAATGAAGAAGCGATGGTAGTCTCTCTATCGTATTATGATGACGGCAACCTGGAAGATGTATATCTGACCGAAAAATATAGAAGACTCTTACTTCGTGACATCGAACAAGAGTTTTCATCAATATGTGTCAGAAACAACAACAAGTACATAAATTATGCAGGGCTGTTTTGGATGCTCCTGCTCTCTGTGACTCTCATTTCATTATCGTATTGGCTTATAAACTATTACGCTTCTAAAAAAATATTGGTCTCGTATAATTTAAACTGGTTTCTCATTCTCACATATTGGCTAGGTTATTCAATATTTTTTCGATGGTGCTATCTGCTTTATGTGACGATCGTGAAGGCTACGGGTAGTAATCTCATTGACTTCTTCGCCTGGTCTGTAGTGTGCGTTTACTTATCTCACGTAGTGTATAGGCATTTATACCCTCCAGAAAAGAATAAAATAAAATAAACTTTCTACTATAAACGTTCCCGCCTTTCGATTCATCATTCTTAATAATGGAGCAATAAAAAGAAACCACCTATTTGAGTTGGTTGGTTCATATCTGAAACATGTTTTCATGAGTAATTCATTAGAGTACAAGGAACAAATGAATGACAAAAGCAGTCAGGAAACATCTAGAAGAAAAAACGCTGCAAATTCTTTCACTGGGGTATTTTATTCAATTGGCTTGCGTTCATGATTTGAATTTCTACTAAGCTTTGGAGTGTGCGCGTTCCACAGGTGATAGAGATTTTTTTTTCAAGAGCGATCACAATGGTTTTTTATTGAATAATAAACCGAAATCAACTCATAATAGAATAGGAGTGGGTTTTGGTGATTCTAGCGCACTCTAGCGGGTGAGCGGATAACCACGGATTCAATCAAAGGTGGTCCCCTTCTATACGGAGCACAGACGGGGATCAATTATCCCCTGGACAGGGAACCTCTAACCCCCCTCACCAAACTCACGACTCCACCATCCCCTCACCCATTATGAGGCTCTGTTTGGATCGTGGATTTGAAACTCTTCTGCTCTTTAATGAAAATTATTGGGGAAAAGTTGGAAAACAGTATGATACAGTATGAATACAGTATTGTACCTATAATATTATTATCATCAAGTATCTTTTGCATATTGGCCGGGATGTGCAAACGAGCCTTTGCTCCCGACAGCAGCCATCCCTAGTTTTGACTATAAAATATCCATTAATTTATTTTTCTATATTGTATTTTTTTTTTTTTTTTTCCATTCCATTTGGTGTATTATTAAATAATAAAACATTGCAATCGCTCTTGAAAAAAAAAATTTAACCCCCCCCCCCCCTGAAAATGTCATGGTTTACGTCTCAAAGGGTGTAGAATCCAAATCTGCAATACAAATTTTGCCGTCCGTCCGCCGTACGCTGTATGCACGATTTCCCCCAAACGGCTGGAGCAAAAAATCTGAAATTTTCAGGAAAAATCAATATTGGTACGGCAACGCCCCAATTCTTTAGCCAGCACTCTCATTTAATTTAAAGTGCCCTTTAAAGGTTGTCAAAGTTTTGTAAAATCCCTAAAAACCTCAAAAAAAGCCAAGGCGGCCTAAATTTGGACTCTTTTTGAAGAACTTTCCATGAGGAATCGAATGAGACCCTCTCCACGTCCGTAGGTCAAACCATTCCGGATGTATGGCCGATTTATGGTTCCAACATTTGCGTTATTTTGGTTAATTATTGTTTTTGTTTTGATTGCAGTAACCTAGTGATGTGATGAACGTGGATACTGGAGTGAACTCCTAAAAGGGTTTATAGCCAATACACGGGTTGAAGTTTTCTGATACCCATAAAATAAAACCTGTAAATTCTTTGGCTAAGGTTCAATTGGCTTGCGTTCATGATTTGAATTTCTACTAAGCTTTGGATTGTGCGTGTTTCACAGATGATAGAGCGATTATTGAATTTCAGGTGGCACACAAATATGATCAACTGATCAATCCAAATAGAACAGATTTACATGCTCTATGCATATATCCGTAAATTCAATAATCGCTCTATCACCAGTGAAACAGGGACACTCCAAAGCTCAGTAGAAATTCAAATCATGAACGCAAGCCAATTACGTAATAAACCCCAGTGAAAGAATTTGCAGCATTTTTACATGTCTGTGATAAGTCAGGATACCAGTTATGTGGAAATTGATGAACACTTCTGCGAGTTAAATCAACTTTGAGGGGTATACAAGAACTAGAAAATAGTGTAATAAATTGGAGAGTTTTGTTATGTATCCCACTTTGTCCAGATCGCTCTGAAGTTAGAAGTTGTTTTAATAAATTTACATTGCAATGTTAGAAGGTGAGGTTGCATAAATAAACCCTTGTCGAGAAGTTCCAAGTTGGATTAAAGGATGAGTTTCCATCTACGTCGACATCCCCATTTTTCTTCCCAATCTTGAGCCGCCGCAAACTTGACCATGAGGAAGCGACGCTCCGAAAATCTTTACCGCGATAACAGGAGAGAAATATGAATATAAGATGAAGGGATGAGAAGCCGTGCAAAGCCGCTGAGGGTAACCTCGTTTAATATTTGTCATCCTGACGCGCCATCGGATCTCGTCGGAAAATGGGCGTTCTAAATCCCGGACGGCACGGAGGCCGCGGCGGTTGCTTACCAGCCAGACTGTGAAAAGGCGACATCCACTCGGGAAGCGAAGGAAATTAATAGAGATCATCTTCCTAAAAGATACCCCCTCCCTCCACAGGCCCCGTAACGGTTCGAAGACGGGCGATATAGGAGGTGGGAGAGGCCCCTCCATTTGCATTTGAGCGGGTTAAAGATGCCAAAAGGAGATAAGGCACACAGTGTTCTTCGCGAGGTTTTAAGCGCCGGCATTTCCCCCCCGCTTTGGACTAACATTTACATTTCACCTCTTCGGCTTAAAAGGAACTACTTCATCGTTATGGGTGGTAGAGCAACAGCGGCCCTAATACCGAGGTTCATTTACAACTATAAGCACCCAAAGCTAGGCAATTACCACTTCACATAGCGAAATTGCTTCTTAATAACGGGATGATGTTCCTGTTTCATGTTTTAATGAATATTCCTGATGGGAATGAAGACGAAGAACCTTGGTTCAAAACGCAATTTCGCAGGTCAACATTATTCGGTTTCAAATTTGTTCGTGTTTTGGTGTATATATTATTTTTGAAAGAACCTATTTATTCGAGCAAGAAAAAGTTCAACAAACGTTGTGGTTTTTATTTCAAAACATCTTAATTCCAAAAAATGATGTCGCTATACGCCGTTTGACTTTTTTCACCGAAACTACTGAACCAAAGTCTACGAAATTTAGCTCAAAAATCCAACATTGATCCGGGATGTGACAGTATTGTTGTCGTCTTGATGAACTTTTGATATTAGAGAGTATTGCTTCCGAGTCTACCAAGGTAGCGGAAGCATTGTTTTCTTTTCGAAATGTGAAAATTTTTTTCTCCAAAATCAAAAATTCCACTCGCATTTTGCGTTTTAGACCTTTCTGAACAATTTTGGTTCCGTGTCTGTCTGTGAGTCTGTGTGTCTGTCAGCAAATCCTTGTTATGGGCAAAACTACACGAAGTTATAGTCCGATTTTTATGAAATTTTCAGGGATTGTGCGGGTTGGGGTGTAGATGGTCCCCTATAGGTTTCATGTCCCCACGATCGATAGTAGCCTCTGCCCATGCGCAAACGTGAAATCCTTGCCACAAGCATAACTCCGGGAGTTCTTGACCGATTTCGATGAAATTTTCAGGGATTGTTCGGTTTGATGTAAGATGGTCCTCGTGAGTTGTTTGTTGTGAAAAGAGAGAACTAAATAATAAAATTTATCCTGATTTTCATCATCAAAACCAAACAGGTTTATTCAATACAGAATTGGATAATACCTACCTAAATAGGAGCTCCTCAAAACATGATTTGAAACCAGTAGGCAGATAATATTTAATGCCCTATCAAGTGATAAGGTTCATAACATTGAACATAAAATGAACTTAAAGTCTTTGTACTGTGTTGAGGTTTTGCAGCTCAAAGGTCCAAGTGGGCCAAGTAAGAAAGAAGGTCTGGAAGATCCAAGATGGTTCCCCAATGCCAAGGTAGAAATAGGAAAATAGTCACTCACCAGATATGTTGAAAATGCATAAAAGATACTTCCGATATTCTCCAGATGAAACACACCGGAGAAATGATCCACAACTGAAGATCACACTAGTGGCCACTAGATTTCATGGAGGTGAATACACCAAATACTTGAAATGTTGGAAGCACAAAATCTGGGAGGAAATAGGTAGGTGTTGCCTTGTTGGAAATCAAATTGTTACTGCTCCTGAGACAGTGAAGTTAAAGGAAGGAGAGATAATGCGGGGAGTTCTCAAAGCAGATAAGCTCATCAGATAAATTTTGGAAGAAGCTGGATTGGAGTTGCTCTCTGGATCATCAACATCAACACTTTCACTCACTTCACCCTGTTCACTACAATGAGATAAGAAGATTACCTTATCTGTCACAGACAGACCAGCCCATAAATAATGAGGAGAAAAGAGATGTACAAACTTGAGAAAGAAAGGTAAGTATTAGTTTTTAATAACATGTAGTTTTAAGATTTAATTTAATTAGATTTAGTTTTAGATTAGTTATTATTCCTTTTAGATTTATTTAGTTGTTCTAGTACCTTTAAGTATAATAGTTTTTAGCAATTAATTAGCTATGTTATAATTCAACAATTTACAAATCAGCATTGGCCTAAACATGAGTAATAAAGAGAAAATAAAGTTTTAGCCTCGAGCTTGGATCGAACCTGCATAACAATAAATTTACCCTAATTCAATATTTACTTCGCCTAATTGAACGAAGTTCTTTAGTCAATAATAATTGTCAATGATCTATACAGTCATGTTATGGATACGAGGAAGCTATGTGCCACCCCACTTGGTAGACGTTTTTGTCGTTTTACTCAGACCGAAATTAGTTACGTGAATACAATGCGACCACTCGAGTGGCTGTACAATCATTCGTTTGCTCACCGTTTGCAATAAGTCGATCAGGTAGACGGTCGGGCTGCAGGCGCATTCTGTAACGGTTGAAGTGACTGGTGAGATGCGTTGCTGGCGACAGACCAATGGCACGGTTGGTGCCATTTACTGATTTGATGCCTTCTAGTTTCCACAAATACATCTCCCAAGCTGCAATTTACTGGAGAAGAACGAGTGAAGCGTTCTTTTTGCCTGTATTCGTTATCTTATTTCGCTAAATTTCAGTTCGATATCTACCTATGTTTTCGTTTGAATGTAGGGAGCATTGTTTATGGTTGTACTGTCCAGCTTTGATAGTCTGGTGATCCGTGTAGGAACGTGATCTAACACAGAAATTATAAAAATTGGTGTAATAATTTTGAACGTTTTTAATTTGCTTTGTTGAAATTTAAATCTACAATTAAAGTTACTATGGTCGATTGCTACGAACACAAACTACTTAATTTAATCATTTCTTGGGTAAGGTCCAAAGAACATCAATTGAAAAATTGCAAGGGAATCTAGTTACTTTAGATAAAACAACCTAGGAAATAAAGTTGGCAAGTGATATTTAAATATTTTATCCTGATTTCAAAATTCTACTCTTCGACAGAAGTGCCTTTTGTCAAATTCCTTGATAATTTGATGATATTCTTCAAAAAGATTCACTTCTGACGCAATGTAGAACTGTTAAAGTACTTAAACAAATGTTAATTAATAAAGTAACTGTTGTGTATGAAACTATTGTCAGTAAATATTTAGATTTACGTTTTTTTCTGTACTTGGGCTACTCCCATATCAATAATAAATAAATAAATAAATCCACAAAAAGGGTGATGTCCATGAATGTGGGAACTACAGAAGAATCTTGTTAAGCCTAGTACAGACAGTGTGAGGCTGCTCGCTTCGAACGCAAGCCAATTGAATAATAAACCTCAGTGAAAGAATTTGTAGCGTTTCATGCATATCAGAATGCTTCAACCCGTGTATCGGCTACAAAGCCTTTTAAGAGTCCACTCCAGTATCCACATTACTACATCACTACATCACAACGTTACTGATATCAAACCAAAAACAATAATGAACCAAAATAACGCAAATGTTGGCACCATAAGTCCGGCCATACATCGGGAATGGTTTGACCTACGGACCTGGGGAAGGGCTCATTCGATTCCTCGTGGAAAGTTCTTCAAAAAGAGTACAAATTTATGCCGCCTTGACTTTTTTTTGAGGTTTTTAGGGATTTTACAAAACTTTGACAACCCTTAAAGGGCACTTTAAATTAAGTGAGAGAGCTGGCTCAAGAATCGGGGCGTCGTCGGACCAACATTTTTCCTGAAAATTTCAGCTTTTTTGCTTCAGCCGTTTGGGAGAAATCGTGCGTACGGCGGACGGACGGAGACATTTTTATTGCAGATTCGGATTCCACACCCTTTGAAACGTAAATGGTGTATTACGGTTTATTATTGAATAATAAACCAAAATGATAGGAACCTCAGAAAAGCTTAAGATATAGATACGTAAATGACACAAAATTTGTAGCGCATAAAGTACGGATGGATTAAACACCTCACATTATCATATTACTCTCCTCCAGCACAATTCTTTGAGCGCCAAAAATGAGTGTGGAATTGTTTTTCGTGTTTTTTATTTTATTTTATTTTTTTATTTGTGGGTTTTATTTATTTTTTGGATTCAACCAAAAACATCCATTTTCCGTGAAATATGTAGTAGTCATTCTGTTTCCACTCATTGAGAGGAAATCCCGAATTGAATGGTCGGTATGAGTTGATCCGTGCACCTTTCCGCTTTTCACTGAGCCTTCAGCGGTTTTCACCACAGATTCATACCTACGATTTGTCGTTAATAAAGGAAATACCGTTTTCCGCTTGTTGGAAGAGAACGGGAAAATACCCTATCACAGTGTGCTACTGGCCGGGTCAGTCGGAGAGCCCGCCCTAGAAAAACGTTGTTTCACGTACAACAAAGGCACGTTGTACCGTCTCGCCCCCTACCCGACTCTTTCGCCATTTGATGAACTCATTACGCGGTTTAGCTGCAACTACGAGGGCACAGCCTACTCTCTCGCCACACACCCTACCCCCTCGCACGGTTGTCTACCCTCAACCCGGCGTTTGAGCAGCAAAAGTGAATGAAAACAAAGGGTTTAAACGAACCCCCTTGTTACGCTTATTTCTAACTCATTTCAGTTTTTAAACCCCTCTCCTCTTGCCAGTGAGTTGCCCGTTAGAATTCCCCGCCGTTCTGTATGTACACTGCATTTTTTTTTTTAACTCTTTTTCCCTGTACCACACCCCCCTCTCTCCCCTCCTTCACCATCACCTCTCTTTATGCTCGGAAATAATCATCCGCTATGCAACTCTTTGATGTTTAGGTCCCTACACCGTTACTACTCCTTTTTTTTCAATTATCTTCCCACGATCCTCCCTTCCCACTTCGTCCTTTTGGATACTGTCAGAAGAAAGTGAATGAGAAAAAGAAAAAAGTCATTAAACATTAAATTGATCTGAGAACGCGATTCAAAAAACAAAAAAAAAAAAGGTTATGGATTAACAAAACTCCAACGATAAAAGGGTATGATGGTAGTCAAGGAAAAGGCTTTCCCGCTGAGCAAGCTATTTTGTTTTTCATCATTTTTTCCTTGTCTTCAATTAGAATATTATATAGCATTTCTTGAATCTCTCGCTTTTCGTTGTAATCACCATTCTCCTGTTTTGATTAACGCCATCGGGCAAAACGAAATTAGTTTCACTTTACATGGAAACTTGCAAAATTAACTTTCCAAGCTTAATGTTAATTTTCCAACGTAACTGAGAGGGAACAGTAAAATCTTGAGATTACCAAGTCCCAAATTAGATGCCGATTTTATTTCCATCAAAAAACAATATCATTTCAGTAGGAAACAATTTTTACTTTCTTTTGCAAACTACTTTTAATGAAGTTTATGAGTGAATAAATTAAACATTAAAGTAATGAGGACTTGCAATTGACGCAGGATGTATTAAGCTAAACAAGACAAACCTCATGGATCAATCGAACGTCTGTTTCGCGACAGCTTTTGCCTTACAACATTTTTTCCAAGTGTGACGAGAACCATCTGTTTTTAAATTTTACGATTTTGGTTTATTATTCAATAATAAACCATTGTAATCGCTCTTGAAGAGAAAAACTGTACCCCCCCCCCCCTTAAAATTTCATGGTTTACGTTTCAAAGTAGAATCCGAATCCGCAATAAAAAATTTTCCGTCCGTCCGCCGTACGTCGTACGCACGACTTCCCAAAAACGGCTGGAGGCGGCCTAAAGATCTTATTGAAGAACTTTTCGAGGAAAAATCCATGTTAGGTCCGACGATGTATGGCCCGATTCTTGAACCGTTATTTTGGTCTTATTGTTTTTCTCACTTAATTATAAAATGTCGATACTGTGCTCCTTTTGTAAGGGTTGTCAAAAAATAACGCTTTCGTTCACTTTGGTTTATTTTTCAATTGGCCCATTTGAAAAAAGCCAAGATGGAGCGATTAAACTTGAACTCTTTTTTTGGTTGAAACAGAACGTGCTGTCCACGAGGAATCGAATGAGCACCTCCCCAGGTCCGTAGGTCAAACCATTCCCGATGTATGGCCCGAATTATTCCGAACATTTGCGTTATTTTTAATATTCAACTATTACAACTTGTTTTGGTTTAGTCCATTGACAATACACCACGATTTAGTTTTCAGCATATCAGTAACCTAGTGATGTAGTGATGTAGTAATGTGGACACTGGGGTGAACTCCTAAAAGGCTTTGTAGTTCCGATACACGGGTGAAGCATCTGATTTTGAGGTCCTTGTGGAGGTCATCATTACGAATGTACCATGCAAATTCACAATTTCACTTAGTACCTTATTTTGGAATGTTTGAATTATTTTCAACTTACTTTTAGCTGTACATCCCCATAGTTGGAACCGTAGGTCCAGATAGGCATAAGATGTATTGTATAACAGCAGTTTATTGTGCAAACTGAGTAGTGAATTTTGGCCCAACAGCCAATATAGTTTTCTATACCTGATTGATAGCTCTTTTTTTTTTTCTTGACGTGTTCTTTCCACTTCAGCTTTGCATCTAAGGTCATTCCTAGGTACTTAGCTGAGTTGGAATATGGGACTGTGCACTGATTCAGATACAAAGGAGGGTTTGTAATTTTTTTATTTGTGAAGTTCACATGAGTAGACTTAGTTCCGTTTAGTTTGAGGCGACATTTACGAGTCC
This sequence comes from Creontiades dilutus, assembly GCA_031894815.1. Taxonomy (NCBI): domain Eukaryota; kingdom Metazoa; phylum Arthropoda; class Insecta; order Hemiptera; family Miridae; genus Creontiades; species Creontiades dilutus. The sequence continues at coordinate 66,853 of JAVIWC010008114.1, read as the reverse complement.
ACTCTCCAATGGCATCTGTAGCTTCTTGTAATTTTTCTGTTGATTCTTCACAAGTGATGGAGGCGATTACTCATTTGAATATAATAAGTAGAGGCACACAAATATGATCAACTGATCAATCCAACATAGGAAATATTTTGGTTGACGAATCGAAATTTACGTGCTCTGTTATGTTTGTTCAAAAATTGGTATTCCTGAAAAAAATCAAAACGCCAGTCGCTGGACACTTTTTCCAGTCGTTGGACACCACGGTAGCCAACATTCAACTGTATCACCTAATTCTGAACTGTTGCAAGATAAGATTCTAGTATTTCTTAATCGTGAATCATTGAACAATAAACCCCAGTGAAAGAATTTGCAGCGTTTTAATGCCGGTACTTGATATATCTACTTTTTATTTCGTTAGTCGTATCCCTATATGTCATCTACCTGAGCAAGGAAGTTGTATTTGGTTGTAGATTGTTTTTGATCATCCACCAACGTTGAAGCTAACGAACCGAGATGTTAACACGGCGGGCGCCTCTTCAACAGTATCAACCTCTCAGTGAAGACTGTCCACCAACTAGATGTCTGAATTATACAATAAAAGCGGAATAAGATAGAACGTTGACTATTGAAATATAGACAACGTTGTATTTGTATTGAAATGGGTTTCCACAACTTCGTCGCAAGTGACTTAGTCCATATCAATTATACCATCAGGTTCATTATTTCTCAAAACAAAAAGGCAGCCCTTCAATTATTCACGCTACAGTTCCGAAACGTTACGGTAAAAGGTCGATGCCGGTAACCTCTGGCCTTTAAACCTCTCTTCTCTTTCGTGAGAAATTTGTGTAGAGTGAAAAATATAATTAAAAACTGTGAATAAAGGAGTGAGATAATTTAACTAAAAAACATACTATAAGTACAATAAAACTACCGTTTATAAATTTATTTTTTGTGAATTTGAAATTGTGTTAACATAGTTACACAAAAGAAAGTCGCCGCAGATGGGTTCCCTCTCAAAACTAAGCTGTTAAGGATTCGTTCCTCGAGAGGTTGGGAACGGAAACCCTCCGTGCTAAATACCCCGGTTTCCAGCACCCCCGGGGTTGTTGGTGCAAAGGTTAAAAGTAAATTGTTATCTCAATAAATTAAGGGAGCGGACGCTAGTAGCACTGCGGGGTTGCTGAGCTGCTCCGGGGCTCGCGGGCAAGTTGTTCCCCTTTCGGGTCCCGTTTGCTACCCCTTGGCCGGCGGTTTCGGCTTTGGTTTCGTTGTTGTCGCCGAGTCACTTGTAGTTGTTGCGACTGTTGTTGGTTTTGCGGTTTTCGGAGGGCCGTCGAGGGAGATTGTTAAAACAAGGTCCTCGAGATCCACGCTGCTGTCCCCTTCTTCTGCAAAAATGAAACGCAAATGAACACATCTCCCAGATGAATGTGACGAGTGAAGTTATAACGAAATGCCGTGGCTGGGTACGTCTGTATTTTGAAGGGTGTTGAGCAAAAAAAAACATGATTAGTGAATGGACTTGATGTGCTCACATTGTTATAATTTTCAGCACGCCATCATCATTCGTACATTATGGAATGGCTTTCAGTGTAAATATAATGAAGGGTTTTCACATGCAAATGATTATTATTTGTCATTATGTTAGCCTTATTTAAACTTGATAGATTATCCACCAGGAAACGGGGTGTTGTTGTATGAAGGCTGGAATTTTGTTATTTATTTATTCATTAACATTCCGACGTTTCGGAGTGGTGGGACACTCCATCATCAGGGGATCTAGGACAACATATAATTAATATTATTCATAACACCCCACACCACAGGGTTTTACATTATAATATTACTATGTCTAAGAATAAGTTACCTTTTTTTAAAAATTAATATACTTACAACTTCTTTTGGACATACATCCTCGTCATATTACTAGCAGCTGTCTGCTCACTGCAGTCAAATTGGTCAACAATAAATCCTAATTTAAAATAATCAAACCATTAGCATCATATATATAAAATCAACATATTTAGTATTACATTATTACTTTAAATTATTACCTTCTTTTTAATTTATCCAGCAATTCTTCATAATCCTACCTGACATACTCCAGTGATCAACAATATATTCTAGTAATAAAACATCTGATAAAGACTCTGTATTAATACCAACAATAACAATCACATTGAACAATTACACTTAACTATTTACTTTGTTCAAAGTTATTGTTGGTATTAATACAGAGTCTTTATCAGATGTTTTATTACTAGAATATATTGGTGATCACAGGAGTATATCAGGTAGGATTATGAACAATTGCTGGATAAATTGAAAAGAAGGTAATTTAAAGTGATAATGTAATTTTAAATATGTTGATTTTATATATATGATGCTAATGGTTTGATTATTTTAAATTAGGATTTATTGTTGACCAATTTGACTGCAGTGAGCAGACAGCTGCTAGTAATATGACGAGGATGTATGTCCAAAAGAAGTTGTAAGTATATTAATTTTAAAAAAAGGTAACTTATTCTTAGACATAGTAATATTATAATGTAAAACCCTGTGGTGTGGGGTGTTATGAATAATATTAATTATATGTTGTCCTAGATCCCCTGATGATGGAGTGTCCCACCACTCCGAAACGTCGGAATGTTAATGAATAAATAAATAACAAAATTTCAGCCTTCATACAACAACACCCCGTTTCCTGGTGGATAATCTAACATGCAAATGGTTGCGTTGCGAATATCCAGGAATATGTTTGCCAAACTCCGTACGTTGGAACTAAAGAAAGAAAATGCTGAAGGAAATTTAAACTAACCCTACGGAAGCTCCAGCTTTCATTGTTAGTTATCTTCAAGCTTAAACTTGTCCTCTACTTTATATCATCATCGAGACGTTGTTTCGAATGCAAATAAATTATAACGATTCATTAATACAGGGAAAATATACTGCTATTTGAGTTATAACATATTTATGTTTTGTTTCTAAAAACTGTAACGCATTTTGGCAGACTATTTTATTAAGGCTTAAGCATTCAATGTATTTGGATGCAAACCATTAGACAAAAATAATAATGGTTATTAATCTCAATAATACCTACTTAATAAAACACATCTGTGAATGCATCCAAAACTATGCAACAAAATCCTCGAATGGATATAGGAAAATGTTCTGAGTGATCGATTCATTTTCACAAACTCCAATGCGCCGTCAAGATAGTAAAACCTTTTGGAGATCGCACGGCGCAAAAGTTATACCCCACCTTCAAAACAGTTGTGTGTTGCGGGTTTTGCCTAACCCTTGCTAGCCTGGAATTCCTACCCGCTTACAGTTCCTGGTCAATTTTTCCTTGTACCTACTTAACCTAATTGTACCACGAAATGATACTGAAGTGACCTTGAAAATTTTGATAATATGGATTAAACAACCTCGTATTAATAAACAATTACAAAATCATTTTTTGACACATAGTCGTTGCTATGGATATGAATGTTGGATAGTACTCTTCGTTGCTGTCACATAGCCTGTTTAATCGAGGGTTATCGATGTTTATTGATTTCATTATATAATTTTCAACAATTGAACTTTATGATCGAGCAAGAAACCAATAAACCCCCGCAATCCAAATTTGTTGTCTTATTTTTCAAGATGAGTAAAATCCAAACTCGAATAAAAAGCAATCCTTCCATAAGCTGTCCGGAACGGCTGGGCCAACGTTTACAAAATTTCACTCAAAAATCATCCATGCTAGGACGCTGTGTGGTCATGTCAAAGATGTGTGGCGGTACTTGTCACTGTACCATGGCAAAAAGTGTAATTGTGCGAACTGAATGGCTAGATAACTACCCACATCACAATGTTCATTTGTGGTAACTAGTTATTATCTAAATGAAACGCTTGGAAATAAAATCTGCAGTCAATTAATCCGCATAAAACCCTATCGGATAGAAAAATAAGAATCCTTTGTGTAATTGTTTGCAGCTTTTTTCATTATGGTTCAACCTTTTGAGATGGCTCACGAAATATCCATCCAGAATACAATTCTTGGAATTGTAGGGAAGGAAAGTGATATTTTACAACACTCTTTTTACTGCGTAACTAGTACATATTTTTAGCAGACAAAATTATGACATTACAATCGGTCAAACAATCAGTAACGACCTTTTCTGAGAATTTTTCCATTAATGTCTATTGTGGACGACTCATAATGAAATCTCGTATTTTAGGACTCAACCCTACCAAACGTCTGTATAATGAGAAAGTAATTGAGAACCGTCAAGAAGGCCAATTATGATTTTTAAATGGGGCAGCATTGTTTCTGCGATGACTCTTGAACAAAATTAGTCAAAGCCACACGGTCGAAAGAATAATAGACCGGGATGTTAGAAGCTCATATTCCAATTAAGAATTGTCTTCCTTAATTCCTACAGCACTCGTGCCATCAACAAGTGAATAACTACAAGCAAGTGTGTGAACTTCACTTATGTGTGCCCTCCACTGACCCCAAATAAATTTTTTTTTTACATAATACTCTGTAATACTATACATACATACATAGTACTCTAATACTTTTACATAATACATAATTAATTTGACGTTTACGTGAATTTTCGTTTCATTTGAATAAAGTTGAAACATATGAATTTGACTCCATCATAACCAACTATTTAGTTCCAATAAGAAACAGGTAATTACTATTAAATTAGCTCTTAGACTAGACAAGGTGTACCACAAAATACCCCCCCTCATTCATTCTCCTCATCCTCCTCCTAATAAAAACGTAATTTCCAGGATAAGATAAATTGCTGTTTTAATCTGAAAGTTTTTTTTTTGTCAATTATCTCAAACATGTACAAAATGTGCTTGGCACCTGTGTCCTAATGAGGCCAACGCACACTAACTTTGTTTTTTCTTATGGGAACCAGTGTTTTTATTCCAGATTTAAAGCTAGACTAAAATTTGAACAGGTATTCAATTTTTACGGCCGCACCCAACGTGTTCAGCGAAGCGAGTAAACCCGCGCTAACAATTAGTAAACCCAAAGTGTGACGTGTGACGCATCAAGTTTCATTTTTTCAAGAGTGATTTGACAGTACAAAAGTTCAAAATTATTCAAATGAAAAAACTGAAACAATCACGTGAATTAGTTTTGGGAAACAATGAAAATTAATGTGTTACAATTTGGGTTTGCTAACATTTACTTAGTGACTTGGAAACTTTGCTGAATGAGTTGTGCACGGCTTAAAAAATCAAATGAGGGGTTAGATTTTCATGAAATCCTGGTCTGGTTTCTGAAAAGGATGAAAAGCAGGTGTTCGCATATTGAAAAACAAAGTCAGTTTGCGTTGCTCAAATTTGCGCACAATGCAATAACATTTCATATTTGAGATCCTCCGAAAAACGCTGCAAATTCTTTCACTGGGGTTTATTATTCAATTGGCTAGCGTTCATGATTTGAATTTCTACTAAACTTTGGAATGTGCGCGTTTCACAGGTGATGGAGCGATTATTGAATATCAGGAGGCACACAAATATGATCAACTGATCAATCTAAATAGGTATTTTGGTTGAGAACAGATTTACGTGTTCTATGCATATCTCCTGAAATTCAAGAATCGCTCTATCACCTGTGAAACAGGGACACTCCAAAGCTTAGTTGAAATTCAAATCATGAATGCAAGGTAAATGAATAAAATTGAATAATAAACCCCAGTGAACGAATTTGCAGCGTTTCATACATATCAAAATGCTTCAACCCATGTATCGGCTACAAAATCCTTTTAGGAGTTCACTGCAGTATCCACATTCACTACATCACTAGGTTACTGCGATCAAAACAAAAACAATAATAAACCAAAAAACGCAAATGTTGGCAGCATAAATCGGGCCATACATCAGGAATGGTTTGAGCTACAGACCTGGGAAGAGGCTCATTCGATTCCTCATGGAAAGTTCTTCAAAAAGAGTCCAAATTTAGGCCGCTTCGACTTTTTTTTGAGGTTTTCAGGGATTTTACAAAACTTTTACAGCCCTTAAAGGGCACTTTAAATTGAGGGAGAGAGCTGGCTCAAGAATTGGAGCGTCGTCGGACCAACATGGGTTTTTCCTGAAAATTTCAAATTTTTTCCTCCAACGTTTTTGAGAAATCGTGCGGACAGACGGAAAAATTGTCATTGCACATTTGGATTCTACACCCTCTGAAACGTAAACCATGAAATTTTCAGGGGCGGTTAGAATTTTTTTTTCGAGAGCGATTACAATGGTTTATTATTGAATAATAAACCAAAACATGTAGATTCAAGAAAAATTTTTCTAGTTATTTTTTTCCATAAAAAACGATTTCCGGAGAAGCTGTGGTTTAGTGGCATACCCTGTATAAACCAAAAATTAAGTTAAAAAAACAGATTTATTGAAAACAGATATTTTTGGAGGACTCCGGCAAAATTGCCGTGGTATTCCATAGTTGATTAAGATACCACTACAATAATGATCAAAATTGACTTAAATTTGGCAGGATCATTTCTACAATGATTACCTGATGAGTCTTCGAATTCTATCCAAGGTGACCAACCACTTCTTGCGCTTGATTCTCCACTTCCATCACTTCCCCACCATAGTGAAGGGAAAAAATATCCTTGACTCGTTTCAAATTGCTGTGGACAATACAACGAAAGACAGGAATATTATTCACTATATCTCAAGGGCACCGTCCTTGGACAAACACCCAACTACCTCCCCCCCTAGATTAAACGAAAATGGAGGATAGATCATAAGAAATCGAAGTTTCAGGTGTACAAAGTAATTTGAACCTTTGGCACAAATAAATTTTAATATTTTTGGCATCTCGATTTAAATTTTTGGCGACTCAATTTCAACTTCCGGCATACCAATTCGAGCTTTTGGCATAACAATTTATACTTTTCACAAAGCCAACTATTCCAACATTCCACCCTATGAAATGATCAATGTTTTTTCCATCTATGAAAAATAATAATAATATATCTTAAACAGGGAATTCAAAAGATGACATTTCGTCCCCACCATGACAAATTAGCGAATCTTTTTTTATTCTGACAAACTCGCGAAACTGCAAAACTAACGCATGAGGTGCTTGGTAGGGTCGTTCCCAGAAAGGATTACCATTTTGCTCATTTTATACAAATGTTGGTTATTGCTTAATCATTGAACTAGATTATTTAAAGTTCATTGAAAAATCTGAATAAAAATGAAGTACCTATCCCTGTATATTAATTTTCATTCAATTCAAGACCCTTAGTTTCCCAATGTTGATAACTGTTTACACAAGATTGTTGCTTTGACAAAATTTACAGTAAATCGAGTTTAGCAAATCAACATTGACCTTAGAAAGACGATTTATTCTGGACATTATGGAACTTGAAAAAATTTTGGGATTTTGTCAGAGTGAAAAAAAGATCCTCTAGTTTGTCTTAGTGGGGGCGATTTCAACGATTGTAATAGCATAAAATTGTCGAACTAACGCTGTTGTTTTAAATTTGTTATTGATAGATGTGCCTTCAAAGAATCGATTGAGCCCAACTTGAACTCCTTCAAGTAAAGTATACTTTAAAAAAAATGTATGAAAACTTTCAAAAGGAGTAAAAAGTATAAAATTTGTTATAACAACACAACAATATTCAAGAAAAGTTTTTCGACATGAAATTTTCGTTTTGGTTTAAAATGAACAAACTGTATACATTCCGGAAAATTTCAATGTTTCTCAGTCAGTCAGTTAGATAAGTAGGCCGTCTTGGTGTTCCTCTTAGCATCGTCCAACGTCCATCCTCGTCATCGTCCGAACTTTCCAGGCCAGTTTCCCATCGGCTGCACCATCCGAACCTACGCTTGAACGCTTCACCCTTTTGCGCACGTGCAACACGTAAATTTGATTGCGCCGACGACCATCCTCAAACCTTGCTTGAGAATTTATGTCTCGGATATTCATCACCAATCAAGTTGGCAGACAAGCGATCTTCAATCGAAATTCTTGCTGACGTCAGTGAACAATTGCCACAACAATTCGTTCTTACCAATTTTTGGATCATCTCCATTACTCTTCTTCCCGCTGGATTTTCTTCACTTTCATCAGAGCCCCAACAAGCGCTTTTTTATTTTGTTGTTTTACCTTTTATTTTTGAACCATTTTTAAATACAGAAGTTGGTGGATCCTTCTAACCTTTTGCATTTTGTAGTTAATAATACCTTGCTTAACATCTTAATACCCTGCTATTTAGTTTACATTTCATTTACATGGTCCTTCGTTCTGCGCCTATGGATTTTTAGTTTGATTATGGAAATTGAAATTAATCATTTTCCATCTCATCTATTCAAAAACGTGTTCCAATTTCAAAACAATTTCACCTGAATTGACATAACCCACGTGAATTTGCTCTTCCAATCCTGCTGCTTTCAACGTTTTAAATCAGTAGCGATAGACATCCCAACTGTACGGATCTTTTTTATACTAAGTTCAAGTCGAAAATTTCATTAGTGTAAGAGTTTCTTTGAACAGTTTTAGGTGTCCATTGGTCCAGCAGACTTCCGTGATCTGAGGGCTATAAAATTCCTAGGTTACCAAAGAGCAGCTAATTCACACAATCCCTGACAGTTTCATCAACAAGTAAGGTAGCAAAACGACTTACCTAATGATATCTGCTAGGATTCGATGGTGGTATTTTATAGATATACCTAACTAATGTGGAATACGTACTTCATCATAAAACACTTTTTATACTGAATGCTCAAGTTCGTACATTCATGTTTCAAGTTGGAACCACATAACCACAACTTCATCTTGGGTGTCCTTCCTTGGAAATAGCATGCATTTCAAGACTCCTTACCTTATGAAAAAGGATCTAAAAGCCCTAACTATGTCCTACCAATTACAAAATTGTGAAGAATCACATATTTATAGATTTTCAATTACCATCTTGAGTATCTAGCTTCCGAGTTCACCTGTAGGTTACGGTAACTTTGTATTCACTTTCGGAGGCTTTGTTTTCTTTTCCTGATCATATACGCATCTCTCGTCTGTTCTCAGATGTAGAAAGCTCAATATCCACTACTTTCATATGATTTTGATTAAATTTTTGGGAATGTGCTGCTCAACAGGTAGATGGTCCCCTGGGCATTTCACCGCTCAAAAATCAATAATTCCGTGATAGCCGTCGATCATCATTTCTCAGGTTCTAGAGGTTCGATCTTTAATCATCACATATCAATTTTAAATCGACTGCATCAATTTCGACCTCCAATGAGACCTCAATCAACAATTACATATGGGACGGGACGTAACTAGGGGGGGGGGGGGGGGGCAAAGTTAGAGGGGCGCCAAATAGGCAAAAACGTGACAGCTTACCAAATTCTTTTAAATATTATGACCGTTTGGAGTAAATTTGAAAATATTTACTAAAAGGAAAATAATATAAATAAGGAATGCAATAGGCCTACAAGAAAGGACAAAGGATATAGAAAACGTATACTTCGCGAGGCGAGAACTAGCCTTGAGCGGCCGTATGCAGGGTAGTTGACGAGGCGAGTCTACTCCATTCGAACTTTTGGTTTATATTTGCCAAAACGGCTTCCATAACGCCTATCGCAATATAACCACAGCTTTGAGAATTTTTCTTACAATACCCGTGTGTGTAGCATCGAATGAAAGAAGTTTTAGAAAACTGAGGATAATAAAAAACTACATCAGGAACTTGACAGGACAACAACGACTAAGCAACTTGGCCATCATATCAATAGAACACAAAATAGCTTCAGCACTATCTTTTGATGGAATCATTAAAACATTTGCAGCAAAAAAAGCCCGATAATTTTCATTTTAAAGTTTGTTTAGGGCTTCCTTTTCGTATAAAAATTCATTTATCATCTATTAGTTTGTTAAATTTAATAAAAATTATATGGTATTTTACATTGAGCACTTACTTACCAAACCTTCCTCCTTGTAGTAAAAGAGTTTATACATTGTGAATAAATCAAATTAATTATATTTATATTGTGGTTCATTGGTATATTAAGATGGCATGAGTCATTAGATATCAGGTCTATGGGGGGGGGGGGGGGGGCAAATTTATTTCTTGCCCCGGGTGAAATACGGGGTTACGTCCCTGCGTATGGGCCCAGGGCAGTTCTGAATCTGAACGTCAATGTACATGTAACAAAAATAGTGAATGTTTTTTTTAATATTATAAATGAAGTTTAGGACATTTTTTACCAAAAAACGACTTGGATTTGAGTTTTAGCAATTGTTTCAATGTTATTGTGCTCCCAAAAACCTTTCTTCAATCATAAACTGTTTCCTCCAGAATTTCTACGAATAATATCGGTGGTTCCCAGAAAAGAGGGGTTGTAAAATTTGTTTTTAGAAGATGATAACCCCATCCAATTTTTTTTTCTTTTTTTACCCGTGATATCCACTCTAAAGCTTTTTTTTCGTACGCCTTCATACACCTCCCGAATATTGAAAAGACCGGTCAAGTGTGCTTTGTGCTTTTGAGAAGGCCCTCAGGGCAGAAAGTGTTGTGAAAAGGGGGCTTCCCTCCCTCTCACGGCTCCAACAGTCCGGTTTTTCGTTTTATTCGTTCTATATTACGAAACCCCGGGGGTTCCGAGGGGATCGGGAGGGGCAAAAAAAAGCTGAGCTCATAGGTGGAAGGGAAACGCGGGAGGGGGGGCTAATTAGTTTGGCGTTGGTTTTCTGTTGAATTTAGAAAAAGAAAACGAAGTGTGAGAGAGAAGAGAAAATCGCGAAAAAAAACGCCAGGTAGCTAAGGACAAAAGGAGGCACCTCCATTAGTCGGCTTTAAAAAGGAAAAACACCACCCAACATCAGCTACTTTTCACCTATTCATCGTTTTCATGTTTGTTCATTTATTTGGTTTTTCATTTCAACACTCAAGCCTTTTTTTTTCCTGTTGGAAAGATTTTTCTTTCGGCTTAGGTGCTTTCCTTCTTTAGGTTTTCCACTTAATATAGAAGTCTAACGTAAGTACAAAAACCCCATTTAACGTACTTCTGGCGCGTTATTTTCTAGAGGGTTTTGCCTGGAAGTTATTAGGACAAGAACAAGACTGTACACAGTGTAGTGTCGAAACATATTTTATATCAGTAATACTTTTGTTGAGGGATAGTGAAAATAAATTACAAGCCGCGCTGAAAAAGGACATATGTATACAGGGTGTCCCACAAGTTCCCCCCCCCCCCTCCTAAAATCGTCCAAAAATGTTTTCTTGAATCTTCATATTTTTTACAAGGATCTCCAATATCATATTTGCGCACCCCGCACAACCATGTGACACTAACTTTCTTATTTTAAATAGGTACCCAAATTTTATAGTGAAGATTCGGATTCAACTAAAAGTTTCATGAAAATTGGATCCCACAATAAATTTTTTTATTGCGCGCAACCGGTTCAGCGAGCACGCAAAGTTGCTCAACTCCAAATAGTGAAATAGTGGATGATGGTGATTTCTTAAGTGTGGCACATGAATTTTCATTGTTTTTGGTTTATTATTCAATAATAAACCATTGTAATCGCTCTTGAAAAAACGTTGCAAATTCTTTCACTGGGGTTTATTATTCAATGATACATGATTTGAATTTCTACTAAGCTTTAGAGTGTGCGTGTTCCACAAGTGATGGAGCGATTCTCCCAAGGTCCGTAGCTGAAACCATTCCCGACGTATGAACCGATTTATGCTGCCAACATTTGTGTTTTTTTGGTTTATTATTGTTTTTGTTTTGATCGCAGTAACCTAGTGATGTAGTGAATGTGGATACTGGAGTGACAAATTCTTTCACTGGGGTTTATTATTCAATGATTCATGATTTGAATTTCTACTGAGCTTTGAGTGTGCGTGTTTCACCGGTGATAGAGCGATTATTGAATTTCAGGAGATATGCATAGAGCACGTGAATCTGTTCTCAACCAAAATACCTATTTGGATTGATCAGTTGATCATATTTGTGTGCCTCCTGAAATTCAATAATCGCACCTGTAAACACGCACATCCAAAGCTTAGTGGAAATTCGCGAATAATAAACCCCAGTGAAAGAATTTGCAGCTGATTACGATGGAAAAATTTAAAAAATATCGTAAGACGGAGCATGCATTTCAGAATGCTTCAACCCGTGTATCGGCTGTGAACCCTTTTAGGAGTTCACTCCAGGATCCACATTCACTACATCACTAGGTTACTGCGATAAAAAAAAAAAAAAATTGTTGTTTTTGTTTTGATTGCAGTAACCTTGTGATGTAGTGAATGTGGATGCAAATGTTGGCACCGTAAATCGGGCCATACATCGGGAATGGTTTGAGCTACGGACCTGGGGAGGGGCTCATTCGATTCCTCATGGAACGTTCTTCAAAAAAAGTCCAAATTTAGGCCGCCTCGACTTTTTTTGAGGTTTTTAGGGATTTTACAAAACTTTGACAACCCTTAAGTGGCACTTTAAATTATGTGAGAGAGCTGGCTAAAGAATTGGGGCGTTGTCGGACCAATATGGATTTTTCCTGAAAATTTCAGACTTTTTTGCTCCAGCCGTTTGGGAGAAAACGTGTGTACGACGTACGGTGGACGGACGGATAAATGTTTATTGCAGTATTGGAATCTACACCCTTTGAATCGTAAACCATGAAATTTTCAGGGTTTTTTCCAGAAACTTTTTTTTTTCCAAGAGCGATTACAATGGTTTATTATTGAATAACAAACCAATAGAATAAGGTCGAACGTTCTCTATATTTCCACGACAATAATGAGTTACACAGTTGAATCGATTTCGACGATTAGGTCATCATCAGTAACAAACATGGACTGATGGTACATCACAGAAAGCACATACGCACTTTACCTCACATCGCTCATTTACGCCCAAAGGGAGGTATGCTTGATGTGCTACAAAAATTCAAAATTGTTTAGAGGGATAGGTCAAGAAAATGTTTAAATGAGGTCGTTCCTCAAAATATTTCACAGTTAATCGGTTCATTCATGCAAAGAGTTTGGCTATTCCTCTCCATATTGTTACTGTGTGTGCCCCTTTCACTTTGTAAGCCTTAATTGGCATTGTTGGGTCCTCCCCGTCCCTTTCACGACCCTGGGCCGATAGGATTCAATCTCTTTTCACCTGGGCCTATGTAAAATGTGCTTCCAGTGATGTACCATCAGTTCATGTTTGTTACTGACGGCGACCTAACCGTCGAAATCGATTTAACTGCGTAGCTCATTATTTTCGTGGAAATATAGAGAACATTCTATCTTTCTCCGTTTTTAGTCTAACCTAACTTCTAATCTAACTGTTTATTACAGAAAACTCCTTCTTTCACAGGTAATAATAATGTAAATTCCACTAATGAAGTTCTACATGGAATCTTTCCCGAGCTGAAGAACATAGAAGCAACACACTCACCGTAGAAACCGCAAACACGAGAAGAACCACTTGCGGTAGATAACTCGCCATATTCACCCTGCGAACCTCACGGGGGGAAAAAAAACCGCCTCTAAGAACCGGTGTATTCGCGCCCCCACTCCGTTTGCCTCTCTCTATAAGTAGCACGGCGATCCTCCTAATCAAACAGAAAGTGATTCAATATTTTCTCTACTGTTGCCCACCTGTGTCTACAGCGGCCGGCTCCCTTACGGCTGTTACCGACTTAAGCCGCCGGCAAACACCGAGCCCCCCCTTTTACAAGGCCTACTTTTAAAAGGTGGCCCCGAAAAACTGGGTTTTCCACAACGTCGCAAAACCTAGCCTTCGCTCTTATTCTCGCTTGATGCTGTGGAAAAAGCAACGCTTCGTTCACGATTTGTTCCTTGTCAAGACATGGTTGGATATCAATTGTTTAGCCCTCAACATCGATAAGACCTCGTTAATTAGGTTTTCATTTTCAAATCGTGAATGCTCTGAGCAATCTGAAGTCTCTTTTCATCGCTTTTCATGCTTTCATAGCAGAGTACCTTGTGTTTGTAAATCTCTTCCTTTGGTTGAAAAATGTAAATATTTGGGAGTAGTATTTGACCGCAAGTTGAAATTTAATTTTCATATTGAGGCTTTGATAAAAAAATTGAGGAAATTATTTTACGTTTTTAGGGAAGCTAGAAATTTTTTGTCGGTTTCTCAATTGAGAATTATTTATTTTGGTCTAGTATTTTCTTTGTTAAAGTACGGTATTTTTGTATGGGGAAGTGCCGGAAAATCTCTGTTAAGATCTCTGCAAGTTGCACAGAACATTATTTTGAAAATTGCCCTCCGTAAGTCTCCACGCAACCCCACTGTCCTTCTTTACTCTGAGTTTGATGTTCCTAATTTACGGCAATTGTTTTTATATCTATCGTGCTTGATAGTTTATAAAACCGGTATAGAACCTTCGCATAGGAGTACTGTCGCTCATACACGCACGGCATTGACATCTAATGTTCAGTTGCCTAAGCTTAAATATGAGCGAACAAAAAATAATGCCTATCACAGAGCCTTACATTTCTTTTATGACTCTGATGTTAATGTTGATATGTATGGTAGTTTCATCAGTTTTAAGAGGGAAATTCTGAATAGGATTAAGGGAATTGTTCTGTAGAAAGCTTATAACGTATCTTTATCCATTTCAAAAATAAATATACTTCAATTTTCTTATTCTTTCAAGTTTTTTTTTATTATGGATGTTTATGGCTAAGACTAGCTCTACCAGCCGCCACAAGTTCTTGTAAACTTATTTGGTTGGTGGACGGGAAGAAATTGTTTCATTTATTCATTATTTGCTGCCTTTGTTCAATCGATTTTTTTCTGTCAATAAATTAATATTCTATTCTATTCTATTTAATTCTCAATTCACAGAGATATTAAACATTTTACGGCACACTATTTCTATAACACAACTCGGCAAAGTATTTATTCTTAGAAAACTAATATGCATTTTCTAATAAATTGGTTTTGCTTGGAATTTTCTGTTTATCAAGTCTAGTTTTCCGGTAAATCGGCATTCAACACCAAGCATTAAAACTGTTGAATTTAGTTCATGTCGAACCTCGAAAGTTGCCCCCCCCAAAATTCAGTGAAATTCCTCGTGAACCACATGTTTGAGGTGTGAAACACTCATCAGACTTCGGTAAATTACAATCATCGTAGGTAAAACGGGTTCCAGTGTTTTCTTAACCGTGAGTTACACAGTTTTTAGAATAAATACTACTCGTTGAAACTGTTTAAATTGGTCTGATCCTTTTTGTTATGTTGGTTTATTATTCAATAATAAACCATTGTAATCGCTCTTGAAAAAAAAAATTCTAACCCCCCTGAAAATTTCATGGTTTACGTTTCAAAGGGTGTAGAATCCGAATCTGCAATAAAAATGTTTCCGTCCGTCCGCCGTACGCACGATTTCTCCCAAACGGCTGAAGCAAAAAATCTGAAATTTTCAGGAAAAATCCATGTTGGTCCGACGACGCCCCAATTCTTTAGCCAGCACTCTCACTTAATTTAAAGTGCCCTTTAAGGGTTGTCAAAGTTTTGTAAAATCCCTAAAAACCACAAAAAAATTCAAGGCGGCCTAAATTTGTACTTTTTTTAAGAACACTCCACGAGGAATCGAATGAGCCCTTCTCCAGGTCCGTAGGTCAAACCGTTCCCGATCCATGGCCCGATTTACGGTGCCAACATTCACGTTATTTTGGTTTATTATTGTTTGTGTTTTATGTCAGTAACCTAGTGATGTAGTAGTAATGTGGATACTTTAGTGAACTCCTAAAAGGCTTTGCAGCCGATACACGGGTTGAAGCATTCTGATAACCATAAAAAAACGTTGCAAATTCTTTCACTGGGGTTTATTATTCAATTGGTTTGCGTTCATGATTTGAATTTCTACTGAGATTTGGAGTGTCCGTGTTTCACAAGTGATAGAGCGATTATTGAATTTCAGGAGGCACACAAATATGATCAACTGATCAATCCAAATAGGTATTTTGGTTAAGAACAGATTTACGCGCTCTATGCATATCTCCTGAAATTCAATAATCGCTCTATCACCAGTGAAACACGCACACTCCAAAGCTTAGTAGAAATTCAAATCATGAACGCAATACAATTGAATAATAACCCTAGTGAAAGAATTTGCAGTGTTTTTGTTATGTTTGTTAAAGTTTTGTGGCGTCAGGCACAACAGAGGCAATGTCTTCCCATTTTTCCAATACTTTGACACGAGACTCGAGGATCAAAATTTAATCTAGACGATTCACAAATCAAGTCTCATTTACGTTGAATGTCTTCGTTTGGAGACTAACGGTAACAGAAAGTCAAAGCCTTTTTAAAATAGCAACCTTATAAATAATTATTACTTGTGATTAACAAGAACAAGCGGCATTCTTGATAGGAATCAAAGCGCTATTGCGCATCTAGTGATTTGGCCAGTTAATCATGGGGATGATCTCCGGTTTCCCATTCCACCATTCTGCCAGACGATTCTAAAAGCTACAGTGGATATTTGACAGCACGCCGTTTTCTACGTTATAAACCCGAATTTCTAATTCTTCAATTATTTTTAAATTATTGGAACGCTACATGGTAGAAATCCCCACGCTTATCGATCCTATCGCTTACCCAGAAAGTTGTATGAGCGAATTACTAAAAACTTAATTAAGTGTCCTATAACTAAAAACGTGATTAACTCTGTTCATTCGAACGAAATCATTCATTAAACGGATTGATACCAACAATTTCTACACAATTATTATGCGTAACAAGGATGAATTCCGAGAAGATTTCATATTTATTTAATTTCATGATTCAGCTAAAATAATTATTTCTCGAGTGGGTGACTTTCAATTACCACAATAAAGAAGGGCAAAGGAGGAGATGAGGGGTAGCTCGTTCCTATGAAATTTCAAAAAATGGAAGGACCTGAAAATCTCCTATCTGTGAAAAGTTAAGGTCCTTAACCTAATTTGATTTTTTCCTATGGCTAATTATTTGAAATTTGAAATTGTTTATTCAGTTCTTTTGAACAGGGAAAAAGAGCCTAACAATAACTTATTTGTCGTTTAAGAAGCCCCGAGAAGGTCACCATTTGATTAAACAAAAAAAAAGCTGCAAATTCTTTCACTGGGGTTTATTATTCAATTTCATTCATTTGGCTTATATTCATGATTTGAATTTCCAATAAGCTTTGGAGTGAGCGTGTTTCACAGGTGATAGTGCGGTTATTGAATTTCAGGAGATATGCATGGAGCACTTAAATCGGTTCTCAACCAAATACCTATTTGGATTGATCAGTTGATCATATTTGTGTGCCTCCTGCAATTTCTCTTGTGCCCAAGTGTGTAAACCATATTCATTTGGGGCAAAAATTTTCCTGCCGTACGCGGGGAACGAATCAGAGGACCTGTGATTGTGAGTCGCACGAAACCCCTGCGCTACGGGTTTACTTAGCTATCAAGGGGTTACTGCTCTAATTTGTTTGCTTAGCAATGCGAAGACCGATGTTGGCAGCATAAGATCATGCCGTACATCGGGAATGGTTTGAGCTACAGACCTGGGAAGGGGCTCATTCGATTCCTCATGGAAAGTTCTTTAAAAAAGTCCATATTTAAGTCCAAAACTTCGACAACCCTTAAAGGTCACTTTAAATTAAGTAAGAGCGCTGGCTAAAGAATTGGGGCGTTGTCAGACCAATATTGATTTTTCCTGAAAATTTCAGATATTTTGCTCCAGTCGTTGGGAGAAAACGTGCGTACGCCGTACGGCGGACGGACGGAAATTTTTTATTGCAGATTTGGATTCTACAACCTTTGAAACGTAAACCATGAAATTTCCAGGGGGGGTTAAAAAAATTTTTTTTTTCAAGAGCGATTACGATGTTTTATTATTGAATAATAAATCAACAGATACATAAAATCCGATACAAAACTCAATTTTCTTTTATTACCAGCCGACTAAGCGTGTGGGTTTCACGGTAAAACCCCGTTTTCTTCATTAAAACATCAATTTCTCTACTAAGTAGTTACCAGCGTAAAATATTGTTTGTTTATTTAGCTGGAGAGTAGCATTTTTCCTTGAATTTTAGAGTCAGACTCGACTCCAAAAGATTTTACTATCAATTCTGGGACGTATAGACACAGATGTGACACTCATCGAATCAATATTAATGAGATAAAACAAAACACTTACCTACGCTTCACTACTCTGTCAACATATATCAGTAATTTTGAAACCAATTCAATTCGTAGAAAACAGGTTTATATTAGCTGATGAAATCGTGGTAGCTTTCAAGGCAATAGTTACTATCGCTCAGGGAGAGTGATTAATTCAATTCATGGAAGTGATTTTTGTCAATATCAACCAGAAAGACACTATTCTTATTACGAAAGTGTTGAAATCCAAACTGTATTTCATTTCATCTTCGATTGGTAGTAGGTAAGAAATCAGGACCATTTTTTCGCCCATTCCAAAGACGTTGGTCCTACAGTTTACAAGAAATTTTCGAACTCATTAGTATTACCATAATTATTCCCAATAATGCAGCCTAATAAGAGAACAGAATTTGTACAAGAACAAATCCTTGATACCGAAAATTTGTAACTCCGTTGTCAATATACCATCAATACACATAACTCCGTCTTCCTTCTTCCACATATTCCGTTCTTCATACTCTTTTCTCGGTTTTAAGTATAATTGGAACAGTTCTACAGTAACTTTCATCATTCAAACATTAAATCAGGGGTCATTCGTTTCCAGAGCTGCCTCCCGATCAATACTATAATTGATGACAATAGTTCGTTTGCTTTGGCATTCCCAATTTGAATGGGGTTTAATGTAATTTTATAATATTTACGTAGCTATTAACTTGGAATTTTCATTAGACGTTTTTTCATTTTTTTTTTTAATTTAGATTATTGGTAATTGTGGGGAAAAGTGAATTTTCGATGTGTTGCCTTCTATTCACCATCCCCTTTGTTCTTGGCCTTTCGCTGTCTCCTCTTTTTGTCTCGCAACTGACTTTTCACAACGTCCGATTTCTTCTTTTGTTTCATTATTTTCAATGTAATAAACTTTTGCTATTGTCCAAGAAAAACCAATTTTTAAACCCCTCCTCAAACTGATGGTTTTCCGCATCAAGGTACGTGGATTTCAAAAATCAAATTTAAAAAAATCCGTCCTCCCTCGTATGTCAACCTTCATTTGCTGTCTGAGGCTTTCCTCCTAAAATGTTGAACCACAGTTAACGAAATTTCGCTAAAAATATACTTAACATCGATCCGGTATGTGCCAGTGATCTCGGCATCTTGATTTATCAAACCTGAGGGATTATGATTAAGTAATAAGTTATCAAAAAATCAAAATCTAAAAAACTTTTGAGTTTGGTGACTTTGGTTTTCCAAATTGTATGCCTTGTCTTTTTTTGAGGTTTTTAGGGATTTTAAAAGACTTTGACAACCATTAAAGGGCACTTTAAATTAAGTGAGAGTGCTGTCTAAAGCGGCTAATATTGGAGCGTTGTCAGACCAATATTGATTTTTCCTGAAAATTTCAGATTTTTTGCTCCAGCCGTTTGGGAGAAATCGTGCCTACAGCGAAACGTAAACCATGAAATTTTCAGGGGGGTTAACTTTTTTTTTCAAGAGCGATTACAATGGTTTATTATTGAATAATAAACCAAAAATCTGGGTAGCCTCCATTGACGCAAGATGAGGCATCCTTCTTAGAAACAGATTTTTCACTTATTGCTCAAAATACATAATAAATAAAAGCGGTTTGTTGATTTTTACTCTTAAAACAAATATGAATTTGATTATCAAGCCCAATTTTTTAAAATATTAATTCGAATTCAACTTTGGAGCGTGTACAAAGGAGGTTCTAAGTACCAAAACTAGAAGATAAACATTTCACCTGTTGAGGTGGACCACTCACACCATGCTTCCTCTTTATCAGAATGTTGTCTTTACTTGATTACGATTTCTTGATATTATTCCCCTTTTTGACCTTTTTAATTACTAAGGTTATTTATATACAGATATATAATGTTCCAGAAATAATTATACACAAGGTTTTGGTAATAGATTGAGTTATTTATTCAATAATTGTATTTATTGCTCTGAAGAATACGGGGCTCCTATTAACCACGATGTGGAAAAGGTTAGAGTATTCCTTCAATATCTTTTATTTTTGTGAAATAGCACCGCAGAGGTATTGGGTAAGGAGTTCGGTTAATAGGATGGATGATATGGGATATTAATATCAATTTGATTCGAGTACAACGATAAATTGGAAAACAGATTACCTTGTCGGATGTCAGTCGTACTGCTGCTGGTTGACGTTTTACCGAAAGCTCGTCAAAAGTTCTCTCCAATATCTTCTCCCTAAGGCCATGCAAAATGTGTGTTTCTCCATTTCTGTATTTATTTGTATACACTGTTATTTTAGAAGTTCTCTACTTGGATAATGCCAACCTCGTTACATTTGGGAAGTTTGGAGCTACATTGTTAACTATTGAAATTAGAGGTACCCTTATATGGAAATTCAAATATTTCCTTGCGATACCAATATTCACCCTTAAACAATTAACAGCAAGTGATATCAATATCAATATGCCATGACTCTCATATTAAGCAAACAACGATTTTAGGTTGGATTTCCGTTCAAGTACCGCTCCCGTCATTTTCAGCATTATTATAAAGCCGTGGTTCGGAGGGAGGAACTTAATTTGTTATGATTGTTTCTCATTGGCTACTCATTGCCGTTGGAGGTCCTCGTATATTGTTCCGATTTAATTGAAATTAGCCCAACGCCGATTTCATCAACTAGCAAATTTGTTCACAATCCAACTCACGACTTGTTGTTGGAGGTAATTCTAGATACTCATTATGGAAAATTAATCAAGGTACTGTTAGAAATACAGTAACGTAATCATTATAATCGCGGTGATGTTGATGTAACAAAATCACAAAAAAGTTCCAGTTAATATGAGTACTTTGGTAACAAAAGTAATAAAAAATTTTTTTTTTTTTTTTTAAATGATTTATTGCACCAAGTTACAATTTATTAGCAACAAATTTTTGACATTTAAATATGGATCGGTTATAGTAAAGCTTAGGCACATAACTAAGTCTCTAATGGTTTCGAATGTTAGAAGTGTCATTTGTTGCACTTGAGATTCACTGAATTTCTTTTTTCACTGTGCGGATTTTGTTATCGCGAACAGCTTAATTCACGTACACAGATCATGAGGCTTATTTCTCTTGAGTCGTCTGGATAGGTCGTCAACGTCGAGGAGCTCCACAGCTTCTTCATTGACGTGTAGTTGTAGCCGCTTGTGATGGGCTATAGCGTGCATTCTGATTACTTCATTTACTGTTGGTATACAAAGTTCTTTGTAACAAAAGTAATAAAATGAAGCTTATTTTCATATTCAAACTGGGTATTACCCTAACGGAGGAGCATACGGTGAGCCGTGGTGTAAAACCTCCGATAAGCATCAAAACCCGTTTTCATTAGAAAATTTCAATGGAACCTATCAAACTAATAGTTTTCTAAGAGTACAGTTTCTATTAGCTTACAGTAATTCAATTTTGTCCGTAATTCAGCTTTCTATTCTATGAACTGCAGTTTATATAAGAGTATAACCCTTATAGAATATTTTACGCTGGTACCAACAAACATCATTCTAACACACTTGTAGAACCGGAGTTTACTTGAAAATTTAGTGGCTAAAGAAAAAATTCCCCAAATTGCGTTTTCTCACTAATATATTGTGATTTTCAAGTATTTTCCAGTGTCGAGGCGATTGAAACTGGTCCCAGATCTGTGCGTAGACTTATAAGGAAGAGATTGCGCATTTCATATTTTCCGGACACAGAATTTTCCAACGAATTTGAGTTTTAGCCAAGAGTGTGAGAAAAAAAGAAAAAACAAATGTTACGAGAAGTATCGCAGACACTCCCGTGCAACAAACAACTTCCCCTAAGAAACGTCTTAATTTATAGTTGGTGGTGAAATAAACATGACTGTCCTTGAGAGTTCAAAAAATAGGTTGGTGAAGAAGATCAACTACTGGAGAAGAGGGATTGATACCCTGGTTTCCCAATTTCTGTATTATGGTGAGTAGGGGCACTAAAAGTGTTATTGTAAATTACTTCTCCTTTGTTGTCAGAGGATAAGATAATGTGGTAAGGCCGTACCTGTTCAAATTCAGTTAGTGTAGGAGATCTAAGTAACCCAAGTCTGAGGGTTGTTTCCTGCAACAACCCGCACCTTAGCAGAGAGTATTTTGATATACTATGCTGGTGTCTATCCGTCGTGGCTGAAGCAGAAGAAAACGGTTTTGCTGAAAGGCTAGATCCGGCCTACATACTGAACATCAAAAACGCTGCAAATTCTTTCACTTTGGTTTATTATTCAATTGGCTTGCTTTCATGATTTGAATTTCTCCTAAGCTTTGGAGTGTGCGTCTTTCACTGGTGATAGGGCGATTATTGAATTTCAAGAGATATGCATAGAGCACTTAAATCGGTTTTCAACCAAAATACCTATTTGGATTGATCGGTTGATCGTATTTGTGTGCCTCCTGAAATTCAATAATCGCTCTATCACCTGTGAAACACGCACACTCCAAAGCTTAGTAGAAATTCAAATCATGAATCATTGAATAATAAACCCCAGTGAAAGAATTTGCATAGTTTTTTTCTTAGCATGGTCATGGGTCAAGATACAAGTATCGATCTTGAAAGATGTTTCCTGAAAAAAATATCTCTTTAACTAAACGATGAAGTGCCATAATTTTTTTATTTATTGTACTATTAATTGTCCTATTTTCTTTTACTTTTACTCTCTCGCCCTTCGCTCCCTCCTCTCGTCATGATACCAAATGAATATTTGTTTTTGAGTAATAAACGCACTATTTCCAAGAAGGAAACATCAAGCAAATCATCCACCCAACAAATCCATCTTTGCAACAAATTGAGCTGAGACAAGAATCCAAAACATATAAAATATGTGGAGTTCCCACATTTTTGGGAAGGGCAATTCTCATGGACACTTAAACACAAGCATTATGAGTTGTTCAAAATGTTGTAGAACGTAAAATGTGAATGGAAATGTTGATTTTGGGACGAAGAATTGTTCCCATCTCCCAAAACTGAAAACAACAAATTGGGCTGAGACAAGAATCCAAAACATAAAATTTATAGGTTCACACCTTTATGGGAAGCGCGATTCTCATGGACACTATGACACATTGAGTTGTTCAAAATGGTGTAGAACGTAAAATGTGAATGGAAATTTTGATTTTGGGAAGAAAAATTGTTCTCATCACCCAAAACTGAAAACAATACTTTCTCTACTTTGGAGGGCTCGAAAGCGATAAAGCAAAATAACTATTTGTAGGCTTGATATTTCCTGCAGCCTTGATTCCCTTAATTTTGTTTCATGATTTGCGAACTCCCATTCGCAAGATTAAGAGCCACCAAAAAAAGACCTGCTATTATCTTTTACTGTAAGAGAGATTCCCATTCGCCGAGGTAAAAGGAGGGATTAAAGAGGAAAATCGATGGAGTTCGTATTCCTATTGCTGTAAAAGGGCGGGAAAACACCTCTCGTACGGGGGCTATTTTCTTTCAACTCTGATTAAACAAGGCGCCCGGGTTGGGGAGGTAGTCTAATTCGGTGTAGCATAATATAAAAAAAAAGAAGAAAAAAGTGGGACGGTGGAAGAAGGAATGGTGATGAACTGAGGTAATGGAGGAACGTGTCGGCCGTTCAACTTTGAAAATCCCCTTCAACGGAGGGAATTTCTCCCTCTTACGGGTGTAACTGCTGGGTTCTTCCCTTTTTTACTGGTCTTCCCCGCAATAATACCCAGATTAGACGGGATAGGACGCGGCCTCCATTGCCACCTGTTCTTGCCAAGGCTAATGAGGCTGCTCCCTCGGGAACTCCTTTTCAAGGGGCGCCGTTTTCAAAGATTCAATAGCGTCAGTGTAACGCGCGGACTTATAAATTTCGTTTTTTTTTTCTAAGACGGTGGAAGAGCCGATTCAAAATGGGTTGTTGATTCAAACGTGAAAAGACCATCTTTTCATGTCCAACCAGAAAAGAGGGAATTTATGAGGGAAAAAGAAAATATGGACACCTCAGGGGCTCGTTATAGTTGAAACTCTTTTCAAAGTATTTTACCAGCTGGATACTCTTCCTTTATGTTTCTTGATCTGCAACGTTTAGAACGTTTTAGATCCGAGGTATCATTTGGGTATCGCAAAGATCAGTGGCGGCTCCTTCCCTGAAACCCCGGTGGTGCACCCAGAAAGTAAGGGAACACCACGAAGCGAACGTGCAACAAAAATGTGATTTCCTCAGCCAAATTCAATTTTCAAGTATCAATATGCAAAGGAGATCAATTTTTACTGCTTCCTCGGCTTCAAAACATGAAAACCAAGACTAAAAAAAAACTCACATCCACAGAGCCAATCTACCTTTTTGTAATAATGAGGGTTGAACTAGCGAATCGCCTTTGAGATTTGTTGCAGTCCTGTCAATAGTGGCATTGGGCGCCATTTGTGACAACTTCGCGAACTCTCATATAGCACTCACTGTATTCATTGCGTATTTACAGCTAATACAATTCAGTCACAAGGGTTGGGGACGATCAACTGATAATAGGACAGGAGTGAGTTTTGGTGATTCTAACGCACTCCAGCATTCTTAGCGGGGGAGCAGACAATTATTTTTGTGCTCATGAATTTCGGGCGCTTTATTTCTGGCGCTTTCATTGGTTCATTCTTGGAATTGGATCGAATCAAAAAATCGAAACGACGTGTTTCACGTCCAAGCTACGCCAACCGTGCGTAGAGCTGTCCCTCCCCTCCCCCCTTACAAAACTCAAAACTCCACATACCTCTCACCCATCCTGAGGCTCTGTTTGACGCGTGAATTTGAAACTCTTCTGATCTTCACTGAGGATTCATGGGGAAAAGTTGGAAAACGGTATGATACTATTATATTTATAATTTTATTATCATCTGGTATATTTTTCATTTTGGTCAGAGGGTACGGATGAGCTCCTGTCAGCCGCCCCTGACAGCCATGTCTCCTCAGCCCTTGGGAGGGAAACAGGTCCATTCCATCACCGACTCGTTGTACTAGGTGGTGTGTAAACCCAGGTCACCTGGGGGAGTAGGGACCAGGTCACCTCAAAGGCAAGGTCAGTGGGAGAAGGTCACCAGTTCACTCCGTCATTGAATGCGACAAGTGCTGTTCACTTCGTGAATGAAAATGACCTGCAGTTCTTCGTCTCCATTCTGAGACAGTCACCACCACTACCGCTATTTCGTGGCATTACCTTCAACCTCCATAATCTTCGTCATCCGTCAGAATTCGGTAAATGACAGTCATCTACTGTATTCTTTTCCTACTCCCTTGTCATTTTTCGAGTCCTCGTGCAGATTTTCATGTAAATACCTATTTATTAAATATAATGGACTCTGTGATGAGTATAGCATCGACCAGTATAGTTTAGTATTGAGTAAATTTGAATGGTATTGACTCTGCGATGAGGGGAGTCCTTCGTCGACTAGAACGAAACCCGAGGTAATGGCGGATGGGTGAACTGTAGGTCACTTTGTGAAGAATTGTTTGGAACACCTGCAGGTCTGCGAGTAGTTCGAACGTCGGCTGCAGGAACCATGCTGTCGCAAACGTCTTGTGATGAACTGCAGGACTTCCCTCCGCAGGTCATTTGGGACAAGTTCACTTGAAATAGAAGTTCTTTGAGACAAGGTCACTCACTCACTACCCACCTCTACGTTTTACGTCTTGTAACGAGTTTAATAACGTACCAATCACAATGTAACATTGACTGTTTTGACTCTTCTACCCCTCGCACTACCCACCTCAGCAACATGAAATATTAACAAATAGAACTCTCACCTCTCAACAATTAAATATTTTCTCCTGCCCCAGTATTGCAAGCCTTTTCCTACCTTTCAGAACCGCCCCAACCCCCTCATCCCTCTGCTATTTGAAAGCCCAATGATGAACACGGATAGTTCCTCCTTTCCGTTTCTTAAAATGACTTACCCAGGGTATAAACCTGATTCAAATCAATAATCTGTAATAATAAAGGTAACACACCTATTCAATGCGTGGCAGCTAACCCTTTCTATTAGTTATGTTAACAAACGCCGTTCCAAGATTCGGTTGCTTGAAGAGGCTAGATTAGATTAGAAATTGCCTCATTGACAATGTCAATAAAATTAATATTACTATCTTTGAGTTTAAAACCTAGTTTAAAATTGAGTAAAGTGAAGTATTATACCGATTTGTTCATTTTGTTTTACGTAAATGCAGTCTCACACTAATGAGTACTTTCAAGAAGATATATCTTCATTTAAGGAAGGTGGAATAGGTCCCATGCATTGAATAGGTGAATTACCTTTATCAATAAAGACTATTTGATTTGTATAAACCTGAAGATTTTAAGCTTCCAGGATATCCCCGGTGTATTTTAGGCTTAAAGCACAAACCCTTGGAAACAGCCGAGTCATCACTTCTTTATTTTAAATCTAAATTAAACATGATTAAAGTACCATCCAGAATTTTCAGCGGGAAAAGGAAAGCAGCTTTATGCATTTAAATTTCTTGAATACACCCACGTATTTTACAAAATTTTTGATAAACCTAACCTGACTTTTGCGGTAAACTTAAGTAATTATCTTGACCAAAATCCAGAGCGTTTGGATGAGATAAAATTTTGAGGATATGGACGAACAAACTACTATAGCAGCATGTCGGCTGTTGTTCAAATAACTGTAGCAGTAAGTCAATTATTATTCCAAGACTTTTAAAATGTGGGACAGGAAGGAACGTACACATTTTTTTTCTTTTTTGCGTCACATGAATTGTTTACGGACTCTCAGCACAAACAATGATCAATGTCAAACAATTTATAAAAGGCAAACGATCATATGAATAAATAAAATGTGTAAAATTTATATTCATCTTAAACTGTAAAGTCTATAATATAATATATTATATGTCTCCCGTTCGGGAACTGCACAACTTGAAAAAACGGTGCAAATTCTTTCACTGGGGTTTATTATTCAATTGGCTTGCGTTCATGATTTGAATTTCTACTAGGCTTTGGAGTTTGCGTGTTTCACAGGTGATAGAGTGATTATTAAATTTCAGGAGGCACACAAATATGATCAACTGAACAATCCAAATAGGTATTTTGGTTGAGAACAGATTTACCTGCTCTATGCATATCTCCTGAAATTCAATAACCGCTCTATCACCTGTGAAACACTCACACTCCAAAGCTTAGTAGAAATTCAAATCATGAACTCAAGCCAATTGAATAATAAACCCCAGTGAAAGAATGCAGCGTTTCATGCGCATCGGAATGCTTCAACCCATTTGTTGTCTACAAATCCTTATAGGAGTTCACTCCAGTATACACATCACTACATCACTAGGTTACTGCGATGAAAACATAAACAATAATAAACCAAAAAAAAAAAAAAACGCAAATGTTGGCACCATAAATCGGGCCGTATATCGGGAATGGTTTGAGCTACGAACCGGGGGAAGGGCTCATTCGATTCCTCATGGAAACTTCTTCAAAAACAGTCCAAATTTAGGCCGCTTGGACTTTTTTTGAGGTTTTTAGGGATTTTACAAAACTTTGACAACCCTTAAAGGGCACTTTCAATGAAGTGAGAGTGCTGGCTAAAGAATTGGGGCGTCGTCGGACCAAGATGGATTTTTCCTGAAAATTTCAGATTTTTGCTCCAGCAATTAGGGAGAAAACGTGCGTACGGCGTACGACCTACGTTGGACGGACGGAAAATTTTTAATGCAGATTTGGATTCTACACCCTTTGAAACGTAAACCACGAAATTTTCAGGGGGTTAGAATTTTTTTCAAGAGCGATTGAAATGGTTTATTATTGAATAATAAACCAAAATAAGAATTGGAAATCACGAAAATTGGCCAACAATTGAAACCTGGAGGCTTAGCCGACGTCATCCTAAAGTACAATGAATTTTATGAATGAAGAATTGAGAGGGATGAATGATGCTCCTATAGAATGACCACCAGGTGATGTTCTAGTCCTTAACAACGTGAGTAGTTAAGCTCCCAAGGAGCACCCCTATACTGCGATACCAATCCGGGCTGACCCCTTGTATTTTTTCCCGCACCAAGGCCAAGTCGATGGTGAGCACTGAAATTATTGGTTTAGGAGCTAAAACCCCTTGGCATTGGTCATCATGGTCATTTTTACCTTAACACCCATATCTGCTCCAAGGAAAACCTGAACATCCAAGATTATGGCATACCCATAAGGCTCTGCATCAATGACGTGATGTAGTTTTTCCATCTCCAAATCAAAGTCTTTTGACAACACCCGTATGTGAATCTTTGAGGCGTTACAAGTGGTAACTTACCCTGGTAACAGGTCGGATAATCGAGTTTCTGCTATTTAGATAAGATGATCTGAAGAATGGGGGTGCTTACGCCTCAACTTACTTGTCAGCCGTTTTCAAGCAGCCTAGTACTTTAATAAGAAGTAACTTTTGTCAGTTTGACAGCTCCAAGTTTGACGAGCGGAGGTCTGAATGAAAGACTTGAGTTTTTGGCAAAAGTTGAGAATGTTGTGGGAAGATATGCCTGAATGCTTTCTTTGGGGAGGAACGATGCCTTCTCCTCATCTTCTACATCCGATGGTGGGTTTTACTCGCTACTTCGAGGCTTTGGGATCTGATACGTAACGAATACAGACAGTTTCAGGAGAAGGGCCAATTAGAAGCTTCAAAACTCGGCTTTATCATCCACAAAAAGCTCTCACTAACGCACTGTTGCCCCTCCCTCCCTCATCCCACCAAACTCCGAACGAGCGCTAGATAAAGGGCTGTAAAAGTAACGATAAAACCTCCTCCGAGTTGCGCAAGATAACCATGAGCCTGGATCTGTCCTTAGACCCGGCATATAACTGTCACGGCGGGTTTATGTTTTATGTATAGAGCGAGTTTTAGAAACAATAACAATAGCCTCCTGTTGTTTTATGGTGGAAGACGGTGGCGGAGTGGGAGAAAAATAGTCGGTACCCCGGGATTGGAAAGAAAAAGAGCCGAGCGGGCATGGGATTTATGTGGCGAGGAATCCTAAGATCTGGTTCAGTGGCCACCAGACGTTCCCCCTTACTTATGTCCGTTGTTCCAGCTACGCTCTTTCGCACACATACCCGACCTCCTCAAACGCCTTACTCACACATAGTTGAACCTCCGTCGTCCCCTCAACTCCGGTAATTCTCGCAGTCTTATTTCACTCGTGAAAACTTTCGGGGTGTTTTATACCTACGTACTCCTATCGTTCCCGAAGAATCATCGTCCTTCCAAGGGACTCGTTTGGCGAAAGTCACTTTCTTCCAAAGCAACTCACTGAAGAAGGGACATCATTTTAACTACTACCCAAACCAATGGTCCCACTTTAAGTACTCGTTAAGGTTAAATCTCGACGGATTTTTATTATGGAGTAGGTTATCCACTCACGCGAATTGAAATATATACATAACAATCCCAATTTTAAAAGGGTTTTAATTAACAAATACCAAACAAATAGTAAACGTATGTCTTAGCAGACAGTCGTCACAGCAAGATGTGGCCTTGTGCGCAAGATAGAAGGAGAACGAGGGGAAGAATAACGGAACAGCGGATTCATTGACCAGAAAGGTGTTAACAAGTTTAACAATAAAAGGTGAATCGCTCTATTCATCATCCAGAGCGAAACAACTTCTTATAGTATTTACTTAACAAATAACTTTTCGGTTCATTAGGTGGGTATAGAATATTTCCAACGGTTGGGCAAAAGAAGTCGGCTTAGAAGAAGTTTGAAAACAGTGATCTTCCTGGAGATGTGAGTTCCCGAAACCTATTGTATTCAGAGCGAGCTATGTTGTAGCACTCAATGTTTATACACCAGTAGCGGCTCCTGCCTTCAAGATCCGGGTTGCACCAAGACAATGACGGACAACCACGTCGGGAACTTGAGACAAAACTGAGCTTTTCTCTCCCAAATACAAATTTCAAATACCAATAACCAAAGAAGATCAATCTTGTCCGATTTCTCCGCTTCCGATCGTGAAACAAACGACTCAATCCTACCTTTTAAAGAACTTCACTAGTAAGTACGTAAATAACCGGAAAAAAGTAAAATTCTGAAATGATTGTCGAACATTAAAAAAACCGTGTTTTGCAACAGTGAAATTCATATCTGCCCATCAAGAACCACCGTGTAGGTGACAGCCCAATACCATCTTTAAACCAAGCTTCATTCTATTATTGCAGCAAAAAAGACAAAGGAAGCAGAAAATTTTACTACTTTCGTCAGTGACGGTCTACCAAATCACACCCAACCTACCTTTTCGTAGTAATGAGGGTTGAACTCGCGAATCGTGGAGCGATTTATGCCTTTGAGGTTTGTTGCGGTCCTGTGACTAGTGGCATTGGGCCTCCCTGCATCGCGAATAATCACTCTTTGCTCCAGCGACAATTCAGCAAGCTCAAGTTTTATAGCACTTATTGTATTCATCGCGTATTTACATCTAACACAGTTCATTCACAAAGGTTGGGGACAATCAACTGAAGGTAGGTTAAGAGTGTATTTGGTGATTCTAGCGCAGTTTGGCTGGTGAGCGGACATCTATCCGTGCTCATGTGTAAGCTCTCTGAAATTTGAGCACTTTATTTCGAACCCTCTCACTGGTTCATTCTTTGGACCCGGATCCAAACAACGCTTTTGAACCCTTCCATTCATGGCACAGACGGAGTTTTGCCCTGAACAACTAACCCCTAGCACTCCTCAAGAAACTCACAACTCCACTATCCTCTCACCCATCAAGTGTCTCTGTTTGAAGCGTGGATTTGAAACTCTTCTGCTCTTCAATGAGGATTCATGAGGAAAAGTTGGAAAACAGCATGATAATATTATGCTTATTATTATTACCAGGTATCTTTTTCACTTTGGCCAGGGGGTGCAGATGCGCCTGTGCTTCTGTCAGCAGCCGCCCCTGACATACACAACTGAATAGTTGTGGCCAGGGAGGCAGGGAAAGGTAGTGCGGCGTGAGAGGAAAAGTCTCCCCATCGAATGGGGTTCAAACCGTTCGAATGATGTGCTACACCCGCGTCCCGAAGCGAAACCTCTTATCCAGGCCTCTTGTGAGTTCATTTGATTTGTGATATTAGTGTGAGGTGTCATTTTCCCACCACTCCTGAACAATATAAATCCCATACACCAACTGTAATACTTACATTATCGTATGATATTCTTCATTCCAACCCAACATGGGGAAATGAAGGATCCTGAAAAATTATTAGATATTCCTCTTTACTTCTCCTTTCTATTACGAAAGAAAGTTCATCTAAGAACTTGCATTCCCTAGATATTTGACTCTATTCACAGCTAAGTGAGCACCAACTAAACACTTACCAACTAAATAAAGTATATATTTCACAGCAAGCTCATTATTTATTTATTTATTTATGGTACTGGCAAACCGAATTTACAATATTCAATGTTTAGTATTCCGCGACAAGAAAACGGATTTCAATTAATGTGACATAATATTTGTGTTTATATACAGGGTGTCCCGGGAGTTATGCACAATCCGACTCCTTTCTAGGCGAGATGAAAAACAGGCGATTTTAAGATTTTGACAAAACTGCCATTTCGCGCAGTAATCGCACATCTTCAATGCAATCTAAAAAAGTTTTCTGACATCAAATAGATAGAAAATGTAAAGCTCTTTCCAACGGTGTCATTAAATTTGAGCTATCTCCAAAATTGAGGGAGTTACGGCAGTTTTAATGACTTAAGATCGAAAACACGAAAAAAATCTTAAATTGCGAATAGCTCGAAAACGTGGCCTCTGGCAAAAAATTGCTTTGAGGCATTTTTGGTCGGAAATGAGTTGTAGAACACGTAGGAGTCGGATTGTGCATAACTCTCGGGACACCCTGTATATATTAATGTTATTATCAATGTCTATATTAGGGTCGAGAGGTGAGGAAGCTGATTGTGGATTCTTTGATGGAGTTTCATGAGGAGTTGAAGAAGTCAAGAGTAGGAGAGTTATTGAGTACAGCATTTTCAAGCCTTGGGATTCTCGTGAAGGGGGCATTCTGAAGGTAGCTCGTGTAGTGGAACGGGACATGAAAAAGTTCACGTGAACATTACGCCAACTTCAAAGACATTGGCCTGACTTCGTTACATAGGTGAATATAGGTTTTTCAAACCGTTTTACGTTCTCCTATTATGTTTCATTTTTCTTACTTCTTTTGCAGATGTCCCATAATTGCTGAGTTTAGACTTCGCCATTTCTGAAAAAATACCTTGATTCATGGGAGGTCATAGAAAGCCTAGACGGTGCGGATCGGTATAGGTTGTACAGGTTCCTTAACTAGGCCTTGGGATGTGTTTTATTTCAATTTTGTAGGCTGAGCCAGGGAGTTAGCAATAATAAAAAACGTCTGCCAAGTGGGTGTGGCACATAGCTTCCTCGTATCCATAACAAGACTGTATAGATCATTGAAAATTATTATTGACTAAAGAACTTCGTTCAATTAGGTGAAGTAAATATTGAATTAGGGTAAATTTATTGTTATGCAGGAGCACAACTTGAGAAAATAAAGGTAGGCATGTTCAACTATTGAACAAACTATAAAATATACCTAATAAGTCCGAACAATCCCTGAAAATTTCATCGAAATCGGTCAAGAACTCCCGAAGTTATGCTTGTGGCAAGGATTTCACGTTTGCGCATGCGCTGAGACTGCTGTTGATCCGGGGGTCATGTAACCTATAGGGGACCATCTACACATCAAACCGAACAATCCCTGAAAATTTCATCGAAATCGGTCAAGAACTCCCGAGTTATGCGCAAGGATTTCACGTTTGCGCATGCGCAGAGACTACTATTGATCCGGGGGTCATGAAACCTATAGGGGACCATCTACACCCCAACCCGCACAATCCCCGAAAATTTCATCAAAATCGGACTATAACTTCGTGTAGTTTTGCCCGTAACAAGGATTTGCTGACAGACACACAGACACACACAGACAGACACGGAACCAAAATTGTTCAGAAAGGTCTAAAACGCAAAATGCGAGTGGAATTTTTGATTTTGGAGACAAAAAAATTTTACATTCCGAAAGTGAAAACAATGCTTCCGCTACTTTAGTAGACTCGGAAGCAATAGCGAGGCTAGGCTGTGACGAGAGTAGTTCTCGATTCCATTTATTCTTTTTATGAAAATTTGTTAAAAGAGTACGAAAGGGTTCAAAATGAACAACAAATAAAACGCACGTCACATTTAGGTGCAAATTCAGAGTTCAACGAAAAATCACGGCCCTCAAGACCCTTCATGGTTAAATGTGCCAATCAGCACTTCGATCCAATACCCGCAGTCAATATTGGATCCTCACCCCTTCCTCTCCCCGTCCCATCATCCGTCCAATATTAAACCGATAAACCTCTCCCAACATTTCATCCCAGCGGAAATTTATTCGTTTCGGCCTTGTTAATCCGGTCATTCTTCATTATATAGGATGAAACCGGCTGGGGCGTTCCGAACCGTCCCACGACGCTCTGACGTTGACGGATAGCGTTTTTCTGCGGGAGGCCCCTTTATTTACATCCCTTCTTTCCCTTTTACCGGTAAAGGGAAACCTTAACCTGAACAAACTGCCTTTCTCTTCACTTCAAATAATTGTTCTTACCTCTTACTTGAGACTATCCATGCCAACTTCTTTTCTTTCTTTTTTTTTTTTTTTTCGTTCTCCCTCAAGCCATTCCTCTCCTTCAAGTCTCCCCCCGCCAAACCGGCCTGAAGGGGAATTTATTCCATCATCCCCCTCCCACCGTTTCGTCCGGCCAACCGGAACCGTCTTATTCTAATACCGGGCCCCGAGGGGTCGCTTAATCCGTAGAGACCTCCGAGAATTTCTCCCGTTTCCTCCCTCCCTCGAAGCGATCCGTAGAATCAACATATCACTCACAGCCGACGATCGGGTTACGTTTGAAATCCCGCCGAAATGTTTGTGAGGCGGATCGTCTTCAACCTCCCTTTCCCTTTGTGGTACGAGCTCGAATGACAAGCGAGTATAATATTGTTGACTGAAGATTTGGTATTTGGAGGAAAACATTAACCTGATGTCTTCCTGTGATCCTTTACATGACATCTTACTGAAACTGGAGCTCAACCAACAAGGGTTTACATTTCATAGGTCTGAGTTTAGAACACTGAAGTACCAACAGTGATTACTAGTGAATGAACCAACGTCAGGAAAGCCATGTGACAACAACAAATTATATCCACTCACAATGAACTTTTTTGTAGATATTGTGACAGTACAAAACGAAAAATTGGAAGTACGTACTCATCAAACGTACGTACTATCGGACTCATCCTTTGTTCGTTAACGCTTGATTTTTTTTATGAAAGAACGAAGTTTCCATTTCAATACAATCGAGAGTTATCTCAATTTCAGCTATCTAAATTTTATCTAAATTTCATTTTTCAAAAAGCAACCGGTAGGTGATTTCAGCGTATTTTTTGTGGACTGTTCTCCCAGCCTGGGGAATGTCTGATTCACACTTCTAGAAATTCGCTTGACAGAACCCTTCAGTGTATGCACATAATGTCTATTATAACAACGTAGAAGTCCTTTCGACCATGCCATTTAACACCGTGCTGTTCAATTTGAAGTGGATGATTATTCAAATTCAAATCTTAATTAATTAAACGAACACAAGATGACACAAGCGGTGCGTGCAATGATGTGTGGAAACTCATCAGGGTTCAGGACAATTTGTACCATACCACATACCTTTTTTCAACAGTTTTTGCTGAACTTTCTAATTTCTTGCCAAGCGTAAGAAGCAGAGACCAGAACTAGAACTTCCAAATTACTAGAAGTGATAAGTATAGTTCATTAATGCACAATAACATCTCAAAGTCACTAAGTTCAACCATTCATTACCGACTTGAGAGTATTACAAGTTTCATGCATTTTTGGTTTATTATTCAATAATAAACCATTGTAATCGCTCTGGAAAAAAAAATTCTAACCCCTCCTGAAAATTTCATGGTTTACGTTTCAAAGGGTGTAGAATCCGAATCTGCAACAAAAATTTTTCCGACCGTCCGCCGTACGCACGATTTCTCCCAAACGGCTGGAGCAAAAAATGTGAAATTTTCAGGAAAAATCCATTTTGGTCCGACAACGCCCCAATTCTTTAGCCAGCTCTCTCAGTTAATTTAAAGTGCCCTTTAAGGGCTGTCAAAGTTTTGTAAAATCTTCAAAACAAGTCGAAGCGGCCTAAATTTATACCTATTTGAAGAACATACCATGAGGAATCGAATGTGACCCTCCCCAGGTCCATACGTCAAACCATTCCCGATGTATGGCCCGATTTATGGTGTCAACATTTGCGTTTTTTGGTTTATTTTTGTTTGTTTGTAACCTAGTGATGGAACTTTGGAGTGTGCGTGTTTCACAGGTGATGAGCTGATTGAATTTCAGGAGACCACTTAAATCGGTTCTCAACCAAAACACCTATTTGGATTGATCAGTTGATCATATTTGTGTGCATAGAGCACTTAAATCGGTTCTCAACCAAAACACCTTGATGATATTTGTGTTCTACCTTTGTCTACATCGTTTAAAGAATACGAGTGCTAAAGGATAAATTATAGATGTTTTTATTGTGGAGGGGATTGATTATTCAATAAAAAAAACGCTGCAAATTCTTTCACTGGGGTTTATTATTCAATTGGCTTGAGTTCATGATTTGAATTTCTACTAAGCTTTGAAGTGTGCGTGTTTCACAGGTGATAGAGCGATTATTGAATTTCAGGAGGCACACAAATATGATCAACTGATCAATCCAAATAGGTATTTTGGTTGGGAACAGATTTACGTGCCCTATGCATATCTCCTGGAATTCAATAATCGCTCATCACCTGTGAAACACGCACACTCCAAAGCTTAGTAGAAATTCAAATCATGAACGCAAGCCAATTGAATAATAAACCCCAGTGAAAGAATTTGCAGCGTTTTTTCGTAGGTGTTCAGGTGACTGAAAACTTATATGCGTAACGGATGAAACCACCCACTCAAAACAATGAGGTCGTGACAGAACGGAGAACGACGGAATTACCGTCGCTCCGAGGCCTGCCGAGGACTCCAGCCCCTCTTATCAGTCTTGCAAGATATTCCCCCCTCGGAAGAGTCAACTTAAATCCAAAACCTAAACACAACAAGTGAGAAAACCTTCGGATTTTCGAGGGGATTATAGAGAGAGGGGGGGGGGGAAAGGCCGTTGTTGATATTCCGGTAGCGCGGAGATAAGT
Organism: Creontiades dilutus; assembly: GCA_031894815.1. Classification (NCBI taxonomy): domain Eukaryota; kingdom Metazoa; phylum Arthropoda; class Insecta; order Hemiptera; family Miridae; genus Creontiades; species Creontiades dilutus. The sequence goes on along the minus strand of JAVIWC010008114.1, from coordinate 30,453 downwards.
TGGTAGGAAGGGAGCTATGTTTTGTTTCGCCCTCAGGCCGCCGTGCTAAGGAAGAGCCGCCGAGGTTCTCATAAATCCAGATGCTTCTGGGCGACTTGCCAACCTCTTCTGATGCCCCAATAAGAAACCTTTGCTCCCCCAACCCCCGTTTCCCAACGAGTCTTCCGTTTATCTCGAGGAAAGTGGCGTCGTCTTCAGAGTTGGCTAAATTTGATTAATCCCTTTGAATTCATGAAGCTGCCCCCACTCTCCTGGAACCACCCTCGACCTACTGTTGAGTTATGAACCACTTTTGCGATGTAAAGGGGACTAAACCTCTTACATAAAGCCTCCCTTTCCTTTATGCAGCAACATATCCACCAGTTTACTTAATTTTATTGAGAACAATTCACTTACTTCACTTCTTAGCTGCAGTTTCTGTCCAGCCCCAAGGGTACTAATCCAGGATATTTTCATTGATTGGTCTCCAGAATAATTTTCGTACACTCTCTCAAAAACTATGGTAGATAAATTCATTTACATGCTTTCGTTTGTGTTGTAAAGTTGGTAAGTAACTGATTTTCTATTTCGTATAGACCGCCTTCGATTTACCCATTTAATTAATAGCAGGTAGGCGAGTTAGTCATTATTATGTTTAACTGGGGATGTCCAAAGTGATAGGAAGCTGGTTAGAGTATGATAAGGTTTGCAATATTGTCGGAGGAAATTAAGTCAAATTCTTTGTGAAACCAATGGAATTTGCCGACCGTGAAACCAATTTCTTATATACCTAGAAATGGGTCAATAATCGCCTCCAGCTTCCGTGGAGAAGGGGAGGTTCAAAAGATAGATAGGGCACTTGATAAAGCACTAGTTCGTCACTTCAAAAGCTAGGTTTATTATTTAGAAAAAGAAAATGAAATTAATAAAGTTCGGTAAAATTCGGATTTCTTCTTCCGATCCAAAATAAAAATAATAATAGAACAGTAAGTTCTTCTCTTTTGATTACACTAAGAGTGGCCACTCGTACATTTACAAAACTAGGTAGGTACATAAGCTACAAGACCCCGAGAAGGGGGAAACAAAATTATATGTAACTCCGGACAGTTAGTTCATGCCATCATTTTGGTTCGAATTATCACGACGAGTGTCATTTGGAAAGATCGCACCTGAGAGTCGTGGAAGCCAAGAACGAGACCAAAAACCAGGGTTGTAGGTAGTCCAATGAATAATGAGTTCGAGACAAAATCCAGAGAAGGTTGCCTCCAAATGAATAGGTCTTCGGGAGGCTGCAGCAAAAGAAAGGAACAAAATGTAAAATATCTGTCCTTGAGGAGGCTGGAGCCATCTCCATAAATCATACTCTATTTGGAGTCTGATACCTAGTTGTGATTCTGCAGAGACAATCAGTGCAGCAACGATCAGTACAGTGACGATCAGTACAGCGACGAGGAGTTTTATAAGAAAAATTGGAAGAAAAACAGCAATAGTTTTGCGTGCCACTCAACTTATTCGGTAAACGAATTGGCCAACAAACGATCAGCATAAGGCGAAGAAAGGGACTGACGAAAGTTGAGAGAAGAGAGGGGAGGGTGATAAGAAGAGATTCGTGTTGCTGGTCACCGTTCGCTCGTAGCGAGAAACATAATAACATCAGAGGTGAAGGTTGATAGGGATTCGCTATAACCGAGTTGGTGAACCAGATCGAAAAATTCAGACATATTTTTCCAATGTGGACTTCATCGGTCAATTTATCCATTCGAATTTATTTAATTTACCAAATATTGTGAAAATATATCAATCTTCTACGCACAGGTCTCCTCAAAGGCTTAGCTTTTTCAACTAAGAGAGGTTTACTTGAAATAGAGCTATTTCAAATAGCAGCTCTGCTATTCTACGCTTTACTTGTTTCTAATTTGCTTGGACAGCTGGATTGTAAAAAACTAATAAGAACGATAGTAATCAGAAAACTCTCTTCTGTCAACTGTTGGTTCTTCCACATTGCCATTGGTGTTATGAGCAAAATTAGGGTCCATTGTCCCATTGTATTCCAAGTATGAATCTAATTGTAAAATTGATTGAAACTTATCAAGGTGTATCCATAACTATGATTACCATTTAAGGTGATTGAGGAAATGAGTTCAAGCCAGACAGCTAGAAATTGTCATCATTCTCTGGGTAGAATTTGGGGAGATAAAATATATTGTGATACTGTGGTGAAGTTTGTTGTGCTTTAAAACAATTTCAATAACGGGAATGGGAAGATTTGTATTTATACTTCGAATAATGACTGTCCAATCGGTTGAATAGAGGATTGCGTGATGCTCCAGGTTTTATAAAAAATAAGTATTGGTTAAGATAATCTCCAAAATGACTCGACAAACATGTTTGATGATTGTATCAATTTCATCCTATTTAATTACTTACATAGTGAAGTAAATTGGAGGGTCAGTAGCCAGGTTTATTCCCAATTGGAATCCTCATTATGCCTCTTTATCCTCTTTATGAATGAAAGTTTACAGGGGGTTTTCGTGACTGTGGTGACCGTGTAGTTGAGCTGATGTTAGTGGATAGGTTATGTGGGGAGGTGGGGTACTACTTGACATAGTTTCTGATTTTTAGAGCGGTAGTACAAACCGCGGTGTGTTATGGTTGTCAGGTTTGGGGTTTCCAGAGATGTGATCGGGTTATAAAAAAGATTTTCAATCTGCCAACGAACGCCCCGAACTTCGTTCTCTTCCTCGAAACTGGTCTCCAACATATGTTTGTGGATATATTACGAATGAATGGAGAGTTCAAAATAAAGACATTAAAATCACCCTCTTCAAGATATGCAAGGGTGTCAGCTGAATATGCTATCGAGAAGAAAGTAGAGTGGGCAGGAGTATGGGAAACATACGCTCAGAAATATGCGGAGGGACGACCATTTGATTGCCATCGAGCTGGTAGCCTATCAGGCGTATTGACCGACATACTTGCTGGGGTTGAGAGGGACATAAAGAGGGACCTTGTTCGTGATCGCAACAATGGACAGTACCATGGGCTATACAAAAAGCTTAAACTAGATATTAACATATTGTCACAGGGGCTGGACCAGGAGAAAGTTTCATGGATCCTGAAGTGTCGGTGCGAACTCCTCCATCTGAACTATATCCCGTGGATGAAAAATAGAATATATTTATGCTCAATATGCAATATGAACACGAACGAGGATACCGAACACTTTTTGGCAATTTGTCCAGTATTATCTTCCTACAGGAGAGCGTTCTTTGGAACCGACAAGTTGAGCAGAGATGAATTGATACTGCTATTAGCTGAGAGGAATTGGAACAACCTGTACAAGTTTGTGAGAGCAGCCTGGAGGTATCTCAGCGCAGCCTGGTGGCTGAATTCAATTAGAACTAGTGAAAAAAAGTGGAAAAGGACAAGAAATACCAATATAAGCAGAGCCAAATAGTGACACTATATCAATCGAGTAAAATGAACAAAATAATGCATGTAAACTAAACACTATTGTTAAAACATACATAAGCAAATAAACAATAAGAAATAATAATAATAATAAATAAAAACCGATATTGTAATAAAATAGATAAAATCAATGATGTAATCGAGAACAATAATCACTTGAAGGTGAACTCCGGCTGACGGTAACCTATACCAATGCCTACCATGTTGTTATAAATTTGCATGTTATCAATCAATCAATCAATCATTTTCTGACAGTCCAACTATCGTTCCTTCCTGAAGAAGGTAAGGAAGGTAACCGAGGCAGAATGCCACATGAGAGATGATGATGCAAGGCACACCTTCTGCGTAGTAGCAGAATGGGAGTACCTCAGACAAGAGGTAACAGCAGAGATATCGCTGAAACGACCATTGTTTAGATCCTTATGGAGAGATAGAATTGGGGGGCTTGTACACTGACTCCCGTTCGCCACTCTCGAACTCCCGGCTTCTCCAAAAATGAAGAGGGCCCTACTGACTCCCAAAGATGCAGTTACGTACTGACTCCCGGCTCCGCTCAAAACTGAAATGACGTCCCTACTGACTCCCGAGGAGTTGCTAGAACAGAGTTGCACAAATTTTCGGAAACAATCAATTTCAATATCTGAAACAGTCTGAAGCGGTCGTGATCTGAACGATGTTTTTATTAACGTCAACTTTCCAATGTATGAGTGTCATGTATTGATCATGAAGAACTATACTGGTAAATCTAGACCCCCTCACCGACACCCCAAAACCATGTTATTGCAAATTCGTCATATCGAAAACATTGAAGTTTTAGTTTTAGAGCAGCTATAACTGCGATAACTCGTTGGAAAGAATTGCAATAAGCGCACAAGTTTCATTCCAGACTTTTGAGGCACAAAATAAACTACTAACGTCGAATTTGGAAGATCAAAGTTTATAACTCCATACTCCGAGAAGAAGGAAATAATAACACCAGTATTATTAGATCTGATAGTGAATCCCTAATGAAATGTGAAAAAGGAACCGCACCACTTGTATATCTGAGGAAAAACATGTATTTTGGCTGAAAAAACATTTCGTCAATAAATAAAAATCATCATGCTGGAAACAACATAAAAATGAAACTCAAGCATAATTTTCGTTCTCAAAGTGCGGTCTTGCCTCTTTTTTTCGCGGGAGTCAGTACGTTCTGCCCTCGCTGACGCCCCTTCACTTTTGCGAGTGCGGGAGTCAGTACGTAGTCCCCCAGAATTGGAGAGCTATCTGCTCGTACGTCATTCAAATTCTCAAACACAAGGAAGTTAACTGGGCATAAGAGATCGTGGGGGCAGTGGTTTTAAAACCTCAGCATGCAATTCAATATGCTGACTGAGGGAGGAGTTATGCGGCTGTGCCAAAAAATCGGGTACCAACCTGCTTAGTTGGTAGTGTGGCTACACACACCGCTACCTGTGGGTCAAAACAGGAACTTCGGCCTTACTAAGAAGCCCGTCTGGGGGTTACCAGTCTCATCTTTGGAGGATTTACCCAGGTCGGAAACAACCTGGGGGGAGGCCACAAGGCATTATTGTCTCAGGTCTCCCAAACTCGAAGCATGATTCGTCATGTGGAGGTATCGGATTCTTCTGGGCATAGGAGAAGGAAGGAACTGATCTCTTGAAAATCAAGCAGAAGGATGCGACTGGAAGTGGTCCTTAGTCGCTAGGTAATACCGAACGAAAATCTCGGGACAGTTTTACAGAGAAGATGTGGGAAAGGGTGTTTTGGTCGGCATGCCTGTAACGAAGAATCCAAAGGTTGATTGTAAAGTCACCTTTAGTTTATGAAAAATGTTACCTACCTAATTCAAACGAAAAAATCTCGCTGTATTATTAAAATGATGGAGCGAATTGGAGGGTCAATCGTCAAGTTTATTTCAAATTCCTGTATTAATGAGAGTTTACAGCGTGTGTCCGTGACTGTGATGACCGTTTGAGTAAAGTTGATGTGAGGGGGTTGAGGAGGAGAAGTACGTAACAGAGGGTGAGAAATTGCCATCATTCACAGGGCCGAAGCCGAGTTGATCCACACAAGGGGCAAAAGACCTACGGAGGAGCCTAATACGTGTTGAAGGGGGATGAGACAGGCGACAGGACGAGAGAGCGAGAGGAGCTAATGAGTTGCGAGGGACCTGGGGGGTCCACGGGATCGACCGAAGGCCGCACGCACGGGACAGAGGAGTGACGAGGGACGTACAAACGTGCTACCGCATCAACTCCTTGATAATCCGCCTCCCGAATTAAACTTCCCGCCCATTCCCTGCCACCAACATCCAAACCAGAGCCGCGGGAATGAATATTAGAAGGCTCGCCCGTCGCTCGTCATCTCTCTAACCTTTTTAAAAGGGTCACTCATCCTGTTTGTCCGACCTATTAACCGTTGGAAGCGGACATTGTAATTACGTTTCCAACGGTGAGCGCTCTCCCCAAAGCACCAATAACTTCGTACGACGAAGTTGTTACAACGGTCCTAAAAGCACCAAAGAGAAACAACGTCAATTTTTAACTCGGACATAACCCATTTTCCTCGTCTCTGTTTCGCCTTTCCACCCCTCACCTGTCCCCACTTAATCTTTCGAGCTTCATAAATTATGAATGAAAATTGGGATTCAATCGGCCTTCTACGTCCGCTAATAATATTATGCTTATAATCCTCTTTCCGACTTCTCTCAAATGGATGAAGAACACTGTTCAACATTCAAGTGCTGGGTGGGTTATACAGTGGAGGGTTTTGAAAATTTATCGAGGCAGAGAGAAGAGAGCAATGAACCCTTTCCATAACAAACATTGTTATAGCTATTATTTCTTATGGAAAGCAAACCATCGTATTTACACACACAAAAAAAGAATCCTTCAGGTCGGGTATGGCAAACAAGCTTCCTAGTATCCGTAACATGAGTGTTACGCATCCATATCATTGAAGTGACTTGAGTAGGTACTCTGATGAGATTTCAAAGCAGATACACATTAATTGGAAGCAGTGGCATAACGTACACCCCCGACACCCCGCGATGCCGGGGGGATCGGAACGGTCCCGCTTTAGCAAATTCTTTTTTCTTTATTTTAAAGAATAAATCGGAACTAACGATATACAGAAAAATTCCATTATGTAACATCAATTTGTAATGTAGGTTCATTGATGAAAGAGAGAAAAAACATTTATTGATCATTATATGGGGTGGAATGTTGGGTTGGTTGGGATTTGTGAAAAGTATAAATTGATATACCAAAAGCTCGAAGTGGTATGGAAGCCAGAAGTAGAAATTGAGTCGCCGAAAGTTTAAATTGAGATGCCAAAAATATTAGAATTGATTCGTGCCAAAGGTTCAAATTATTTTGCCAAAATCTTCAATTTGATAGTATGCCAAGGTTCATTGATTAATCATCTTTTGGTTTTATTTATAACCAGGTGAGGAAGGGTGTAAAGTAGCTAAGGTGTCAGACTTGCGGATAACACACGGTCATCCAAAAGTTTGCTACGTAGACTAGAAGTCTCGAGTTTGTGAAAGTAGGTTAAATTGTTATATTATATTATGTATTTTGGTTTATTATTCAATAATAAACCATTGTAAGCGCTCTTGAAAAAAAAATTTCTAACCCCCCTGAAAATTTCATGGTTTACGTTTCAAAGGGTGTAGAATCCGAATCTGCAATAACAATTTTTCCGTCCGTCCGCCGTACGCACGATTTCTCTCAAACGGCTGGAGCAAAAGATCTGAAATTTCAGGACAACGCCCCAATTCTTGAGCCAGCTCTCTCACTTAATTTAAAGTGCCCTTTAAGGGTTGCCAAAGTTTTGTAAGCTCCCTAAAAACCTCAAAAAAAGTCGAAGCGGCTTAAATTTGTACTCTTTTTGAAGAACTTTCCATGAGGAATCGTATGAGCCCTTCCCCAGGTTCGTAGCTCAAGTCATCCCCGATTTATGCTGCCAACATTTGCTTTTATTTTTGGTTTATTTTTGTTTTTGTTTTGATTGCAGTAACCTAGCGATGTAGTGAATGTGGATACTGGAGTGAACTCCTAAAAGGATTTGTAGCCGATACACGGGTTGAAGCATTCTGATATGCATGCTCCATCTTACGAAATTTAAAATTTTCAAATAGAATATTTTTCCATTGCAATCGCTCTTGAAAAAAACGCTGCAAATTCTTTCACTGGGGTTTGTTATTCAATGATTCATGATTAGAATTTCTACTAAGCTTTGGAGTGGGCGTGTTTCATAGGTGATAGAGCGATTATTGAATTTCAGGAGGCACACAAATATGATCAACTGATCAATCCAAATAGGTATTTTGGTTGAGAACCGATTTAAGTGCTCTACGCATATCTCCTGAAATTCAATAATCGCTCATCACCTGTGAAACACGCACACTCCAAAGCTTAGTAGAAATTCAAATCACGAATCATTGAATAATAAACCCCAGGGAAAGAATTTGCAGCGTTTTTCTTTCAGGATGTTATTGGTTGCTCTATTTTTCGTTCCCTAAATGACTCTTACCTTGATGAACGTTCAAAGAAGTTTACATGTTAGTGTTAATTCTAGTTCTTAGCTCACCAACTCATCTGGGTCTTGGGTACAAATTTGTTCATTTAATTACGTTTGCTAACCTTGGGGACCTTAGTTGGCACCTGCAGATATAGCCAATATCGCTTATGTCAATTGCAGCTGAATTACAAAACATATGCAGCGAAGAGGTTAACTAATTGGATTCTAATTTCGAATTAACGTGTATAATGCTTTCCTACCCAACAGCGAACTTGTGCCAAAAATTCGATTTTTTCAAAGAGTTAGATTTTTCGATGAACGAACGATCCTAAATAGAAGTTTCCTTTCTATACTGTAATCGAGCTGGAAAAATCATTGGACATCACACTAAATCTATCATCCTAGAGTCTGATGCGTCCTCATTGATTATTCAGTTCACAATCATTCAAACAATGATTCGTCAAGTTCAATCATCTGACAATCAGCAACTTGTTCATCAAAATTTACGAATCATTTTTGATTCCCAGATAACATAGACAAGAAGATCTAGATTAAATCAAATTCTCTCAATTTCGCAGATTTAGACATTAGTCATTCATCAATTGGGTATGTCAAAGAAGTATTTTTGTTAGTTGAGAGAAGGACATTAAAGTGAACGATGCGAAGTGAAAGTGAACTATTTAGTGAACATGTTCATCAATTTAACTCAGAGTTTCAAAACTAAACATTACAAATACTTTCCACGAACGTAAAATATGACTACCTCCCTACTACGACTTGAAATGTAGTTATCTTTATTTTAGAGTGTCGAACGTTCTAAACCATTGACTCTGTGGAGAGATGATTTTGTTACGTTGATCACCAGGACAACGCTTCAAGAGGAACATCTGGTTCACTGTCCCACGCGTCGCCAGTGTTTTTTGAGCCCACGCTAATTATGCTTTTGTCACGAACATATGACAATTTTTCTTTAACCGAGATTCTAATAGATTCTATCAATTTTCCATTCTCTTGTCATCCGTCGTTCTGTTCTGTACTTACCAACTTTTCTAATTAAATTTCATACTTTTTATTTAACCGTGGCCATGAACTTTTTTATGGAAATTATAAGTTCCGGCGAGAGATAGGACAATAGTTAAAACTCCAAGCTTGACAATTAATTTCTGAATACTTCTCACGCACTATCATTGGGAAGTTGAAGAAATATAGCTTCTTCGCTATCCACACTTCAGATTTTGTTATTCTTATTTTTTACCATCAACAACAACCGCACTCTTTCAATTTAATTGCACTAGTAAGAATTTCCAAGGTTGGGAATAGTAAAAATGGCATTACACCTGTATGTTTTGGTCGTCCTGTGGCGTAGTGTTGTCTCTAAACTTCGGAAAAGCCCTCACAAGAGGAACAGAGCGCCGTCGAACGATTTGAGCATAACGAAGAAACAACTAAAAACAGCTAAGCATGTACGAATCATCAAAGTTGATTTTAGCTATTTGATTCGATAATAAGTATAAACAAGATTGACAATAGATTTTCACCAACTCCTAAACATCAAACATCAATTTCCAGTTCTGTAAACTTCTTTCAATGCTATAGAAAAAATGGATAGGGGTCACAGCTTAACTAACGTGAATTATGTTCAGTAAAACTACATTGCAAAACGTGAACAGACTAAAAAAGATGGACATCAATTGATCGAGATATCCGTGACCAGTTAACGATTCCGTCCCATGCTGTACGAAGCAGTTACGTTCAAGGATTGAAAAGTGCGTTCAATATCTCGATAATATCAATATAATATATTGATATTATCAGGACCATATAATATATTGGTAATCGGTCTAACGTAAGAAAAACGCTGCAAATTCTTTCACTGGGGTTTATTATTCAATTGGCATGCGTTCATGATTTGAATTTCTACTAAGCTTTGGAGTGTGCGTGTTTCACAGGATAGAGCGATTATTGAATTTCAGGAGGCACACAAATATGATCAACTGATCAATCCAAATAGGTATTTTGGTTGAGAACAGATTTACGTGCTCCGTTCATATCTTCTGAAATTCAATAATCGCTCTATCCTGTGAAACACGCACACTCCAAATCTCAGTAGAAATTCAAATCATGAACGCAAGCCAATTGAATAATAAACCCCAGTGAAAGACTTTGCAGTGTTTTTTATTAAACCTCGATCCCCCCACAATAAAAACATCTACAATTTATCAAGTCCTTTAGCACTCGTATTGCGTTAAAACTTCCCCAAATCCAAATTTAAACGATGTAGCCAAAGGTAGACTGATGTAGAGGAGGCACACAAATATCATCAACTGATCAATCCAAATAGGTGTTTTGGTTGAGAACAGATTTACGTGCTCTATGCATCTCTCCTGAAATTCAATAATCGCTCTATCACCTATGAAACACGCACTCCGAAGCTTATATAGCACAGATTCAAATCATGAACGCAAGCCAATTGAATAATAAACTCAACAGTGAGAGAATACTTATTTACCCAGTAATAATATTTACCTATATATTATCAGCGATTCATGCATGTCAGAATGCTTCAACCCGTGTATCGGCTATAGACTACAAGTATCCACATCGGCTATCACTCCAGTATCCACATTCACTGCAACTCGACGCTATCGGCATCACTAGGTTACAAACAAACAATAATAAACCAAAAAACGCAAATGTTGGCACCCTAAATCGGGCCATACATCGGGAATGGTTTGACCTACGGACCTGGGGAGGGGCTCATTCGATTCCTCATGGTATGTTCTTAAGAATAAGTTAGTTCTTTAGAATAAGTTACATTTAGGCCGTCTTGACTTGTTTTGAATTTTTTAGGGATTTTAAAAAAAAAAAAAAAAAAAAAAAAAAAAAATAAGTTTGAAAAAAAAAAAAAATCAAGTTCTTTCGTCTTGACTTTGACAGCCCTTAAAGGGCACTTTAAATTGAGTGAGAGAGGTGGCTTAAGAATTGGGGCGTCGTCGGACCAAGATGGATTTTTCCTGAAAATTTCAGATCTTTTGCTCCAGCCGTTTGGGAGATATCGTGTTTACGGCGGACGGACGGAAAATTTTTTATTGCAGATTCGGATTCTACACCCTTTGAAACGTAAACCATGATATTTAAGGGGGGTTAGAATTTTTTTTTCCAGAGCGATTACAGTGGTTCATTATTGAATAATAAACCAAAACTACTACTCCGCCTGGTCTCCATTTAAGGCCCTGTCCGACATATAACTTTCAGTTTGTCTTTATCGACTAATTTCGATTCCATAAAAGTGGCGACGAGAGAAAAATACGGACTCGCCGAGATGTCCGTATCTAGTGGACAACGTTATCATTGGAATTTGTTCACTTCATTTGAACCTCATCGTTTGGCAGGAGATTGTCATTTTTCCTTGTTTGTTTTTCGCGTTAAAAATTAAACTTATTTACTTCGGTGCCGAAGCAAAAAGATTGCACTTATTTTTTAAAAGATTAATTTTACTTTCATTTGTAAAAATATTAACTCTATCTGGAAATACTATTTTCAAGTACAATTTCTGATCATTAGGGAATACTGCTGAGCCTGATGACAAGTCTAAAAAGATCCAATCTTACCTTTCATTATTACGAAGCATAATAGTAACGTAGGGGAGACCCATTTACTCACGAGCAGGTGTATCTACGAGCAGGTGTACCTACGAACAGGTGTATCTACGAATGAGTGTACCTACGAACAGAGGTACCTGCGTTCGTGGCTCGTAAAATCTTGGTTATACTCAGCAATCGTCGAGGTGGGGGCTGAAGTACGCTCCATGACATGAGTCAGTCGCACCGATAGTCTGAGGAGGATCAAGCAAATTGGAAAGTCACAATTCTATTTGTTTATTTTGCTTCCGAGGCTATCAAGGTAGAGGAAGCATTGTTTTCACTTTCGGAATGTGAAAATTTTTTTGTCTCCAAAATCAAAAATTCCACTCGCATTTTGCGTTTTAGACCTTTCTGAACAATTTTGGTTCAGTGTCTGTCTGTGTGTCTGTGTCTGTCTGTCAGCAAATCCTTGTTACGGGCAAAACTACACGAAGTTATTGTCCGATTTTGATGAAATTTTCAGGGATTGTGCGGGTTGGGGTGTAGATGGTCCCCTATAGGTTTCATGACCCCCAACGTGACAATCCCCGGATCAATAGTAGCCTCTGCGAATACAACCTACGGTTGTATACCTATGGCATAGTAAATTATAAAGAGTTTCTCTCTCAATCTCATCAAGGTTATTTAAACCTTGTTGCATGGATAGAAGTTGAAACTCTGTTCCTATACAGGGTACAATCCCAGGACTTATGCACAATCCGACTCCTACGTATTCCGGACAACTCATCTCCGACAAAAAGTGCCTCCTAGCAATTTTTTTTAGAAGCCTCGTTTTCGAGTTATTCGCAATTTAAATTTTTTTTCGTGTTTTCGATTTTTGTCATAAAACTGTTATGCTCTTTATTTTAAGATAGATTATATTTGAAGACACCGCTAGAAAGAGCGTTAAATGTTCTATCTATTTGAAAAATGTCATTTTTTATGTAACGAAGGTTATGATAGAAATGGCAGTTCTTTAGATTTTCGACCAAGATGTTGAACCAAAATGTCGCCTGAAAATGTTCAGATTGAAAAACATTTTTGATTACAAAATGGTTAACTGTGAAAAACTATCTACATACGTCCACGAAAGTCGGACGGAGGGCATCCGGGAAAATTGATGAAATCCAATTGCATATATTTAGGATTCTGACCCTTTGAAACAAACCATGAAATTTTGTGTGGTGGTGGTGTAAGCGTTGTTTTTTTCGGAGCGATTACAATGGTTTATTATTGAATAATATAAATCAAAATGTGCTCATCGGTACAACGCATTTTGCGTTTTCTAATCATTTACCTCTTTTCTTTTAATGTATTGTCATTTTAGTTAATGTGTGTTTAAATTGTTTAATTTGTTTTTCGTCTTTATTGCATTTGTTATACCTATGGCAAAACTACACTCAATCTCATCATTTCCGAGATGCATCAATTTTAAAGGTACTATGTTTTTTGTTGAAATTGAGGTTGAGGTCCCCTAAGAATGGTTGACGAAATGACCCCCGGATCAAGTACGACTCCAAAACTGTGAACTCCGCTTCCTGGCTAGAGATGTTCGATATTTCTGTACCGGTGACAAATCACCGATATGGGTTTGTCACCGATATAATTTATCGGTGACAAGGAACTGGAAAAAGCAGTGACAGATATTTCGGTGACTGCGCTGGATTCCAACACGAAGTACTACTATGCGCGGGATTGGAACGGTGGCTAGGCGCCGAAGAATCGCCGAAGAATCTCCTGAAAGAGTTGCGAACTCTGAAAACATTTCGGTGACATTGTCACCGGTACAGAAATATCGCTACATGAAATATTGGACATGCATTTATGTTACCATTCATAAGTTCCTTAAAACATGACGTTTTCATGTAATAAAATACATTTTTAAAGCGATGGATGTGTCTTTTTAATTTTCTCTCACTCTTATTCAGAAGTTTCAAATTTAGTAAACATTTTTTTTAAATATACAAGAATAAAAACAGATTATTATTATTTTAACTGTAAAGCAATACCTCTTTAATCATAAAAATTTATGTTCAACATCTTTCTTTATGCTTCCTTCCTTCAAAAAACTGTGACAGCGCCACATTTCATTCATTTCCACTCTCTGTCACCGATATGCCAGTCACCGATATTTCCTTGTCACTGGAACCGAAGTCACCGATATTTGTAAGTCACTGGATCGCACATCTCTATTCCTGGCTGCCTAGTACCAAGAAAAGTTAGTGTACTACTAACAGTACTTGGTAACTGCTTGGTTCATCGATAGTGTTACTGTTCTTTTTGTGGATACATTCCGATAAGTTTCCCGAGTTTCCGAACATGTCAAATCTCAAGGAACGTCCTATGAGAATCGTCCTAATCTTGGGAACGTCCTATGTTGTCATAAAATCCAAAAAAACGCGAAGTTCTACTTTGTTTTGCAAGTCACGAGACTCTTCAGCAGATTTTTGGAGTTGCAGAGTCATTGTGGTCATTATTACGAGAAGGGCAACAGAAGAAATAGTGTTAAGTGGTCATGAGCATCCAGTCATCGCCGGCCGGTGATTACAGGATAGGCTTCAAGGTCAGTTACCTAATAATAACTTGGAGGGGAGGCTATGTCCCTTCACAACGGAGCCTGGAATTCAGTTCGCCCACCAACACCCAACGAGAACCTCCGATAAAGTGAGTTGTTTCTATTTCCATCACCTTCTTATTTGTCTCCGAATCACAACAATCAACAGGTTATCCTAAATCCTAGAGAGAGTATTAACCAAAGGAGCTAGAGATGAGCCTCAACTCAGCTCGATTCGGTTTATTTTCCATCAACTATTCAGTTTTTTTCGTCAGACCTCATAGTTGGGATAGGAGAAGCTACTTATTAAAATACTCCCGTTTTGCAGCTTTCCGAAAATATTGAGTGGACAAACTTTTATCTCGGGCTCAGATGAAAATTTGAGTCGCCCATTTTTCGTAATGCCGTACCAGCATAAAATCAAATCGCTTACTTACCAGCTGAGGTAACTAAGTCGGAGTGTTGGTATCGATCAAACAATTGCTAAGAAGTGTTAAGTTATCAACTAGCATTGCTATCTAGTTGTCTAGGCGATGTGATATGCAAAGATATGGCTTGAGTAGGTTTTTGAGGTATCAACTACTTTTAGAAGCAGATGTTTGAGAATTGATTGCTTTTGTTGAGCTGTAGTTCCATTTAATTTGTCTATTTCCCCTTTTTTCCTTGTCATATAAAAATGATTAAGTATAGACGCACACATCCAATATTCACTTTTGGTTTATTATTCAATAATAAACCATTGTAATCGCTCTTGAAACATAGGTAATGTAAAATCATGAGCCACATGAATGTTCACTGATGCGACGTGATGTCTTTATTTTATTGGAAACAGAATCTTTGAAAATTACGTGCAACCAAATTATTCTTAGTACTGTATACACTTATATTTATTCACTTTTCCCCAAAGATGGGAATGTGTGGTAATTTACAGAGAAGAAATGTTGGACCCAAAATATTTTCATAGGGAAATGAGGGAATTAATTCGATTTTTGACGGCAACGCTGTGTATAATTAGAGTAGATTCAAGGAATAATTTTTTTTCCATCTTTTCTTTTTTTGTCGCAGGATGCCGACATACAAACTCAGATACTTCGACGCCAAAGCGCTGGGTGAGGGGATTCGAATGATTCTCTCTTACATGGGCAAAGAATTTGAAGACAACCGGATGACTCCCCCTATGAACGATATGGAATCCTGGCTCAAGGTTAAACAAGGTTGGTGAGGTACCCCGTGCTTAGTAAATCCAGTGCTATCCAATGACCTGTAGTTTTGCTCATAAGAGTTTGTGTGGCCCACAGCGAAAATTACCCCGACACTGGCGGAGTGGAACGTGTTAAAACATCTACTTGCCATATTAAAAACATATATTTCATAAAACATGATTTTGACATGAACGTTGACATGTTTGCATGAAGTCTTTCTATCGTAAAACCTTACTATAATGACCTAAGAACATACGTGTTAATCTTGTACATTTCAGAAGGTGTTCATTACACCTTAAGATTACCAAGAAACCTGATTTAATCGCCAATATTGGTAACTTTGTTTCTTTTTTAATCATCACAGAACTGAAATTCGGCAAATTGCCTATTCTGGAAATCGACGGGAAGGAAGTCACGCAGAGTACCGCCATTTGTCGTTACCTCGCTGACGAAGCCGGTCTACTTGGGTCGAACGCTTGGGAAAATCTACAAATCGATATTATTGCTGGAACAGGAAAGGATTTCCAAACAGGTATGTTCATTTCTAAGAACTTTTAATAATTTTATGAGAACAAGAAATCGCTCATATAACTAAATTATAATCATTTCAAATGTTTAGTTGTAGTAAATTATGTGACTATCGATTGTCTGAAGATTCGGGTAGTTCCTTCAAAGTTGTAACACAGAAAATATGGAATTGGCTGAAGAGCAAAGGAAGGGGCAATATCGTTCCCTTTGTGCCAAAACCATGAATGTGCCAAAACTCCAATTTTGAGTTCGGCATCGCTTGTGGGTGGTATTGACATCCTCTATTCATGAAAAATCCTTGGAAGCCCCCAGGTGTTCATTTCCATATGTTATAGTACAGAACTTAATCAATGAATGTGCTTAGTGCTATTTCCTTGAATGCTAAATCCATGAATGTGCATATTGCGCACATTCATCATTTTTGCATACGGACGTGAGAAGATCATTCGTTTCCATAACCACGAATGTGCCACACTCATCATTTTGGCGTGAAGCCAATTAATCGCAACTTCACTTTCGTTGCGTCAAAAGTTGGTTAGATAGTTGTTTTCAGCGTCTACGGTAGTCGATTTGTTTAACCAGCTGTCTTATAGAGCCCATCGAATGAAAACGCCATTCCCGACGGGAATTTCCCGTTCGGAATCCGAACTTCGGATCTTCGTGGCATTCAGTACAATAAATTATTATAAAATAATTGTTCCATTCGCATCCGTACCTGGTACCCATCGTATTGTATTGTACGATTATTATTATTTTCTTCCATTCGTATTCAAACCCGTAAATTAGTGACTATTCGTGGAATTGGTGGAAGGCGTGGTGAAGTGCCTATTGACTGTGACACATTACACACCATCTAAGATATTTATACCTTACACAAAATCGCCAAAATCCCAGACTTATTCATCATCTAAGATATTTATTTCACATCCAACCAACCTGTGGTAACGAACACTTCTTATTACCCAGTAGACTTTTTCATCAAAATCTCCCTGAAGTTTGTCTGAAACCAATTTTAGCAGAATGTTTCATTAAAATCAGCACTCCTGTTCCAACGGACTTCAATAGAATCTTTAGTGATAACGAAATCGTGTTCGTGTTTAAGCAGGGCGCTTAGCTTACCACAGCAGATATAAATCACGTAATCGCGATGAAATATAAACGGCATCATCCTGAAACCTATTATAAATATCATTCCAAATTGGAACATTAGGAACTTTGCCTGCAAATGCCCGCACTACTACTGTTCCAACGGACTTCAATAGAATCTTTAGTAGGGGAAAATCACAACCATGGAATAGCTTCCACAGGGCGCTTGATTTTCCCAATCCACATAGCCTGGTCGGACCCATCCAACTATCGTGGAATTTCATGCGTCGGACACAGCGCGAGTACGAAGAATTTCAGTTCCCACGTGGAAATGAAACCAATAGCACCAACTCGAAACTTTTTTCATGCATAATTTATCGCTCTAAAATGAGACTTTCAAAACATGCAAATAGATAATCACAGTCACATGACTCCCGACCCAAGTAGGTACTTCTCAGTTATTCGATCTGGGCTGGTACTTATAAGAAACGATACTTGGCTAGGGTAACCGATTAAGAGACATATCTCGATTTGAAAAAGCTCTTCAAGCTACCAAAGAACTCCCCCAAATTACACCGTCTACAATGAGACAAAACAAGAAAAAAATTCCTTACCACACTGAACCTGAACGCCAAATTTTGAAGAAAGTGATGGAATTACCAGCTAGTAGATTCAGTAGGATCACTGCGTTGGAAATGATAAGGCGGAAAATTGGATGGGCTGAATCATGGAATGCCATGGCTATTCAGTTCACCAGCTTGCCAAAGACTGGCTTGTTAGATTCTGGGCGTTTCTGTGAGTGCTTAGTGGCTGCGTTAGAGGGGCAAAGACAACACTTCAGAGGAGCTTTGAAGCAACGAGCGGAGACTCATTTGTTCCATTTGCTTGTAATCTAAGACAGGACGAAACCACTAAGCATTTCCTGACTGTGTGCCCGATCCTTGTTATGTTTTGACTAGATCTGAGCTGGTTGGTGTTTTGAACGGTCCTGACTGGTCGCCATATATATATAATTTTCTTAATTTTTATTGAGCCTTTTATTGTTTTTAACCACCTCTCTTCTGGTCAAGTAAACAACATATGTAGTATGCCACACAAATTCATTCATACCATCTTAATTACCTGCTTTAAAACTAGATTATGCGTTAACTTCTTTATTTTCGTTATCACAGAATTAACTGCAGTGTTCAAAGAGAGGAATCCAGAAGTGAAAGAAGAGAAAATGAAAGTTTTCAAAGAGCAAATTGCACCCTCCTTCCTCAAGATTTTTGATGAGATCGTTAAGGACAACGGAGGCTACCTGGCAAACGGAAAGGTATCCACATGTTACATGGTCTTTCAGTATACATGTTTCACTTTCAGTTATTGAATTAGTTATGATTTGTTGAATATCATCAAGTTGATAATATTTAAGCTATTGACCACAAATTGTACAAACAATCTTGAGACGACTTCAGCAGACAAGTTGATAAAATTTAATCATTTCGTGATTGAAGATGCTGTTATATGATACGGTTTTATGGTTAAAAATCAGTTTATGTTTGGGATATTTCTAATATCTTTTACCATAAACGGTATTATTTACGGGAACTTATCACACAACTATCACGCTCCACTACAGACATCGAAAGTGTAATTCACTCCAGCTATCTTTCATACACGTACGATTAGATAACAAATCGGTAACTGGAGTTGACATTAGTATCTTCCAAGAAGCGTTAAATTCATGATTGAAAGCTAATGAGTATTCAACACTAAGTAAACTTGCGATTGTTTGCACAGTAACAGGTGTATTTAATTTAACTCTTGGAAATTTATCTAATCAGTAGAGCAGTTCTATTGATCAGATAAGTTACTGGGTAATTATTGACGGTCTGGTAACAAAATTTGAAGATCAATTTATGAGTGGTAGCGTTTCAAATGCAATTTGCTAAACTTTGTCGAATTACAAGAGTCTGGAAAACACGAAAGCAAATGGTGGAGAAAAACTGCCTAAAATGTTAGACCCCCTCGAAACTTGTTATTTTAAGTTAAAAGATGCGTAGACTCCAAAAATCGAATAAAACAATCGGAATTTAAGAGGAAAACGCTTGCCGTAACGTTAGCAGAAGTGGTAGTAGAGGTAGCCCAAAAGAGTGACGACATTTTGAACTAAGTCGCCTAAAATGTCAAATGTTTTCCATTATCAAATGTTTTTGGTCCGTATTATTAATTTCTTCTAGCCCAATTGAGATGAAAATTAAACTAGTGGATTAGTGGGGTATGTCCGATCGAGTATTTACCAGAAATGAGTCCTCCCTTGCTAGTAACTCTCCCATCACCACATTAATTTTGTTGCATCCAGGCCCCATTGTAAGATATGCTTTTCTCAGCCAGATTCAATTTTCAACTACTAATTTGCAAAGGAGATCGATCTTGTCTGACTTCTCGGCTTTAAATCGTGAAACTAACGACTCAATCCTACCTTTTAAAGAACTTCACTAGTAGGTACGTAAATAACCGGGGATAAAATTCAAATTTTGAAATGATTGTTTTGAAATTATTGTCAAACTTCAGAAAAGCGTGTTTTGCAACAGTTGAAATTCATATCTATCCAGCAAGAACCATCGTGGAAGTGAAGGCCCAATTCCTTTTACAACCCAGGCTTGTGAGGTGATGAATTCTTGCCCCTTCCAATGAGGAGGATGCGGTGATAATGATCTGCCACGCTCTGAGGATGCATCAGACGCTTGCATACGTCAGTCATATTGGGGAACCTACTTCGATAATAATCACTCTTTATTTATGATCTCGAAGGTTGGAGGCGGGACATACGTAACTTTTCTCGCTGAATCGAATGTTGACAACACCAGACCTCTCAAGTGACGATCTAAGTTAGTTTTGTCGGATGCATAAACCCGTTCGTTTGTGAACAGCGTCTACGGCATTTATAAGCTGTTCAGCCAAAGTCAAGATAATCGAAGAGCGGAGAGACGGCTATTGTTTGTGTTCATTTACGATTGAGTGCGATGAGTTGCATTCATCTTTTTTGACACTATGGACCCTTCAATCATAATTCGCGAATGACTCGAAAACGAGGCCACTGGCAAAAAATTGCTAGGAGGCATTTTTCTTCGAAAATGAGGTGTACACGAGGAGTCGGATTGTGCATAACTCCTGGGACACTCTAAACTAAAAAAATTCCTAATGCTTGAAAATTGGGAAAGCTAAGGAGGAGGCGTTGTCTTGGTCAGGGGCAAGATATGCAATGACCCGCACGACCCCCGGTCTTGAAGGAGGGGTTGCTTTGTGCGCCGTGTATTATCAACCCCAATCTGAATTAGCCGTAGCATTGGGTGTTGCAATGTTGATTATTTCTTGATTGTGACCAAATTCAGTTTTAGTTAAAATGTTGTTGACTCAAACATGCCCTTTGACTTTTGGAAAAACCTCAATTTTAACAGAAAACACACGTTTTTCTGCAGTTAAACACCATTTCCTCAACTAAAAAATTTTTTTAATACCAAAACGACGGCACCGTTGGAAAGCTGGCATTTTGGCGCACGTTTGACCAGGCCTGCACAGTTCTGCGTCAAGCATTAATGGGGTTTCAAGGGGAAATGAAAAACGAGCGATTTCAATATTTTGACAAAACTGCCATTTCGCGCAGCAATTGCACTTCTTCAATGCAATAACAAAAATGATTTTCTGACATCTAATAGATAGACAATTTAACGCTCTTTCCGACGGTGTCATTAAATTTGATCTATCTCCAAAATTGAGGGAGTTATGACAGTCTTAATGACATAAGGTAGAAAACACGAAAAAAATCTTAAATCGCTTATAAGTCGGAAACGAGGTCTCTGGCAAAAAATTGCTATGAGGCATTTTTGTTCGGAAATGAGTTGTAGAACACGTAGGAGTCGGATTGTGCATAACTCCTGGGACACCCTATATAAATCGCTTTTT
This sequence comes from Creontiades dilutus, assembly GCA_031894815.1. NCBI lineage: Eukaryota > Metazoa > Arthropoda > Insecta > Hemiptera > Miridae > Creontiades > Creontiades dilutus. The sequence continues at coordinate 9,535 of JAVIWC010008114.1, read as the reverse complement.
GGTCTCACAGCCGCTCTGTTTCTCCTTCGTCTTCAATTTTGATCATACTCGCTCTTATGCGCTCCAGCCAGGATGGGAGCTGTTATACATCAACTTTAAATTAAATTAATAACATCTTGACTGATTTTGAAAAACGGACAGTCTTTTTTAATGAGCTCATTTGATATGAGGATGACGTTCATTGTAAGACACTGTAAGTTGACGTTGGTTTTTATTGTCCTCAGCTCTCCTGGGTAGACATGTGGTTCCTTGGTTTAGTCGAAAGCGTCGAAGGCATCTTGGGACAACCCGTCTTTGAAACGCACTCCAATTTGAAGAAATTGAGAGACAATGTGTGGTCCATACCTAACGTAAAAAAATGGATTGAGAAACGCCCCAAAACCGGTTTCTGAGAAGGTAACTGTACTTTATTTGTTTTATACCATTTAAAAATTGGCTATTATTATTTTAAATATCTAAGGAAACCTACGTTTTCCGCAATATATTTAAGTTGTACGTCGGTGTAAAGAATTTCATAAGTAATGAAAAACGTTGTGAAAATCATCATCAATCATGTGTGTGCAAACAGCAAATTAATGGACAGGAATACGATCTCATTGCATGGATTGCCTAATGGCACACATTAACTTTCGGTGGCTTTGTAGGAATTGGATATGAGAATAAACAATCTATAGGTCTTCAAGTAAACCGAACTAAAACATCAAATTTTTCCGTCTACGCCTAATGAAATCATAAAAATTGAACCATTGTTTGTAAATATTGAATTAATTTGAAGCATGGTAAGCACTATCAGTCCACTTCAGCCTTCCAAGTTTCAAGATTTACGCACCGGAGTTGATTGAACTCCGTCATCACTGCACATTCCTCATATTTTCCAATATTCCTAAGAAATCAAAACTGAATTTAAAAAATAGTTTGAAACTTTTTCATAACAATGTGTTGTGAGGAAGAATGATTCAGAGGATAAAATAGTGATAATTATTGATAATGATTCTAAGCGCTTTACTTTTTCAATTAACCTAAGCACTTATGGTTTTTAGGATGAACTAAAATCTATCAGTAACTCCCCTGCCTACATTCTTGAATGGTATGCTAAATCACTGTTATTCTTTTTGGTTTTCAGGTCAAAAGTACTCTAAATTTGTCTACAATTATTGAATGCTGAAATGCAAATTGAGATGAAAGATGAAATGACCAAAATATACCTGGATCATCTCGCCATTTTTTTAAAAATATATTTTTCTCTTCTTTAATTATTTTTGCACATGTATTAATAAAGAAATTTTACTAAAACGAGTTCAAATATACTTATTTATTTAGCCTTCCGCGCGCCTTTCCGAGTCACACGAGCGAGCGAGCGCGCACCGACCTGTGGTCGGCAACTCGTTTGTACGTGGTTACCGATGAATAAATCGTTGAATGAGTAGGAGAAAGTGGTATAACTGAAGGACACATCGTTTTAATGAATAGAACATTCAATCTTAACTTGAAAAATTAGTTTTACAACCAAAATCTTTAAAAAAATTTTAAACAGAAAAAAATAGGATTAAATTTTGAAAGCAATCATGAACATAACAAAAGTTACGAGGTAATTGCGTAATTATTAAGGAACAACTTCATCTTCTTCAGCTGAGCATTTTCACATTTGACAACTAGTTCAGAATGATTTTGCTTCCGAGTCTACCAAGGTAGCGGAAGCATTGTTTTCACTTTCGGAATGTGAAATTTTGTTGTCTCCAAAATCAAAAATTCCACTCGCATTTCGTTTTAGACCTTTCTGAACAATTTTGGGTTCGTGTCTGTGTGTGTGTGTGTCTGTCTGTCTGTCAGCAAATCCTTGTTACAGGCAAAACTACACGAAGTTATAGTCCGATTTCGATGAAATTTTCAGAGGTTGTTCGGTTTGATGTGTAGATGGTCCCCTATAAGTTTCATGACCCCCGAATCAATAGTAGCCTCTGTGCATGCGCAAACGTGAAATCCTTGTTACGCTCATAACTCCGGGAGTTCTTGACCAATTTCGATGAAATTTTCAGAGGTTGTTCGGTTTGATGTGTAGATGGTTCGCTATAAGTTTCATGAGCCCCGGATCAATAGTAGCCTCTGTGCATGCGCAAACGTGAAATCCTTGTTACGCGCATAACTCCGGGAGTTCTTGACCAATTTCGATGACATTTTCAGGGATTGTTCGGTTTGATGTGTAGATGGTCCCCTATAAGTTTCATGACCCCCGAATCAATAGTAGCCTCTGTGCATGCGCAAACGTGAAATCCTTGTTACGCTCATAACTCCGGGAGTTCTTGACCAATTTCGATGAAATTTTCAGAGATTGTTCGGTTTGATGTGTAGATGGTCCCCTATAAGTTTCATGAGCCCCGGATCAATAGTAGTCTCTGCACATGCGCAAACGTGAAATCCTTGTTACGCGCATAACTCCGGGAGTTCTTGACCAATTTCGATGAAATTTTCAGAGATTGTTCGGTTTGATGTGTAGATGGTCCCCTATAAGTTTCATGACCCCCGGATCAATAGTAGCTTCTGCACATGCGCAAACGTGAAATCCTTGTTACTCCCATAACTCCGGGAGGTCTTGACCAATTTCGATGAAATTTTCAGGGATTGTACGTATTTGGTATATTTTATAGTTTGTTTAATAGTCGAACATGCCTACCTTTATTTTCTCAAGTTATGCTCCTGCATAACAATAAATTTACCCTAATTCAATATTTACTTCGCCTAATTGAACGAAGTTCTTTAGTCAATAATAATTTTCAATGATCTATACAGTCATGTTATGGATACGAGGAAGCTATGTGCCACACCCACTTGGCAGACGTTTTTACACACGAATCTTTCGCAAGTCGCACATCTGACAGTGGTCAAATTATATTTCTTTTTCGGCCACAAATGGCAAGGTCCTTTTCTACGATCCTGTTGGTTATGACTGGGCTCAGCAAGTGATTCATCTCGATATCGTACTAAAAAGACTTGAATATCATTTTGGAAGGTTTTTGAGCTGAACTCTCTGTTTCAACTGGGCTTCCTTCAGTTGAAACGCCAGATTACTCAGGAAAGTACGCCTTCTTTCAAATTTTTCTGGGTTGTTATAGTGGTGGACAACTTGTGCATTGATACCAGCCATGTCAAGAAAACGAAAGACTGCGCCCGCCGGAAGGTTAGTCATAAGGTCTTCCGACTAATCCACGCTCAGAGGATTGAAAACGCTTGAAAACGTATGTTTCATCTCCCAAAGCGACTGATTCTAAGAGCGGATCCAATTATCCGCACATGAAACATGAATACGAATAGTGTCTGTAAGCTAAGCATCGGGGAACATAACAACTAGTTACATCATACATACATACAGTAAGTAACTATCAAGTTATTTAGCTATAACATAATTACGCAATTTTATGGTGAGAGTTCACTAACTAGCTCCACACAACACTATCACATCGGTATCAGCATCCCAAGTCCAAGGGTTTGGTCCTCTTCGGGCGCCGAATAGTACTGGAGTTGTCAAGAAGCTGAATGGCTTCCAAATTAGTATGAGCGTGAAGCCGCTGTTCATATTTTCGAGCTAATTTTTCGCAGTATCTCTTACGGTTTCCACTCTGAGATCTTTATGGAGGGAGCGTTTACTGCACACCTCAGTACTTTATTTTGGAAAGTTTGAATCATTTGCATGTTAGATTTTGCTGTGCAGCCCCATAGTTGGATGCCATAAGTCCAAATAGGCATTAGCAATGTCTTATACAGAAGAATTTTGTTATAAACGTTGAGTTGTGAGTATCGCCCCATAATCCAATAAATTTTGCGAAATTTGATTTGCAGCTCTTGCTTTTTTTTCTTTACGTGTTCCTTCCATTTCAACTTTGCGTCCAGGGTCATACCCAAATATTTGGCAGAGTTGGCATGTGGGATAATGCACTGGTTTAAGAACAATGGTACATGGGGTATCCTTTTGTAGGTAAAAATTCACGTGAGTGGACTTTGCTTAATTCAATTTAAGAAGCCATTTTTGAGTCCATTCATTTACTGCATTTGTGGCTTCCTGCAACTTCTGAGTTGATTCTTCCACCGTTTCTGCTACGGCTAGAATAGCTGTATCGTCAGCAAATGTAGCTAACGGAGTTTCTTCTGTGCTCGGCACATCATGCGTGTACATTAGGTAGAGTAGTGGTCCAAGCACGCTCCCCTGCGGTACCCCTGCTTCGATTTTTCTAAGGTCAGAAAAGTCATCTTCAATTTTAATTCTGAAGTACCTACTAGACAGGTAGGATTCTAATATGTGACAGTACTGCTGGGGTAGTAGCCCTTGCAGTTTATTTAACAGCCCTTCATGCCAGACCTTGTCGAAAGCTTGTGACACGTCTAGAAACACAGCACTGCAAACATTCTTATTCTTCAGTGCGTTTTCAATTACGTCAGTTATTCTGTGGACTTGTTCAATTGTCGAATGTTTCGTTCTGAATCCAAATTGATGTTCCGGAATCAGGCCCCTTGGCTCTATGATACCAATGAGTCTCTTTTTTAGTAACTTCTCGAACAGTTTTGAAAGAACTGGGAGTAGTGGAATAGGTCTATAGGACTTCACATCAGTTGGAGCTTTACCAGGTTTGAGGACCATGATGACTTCTGCAATTTTCCAGGATAATGGGACGTGTTTGAGACGAAACGCTGCATTTATAAGGTAGAGGAGCAGTCCTATTTCAGGTAGTTCTTTTATCACTTGCCCTGTAATAAGATCATACCCTGGAGCTTTCCTTGTTTTCAATTCATGTTTCACACAATCAACCAATTCTTGGAACTTCACGGGTTTAATAGGAAGGTTATCGATTCTAGTATGCTGGATTAGGGCTTGATCCCCAACCTGTTGCTGGAATGGAGTGAATGTTGACGAAAGATGATGATGAGCTGGGCGAGATGAAAAACAGGCGATTTCGAAATTCTGACAAAACTGCCATTTCGCGCGGCAATCGCAAATCTTCAATGCAACAAAAAAATGCTATTTGACATCAAATAGATAGAAAATTTAACGCTCGTTTCAACGGTGTCTTCAAATTTGATTTATCTCTAAAATTGAGGAGTTATAACAGTTTTAGTGACATAATATCGACATAATATAAAACACGAAAAAAATTGTCAATCGCGAATAACTCGAAAACGAAGCCTCTATAAAAAATTGCTAAGAAGCACTTTTGGTCGGAAATGAGTTGTAGAATACGTAGGAGTCGGATTGTGAATAACTCCTGGGACACCCTGTATTCTCCAACATAAGAATGGTTGACGAAATCGAAGAAATGCAGCATACAAGTACGACTCTGAAACTGTAAACTCCGCTTCCTGGCTGCCTAGTACCAAGAAAAGTTAGTGTATTACTGTACAGTACTTGGTAACAACTGCTTGGTTCATAGATAGTGTTACTGTTCTTTTTGTGGGACATCTTGAGAACGTCCTATGTTGTCATAAAATCCAAAAAAACGCGAAGTTCTACTTTGTTTTGCAAGTCATGAGACTCTTCAGCAGATTTTTGGAGTTGCAGAGTCATTGTGGTCATTATAACGAGAAGGACAACAGAAGAAATGGTGTTAAGTGGTCATGAGCATCGAGTCATCGCCGGCCGGTGATAGCAGGATAGTCTTCAAGGTCAGTTACCTAATAATAACTTGGAGGGGAGGCTATGTCCATTCACAACGGAGCCTGGAATTCAGTTCGCCCACCAACACCCAACGAGAAGCTCCGATAAAGTGAGTTGCTTGTATTTCCATCTCCTCCTTATAAAGTGAGTCCCTTCTTATTTGTCTTGGAATCACAACAATCAACAGGGTATCCTAAATCCTAGAGAGAGTCTTAACCTAAGGAGCTAGAGATGCGCCTCAACTCAGCTCGATTCGGTATATTTTCAATAACCGAGATTGGTTCAACTGTCTGCCTGATAACATCCACAAGAGAGGAGTACGCTTGGCCCCATCTAATAAAGCATTTTTAATTGGAGTTTTCTTGGGATTCTCCAACCATCTAAACTTACTCCTTTTGCTTCTGATATCTTTACTCCTTTTTCGTCCTTCCACTGACTTCAAAAGAAAATGTTATTCAGGATTTGACGACTACACTCGGTCGCAGGGACTATATTTTCAGAACATTTCAATGAAATTTAATGATATTCCGCAATAAGTGAATTTGTTGATCCATGATATTGACGAATAGGCACAATCATTAAACGGGTACTGTTTGAAACATAGGTAATGTAAAATCATGAGCTGACTGATGTGACGTGATGTCTTTATTTTATTGGAAACAGAATCTTTGCAAATTACGTGCAACTAAATTATTCTTAGTACTGTATACACTTATTATTTATTCACTTTTCCCCAAAGATGGGAATGTGTGGTAATTTACAGAGAAGAAATGTTGGACCCAAAATATTTTCGTAGGGAGATGAGGAAATTAATTCGATTTTTGACGTCAACGCTGTGTAGATATAATTAAAGCAGATTCAAGGAATAATTTCTTTTGTTTTCCATCTTTTCTTTTTTTTTTTGTCGCAGGATGCCGACATACAAACTCAGATACTTCGACGCCAAAGCGCTGGGTGAGGGAATTCGAATGATTCTCTCTTACATGGGCAAAGAATTTGAAGACAACCGGATACCTTTCCCTATGGAAAACATGGCACCCTGGCTCAAGATTAAACAAGGTTGGTGAGGTACCCAGTGCTTAGTAAATCCAGTGCTATCCAATGACATGTAGTTTTGTTCATAAGAGTTTGTGTGGCCCACAGCGAAAATTACCCCAACACTGGCGGAGTGGAACGTGTTAAAACATCTACTTGCCATGTTAAAACATGAATTTCATGAAACATGATTTTTACTTGAACGTTGACATTTTTGTATGAATTCTTCCTATCGTAAAACTTTACTATAATGACCTAGGAACATACGTGTTAATCTTGTACATTTCAGAAGGTGTTCATTACATCTTGAAAATTACCAAGAAACCTGATTTAATAGCCAATGTTTATAACTTTGTTTCTTTTTTAATCATCACAGAACTGAAATTCGGCAAATTGCCTATTCTGGAAATCGACGGGAAGGAAGTCACGCAGAGTACCGCCATTTGTCGTTACCTCGCTGACGAAGCCGGTCTACTTGGGTCAAACGCTTGGGAAAATCTACAAATCGATATTATTGCTGGAACAGGAAAGGATTTCCAAACAGGTATGTTCATTTCTAAGAACTTTTAATAATTTTATGAAAACAAGAAATTGCTCATTCAACTATGTTATAATTGTTTCAAATGTTTAGTTGTAATAAAGTATGTGACTATCGATTGTCTGAAGATTCGGGTAGTTCCTTCAAAGTTGTAACACAGAAAATATAGAATTGGCTGAAGAGCAAAGGAAGGGGCAAAATGATCAAATTGAACAGTAATACATGAATGTTCAAGTTGATATGAAGCATACATATAAGTAACTATAATTCATGTTCGTGTTTAAGCTACAGTCGATGTGCAAAATCCGTCGTGGTAAAGGCTACTCATTCTACAAAATGGCTAAAACGGCTAGTCAATGTATGAAATGCTATCTATTTCACACAATTTGCACAATGACTGTGCCCTTCTAGGCAACGTGTAAAATATCTTGTCAATTCAGGCCAAATTTCATTAATTCCAACAAATGTTCAATATTCTGAAAAGTTTTATATCCTTAGATATGCACACGGTAATCATAAGGCAATTGCAGTTTTTATCTAATGTGGATGATTACCCACATTGGCTAAAGAGTACACATTAAAAAAAATCGACTTCTGGACCCGTCATTATATGAATGCCTAGTGTGTACAGATTGACAATGACGTATATACCTTACAAAAAATCGAATGACATTCACCATCTAAGATATTTATACATCCAACCAACCAGTAGCCAACAATCCCAGACTTTTTCATCAAAATCTCCCTGAAGTTTGTCTGAAAGAACCAATTTTAGCCCGAAAGTTTCATTAAAATCAGTCCCGAAGCTTTGCCTGTGGTAACGAATTTCAGTTCTTAGCTTACCCAGCAGATATAAATCACGCAATCGCGATACAATATAAACGGTATCATCCTGAAACGTATTATCAATATCATTCCAAATTAGAACATTAGGAATTTATGAGATGAGAATTTTGCCTGCAAATGCCCGCACTACTACTGTTCCAACGGACTTCAATGGAATCTTTAGTAGGGGTCACCAACCAAATAGCTTCCACAGGGCGCTCATTTTCCCAATCCACATAGCCTGGTCGGACCCATCCAACTATCGTGGAATTTCATGCGTGGACACAGCGCAATGAGTTCGAAGAGGTGGAAAAGATAAGGAGACTTTTGAAAAAGCTCTTCAAGCTACCAAAGAACTCCCCAAATTACATCGTCTACAATGAGACAAAACAAGAAAAAAAGTCCTTAACACACTGAAACTGAACGCCAAATTTTGAAGAAAGTGATGGAATTACCAGCTAGTAGATTCAGTAGGATCACTGCGTTGGAAATGATAAGGCGGAAAATTGGATGGGCTGAATCATGGAATGCCATGGCTATTCAGTTCACCAGCCTGCCAAGACTGGCTTGTTTGATTCTGGGCGTGAGTGCTTAGTGGCTGGGTTAGAGCGGTAAAGACAACACTTCAGAGGAGCTGTAAAGCAACGGGCGGAGACTGCACAGTTCCATTTGCTTCACCGCCACTTTGACTGCCAAGTGGATTACATTAAATCCTGTTCGCAGTATGAGGCCATGGTGGTCTTGAAATGCAGAGGGGAGCTGCTGAACATCAACTGGCAACCTTGGATCGAAGACCGGATATATCTTTGCTCTCTCTGCAATCTAAGACAGGACGAAACCACTAAGCATTTCCAGGCTGTGTGCCCGATCCTTGGTTATGTTCGTCTCAGATGTTTCGGTCCTGTAGTTTTGACTAGATCTGAGCTGGTTGGTGTTTTGAACGGTCCTGACTGGTCGCCATATGTATATAATTTTCATTATTTTTTTAAGCCTTTTATTATTCTTAACCACCTCTCTTCTGGTCAAGTAAACAACATATGTAGTATGCCACACAAATTCATTCATATCATCTTAATTACCTGCTTTAAAACTAGATTATGCGTTAACTTCTTTATTTTCGTTATCACAGAATTAACTGCAGTGTTCAAAGAGAGGAATCCAGAAGTGAAAGAACAGAAAATGAAAGTTTTTAAAGAGCAAACTGCACCCACCTTCCTCAAGATTTTTGATGAGATCGTTAAGGACAACGGAGGCTACCTGGCAAACGGAAAGGTATCCACATGTTACATGGTCTTTCAGTATACATGTTCGACTTTCAGTTATTGAATTAGTTATGATTTGTTGAATATCATCAAGTTAATAATATTTAAGCTATAGACCACAAATTGTAAAAAACAATCTTGAGACGAGTTCAGCAGACAAGTTAATAAAATTTTATCACTTTGTGATTGAAGATGCTGTTATATAATACGGTTTTATGGTTAAAAATCAGTTTA